>JAODLC010000042.1:7242659-7267189 GCA_026781145.1 Hippopotamyrus pictus | reverse complement strand
TAAGAATGAACAGAAGTTTCCAACAACTGCAGTTTTTGTACAAATTTTTGCATGTATTTTTTGTGTGTGTGTGTGTGAATAATGTCTTGTATTCCTTACAAGGGAGTCGTAGTTGCACAGATTGAGCAAATCTTGCTGTTTATGAATCATGTGAATTTGGAAATGATCATATTAGCTTTCTTATAATTAATGAAGGTGACAGGCCATCCAACTTTCTCCTTATTCTAGGAAGTTGTGAATTTTGGATGATACATCACACTCCCCATGAATTTAATTGCAGTAATAAATGGTAACACTTTGTTACAGGTTTAGCTTGTATTTTCACGCTTAACCTGCCAGTTTTATTGGCGGAACACTAATACTGCTTGTGTGCAGTAATTGTGTGAATGTTGCTGGAGGAGCTGTTCACTTTGAGTAGCAGAATATAATGTGCTGTGTGTCTTCAGTGGTTCATCTTGGCCCAGGAGAAGAACGGTCAGAAGATGCAGTCATGATGAACACACCTGTGGTGATGTCCGCCTTGGAGATGGGGTTTGAGCGGAGTCTGGTTAAACAAACTGTACAGAGTAAGATTCTTACTAGTGGGGAGAACTACAAGACTGTTCAAGAGCTGGTGTCAGACCTACTGAGTGCTGAAGATGAAAAGAGAGAGGAGGAAAAGGAGAGGTTTGCAGAGGAAATGGCCTCAGGTACGATGATCCCTTGTAGAAAAGAGATGTACTGAACCATTTTTGGTGCTGATAAAGGGAGGAACTTGTAGTACTTACAAAAAGTTGTGATGCTTGATCAGTTCAGTAAAAATATTGCAGATTGGTTTTATAACAAAAATCAATGCTGACAAAAATGCTTATGTCATTAGATACAACAAGAAGTTTTAAATAAAGCCTTCATCTGAAGTAGTAATAAATTGAAACACAAATTATAGTTGTAAAAGAGCTGTTCTGAGTTCAAAAGCTCATTGACAAGAGTCATTTGGTATTTTGTAATTTGTAAAGCCTTTGCAATAACATTAAATGGCCAACGTGTGTTTAGTATCCCTTTGGGAGCCAGTGACTACGATTGCACTTAATAGCAAAATGGCAAAAAAACATGAGTCAGTCAAAAAAAATGACACTTAAGAAAATGTTTATGTGGAAGATATGTGCAGATGTTAAACATTGCTTCTAATTGGACTTTTGTTACGAAACCAATGAATTTGCAACATTTTTCCAGAACTAAGCACCCCAGCACTTTGTGTGAGCACTGTATAAGCTGTGGAATTTCCTGATACGTTTCTAACATTCTGCGGCTTCCCGAAAGCAGGATGTAAAAAAAAAATGCTTCTTAAAAGATGTTGTGTATTTACATCGTTTCCAGATGGCTTCACTTTTTTGAAAAAACACCACATCGCCCTTACTCAGCGTCTGAAGAGCGTTCAAAGCTTGATGGACCACCTTCTGGAGCAGTCTGTCATCCTCCAGAGAGAATACGACACCATTGCCAGTTGCACGTCAGTCAAACAACAGACCAGTCAGCTAATTGACTTGGTGCTGTCCAAAGGCAATGCAGCAGCTGAAGTGTTCCGAAACTGGATCAAAAAGAACGACGTATACCTCTTAAGAGAACTAATGGGTATTTAATTTTTTCAGCTTTCACAAAAAAACAATTATTAAATCTTGACCACATCACTGTGAATACATTTTGATGGAATCTGATAATCAGTCGTCAGGTAGGCACACTATAAATGTGGATTTCGAGTGAAGATCTGGCAGCAACAGTTGATGTTCCAGAGACTTTGACGACTTCTACTCCATCCTGGCTCCAAACAAAAAAAAAAAAGAAAAGAAAAATCTTGCTCTCCTGAATACTATTGTGTAATTGTTCTTCTCACTGCAATTTCAGCCCAGTCAAATGAAGCTGCGTCACCGAGTCAAGATCTTTCAGGTACGTACAGATTTTAACGTTATCGTGCAAGGTTCTGATGAAAATGTCCAAAAAAACGCATATTAGAGAGGTGGTGCGATTCCCTGTTCTTTTCTTAACAGATTTGCCTATGGAGGAACAGTTAAGACGACTGCAAGAGGAGCGTACTTGTAAAGTGTGCATGGACAAGGAGGTCAACATTGTCTTCATCCCCTGTGGACATCTGGTGGTGTGCAAAGAATGTGCGCCATCGTTACGCAAGTGCCCCATTTGCAGAGGGCTCGTTAAGGGCACTGTTAGAACCTTCCTTTCCTAATCTCTTAAAGCCTGTTATCAAAATTAGCACATGTAGAGGTAGAACTGATTTTATGGTAATCTTGCTAATCCTGAGTGTGCTGGGCTCTTTTCCTGTTATCCTGCTGATGCTTATTTGACTTCTGCATGTCTGCCTCTTTTGCATACTAAATATAATTTTCTCAACTCCTATATGCACGTTTTTCTAAACGCATTTAAACTTTAAGCAATTTTTTTTGTTTCCTGGCAAAACAAACTGTGCTGTGACATTGTGACTAAATATGATTGAATGTGCAACAGTGTTCCTAAAAAAAGTGAACCATTTAATTGGCATGTTGTAATAGTAGGAACGTGTTGATTTGTTTGTCTTGTAATACTGACTGAAGATTAATTGCCAGGAAACAAAGTGTAATACAAACCTGCTTCTTCAAGGAAGTTTAGTTGTAATTAGTGCAAAGTGTGTGTTTATTTGTTTGAAAAAACAAACCTGATTGCATCCTCCAGTGCTTTTTGATTCAAAATATATAATGTTATAAAACTGTTCAAAATTGTTTAACAAATTGATATACCTGCGCCAACAGCAGATGGAAATTTTGTTGTGAAAGTAAAGGTAGGTATAGAACTGCAGCTACCATACAGAACTTTGCTTGTGATTGACCTTCCGGATTTGCTTTTTAAGCTATACAATAAGTCTAAACTATATACTGTACGTACTTAGGGGAATTTTAGATTTAGAAACACAAGTATCAATTCATTGTTTTAAATATGTAACAAAAAACTTGTAAAAACTATAAATGACAGATGGAAAAAATGCATACATATAGTGTATAATCAGATTACTAAAATCATACAAATCTTTTGTTCAGTATGTCTTTATACAGTGCTTTAGGAAGAATCCCTTTTTTATTTCTTTGCTTTTGATGTAAGCTATTACGTCTTAAAATACACCATGATGCCGCCACCTTCTGAAAGGTCAGGAGCCTTCCCCAGCAACACAAGGAGCAGGTCTGGCCACATCTTGGGTGGCATGCCGATAGCGTAATGCATCCTTTATTAGTTGACTTAATTTTCCATTTATATAAAATCTATATAGAAAAGTGTTGCTGTAGACCATTGGCTTTGCTCCTGTCCAGATTTTAATTTAAGGGCAACTTAATGCCCAAATTATAATAGAAGACGTTCATTTTCAATTTAAATGCCATGTTAAATTTTACATATGAAGCAGCTAAGTTTTGGTAAAACATGCTTACTATCTTTAGCAACACTTGCATTAATGACTGACTGGCTTCAAAAAATATTCTCAGTACGTCATGAATGTGGGCTTGAATACCTACGGGTAACACCAAGGATAAATATTCTTCAGTGCAATAGCAACACTCTGGAATGTTAAGACTACAAGTTGTATATGTTGTGAAATTTACTATTGTAAGTAAGAGGGCAAAGTCCTGCACCACCTCATCAGTCATGCTTCCTTCTTGGGGGGGGATTTTTACCTGTGTATCCTCTATCTGTAGAAATAATAGCAATCCTTGAAAAATGATACATGTTCCTTATATACTTCAAGGATAAGTAAAATTTATGAGTGTCGGAACAAGTAAGTAGTAGGCAAATAACATGCTAAACTGGTGTATTTAACATTCTAAATATATTGCAATAGTTTGATGTATAGTTAGGGGTAAGAACCATTAAGAGCTTTAATGACCAGTCCCCTAAAATTTCATAGGTAGCCACACCAAAGAGGATATTGTTTTTTAGTTTTCTAATTTTAGGCAAGCTGTAGTTTCCTTAACTATCTACCAAAGAGGACATTCTGGATAAAATATGCTTCTGGCTAATATCCAACGTTGTATTTCACTTAATCAGTTTGATAATGCGATGATTGTCTTTGGTTGCACAGACAACTATATTATCAGAATAGCTGTGAATATTGGTACCCTGACTTAACCAAAGGGTAGCAGAAGATATGACCTTGGATGAATATAAAATCCACGTATTTCATTGAAAGGTTCCACCTAAAAATAAGTATGTAATCTTTCAGTGTACTACTACATTTTTGGCTGTTTTTCCTGTGTATGAATTAAATATGTCTGTTTCAATTATATACATTGCATGTATAAAAATAATAAGCAAAGCCAGCTTTCCCTACTAGAAAAGTATTTGGATTGTGGGCATGAGTTATATAAAATATTTCTGAATAATTCTGCAATTAAAAAATCTGGTGCATCCCCATTTCTAGATTATTTTGCAAAATAAGAGAAAATGACAAATGGACCATACTGAATGGATTTATAACGTACTTATCTTTAACGAACTTTTCTGCGGAAAATATTTTTGGGAACAGTAAGTTAGTTGTATAATTTACAGTGCCTGTCTAACTGGGGAAAAATCCTGAAGGGACAATCTCTAGATTGGAGACTCTTCTTTGCCTTTGTTGTACAGACTGCCTTTCAAGCATTTGGAATCACTCAAAATGTCACATTTTTAAAGAAAACTCAGAGAGGGTGCAAAATGAATAGAAAATAGTCAAGACCATTGTTAGAAATAATGATTTGCGCTTGGAAAGATTTTGTGCTTCTAGGCTTGGCTTTCCTCAAGGACTCCACTTGCAGCAGCCACGACCTTGCAGACCTCAGGCATTCTAGCTGTCAGTTTGTTGAAATAATCTGTAGATATTTCACCTCTGTGCTTCCTGAAGCACCACCCACAAGAAAGATTTTCTTGATGGGCATTTTTTATCTTACCATATCTCCTACAACAGCCCAATAGGGGTTCAGACCCAGTAACTGCACTGGCCACTCCATTACAGACAGAATACCAGCTTTCTTCCACTTCCCTAAATAGGTCTTACATAATTTGGAGCAATGCTTTAAGTGATTGTTGTAGGATGAAATTCCAAAATAGAATGATGGCCTTCCTTGTTTAATATTCCTTTTACCCTGTACCAAAGCATGCCCAGACCATCACATCTCCTCCACCATGCTTGGCCAGTGGTGTGGGACACTCCTCCAGCATCTTTTCTTTTCTTCTCCACCTCACAGATGTTCTCTGTGACCCAAAGAGCTCAAATTTAGATTAGTCTTTTAGCCAATTTTAATCTTTTCCTTTTATTGGGTTCAGATGTAGCTTTTTCTTTGACACTGTCCAGACGGCCAACATCGGGGAGTCACCTCTTCACTGGTGAAGATGCGACCAGTGTTTTGTGAGCACTATTTAATAAAGCTGCCAGCTGAGGACCTGCGAGATTTCTGTTTCAGGACCTAGAGGCTGATGTTTTTTTCCTGTACAGTTGTACATCAGGCCTCCCACTTCTCCTGTCCCGCTTAATACCCAGATAAATAGCTTTAAACTATTCTTTTGTCTGCCTAAGACTTCTGCACAGTGAATATCCATCCTTTCTTTAAACAGTGCTGGATGATGCAAGTTTGAAACGTCTCCTACAGTGCATAGAATTTCCAACAGTTCCCAGGTTGGCCTGAGGCCTTTCCACCCAATGGGGGCGTACACAGAGCAGCTCTTGGTGGAATGCCTGTGTGAGATTCCCAAACCATATCCTTCCAGTCACAGCTGTATCCATGAAAATCACAAACAGGACAGCGGACAATACAACCCTTGACGCTACGCACTAAACGACCTTGACTTTGTGTCAAGTTCATCCAGGGACCAAACACCATGCAGTAGGGCTCTTGGGACTCAGCATTCTCACACTATCTATTTTTAAAAATCGACCAATTCAGAGCTACTCCGCTTGCCTTCCATGCAGTGTCAGAGATGTGTCCACCACATCACCCCAACATCAACCAATGGTTTTAGGGCACTGGCTGTCCTCTAGCCATAACTCTCTGAAGATATTTGACGCCTTGAACGTGGTCCATTCACATTCAATGTCCCGGCCTCACCTGGCACATGCGAGGAGTTAAAGTTGTCATAGAGGTACAATTTGGATTCATCTTGCGCAGAAGATATAGCTATATGATCCAAACAAACCATAACTGCTCATCTGAGTCTCCTTGGTCCATCCAACCTCGTCCCTATTTACTGAATAGAACCAACTATTAGGTAGTGATCAGTCGGCAGTTCTGACACTCATCGCCTGAGTGTCCAGAACTCTCATGATACAACTGCAGAGCTTGTCGTTGACCTTTAAGGTGGTGCCACACTTCAAACGACGTCCGGAGAAAATAAAGACGAACACGTCGTTGAGGATAATCTGTAGCATATTTAGAATGACACTCCTTTGTTTGTCCCATGTCACGCCACGACACTAGAGGGCACAATGTTCTCATTCTAATTGTGAACAGTGGGTGGGATCTGGGCAAATGAAAAAGTTTGCCTCGGGGACCGTACACGGGCACTATGCCAAAACGGTGATCTCCGCTCATACGTCGTATTGCTAAAACGGCATCGATTCCGTCGATTTTGCTTGAAGTATGCAGAGTGGTTCTGTACATGTTACAAATATTCTGTATCTTGTACAGAAGTTCAATGACAGTTCACCGCTTAAATTCAGGAGGCCATCTCCAAAAGAATTAACCATTAATTATGCAAGAAAAAGGTTTCAACTGTACCACGATACGATATTCAAATTGAAGAGGGTATGAATGTTCATAATCATGATTCAATATTTTATCGATATATCGCCCAGCCCTACCTCCAGTCATAACGTACTTCTGTATTTATTCATCCTACACAATTCTGTTTTCACAGGGTGTATAGTCTTTGCACTTTGTCTTGAGAATGTGTATCTATGCGCTTAATGTTATTTCACTGCTGTATGCGAACAAATTTCTTTCTGAAATCAATAAATACCATAATTTCACCCACTTCATCAAGGGCCCAATCAGCTGTTTGGTAATCTGACGCCAGTAAAGTATCAATAATAAAATCAACAGTGATACATTTTAATGTATTTCAAATATATTTTTAAAAATCCAATACTGTTTCTTGCATATAACGTCAATTTTGAAACATTTTCAGTTTCAGTTCATGACAGAGGTAGTATTTTATGAAAACTTAGTATCATATTTTTCATAGTTCATGAAAATAAAAATTTTAAAAACTACATATGTTTTTATAAATAGTAAATACATAGAGTTAGTCTCTGTAAAAATAAATATGTTCTAGATGTCCAGATCCTGGAGATTTCCCCAGCTTGGACCTACTTTAACCTTGACATGTAGTTTTACGTACAGTTTCATTACTGATTCCATTTCCTTCTTCACGATCTGAGCTACCTGAAGCAGAAAAGAAAAACCTTTCAATACACAAAACCCCTTACAGTAATAAAACTCAGTACCCCTTTACAATAAGGCTCCCTATTGCCACTTGTAAATGGTAGTAAGTCATTAATAAAAAGAAAACTGTGTTATAACTTGTTTAAAATTGTCTATTAATGATTTACAAAGTGTTACAACCTAATTAATAACCAGATTATAAGTGGCACCCAAAACTCATGCAGGGAATATACAACAAGCCTAGTTTCAGCTTCAGATACACTTTATTGGCCCGTTTCCCAGTCAAGGATTAAGCCAAAGCCTAGACTAGCTTTGAGTTACAATGGTGAATCTTCATTGAAACGGCAATTTAGTCCAAGACAAGTCTTAATCCTTGTTCGGGAAACCTGCCCTATATATTTACATTGCATATATTAGAGTTTTACCCAATGGGACATTGAGAATGTTTTGGCCCTTGCACAAGGGCCCGATGGTGAAATCACTCTATCAACCACAGGCTTTAAAACAGAACAAAATCATAACCCACAGTCACATTTTCACATTCAGGTGGATCTTCCATATTCACGAATAAAGCAGAACACAAATCATTTTCAGGTGTGTGCCAGTGTACCTGAATGACATCCTCTTCGGAAACCTCATAGATGAGCTCATCATGCAGCTGCAGGATGAAGAAGCCCCCCTGATAGGGTGTAGGCGGAGCCCAGCCTTGTCTGCTGGCTGGAACATGACAAAACACAAGCAACTGAAGTGAAGTGAAACCCAAGTTACAATGAACCTGTGTGAGACAGAGAGATACTGCAGGTCTTTTCTTCCATCTCCTATCAGACTTTACAGCAAACACATACCAAATCCCAGGCTCATATACTCCCACACATATATTGTGACAGACAGTGTTATGTTACAATACTCCATTTTAGCTGCTGTTAACATGAATTTATACATATACATATTTATTTTTCAATCAATATAATCTACATTATATTTATACTTTATTTTTCTGCATATTTGACTACCGTATTGTATATATTGTATTTTTTTTCTTATTTTCTATTGCTTAATATTACTGCTATTGCTTAAGGACTTTTCTGCATTCTACTTATGTCTGTTGCACTGTCCACTTCGCTGCTGTAAAATGCAAATTTCCCACCTGTGGGACTGATAAAGGCTAATAAATCTTATCTTATCTAGAAAGGTGAGGAGAACATATGCGAGGTCAATACATTACTGACACACACATAACCAAAATGGCAGCATTAGCGCCCCGTCACCTCTCTTTGGTGCATGCTGGTGTGACCTCGGCGCACCGTGAAAGGTCCCCTCCAGATGGCGCTGTATGTTTACAGTGGCTGACTTCACAATGTCGGCAGCAGAGCCCTGTACCGTGGTGTTGACCGCCTGGCGCTCCGCCTACAAAGACAAGAAAGCGTGCCTTCAACAAAAAGCTTCGGACACAAAACGTATTTTCAGGTTTAGTTATTCGGCGTAAATACTTACATGAGACCTAAGATACACATTTGAGTCTTTTATTGCTGGCAGAAATCTCTTCCTGCCAAGTATCGTCCGAATGTAGCCGTTTTTCTCACAGTTCTTCACAGTGTCTCGCAAGAAGGCCTGTATTCCTTAAATAGGAAAATTGAGATTTCAGTATAGCCGTGTGTTTGATTTCGCATTAGGCCTAACCTGTACTAACTTTTGAAAATCAGAATTTGGACCATCCCATGGAAAAATTAAAAAGGTCAACTTAAATAGATTAATTAAATCGTTACAAGTGTTTCAGTTATGACAAACGCCCAGTTTACCTGAGTATCTGGACTTGAATGATTCTATGTAACAAGCAGCATCGTTTTCATCGATGTCCATTTGTTCTCCCAGTGATTTTGCTCCCATGCCGTAGATTATTCCGTAACAAATCTATGGAGGAAAAAAAAAGACACGCAGTTAGTGTTTCTTTAAGGATACACAAAAAGATGATGATTCTGCGGAACTCGCCTGTTTTGCTTGTTGTCGAAGGGTATCGGTGACGGATTCTGGGTCTATCATTTTCCACTCGGCAGCAATGCTTTTGAAGACATCCGCTCCACTGTTTAATACCTGGATGAGGCGTCGGTCACGGGAAAGATGAGCCAAAATGCGCAGCTCCAGCTGCGAGTAGTCGGCAGCCAAGATCAACCCACCTAAAACACAGTGATAACTAATTATCGCATACCACTGCATCTGTTCCACCTGCTTATCCAGGTCTGGGTCACGGAAAGCTTATTCCAGGAAGCATAGGGCACAAGGCAGGGGAGTCCCCAGGACAGGATGCCAGCTCATTGCGAAAAGGTTAGGATATTATCAGTAATCAACAATATCAGACAAGTAACGCACTGTCAACATCTAACAGTCTTTGTCAGTGAGGTAGGCTTTTAGTCTACACACACAAAGCAAGATCAAGATTAATGACGTGGCTTTCAGTTAAGCCTTCTAGCCAAAGCAGAAGAAAAAAAAAACATTGCTATTGTTTTTCCTCATATGGTACATGAAGGTATCAGTGTACGTAAACGTCGGTCATTATGGTGGTACACTACTTCAGACAGTTTTAGGCAGTCTGTGACACACAGTTTAAGTCATGACTAAATGTAGAGCCTTAAAAACGATGATCAGCAGCACAAATCCACCACCGGGAACAGCATTTGATCAGTTGCATGCAGGAGGAATTCAGTCTTGTTAGCATGTCTTTGTCATCCTCATTGTTTAAAAAAAAAAAAAACCTTGTTCTGCATCATGCCTGCTGAGAGGCAGCCTGACGCTTTGCCACGGTAACCCTTACCCACCCATAAAGGGTACAAAGGCGTGCCGCATGCTGACGGAAAAGGGCAGCTCCCCTTCACCAGCTTTGGCTGGGGGCACCACTGACTGGCGAGAAAATCCTGACCCTCTACTCCTTTAAGAGAACACAAGATGAAAGATTTTATTAGATATGGGTATATATGGGTATATATCCCTACGTTTCTTTTGCGGCTTCAGCTTGTAGGTTTACCGTGACATTTCTGCCGTTGTACTGCCCTGGGGGGGAGCAGCATCCCCAGCAATGGCTGGGATCTGAATTTCAAAATCCTTCGGCACATTCTGAATATTGGGCTCAACAAAGCTCACTCTGCCTGCGGTGGTGAAACAATTATAATAATCATTTTGCATTCCGACTAGTGTTTTACTATGTATTTACTGTTAACGAGACTTTTAAGAATGTTGTGATTATACCTGTAGCTGTGTGGGTCTGAGAGACGGGATATATTCTGTCCATTTCCAGAGCATCGTGCCAGCGTTTCTGTCTTTGCAAGGGAAAGACCACTTTACTTAAAGCGTTTGTGATTCTTCTCCACTCGAGAATCACACCAGGCAGAGGGTGGAGAGATCTCAGCTTCTCCAAAACATTCTGAAGGAAAAAACGGGAAAGTTAACTATTAATTGCTAAATGACTGCGGAAAGAGAGATTGCCAAACCTTGCACCAGGCACTGCATGGATGTTCAACTAAATATTTCTGAAAGATAATTCTGGTGCCTTATAAAGCAATATATTTTTGAACACAGGCAAACTGCTTACTATATTTTTTTTTACTGATTGTAATATGTACTCATATGCACTTTTTCCTCATACTTAAATCTGTTTTAATTATTTTTATGTTCTATGTTTTTTTTGAATGTATGCATCAATGCTGCCCGGACAAATTAGTACATACAGGAATACCTGACCAATAAAGTGAATTCTGATACTTATTTATACGGATTTCCAAGTTCTTACATTTGAGACATAAGACAATAAAACATAAAAGCAGAGTTTAAGCCATATTATTCTAACCGTTTTAAAGGAAATTCCATCAGTTTTTGAGGTTAAGGAAAAATACTATCCCAAATCACAGACATTATATGCATTGATCTAAGCCTGATTTAGAACTTACGGTTTGGCCCTGTTAATTTTCAAAGGAAGATTTAAGCATCAATTTTCAAATGGAATTTCCACTTGAAATACTTTGATGATATGAATGTAGATGACAAAGAAAAATTTAAGTTGTGTGTGCAAAATGGCTGTTAGAAAGGATTCAAAAATGTTAGAGATCTTGATTTAGTTAAGCTACTTTAGTCCAAAAGAATGAAATAATCCTTGTGTAAAATAAGCTTTGTATTAATTCTCCAAAGAACACACCATAAATGGTATGCGTTCATTATGGGTATTATTTATCACTGTGGTGAGTTGCTATTGAAACATGCCACTTCAAATAGGGCCAGGAAAACAGACTGGATAAATTCTTTGGAAAAATATTAAGTTAGTGAAGAGCTTTCATATTTTGGTAGTTGCACTTTTGGGTAGTTTGACACAGTAAATCCTGATTTTGACTTATGTCACTGGCGAATGAATACGGAAAACTTAAGTGGGTTACTGATTTAACTGAGGTACATACAATTATGCAGATAAATGATATTTCTGAGAAGCCCAGTGATCGTGAGCATAATATATATGGCATTCTCATTAGTTTTTGCAGAAAATGCATTTAAAAATCTTAAAATATATCTGTAGTTCTGGAACATCATCATCCCAAAATAGCATATAAGGTTAGAAACATCTACAAAAGGACAAAAACATAACATTTATTATGGCGATTTCTGCACCTAATGTACTTTATAAAATATTTTGGTATCTCTTATGAAACCCCAATGGCAGCGTCAGTTTTATATATTGTGCAGAATGATGGTTTTAGTGTATATACCTCAAAATAACAAACATAATACTTTATTGATCCCGGTGGGTAAATTCCCTTTACGCCTCCCCCACCTTGCTCTCTGTAGGTGAGAACAAGCTGACTGCAAGTGGCAGCCACCTACTGCAGCTGGGGGGGGGGGGGCTTGCTCACGGACCTGCAGATGTGCCTGGGCTTGAACCGGCAGCCTTCTGATTCCAGGCACAGAGGCTTAGCCTACTGAGCCCCACGCTGCCCCTCAATCACTGCCTCCTGAATGGCACGCTGCCTCGTCCCTGCCTCAGCATTCGCTCTCGCGGGAAGTCTCCACCCTGTCCTGCCTCAGCATTCGCTCTCGCGGGAAGTCTCCACCCTGTCCTGCCTCAGCATTCGCTCTCGTGGAAAGTCTCCACCCTGTCCTGCCTCAGCATTCGCTCTCGAGGGAAGTCTCCACCCTGTCCTGCCTCAGCATTCGCTCTCGTGGGAAGTCTCCATCCTGTCCTGCCTCATCCTTGCCTCTGGATACTCACACTCCAGTCGTCACCCTTTACATGCAAATTCACTCAACATCTAGATACAGTACTTTTTGGGGGGTGTCTTTGGGGGTATAAAGGGGATAAAGAACTACCCTTAATTTGTATTTGATCTGCCATTCAGTATCCAGTGTATTTCTACATTTTATTACATTGCATTATTTTTGCTGTTCAATAAACCCTCGTTTTGCTGAAACGAGACTCTGCAAGTGAACTCCTTAGACGGTCATTACCTTTGTGGTACTGAACTCCTTGGTTAATCTA
This sequence comes from Hippopotamyrus pictus, assembly GCA_026781145.1. Classification (NCBI taxonomy): domain Eukaryota; kingdom Metazoa; phylum Chordata; class Actinopteri; order Osteoglossiformes; family Mormyridae; genus Hippopotamyrus; species Hippopotamyrus pictus. The sequence continues at coordinate 7,254,250 of JAODLC010000042.1, read as the reverse complement.
CCCTTCTTCCCCATAGTCGCACGCCTGTTGTAGCCCAAAGTTTTCTTATTCTTCTGCATATTCAGGTCTCCATTTGGTGGAAGCTTTAATTCCAAGAACAAAACCTGATGGAAACAGGCAAAAAAAAAATCTTTTTTTAACGTAAAACTTAGGAAACATGAGCAGAGTAACTGCGAAAATAAATTAGCTGCTTACTGCAAAGTTTAATACCACTTACAGTTAATTTCCACATCTAAGCTACAGTTGTATGGTGCTTGCTAACCTCAGCGATGTCTTCAGGGTTGGTGAGCGAGAACCTGTGCCCAGCTAGCTGGTAGGCCTGCGATTCCAGAGTGCTCAGCTTGGCTTGCATCACGTGTCTCTGCGCATTGCACTCTGAAGTGCTGAAGCCAAGGCCATTCAGCTCAAGCAGCACAAGGCAGTACTGTGTGGGCATCTCCACTGAACGGAAGATACCTATCAAAGACATTCGCAGCACCCGTGACCTACTGAAGACCCCCCGAGTAAGGAAAAAGAACAGGCACCCCCCACCATTTAGGCGGCAAATCCGTTTTCGGAATCTCTTTCAGTGTGTACGACTGTGGTGCGCTGTAAACGTTGAGCTAAAATGATTTGCTTACCGTGGCAAAACATTGTTCTATATCAGTTATATTTTACAATGACATATTCTCTTAGCAGATACTGCTATTCAATGTGATCTAAAACAGAACCATAAACCATCAAAGTAGCTAAGGTTGATTACCTTAAAGCTTAAGGTTGTCAAGTTTGCATTCAAGTCGCATTTCATTGACAACTATGCCACCAGCTATCCATAACAACTCTTATTGTCTATTGATAGTTATAAACAAGTAAAGAACCTCAACCCTTTCTGCAGAACATGTGAAATGCACAAAAAGAAATGAAGTTGCTACCTAGCAGGTTCTCTTTTTCAAGGAGGGCACAGAGCTGGGTCATGATGTCATACACAAGCACAGACTCGATGGCCGCTCTGTAGCGGCCCGAGTGGTTGCTGTCTGCACACATTCCCAGACTCTGCACCCCCAGGCCTGGGCTGATGCCGTCCAAAAGCAGGAGCTCCTGTGGGCTAAAGTTGGTGACCATGTTGTGAAGGGTGCGCTCCTTAGAATTAGGGTCCATGAGCCAGCAAGCAACCTACACATTGCATCAAGTTGGAAGGGAAACACAATAAAGTTACCACTTATGCTTTTCGAAGAATGTTTCCAACAACTCTGAGGTAGAGGACTACAGAAAGGGCTGTAGGAAAATTGCTCATGGAGTATGATTGAAGGATGGTTGCTGAACCATTTTAAGATGAAAATGGGCTTTGGGTTCAGGCGAAATTTGTGTGGTTCTTTGAGAATCAACGTCTCTCTCACCTTGGGATCTTCAAAGTTGCCCTCAAACGATAACCCACAGGCGAGAAGCAGTGTCTTATAGAGCGCAATAAAGTTGTATGTAATAATCGCACCATCTGCCTGGTTACTTCGTTTTAGACATGTCTGAACCTGCTCTAGTCGTTCTCTAATGGCCAAATTCTCATCCACGGGGGGAGGAGCCAAGCTTGCACTGATACCTGTTTCAGAAAAAAACAAACATGCAAAACTAAGTAAGTACACAGAAAACTACTGGAAATTAATTACTACAAGTGAAAATTCCTGACATACCTGTATTTGCCTGCTCCTCCTGTAGTGAGATATAATAGGCATCTTTTCCTCCCCAACACACAGATATTCCAATAACAGCCAGACTTTCATTTCCTTTAACAGGAAATTCATTTCTTGTAATGTTTTTCTGAATAGGTGTCTCTATAAGAGAAAGTATTATACATCCGTAAAATGCATTTAATATTTAAAAAAAATCTAAATTTAAGAAAAATATAAAGACATCAGATATGAATTTCTGTAAACATGATAATCTTGCCTTTTTTCATCTTTCCACCTATAGTAGAACTAGGTGACAACATGTGCCCTCTCTTCTCACATGCGACAGCAACTGAAAACCTGCTCTTTGTTTTCCACTCTTTAACGAAGGTCTTGAAGAGGCTGAGGTTACTGGTCACATCAATGATAGAGAAGGACTCCATGCTGCTTGGAATGCATTCCTGGAGTGATGCATCCTGAGAAAGCTGCAGAGAAAAACTCCTGTTGATGAGAGACGTGTCAGGTTCTAAATCTGTATCGGAGCCCGGATCTCTTTGGGGGTCTTGCTGAACCTTAGAATGTAGGACCAGTGGCAATTGGGCAGTGGATGAGTTCACTTCTACTCGGGGAATAACAGGCTCTCTACTCGACGTAGGATGGATATGAGCAACCTGACGTCTTGAGGAACCTTTTGGTGTTTCCTTTTCAAACGGAGACTGGCATACCCTTGTCTTGATGTGGCCGAGTGGTAATTCACATGGGGTCCCACTAATAATATCAGTTTCTACGTTTGAATCCTTTGCCTGAGCTGCCCTTTCAATGCTTTGTTTAGTGGCTTCACGGTCCTTTTCACCATTTGCCTCTTGTGAAGCTACACATTGATCCGTCATACTGGTCCATTTATCAAAAATATCCTGCATTCCTGGACTTAAACTAAACGTGGGATGTAACAAAGACCGATCTCTTAAGGCATCTGACTCCATCACCCCATCATTTCTGAAATCCTGCACTGCTTTGGCTCGCACAGTTATTGACTGTTCACTGCATTTGAATACATTGTTCAATTTGTCGAGATACAGCTCCCCGGTCTGCAGGGAATCCCCCCATTCAGATAAATTGAATGACGATTCACCCCACTGAATAGCCTCTTGGTTATCCGAGGGCATTTCTTGACTCTGTTGCTTTCGTTCAAACAAATTATCAGCAATTCCCCCAACGCAGTCCTTTGCCTGTTCTTCCTCAACCAGGCCATCTAGCACCAAACTGTCATACAAGCTATCAAAAAGGAAGCTGCTGCTTCCGTTGAAGCTATCCTCACTTTTCGAAGACGGTCGATTTCTCTCAGATCCACGGTTTTCATCTGAACGTATGCTAAATTTAATGGCAGCAGATTCCTCCACTAAGACATTGGAAGACAGCCCACTGTAATTAAGAATATTTTCCATTTGGCTGTCAGTCATGGAGATGTCATATCTGGGTAGAGCGTCACTGGCTGAGTTACACTGTTGGGGATCATTTCTCGAGCTGCATTTGGGAAGCACTGCTGCTGCACTGACTAGATTCTCAGCGGACTTTAAATGTTCACAACCAGAGAGATTTTCTCTCAAGTCCTGAGCGTGAGGATGATCATTTCCTGACAATTGTGTATTCTTTATGTTGAAATAGGGATCTTGCTGAATTAATATTCGCTCCATCTGTGTGTCCAGCTCAAAACTGTCCCCAAAGTCATTCGCGTCGTCTCTATAAAGGTCAGGGGACTGACATTTCTCCTCAGCTTCTAAAGACACATCATAATTTTTCTCATTCAATGTTAGAGTTCCGGAATTGTTTCCAATAACCCCTGTATCTTCTCCATTTGCTCTTTCATACAGTGTTGCATTGCAGTCAATTTTACTATTACAATGTTTCAGTTTTTGCTTACATTTTTTCCCACTGATAACAGAGACATTTTTGTGTGACTCCGGCAAATCAGGCCGACCATCCATCCCTCCAAGACGTTTCCGCTTGAGCATCCCATCAGAACTCAATAACTGACTCGCTTCCTCATTTCCATCATCTTGGTGAGGATCCCGTAGTAAGCAAAGCATTTTCAGATCTGTATGTTCAGGGGATGGCGACTGATTCTTCTCAGGATTCTTTTCAGGAGAAGCTGGCAAGAAGTCCTCTTTCTTATAACTGGCCGTAGAACCTTGAGGAACGATGGCAGGGAGATCGGCGACCTTACTGCGTCCTGGGGTTTCTGCTGCGCGGCTCTCCATCTTTCTACGTTTGGATACGTGACCTACAGCAAACTCACTGGGTGTGTCACGTCGCACCTCAGCAGTGCCGTCTTTCCTTAAGTTATGACTTGAGTCAGGACAACGTGGGCCTTTTGGTTGACCGCCAGTTACTTCATCTTTAGCATCTATTCTGTTTGCTTTTATGGATTTCAGGACTTTGACCAAAGCATTAGACTGCGTATGTGGACCAGTGGGGCCCTGGTCCATGGGATGTGCATTTCCTAATGCTGAATTTAATGGAGCAGATGTGACAGAATCTTTCACGTAATTCATCGCTGCATTGTCTTTTTTTAGTGACCCATTCCCTTCTTGACGTGTGCCCATGGGGGCAGGAATGTCCTGCCTCCTGTCACATGACTCCTCAGACGAAGGTGTTCGCTCGACATCATTTGAACACGAGTCAGGGCTCCAGTGCACCCCGAGACGAGCCAGGTCCTGCTGGAGAAGCAATCTGGCCTCAGCCACGATCTCCAGCGCTGCCTCTGTCTCAGTCAGGCCCCTTTTTCCACTGACCCAAATGCAGCGAGTGGCTCTACGCTCTTGCACGTCCTGCTCGCTTTCATCCGCCGCTTGTCGAGCGCTGTGCACAGAGAGGAAGCCCAATGTTTAGCATCACTGGGGTCAAGAAAGAGCCACAAATATACACAACACAATCTCTGTGCATGTGACAAGTCCAAAAACCACGCTGTGCAATCAGACCTGCCAAAGGTGTTGTGCTAGTTTGCTGGAAGACTGGCTAATTTTTAGGGGAGCTGCCAGGTTGCTGCTTCTGAAATTTCCAAATATTTCCTACTTTTGAAGATTTTTCTTTCAAGCCGGTTGATTTCAGGCCATTTTTTCAGCCGATTATTTTAAGTTTAACCGAGATGACTCTACCTGTGCCATGTAGCCGCGATGAAGAAATGCACTAAAACGGCAAAACTTACATTTTTTAGAACAAAACTTAAACATGGACGAGTGGGAAAACAAAGAAAATGTGGGAGAGCAGAAGAATCACTCCAAATACACTAGACTCCCACGAAATGCTTAAGACGTGGCAGCTCTGTGCAATACTGAACCTACATTAGTTCTTTCAGTTTATAGACAAATAATAATTTCCTCTGAAATCAAACCTTTTAAATGGGACGGTCTTCCTCAGGGCCTTTTCCACATCAGCAGCGCTAGCCCTGGCGATCTCGGACACGGTGACAAAACCAGCGCTATAGAGCACTCGAGCACGCTGTGCATTCAGCAGTGATATCCTCACCAAGTCGCAGAGCTCTCTCTGCACGCCAAAGCTCAGGCGGCTCTGGAACTGCGAGAGAAGAAGCTCCAAGTTGTGCCACCCAAGCCGATTACAGAAAACCGTCACCATACCTGTAAAGATGCACATCCCTCCATAGTGAAAAGCCGGCCATCAATAAGTTCTTTTATTTAAAATATAAAATTTATATTTTATAATATTTATAAAATAATGGATGTCTAGCTGGTTGTTTTTATTTTCTTCTTACGACATGTAGGCTAAATATGACATGCCACTTAGACATTATACCGGGATATCCACATAAATGACAAACACTGTTTGTCAGCAAATCAGCAAAACTCAACGTAAATGTATGCAGCTTCTAAAACAATTATTCTAGTTTATGCCTAAAAGAACAAATTGTCATCATATTATAATTTCATTTTGATAGGCAAAGAGAATGTTGTATGATGGATATTAACTTTACATATGCAAAAAAAAAAAACATTTTAATAGTAGTTCACATAACAATAAGGAACATTTTTAAGCTGGGATTTTCTACAAATTATTTTGTATGCACTAAAATCTTCTTGCACTAATTTTAATGTTTAATATATGGTCTTAAGACGTTTTGCACTGTGTGTGCACTTGTATTGGTATTCTTGTTTTTGTGCAGTGTTGTGTGCTCGACCTGTATGACTTGTCATTTTTGTCCCGTACTTGATGTTTGGCACTGGGCCACAAACAGCTCTATTACGTTCGTACGTATTGGGAAAGTGAGTTCTGATTCTGACTGCGATTATGATTCTGATGAAACTTCGGAAAAGCTACCAGCGTAAGAAGATGCTGCCTGTTGCAGAGACTGGAGCTGTCCTCTGCTGCATCCGTACTTCCGTGCGATGTTTCCGAGGGGCGTCTCATCGATGAGGTCTAACAGAACAAGGGTGGTGAAGAAACTGTAAAGAAAAACAGAAGCGCATTCACAGACTGCTTCAAGACATGACAGCAATGCATAGAACCATTGAGCATCATGCAAGAAAATTGCAACTAGTATGAAAAACATACTTCAGATAAAGACAGAATTTCTCTCTTAAATCTTAGCGATGCCCAATGACTTCCATGCATAATATAAAATAGAAAGTAACCGTTTATGAATAGCCATCTGCCTGTGCTGCTTCTCAGTTTTGGCCGTGATTTTTCCTCCGACAGAACGTGCAAGAACGCTCTCCTGGATTCCCACCATTTCAGCCACACGCTTCATTGAAGTAGGCAAACTCTCCCAAAGACAGTAGAACTGATACCAGTTTATTGTTGTCCACTCTGCATATACTGGGGTAATCTGTGCCAAAAACAACAAAACATAGTAGGACAGTTTAATAAATATAATCATTGGTATGTTTCACTGCAGGCAATTCTTCAGCGACCATCACTCTTACCAGGTATAGAATATGGAGGTCATTTTCAAGGACAAAGCCCTTCATTGCCCGCTGCAGATCAGCAAATATTCCTAGGGCCTCCGGGGGAGACAAGGAGGAGGAAAGCGTCGCGGCACCCAGGTGAGTGGGGCGAAATTTTTTAACTGAAAGGAAATGAAAATGAAAATGGCCATTACAGATGTAAGCAAATCAACAGGCAAAAGAGTTATGGATTTCTGACATTAAAAAAAAAAATAAACAAAATAAAAAAATAAATAACGCAACAGGCATTCCCCAGATTAAGAACGTCCGACTTACAGGTAACTCCTACTTATGAACACACTGGCATTTTCTATTAAAAATTCAGGTTAAATACAATGGTTCATAATAACTAATGAATGCACTATTTTTTGAAAACATTGTGTGGCTTCATTGATTCGTCGGCAGTACAGCACTATATGCAATTATTTTTATTATTACTGTGTTATAATAACAATAATAATAATTAGTATTATTACTACTTCTACTATTATTATTGTTATGCACTGTACAGTGCTCCAGTGAACCTCGTAAGTCAGCAGACCTTTGTGATCCCCGTCGCCCTCTTCCTGTAGCTGAATGAACTCATTCTCTAACAGCCAATCCACACAGGCCTCGATGGCTCCTCGGGACTCTGCCCCGCCCACATTCTCAGCGCATAGGCTGGTGGCCAGCAAGGTGCAGGAGGCGTATGACATCACATCCTCTGGAGTGCTGGCCACTCCCCCAACAATAATCTGAAGTCAACGCAGGGACACTACAATCAGTATGTCTTAAACTAAGAATACAGCATAAACAAGACATAAGCAAACATTTACAGTAGTAGGCAAAGAAAATGATGTTCAAATCATCTTCATGTTAGTGTAAAAATATGATGCCTGTCAAAGTGTCAGCTTAGACACAGAACATCTACTAAAATCACCCTAGTATCTGCAGGAACTACCCGAAAGTAATTTAACAAATCAAATTAATTAATTAATTGAGGTATGGGTGAAATGTAACAAATACATGGAAGGAGGAATTGGAAAATTTTCAAATATTGAAATTTGATTTTGTTGTAATAAACAATGTATTTATGAAACAAAAAAAGGAGCTCAACATAAATTTCTCGCAAACCCTTCTAGGAGTGATTTAAACAGCAAGGATGAAAAGGATTATGACTGTCTCGGAGAACGCATGCAGCACTCATGCAAGAGCAGCGGAGGTAAACTTTAGACTGATTTTTAAACGTATGCTAGATAATGGGGAACAGAAGAAATTGGTAATGTTTTGCTGTGTTACCGTGTTGCGGCCATGAGCGCCAGTACCTCCAGTATAGCTCTGATCATGCTGGTGGTGACCCCCTCTCCCTCCTTTTTGACCAGACAGCTGCTTATTGGCTTCAGGGAGCCCTGTATTAAACAGATTCCCTTCAGCCGCTCCGACTCCTTGCACACCAAGAGGCTCTCCCCTACAGAAACACACAGCACTCACGACTTTACCCCCCGGCACCCGAGGAGCATGTCTGCGAGACCCCTAGACAATTTCAGCCGCCCCATGCTAACGTACCCTTTGTATCGACCCCTTTGCGTCCGGCCCGCCCTGACATTTGCTTGTAGGTGAGGATGTCCAGCAGGTGACCGTTGAAGACGGGCGTCCTTATGATGACTCGCCGGGCAGGCAGGTTAACTCCAGAAGACAAGGTAGAGGTGGCTGCTAGAATTTTAATGTAGCCCTGCCTGAAAGCGCCCTCCAGAATGTCCCGCTCCTCAAATGTCAGTCCTAGAATTTTATCGAAACCCGCGTTTCATTAAATCAAAGTCTCCAAAATAATAATTCATAGCCCGGTTTTGCACTGTGGGGATCAGCTTACCTGCATGGTGGAATGCAACCCTCCATGGAACAGTGCGTTGCAGTACCTGGTCCAGGCCAGCAGGGGACCGTTTCAGCTGGGCCAACACATCCTGCAGTCCCTCACGATTCCAGGACAGCGGCAAGGAATTAGGATCCAGCTGTACCTCTTTAGATCCTGCTGCCAAAACACAAAATAAACACAGTAGCATTCACGGTGCTTATTAAAGCACCCTTATTTAAAAAAAAAAACTCACAATTCATAGTATAATAAACTATTTCTACGAACGAATAAAAAGCCCATTACCTTCAGCAACCTGTGCAGTTCTGCGGTGCAGATTAAAAAACTCACAGGCTATGCTGTCAGCCAACTTTTCACACCAGTTTTTAGACGGACAAAACAGTAGAACAGAGTTGCCATCCTGAATCGTTTCAAAACACAGGCTGACAATATGATCGTCGTCTCCCTATGACAGAAAAAAAATCGTTCTTAAAATATTAAATAAAACCGTAAATGGGAACATGCAACTCAGAATGTGTTGTTATTCTAATTGTGTTTGTGTATCTGTTCCTTCACACCTTCACTTGCAAAGTGGGTTTGAAATCCCGGACCAAATTCAATGAACCATCATATATCTTATTGCCAATCTTCAGCTGTTCCATCAGGGGTACCGGTCGATAATCAGTGTGATACAAATCTGCATTCAGCCAACGGGCCAACAAGTCCAGATTGGGCAGTGTGGCGCTCATCCCCACAATCTGGATCCCTTCACTGAACTCTGGAGCATCTTCTGGAGAGCCCCTAACCCCGGACGAAAGAATTCACATCACATTTATTTATTTAGCAGATACTGTTACACAAAGTGACATAAGAGGGAGAGAGTAGGGTCAGCCGTCCCTGAAGCAGCAGGGATTAAGGATGGGTGCCAGACAGGATTTGAGCCGGCGACCCCCTGATCACAGCCAGAGTCCTAACACACCAACGGATATTTATGGATAGCGTGTATATGGCAGCAAGGACAGGAGCCGTATGACAGCTACAAACCTCGCGAGTGATTTCTGCGAGACGTAGCGTATCTTGGTGAGCAGCAGCTCCAACAAATATCCCCGACCGGAATCCCCGAGCATGTGTAGCTCATCTACTACTATTATTCCTAAAAAAAAATAAAAACAAGTCATTTGACCAGGAACGGAGATCATACATGTCACACAATAAAACTTTGCTCGTTCAATAAACAGAAAAACAGAAACAAATGAGCAAAATCATTACCGAGAAGATCTAGTTTGTTCTCTTCGATCAGCCTGTTTATCAGTCCATTGGCTTTTTCGATGGTGCAAACAGCAACGTCAAGAGCAGAGAAACCACTCGCTGGGGAGGTATTGCCCATGTAGCCTTCTACTCTGATCCCTGCTTCCTGGAACACGTTCTACTCAAAAACATCACAATACAGCTTTTCACAAAGCAAACAGCCACTTTTATAAATATATATATTAACATCCGGTGAATGATAAAAATCCTAGATGTTATTCATTTTGGACACTCTTAATATCTCCATCCGATTTCTGCACTGGGATGGAGAAACACTAAATGCACCAACCTGGAGGTAATGCATTTTTTCTTTTGCCACTGACACAAAGGGCAGAATGAACAGGGCCTTCCTCTTACTTTCCAGCACCCTTTTCAACATTAATAACTCGGCCACTAACGTTTTACCAGCACTGGTAGGAGCTGTGATAAAGAGAAAAGAATATAAGTTTATTTTTATAAATTCATATAAGAGCAAGAAAAGAAAATGAGGTACTTACCAGAGTACACCAAATTCTTTCCTTCTAGGACCTTTCCGAGAGTGAGGCACTCAGCCTGCCACTCGAACATCCTAGTCACCCCTAAACACTGGTACTTCTCAAGCACAGGTTTTGGGAGACCCCAGCTGCACAAAAGCAGCTTATCAGACTTATCAGGGGGGACATTCATATGAATGCTCTGTCCTAAAAATCAGAAGATAAAACTCTGTAAAAATACTAAACATAGTGATTATAAAGAATATCCATGTGCATAGATAACATGAACCCACAGTACATAAAACCTATTCCAAGTGACACTTCTTTACCTGGATCAGCAAGGGTCTCGCCGAGCAAACTGAACTCGGGTGGCGGAGCTAACACCGAGGCTGAGAGGTTTCCAGAAGAGCGCTTCTGCTCAGGATCCTTCTTCTCATGAGTGACACTCAGACACGTAGGGCTGAAAAGGATGAAGTCCCTTGAACTGCCCGGAGCAGGTGCCTGCAGATAGCCATTATTGGGATGAGACAATTTAGTCCTAAGTCTGTCAACAGAAGCTGGAGCGAAAAAAGCATTTTGTTTCCTTGATGGAATTTGTTTGCGAGATAAGTCGCATATATTCCCAGAGTCAGGCCTTGACAAAGACATTTCATTGGCAGATCTAATTGAGCCATTATTCAAAGTTCTTCCAGTCCCACAATGTGAATTTGCAGGTAGAGCATTCGCACTGAGTAGATGTTGTGATGCATCCTTATAAGCAGATGCCATTTCAGGATATGTAAACTCAGATTTTCTTAAAACCAAAGCCAGGCTTACATTTGTGGATCCAGCTTCCTTTACTCTTTGCATATCTGGTTTTTGAAGATTCTGCTGTGCGATCCGTGTGAAGTCAGTCCTCTTCTCACATAACGCTTTGCCACATGCAGACAGATTGCTCAGATTTTCCCGGCACTTGGGCTGTATGTTCTTAGATGCCTGATATGGGACCACAGCATCAGGGACTCCCCCCTCCTCTGTGGCCAAAGTGGGGGCTCCAGCAGACTGCAGTTTTCTGCTTGGCTTGAAAAGGGTGCATTGAATTTATACAAATCATATAAAGAAACGTAGTGTACAGATACAAAGGCTCACACTTAGGATACGTGTCTTACCATACTGATTGTTTTGGCATGATCTCTTGTCTCTGGAAAGTGGCTTGAATCTCTTGATGTAAGTGGAGTAACAACAATTAGATAACACTACTGTGTTCTGAATGGTCATATTTAGTGTGATGGAATTATATAATGTAAGATTTTTAAAAGAAGCCTATGATAAAAATACATTTTTTAAAACTATATCAGAATGAAAAGAACGATAAATGCAGCTTGGAATGATATTTGTTCTAAAA
>JAODLC010000042.1:7207017-7239923 GCA_026781145.1 Hippopotamyrus pictus | reverse complement strand
TCATTCAGTTGCATGGCTCCAACTATGTAAGTTGCTAATGTAGTTAGCAACCATGCTTTTGGGAAACGTACCCCTGAATAGTTGTGGTTGAGGAACCTGCCTTGTACAGCTGGTCAGTTTGTATAGGAAAGAGGAAGTGGATTTACTTTACAGTTTAAACAAGCCTGAAGTCTGAATACTGAACACATTACTTAGTAGTTCCATATTTTGTGTACTAAAGGCAGCTTAACTATAGCCTGCACAAAACCAGGTTCACTCCTGTTTTGTTTTCTTGACTTTATTCAGACTGAGAAGAGATATGGACAAGATCCTGGAGACAGTTATGATGTCACCACATTCCAGATTGGTGAAGCAGGGCATTTTGAGGAGGGTGGTTGAGTCAGCCTCACAGCCCCTGGACAGCTCTCAGTGTATGGCCATTTTCCAGGTGTCCACTAAGCTCTTCCTCACTGGAAACTCTCAGTTCAAGCGAGATGCTGGTTTGGAAGTCCTTGATGCCTATGCTCAGCACCACAAATTGGAGTTTGAGGAGTTCTTCAATGTGAGATTTGTCTTGAACCTCCTACGGGAAGGTTATGGGCCAATAGGGAAGCAGAGCCCTCTAATATTCCACTACCTTCAAGTGGGGCTGCTTCTTGTGGCAAATAGTCCTTCAACTCTGAACTTGTTCCACATGGTACAGATTGAGATTCTGCGTATTGTGTGTGAGAGGCCCGGTCCGGAAGTGTGTGAGCAGCTAGCGAGTCTGCTGAACACTTGCCCTCAGTGTGCACCTAGTGGAAACTTACAGACTGTGTTCTGTCAGCAACTTATGCAAACCATTCATCACTTCCAGTGCCAGAGCCAGAATGATGATGACATTGTTACCTTCCTAGAACGTGTCACCAAGACGAGTAGCATGCTGCAGATAGTCTGGAGGACCAACATGGCCACTATTCTGCCCTCCCTCAAGGAGCTCTTCATTATAATCTCTACACCTAGAGGTTTGTGGGACAAACAGGCAGGATCACCTGCCTGGTCTTACCGTGATGTTATCATTCTCATTGTTGCAGTAGTGTATACATAGCAGAGGCATACTGTACAGACACTCCTCTACTTACGAATGAGATACGTTCCGAACGGCCGTTTGTAATTTGAAATGTTCGTAAGTCGTTATCCAACATCATTTTCAGGCTATACGCAAGTACAAAGAACTAGGATGCTGGGAGTACGCACGCTACCCCATCATAGCGGCCAGAAGTCGTACTAGGTGGAATTGGTGCACAGAAAAACAACTGATGTTGCGGACAGCCCAATGAACATAATTTGGACTTACAGTCCTCTTCGTTCCTATATCTGAAAGTTCGTAAATTGAAAGTTCGTAAGTAGAGGAGCGTGTGTATTTCGGACAAACCACTACTTTCCCTCCAGATATGATAATGATACGATGGCTTAGCAGATGTGTCATTTACCTTAACTGGCATTTCAAATCTACTCCTAGGTCTGTATTCCTGTATATTGCATGTATTTCCTATGAAACACATTGACAGCCAAAAGCACTGCGGGCAAGAGTTGGGTTTGTAAATTTTATGTTGACAGTTCACAATCCTGATGGGGCCAATTCCAATGAGCAGAGTAAAAGTTCCATTTAAACATCCAGTAGTATATATGAGTAATAACCGGAGGCGGCTTTGATGCTAGTCCACTTAGTAGCTAAATCTAGCCCTCAAGATGTTGCAACTCTTTACATTTTGTTATTCTAAACCAGAAGAAGAGGATACTGTTACCTCAAACACCCTGGCCAGTGTGGTGCAATACATACCCTTGGAACTAATGGAAGGAACAGTACGCAATCTCACCAATGATAAGAACATCTCTGATGCCCAGATGATGACAGCCATCTGCAGGTAGGGTGTACTGACATAAAGCAGACAGCGACTATAGGTTCCCTCAGTCTCAGATCAAATACAATGTTGTTTTTGTAACTATGGGTGATCATGTTGTTTTGTGTAACCATGTTTTGGGCTCTGAGAAATCACAAGGGAGGTCTACATGCATATGATTCCAACCACCAAGGGACCACATTGAATTGAAATATTGAATGGCGGGTTGCTTATAGTTATTGCTGTTAAAGATACAATTTAAAGTTAATGTCTAGCACACTGTAGAAATATTAGTTTACATTTGTTCAAGGTGGCTTATCACAAAATCCCCAAAATAAGGCTGAGGACACATCACAGAATTGCAGAGTTGGGTAATTCAGGTCCAGAGAGTAAAAGTCCAGACCAGGATTTTGTTTCCACCAACCATTTGAGTACTCCGTGACTGTGACTCTTTATGCTTAACTGGTTGGTTGAAACAAAATCCCGGTCTGGACTAATACTCTCTGGACCTGAATTGCCCAACTCTGCAGAATTGTTAGCATTAGACGGATTTCCTTACATAGTTACCATATATAATTTACTAATAGAATTTTCATTGCTGGTGTTTGTGGTAGCTAATAAGCTTTGTTAATGGTAAACGCTGTGTCAGAAGAAATGCTGGCTAGTAAATCAACCGAATACGTATTTTACTTTTTCATACTTATGCAATATGTGAGTTTCCTGTAAATTCATGTAAATTAGTTTTCCTAGCTAGCTACATAAAATTCAGCATCATTTCATAAAACTTTCATAAAAGTGTGCTACTGACCATAAGACCCTTAAACAGATGTTATTCATTACGGTTAACTGCTAATTTTATTTCAATAGACTCTTTTTGCTAGATCTTACATTGCACCTTCCTCCAACTGTCACCATCCCCAGTAAAATTTCTTTAACATGGCTAATTAATAGGAATCTGATGCTTTTACTTAGGAGAGAAGTGATTATAAAAATAAGGGTTAAAAATCTAAGGTACCATTTAATTATATTCCAGTTGCCAATAGATAATCAGGAAACTGATCCTGAATTTCAAAGGAAAGAAATATATTTCAAAATTAATAAAGGGCAGCTATTATTTTTGTTCTCAGTGTATTTTACAAAAAATATAATGTAGTTTAGATGCCTACAATGATATATTTCTGTCATTTAGATTTCATTTTGTACTTATATTGTCTTTTAGAGTATAAGCTTATCAGTTCAGTACACATTTGTGTCATGTTACTTCAGGCACTTATACGCTGTAGTGGCCTGATTTGGTAAGTTGTATTGTATACTAGTTGAATGTATAGAGTAAGTTACGTTGGTTGGGTGGAGCAAAGTACTATATTATACAGATGGTATTTCATTATCATAAATAACTGAAGTTCAGCTCAGCTACCAAAAGTATATAAATACTTATTTCAATGAAATAGAAGTAATGTCCACAACAATGTTTGTGAGTTGGTTGACTTGTAATACAGACTTGAATGTGTACTATTGGCATGAACAATTATCACTATTTTCTTTTGTCATTGGTACAGAATGATGGACTGGTTGTCTTGGCCATTCTCCAGAAACATAGACAAGTGGGTTATCGCTTTGATGAAAGGAGTTGCATCAGTGAAAAAGTGTGTGATCTTGGTTGAGGTGACACTTGCTAAGATTGAGGAGGTGAATACATTTTTTACTATATTAGTAAGTTGGTAGCACTTTACCTGACGGGGCACAAACACTTCGTAATAACTCAGTTACTATTGAAGTACAAATTATGAACAAATCTTAAACAAATATGTGTCACAATTCATTAAAAATGAACAAATGTGATTAATATTTCACATGTATTACTCATTACTTGTTCCTTCAGTAGTTCACAATGGTTTCACAGAATTAACAGACATAGTAACAAATTTAGAAACTGCTTGGGATAAAAGATGCATCATGATTCATTAATGATGAACAAACAGGAGATCTCTATTTAACTTGTCTTATTCATGAGTTGTTCCTTCAGGAGTTCCTTCAGTACTTCACAAAGTTGTACAGAATTAACAGATATAGTAACAAATATAGTGACTGCTTGGGATAATTCATGCGTCACGATTCATTAATGATGAATTAACATCAGAATGTAACTAAGACTAAGTCTGTGGTTAGTTAATACATAAGTAACAGCATGATACTATGTTATTTGTGCCCCATCAGGTAAAGTGTTCCCAGTAAGTCTATGCCTAAGAATACCCAATGTTTCATGCCTCACTCTCATAATGAACACCTAGTATTCTAGTATGACATCATTTTGCCTTTATAGGTATTCCAGAAGTTATTCTACCCCATTGTGCGAGAAGCGGCGCTGTCTGTGTTGTCTTATTTGCTGCTCAGTTTTCAGCACTCTCCTGAAGCTTTTCACTTGGTAAGTAGGGCTACAGCAATACTCTGCATAGATACATGCATGTTTGGTTGTATGACTTAAGATGTTTTGCTTAGAGGTCTATATGTATGAGTTACATGAAATGGGACAAGATATTAAAATGAATTCAGCTACTAAAAATTGAACCTATTCTGTATTTGAAATATACTCTAAATTTGATAATTCCGTAATATCAATGACAAAGATGATAATTTATCCTGTCCACAGCTGTTCCCCTATATTATCAAATAAATTCCGACAAAATTTGTGCAAACATTATGAACACTGTACAGTACTGCAGAGGAATTCATAGACTCAGATTTGCTTGTGTAGGGAATCTATGGCATCTATAGCAGCGTGCGTCTGCTCTGCTCCTCAGCTGCTGCCCGAAATCCCGCCTCTCATTGGCCGCCTCTCGGCTGAGCAGTCAGACTCGGCCCAGCTTTGCCTGCAGCAGCTTGTGGAGCTGGTGCACTGCCTTGTCATCCTTTTCACTGGATTCCCAGACATCTACCAGCCCGTTCTCCAGATCATCAAGGTTGGATTTCCATGGATTTTGCCTAATACCATAATACATTTTACATATTTTCGACGGCGCACTACAAAAATCAATCATGCCATAAAAAAAAACCTCTTTTGGCATGTCTTGCAGGACATTGCTGTGCCCAGTGAGGACCGGATTAAGCAGATATTGAAACAAGGGGCTTGGACTCCTCAAAAACCGAATCAAGTGGCCCTCTGTCACAGGCTGACACCAAAATCTGAGACAGGCAAAACTGGACTGATCAATCTGGGTAACACCTGCTACATGAGCAGCGTCATTCAGGCCCTCTTTATGGCTCCTGAGTAAGCATTCCCATACAAAAAGCCAAATCAGTCACTTTGCTCACATTTAGTATGGCAATTCCACAAAATCTCTAAGTTCTGTATCTCATACTATTTTTTATACGTGTTGGATGTTCTGCAAGTAGAGTACTGCAGTAACTTGTTCCTGGTTTTCTGGTGAATTAATAATATACACTATATGGCCAGAAGTATGTGGGCACCTCAAATAGAAAAACTGCCTAAGTCACACCTATTGCTGATATACTGTACAGGTGTGTAATTAAGCACACAGTCACACAATCTCCTGCAAAAAAAACTCCATCAGCAGAATGGCTGGCTCTACAGAAGGTGTTGGTGACTTTCCACTTGCCACCATCGGAGGACGCCGTCTGTCCAACAAGTCACTTTGCCACATTTTTGCGCTGCTAGTGCCACCCTGGTCAGTGTGAAGTGATTGTGGTGGTCAAAATGTTTGGGGGCAAGTTCAGCTGTGAGGTGGGGGCCACACAAGCTCACAGAGAGGGACCTGATCACCCAGTATCAATACCCAACCTGAACGGCCGCAAATCCCACCAGCGATGTTCCGGCATCTAATGGAAAACCTTTCCAGAAGAGTACAGGCTGTTATAGCAACTGAGGGTTAGGTGGCTTCATGTTAATACCCTTAGATTCAGAGTGAGATGCTGGACAGGCTGGTGTCCATATACTTTTGGCCATTTAGAGTATGTTAGAAACTTATAAATAAGCAACAGAATTGTAAAAAGTTAAAATTGAAATCATGAGATCAAGTCGATCATTTACTGGAATTAATTTGAAATAATCCTATTCTGGGAGAAAGAATCATGTTTAAGTTTGTTTTTAAAAAAATATTTTTGGCATTTAGTTGAAGATGAAGCTGGCTGTTGAACTTCAGAATGTCTCAGTTCAGAGTAGTGCTAATATTTATATTCTTGTTTTGAATTTTTGTTACCATTGAGACTATAGTAAAGATAAAAATATACCTCCTGCAAGATAAAATAAGTAACTCCTGTTTGGAATAATTGCTTTGCTGAAAATAAAGTACAAGGTTACTATGGCAGAGAGTGAGGCACTTTGGCACTGCAGTGAATGTTTATTTCTACACATTGGATCCTTATACTCAACGTCTTATGAGTTCAAATCATCCAAATATTTTAAAATGGTGAAGACGCTAAATGCAACTTAGACTTTAGTAATGGAATTAAGGACAAGTGTTTGAGATTAGAATGCCATTGCATGGAATATAAATGATTTTTAAAAATCTGTTGAGAATGTATTTTTAAACATGGCTTCTTATCTCTCGATATTGTAAAACAAAACACAGGTACCTAAGATCTGTGTGTCATTGTTGTTGTACAGTATTGTACGGTTAGTTGTGTTAGGGTCTCACAATTAGGGGCAGAAAGTAGGTTAAAGAAATTAAAACCAAGATAAAGACCATTTAAAAAGAATGCGGGAATTTTCAATTACAAAATTAGAATTATGTTATTACGTATATTACATACGTTCATAAACAAACCAATAATTACGTATATCATGTAGAGCTGGAGGTTACTTATTAAAATATCACTGACCTGTTAAATTTCTTTCATGATCATGTACTTAATCCAAGTAATGAAAGTGGCTTAGCGTAAAGTATGATTGACTGGTCAATAAGAATGTTTTTATTTTAAAAGTTATTCTTTTATAAAACAGTATTTTACTGACTGGTGAAAACTTTTCTGGTGTCTTACAGGAAAAATTTCCAGACATTTCTCAAAGTGCTGAGGACATTGGTCATAGTATTACACAAAAATGCATGAATTATCTTTCCAGTCAAATGTAAAGATAATTCACAGATAAATGAAGAGTAGCATATTCAGTATGTACAGTATACCATAATACAGTGCACCCTTTCCATTTTTTGCAAGGCAACTGGAAGTGAAGAGATTCAGTAAAAAGAATGACTGAATGGCTGTAGCTAACCAACATTTTCTACAGGAGCAACTCCACTGAGGAACCACACAGAGGGTAGAGTGAGACATCTCATGGTGAATGCATCTCCAGGCAGTATTGACTTCCTGACCAAAGAGGGAGATATGCGATGTAGGTTTTGTTGAATGACTTGATGGAAATAGGTACTGTGTCTTTAAGAACTCTGAAAGCCAGTGCCAAGGATTTGAAAAGTGCGCCTTGCACCATATAACATGTCCCAACATTTACATTTCATTTATTTTATTTGGCAAACACTTTTATCCAAATCGACACACAAGCAAGGCAAATACATCGTAAACATACCTGCTGTCCCCCCGCGACCCAGTAGGATAAGCGGCTTGGACAATGGATGGATGGATGGACATACCTGCTGTCAAGGAGTCGACGAGGCATAAGTGTGGCTCGGCTGAGCTTCCAGTGAATGCTCAGGATCAGGTGTGAACAGTAATGGAGCAGGAACAACTTCTAACAAAGAAGGAACCTAATAAGGTTGCTGTACAATGAGCAGGAAGTTCCGTACAACAATAGGAACATTCAGGGTACACAGAGGTATCCGGATAGTGGTGGTACTCCTGGAACTTGGGGCATTTCTTGAAGGTTGAGAGGGAGTCTGATGACCAGATGTGGTTCGACAGCTCATTCCACCATCAGGGAACCACATAAGAAACATCTAAGTGAGACTTCTTGCATGATGGCAGGAGCTCCGTTTGCTGACTGAAAAGGGTGAGATGGAACATAGATTTTAAGGGGGCTTTTGATGGAGATGGGTTTCTGTCCATTAATGGTTTTGTAAGCCATTCAATAGGGATCTATTGCCAATGAAGAAAGACAATGAGAGCATTTAGGTTGTGTGCTGCCACATTTTGAATCATTTGACGGCATAAACTGGTAAACATGATAGTCGAGAGTCATCACAGTAGTGGGAAGAGAAGCCATGTGACTGAAAGACTGAACCTAGAGAGATAAGATGTCAAAAGAGAAGAGGAGAGGAGTTTTGGGGGACCCCGGTTATTACCCAATGTGACTTGGACACCTCTGTACCCCAAGCCACTTGAACTAATCTGCCTGGTTTAAGTCGTACCAGCCCAGAGCAGTCCCCGCGATGTCAAGGAGGGCAGTCAAGTGTCCAGGTCTGAAGCCAGAAAAGAAGTTGTTTTGTTTGAGAAAGTCAGAGACTTGTTCAAGTTGATAGTTCTCACTCTGTGATGGGATAAATATGGGGTTTTTAAGCAGCGGGTTTACTCAACGTTTTTTTCTGTATCAGCAGATGTGCAACTGTAATTGTATCACACTTTGCACAATATAGTCTTGAATTCTTACAAGCTGGGGAGATGGTATCTGTCTAGGGATCAAATTGGACCCTGTGCCCATACTTATCAGCTAAAGCGGATCAGTGTGAAGACATTCCAACCTACCAGGAACCCTTTAGACTTCACGCCAATCATTTATTATTATGATGGCAATTGGAAGGCATGAACTAATTACAACTGGAATGTCATGTCTTTATAATGCATAAATATTAGATAAGCAATACACACCCCTCTTTCAGAATGAACTTCATTCTCTATATCCCCTGTCTCATCTGGAAATTGTGAATCAACAATCAAGGGATCAAGAGGGATCAAGAGATCATGAATAAAACAACAGTAGAACTATATGTTTTTGAAAACTTTTTGTTATCTGATATCATTTACGGAACAGAGGCCCACTGAAGTGGAAAGTTTGGCTAATAACATCTACCTCCTTGGACATATTCCCTTCAGAGGAGCTGAAGAGGTACACCCAGGATGGTGCAGTTTTCAGTGAGTCTTATTGAAGGAGGATTCATGGAATGTTGATAGTGTAGGTTACATCTTTTAAAAATCTTTAATTAAAGCGCTCTAAGAGACGTGGGGAGCAATGTAAAGACTTTTTAAATATATTTGTGGAGCATATATTTGATTATGTCAGAGACCTATTGAGATTTTCCAAACAATTTAATTTGTGGAACAATCAAATGTTTGATTATGTCAGAGACCTTTTGTGAATTTCCAAACAATTTAATTTGTGAAACAATGAAATGTTTGATTTTGTCAGAGACCTATTGTGAATTTCCAAACAGTTTCATTTGTGGAATTATCTAATGTTTGATCATTTTAATGTTCTTGCAAGTCCTTGAGATATTCTACAGTATGGTTTTGGTATGCTACAGTATGGTTTCAGTATGCTACAAGATGGCATAGCGTCCAAATCGAAATTAGGCAAAACTGCCTGCCAGCTCTTTCTCTTTCTCTCTTCTTTTGGCTTAATTTGTGTGACAAAAATCCATACGTAGGAAGACAAATTACACAGGGGTCATTAGGTAATTCCAACTTCATGGCAACATCTGTAATATCAGAAGAATTAGGGCTGACTTTACAGCCAAGTAATCATCACTGAACTGCAAGATGCTGGTGGCTGTGCCCTGATAGCACACTAGCCTCTGGTACAGTCTACTGAAAAATCCCATCATCGATATGCAGAGAAATGAGATCAGCTAATAGAACACTGGACTGCCAATCCATCCAGATGGCATAGTTTCAACCTTAAATACTTCTATAAAAATACAACTGCATTCTCAGTGAAGGAATTCTGGACCACCTCAAACGAGCTTCTTTTTTCACAAACTCAAAAAAGTCCTCCAGAGTAATACCTTCAAGCTCTACACTAAAGAAGAGGAACATCACGTGATCTGTATTGCCACCCTCTATGCGTGTGGACCATGTACCACATTGACATCTAGGGCCTCCTGGGGATCCACTGCAGTATTTCACAATAAAACCGGCAGCGCAGAGTCGACCAAAGGTCGGGATCAAATGCCAAGGATATCCGCATGGTTGAAGCTTGCCTGACCTGTGGAATTCTCGGTGGAACCACACAATGATCAATGCTTAGCATAGGGGACCGAAGCAGCAGCACTTCAAGAATCAAAGAAATGTATATTTGTCACTCACACAGGTGATGTGCTGAATCAGAGCTGCAATAATATTATGGCAGGTGCTATTTGCACCCAGCTGTCAGTAGCTGGCAATGTTATTTATACTCGGGGTGGATAGCCAAGCCAATATGGCTATTTGCACCCACATGTATATAGCAGCCAGATGCTATTTGCACCCAAGTGTCAGTAGGCGAAACAATGCTATATTGTCATTATTAGTGCTATGGACTGCTATTGTTTTTCTCTTCTATTATTATTATTATTATTATTTTCTTTCTGAAAATGGAATGGACGGCCTAAACCATAAGACCTAGACCTACTAAATTTGGTGGGAAAATGTCAATTCCTACCCGCTACTCAGACAAACCAACCCAAACCAGACAGTCCATGGGGGGTGCTGCAGCTTGTTTTGGCAAATATTTATTATTACAGTATTATTATTATTATTATTAGTAGTAGTAGTAGTAGTAGTAGTAGTAGTAGCAGGGCGCAGGGAGTGATTAGGCTGGGTGTAAGTAGCTGAACAGATGGGCAGATGCTTCATGCACCCAGGTGCAAATAGACACTCCGTAATTTTATCCATCCATCTATCCATCCATCCAGCCCTCTTCCAGTTGCCTATCTAGCACAGTATCTTCATTATACGTTTGGACGTTTAGCTGTATAAATACTTTCAACTGTATAGTATTTACATCTCCTTATACTCTGTAATATAGGAAAAAATGTACCTTTCTTCAATATTTAATAATTTCTAGTGATCATGGGTTTCTCTCACTGTCTGGTAAGATTACATACTTTATTTAACCACATTATTTAGAAGTACACCAGAAAAAGATTTCACCATCAGCCTGGATCAATGCCACCTAACCAATGTTTTCCTGACTGTAATCCTTGTGACTCTTTTTAAAGGAAAAACATAACAATTACAATATAATTTTTGCAGTGAATTGTAGCAGTGAAATAGGAACAGTGTTTCTAAATAGATTTCGAATAATACTTTGAATGAATCATGGCCTAATGTTTTCACATGATTGAGTCTATAGTCTATAGTTTCTCAATTATCAAATTAGAGGAAATTTTATTAGAACAAATACATGCAGCATTCCACCAGAATATTACGATTAATTTCACTCAAGCATAATTATATATGCCAGACCAAGGCCTTTAAATGCTGCAGTATCTTTCAATG
Source organism: Hippopotamyrus pictus (assembly GCA_026781145.1). NCBI lineage: Eukaryota > Metazoa > Chordata > Actinopteri > Osteoglossiformes > Mormyridae > Hippopotamyrus > Hippopotamyrus pictus. Next base: position 7,228,677 of record JAODLC010000042.1, on the reverse strand, counting down.
AAATACAGCGTTTTCAGAGTAGAAGGTATACATTTACAGTACGAATCATGGTAAAGATTAATTGTTTATCTTAAATACACAACAATGCAGTAACTAAAACAAAATAGACAATAAAACCTTAGAACAGAAAACAGAAAAATAAGTTGCCTATTAAAAAAAAAAGTTCTGTTTGCTTATATCCGGTGTTCCTACATTTAATAGATATGCTGTAAAATCATACTGAAATTAGTGAAATGATCTTTTTCATGTTTACATGCATTCACAAGTCAGTTGTGTGAATTAAACATGACTCCCTATCTATGCGTTAGCTTCCGACATGCTGTCATGGCTCTGAAGAACTGCGATCTCCTTCCAGTCATGGGAGAATTACAGAGGCTATTTGCTTTTCTGCAGCACAGTCAGGTGAGATTTACCAAATAATGAGATTACAGTACAGTTGACAAAGTGCATTGCGATACTTTGTAATTATTCACAACATTCCCATAATTGCAGTTAAGCTTTTGTCAACGATGTCTGTTAGACTTGTTGCATTGTTTGAATAATAAATGAAATAGTATTAGTGGACACTAGCTCTGCTATTCGCAGACAGCTCTGCTTGTCGAACTCTACAAAACTAGGAGAGTGTCTGCATCCAGTGAAGTACCCAGCTGAACCTTTTTAAAATGTTAATGAGGAAAACACACTGGTCAGGGTCCAATCAACGTTATTTCCTGAGGTTGTTATTGGCCTTCTGATCAATCAACGTGAAAAATTCCAGTGATCAAACAAAGCTAGCCTCCTGCGATCATACTACTCCATGTTAATCGCTCTTTTTTCTTTCATTTAATTTTATGTTACAGCGTCCAGCCATTTCTCCTGACAAATTTTTGTATGTATCTACCCCTGCCTGGTTCACCCCTGGCAGCCAGCAGGACTGTTCTGAGTACCTCAAGTACTTGCTTGACAGGTGAGGTAGTATTACTCAATACTCCATAGTACTCATCAACAGTTATGTCCTTGTCCTTCTCATTTACTAGTTTTATATAATGTGAAGGTAGTTTTTCTTTCTCTCAGCTTAACAGTTTGATTTTAATTCAGTGTGAGCAGCAGGAGTTTGCAAGTGAATCTTCAAATGCTTAAAAACTGAAACATTATCAGACTTAATTTTTTTCTTTTAGACTCCATGAAGAGGAAAATAAAAGTGCACAAATCGTCAGAGGAAGACCTTCTGAAGCGTCTGGCAGTGGGTCATTAATCAAGAAACTGTTTGGTGGGAAGCTTGTGACCCACATTCGCTGCTTACGCTGTCAGAACGTCTCACAGAGGGAGGAAGACTTCAGTGACCTGTCCCTGGCATTTCCACCACCCAGCTATCACGTGGAAGCCTTCACCATTAGCCCTTTTCATGTAGTGGAAGGGGCCGAACCACCATTACAGTCTCAACGCAGAGTTCCCTCATCCCCCAAAGGAGACAGAAGGGCAGACATGTTGGATGTCGGGGGCGTTCCCGTGGAGACAATCGGCTGTGTAAACAATGCGGAGTCTCCGCACTCGAGTGAAGAGCCTGAATGTTCATCTGCTGCCTCAGAAGACGACTGTATGCATTCAGACACTTCCTTCTCAGTTCCTGATCTGATCAACTTCTTCTTGATGTCAGAAATAATGGCAGGAGAGAATCAGTACCACTGCCAGATCTGTGACTCCTTGCAGAATGCGGAGAAGGCCGTGGAGCTGACTAGAGTTCCCCATTATCTCATCTTGACGCTGCTGAGATTCTCATTTGATTCGGCGACTAAGAGGCGAAAGAAGATCCTTGACAATGTGTTTATCCCAATAGTTTTGAAAATGCCTGTCAGAAATTCTTCTAGGCAGGTGGAGTCCATTGGAGCTGGGCAGGTGGCTGACACCACAGAAGACAGTTTGTACACCTCAGTGCATTTTGACCTTGTCAGCGTGGTGGTGCACTCTGGGTCATCGTCTGACAGTGGGCATTACTACTGCTATGCAAGGGAATGGAGCAACAGAGGAGCTGGTGAGGTATCTCCCAAGCAAGATGCCTCGGCTGATGACCCTGCCCAGAAACGTGGGGTGGAAGATCAGTGGTTTCTGTTCAATGACACTAGGGTCTCCTACTCCAGCTTTGGATCAGTCAGCAATGTGACCACTCACTTCCCTAAAGACACAGCATACATGATGCTGTACCAGAAGCGGGCCACTCGGCGTAGAGAGCCTGAAGACCAGAATGTTTCTGCGGCGCTGAATGAAGGAGAGCCTCTTGTCAAGGACCTGATTGAGGCAGTTAGAAAAGATAACAAGCTTTACACTCAGGTGAACTGCTTATGACTGTCTGTTACACTTGTAGGAAATCTTGTAGCAAAGTCTTTGTCGCATGTCGGTCTTTGTCACATGTGTTTTGCCAGGTTTCCTGCCAAAGTCCAAAAACACGCGATTAAGCTAGTGGTGGAGGAAGTACTGAAGCTTAGTACTTAAGTAAAAGTACAAATATCCTGCAAAATATGTGCTCAAGTAAAAGTAGAAGTGTTACATCAACAATCTTACTTAAGTGAATGTACTAAGTACTTTTAAATTTACTTTAAAGTATTTTTTAAGTAAAAGTACTCACACAATAGTTTGTCTCAATGTCTGGGGTGTGCCATTTTGTAAAAGAAAAGTAGGTTTGCTGACTTATGCCTCTACTGATGTCATTGCTTGTAATAGTTACAAGCAACTATACAGCATGTGTGTATTGGAAAGTTTGGTGTGCTTATTGTGTGTGGGACTTGAACCCTGGTCCTTGGACTGTGATGCAGCAGTGCTAACTGCTGTGCCATCTGGCCACCACCTGCCTATGAGCCCCTGAAGGTAACTGATGTAGTTGCTTTCTTTAGGCTCCAGCTCACATTTGCAGTGATCAGTGTTTCAGGCTGTCAGCAACTGTAGTACCTGCAGTTTGGACTGGGTAGTTTGTGTAAAGCTAAGCAGGTTTGGTCTGGCCAGTGTTTGGATGGGAGCCTAGTTGGGTTGTTGGTTTGGGTTGATCCTGATTCTTTACTTTAAGGGTTGTTTGGTATCTTTTGGAAAAAGTAGGGGTGATGTCCTGACTAAAATCTGGCCATCTACTTTCTCAGGCTGTGGGTGTCTGGGACTGCCTGACTGCAGGTTCCACACACAGGGAGCTATGGGGGTGAGACGAACACTGGTCTTTGGGCTGAGATGCAGCAGTGCTAACCACTGTGCTATCTGGCCACCCCCCACCTACTGTCACATTCTCAGTGATCAGTGTTTTAAGTTGTTAGTAACTATGATACCTGCAGTTTGGACTGGGTAGTCTGTGTGAAACTAAGCAGGGTTTGGTCTGGCCAGTGTTTGGATGGGAGCCTAGTTTGGTTGTTGGTCTGGGAAGATCCTGGTTCTTTATTGTAAGGGTTGTTTAGTATCTTTTTGGAAAAAGTAGGGGTGATGTCCTGACTAAAATCTGGCCAACTGTTTTCTCAGGCTGTGGGTGGGGGTGTCTGGGACTACCTGACTGTGCAGGTTCCACACACAGGGAGCTATGGGGGGGGGGGGGAGACTTGAACCTTGGTCTTTGGGCTGAGAGGCAGCAGTGCTAACCACTGTGCTATCTGGCCACCCCCCTCCTCTTGCACTGGTGCAAGACCCTTAACCCCCCAGCTGAATGGGCACCGCTGCAGGTGACTGCTCTTCACTGCCGAGCTCGGTCTCACCTACATGTGTGTCAAGGAGAGCTAGAGGGGGTGGACGAGAAGAGAATTTCCCCACCGAGATCAATAAAGTGTCATTATTATTATTTTTAGGTTATGCAGTTGGTGGGTCGGTGGATGGATGGATGGATGGCTGGCTGACATCACTAATGTCCCTATTCCACTTCAGGAACAGGAGAGGGGAGTGAAGAACAGGGCTGCTCTTTCCCCCTCGGCAGCACAGCCTGCGGTTTGGCTTAGAAAGACCCCGACTCAGGACCATGGGTAGGTCAGCTGCTCACCGACCTTTAAGAGGCTCAAAATGTCCCCGTGTATATAATTACACATTGCTTAATTTCTCATACTTTCAGCAGAAGTGCGAGGAAACAGAAGCCTAGCGATGATGTGCCATCAATTTGAAAACCCCTTTCTGGAAGAACATTGAAGAGAGGCTATCCCCAGGAATCGGGTCTGTCACTGCTAAGAGTGCCTTCTCTTTAGACTGATGTAATGGGTGGCGGGTTCTTTATTGCAGAGCTGTCAAGCCTAGATTAATATTGCTTTGAAACTTTACTTTGCTATTGTGATTTTTTTAATTACAATGCAAATATAAATCCACGTTTGCTAGTAACGTGGCTTATGTACCGTTATTTAAGATATAAAAAATTACCCATTGAAATAAAACTTCAATTGTCTTGTACCTATAATTAAAACCTATAATTAGCCTTAGTTTGAAATTATTGATAAATTAGCAAAATGCTTAGTCATTGTAGGACGAAAAGCTAAAAGCATACTATGTATAGCATGAACACATCCGTTGTAACAACTATTAATTGGTACTTTGACATTACTGCCTGTACAAACATACACATGGGCATAACATTTAAATATAATCAATTCCTAATATGTTTGCGTCTACTTTATTCATAAACTATATTGACTATAAGCAGTAAATGTATAGCTGAATACGCTGGTAAAGAAGCAAATAAAATAGTATTATTGAATTTGAACTGTTGTTCTGTGAATAAAAGTATTGTACAGAATGCATGCAAGTATTCCATGTAATTGAAGAGATTTTATTTTATTACGATGCAACACAGATACTGCAATACTTAAAATTTGTTCATAGACAACATTGTAACAGTGTATCTAGCATAAAGAAGCCTTAGTTGCATAGGAGATTACCAAGATCAATGTTTAATACCATGGATATAGGTCTACCTACCTTTACCGAAATTACCAGTTTCCATCACGCAAAGCCAGAAATTAAGATAAACCATAATAGACATTTCCACATCTTTAATGTGACCTTGTAGCCAACAAAATTCAAGAAAAAAGTGAAAAATAATAAGTAGGACTAATAAGTAACATGTTTTTGTTTGTTACACAGTGACATTAAGGACCAGACATGATTTATCTTGATTTCTGGCTTTACAACAAAAGAACTTACACTTTCAATAAGGTTATGTAGTGTTTTTATAACTACTGTAGTTTGACTGTATCCCAGAAAAAATATTTTTATAAGTAACAACCATTTACTGAATGAATTATTTATCAGGGTAAGTACAATGCTACAATGTAACTACAAGACTAGGATAACAGATGCGGGACGTACAGTACCTACACTCAGTGGCTAATTTATAGGCTCCTCCTAGTTAGCATTAGGTGAGACCAACTTTTGCCTCTAGAATCGCTTCAAGAGTAGACTGGTAGTGCATTCAGAGAAGCCTTTCTGCTCCCCACTTATGTACTTAGCTACACGTCTGGCCCTCCTGTTGGCTTTACTCTCACTAGTCAGATGTTTTTACCCTCGGAACCATTGCCGACACCAATTCATTCTCTGAAAATTCTAGACACAGTAGTTTGCTAAAATCGCAGGATGGCTGATTCTGAGGTGCTGGTACCACCACCAAAAATCAAACCATGCTTAAAATTACCTGGATCAGGGGTGAGGAACCTGATCCATGGAAAGCCGCTGTGGGTGCAGGTTTTTGGGATGACCTCTCAGGCAGCCAATAATAAAGCAGTCCTCAACTCCAGTCCTGGGGACCTGCTGCTATTGGCTGATTAAGAGGTCATCCCAAAAACCACAAAGGCTGTTTGAATTAACAAGCAGGTATTCCTGATAAATTGCATCGTTTAATATTCATAATTTTATTTACCTTCATTGTAACTACGTATTAAAAAGTTATAAATAATGGGTGAAAGCCATCTCAGCCCGTCATGATGTCTTAAATGTACCTGAACCTAATTACAGTGAAATACAAATAATGCTCTTGTTGTATCCTCCACTTAAAATAAGCCAATTAAGATAAGCCAGTGTTTCCCAACCGGGTCCTCTGGGACTCCCCCACCGTGTACTTTTCTTAAAATGTAAGCAAAGACACAGACGGGCTAGGGGTCCCTACAATGTCAGGAGACACCAAGTTAAAAATGTTTGTTTAGTTAGTTAGTTAGTTAGTTAGTTAGTTAGTTAATTAATTAATTAAAAATCATTATCATTATAAAGTGTTTTCTTAGCATTATATTGCCTTGGACATTAAAGTCATTCGTGTTCATTCAGTCAAGGTGACTCAGTGGGCAGCACTGTGACTTCAAGCCTCCAGGGTTGCGGGTTCGATTTCTTTCCCTAAATATGTGGAGTTTGTGTGGTTTTGTCCCAAATACATGCAAGTGAATTGCTGCCCATGAGCCGTGGTTCCCAGCAAAGGCTACGGTGTCGAGACCCTGTGTATCCTCTATACATATAGAAAATCTTTTCGTTTCAAGAATTGTTGCATTGAGTCACCGAAAGCAAACACATTCAGAAAATGTTTAAAAATGTAAGAATCATAAAAGAGACCTTGCCTTTTAACTGTAATATTAGCCACTGTTAATACGCTTGCCTTCCTGGAGACAGTAATTTTAATGATTGTGATTAATCCAGAAGGCTATTGCTCCATTAAGCGTACTTTACAAGCTGGCGAATCTCAGATTAGGAACTTTTATTTATTATGTTTGAGTTTGTGACTTTGGAATAAACATAACAAGTGGACAGAGATGTGTTTATTTCATTTGTAATCCTGAAAAATTTGGTGAGATTCTGGATACATGTTGGGGGGGGGGGGGGGGGACTTTTGTTAGTTAATAAAAAAGATTTTTGCTTCAGCACAAAACACTTTATGGTCAGAAGTGAACGGCACGCATCAGTCATAGAGCACCTCGCCTACTGTAATGCAGGATAGAGGAGGCGACCGTCCTCTCCGAATCAGATGCTGGAACATAAAACAGCATGAAAGAAAAGCTGGATTGCGCCAAACATCGATTCTTCAAGTAAACTGAAACTGGGAAGCCCATTTATGTTTCACCCTTACTATGACCTAAGTAGTGGTACGAAGGAGTGGTACAATACAGCAAAAAGGTGCACATCTAGGAATGGTTAAGCCATGAGCCCTGACCGTAGTCTGACCACAAACCTGTTGAACAGCTTCAGAAAAAAATGACAGTAGTTGAATCATATTTTCACATTTAATTTTTCAATAATTTTTAAATGAAAATACAAGAGGTTTTTTACTTTGCCTTCATTTTGGGTTGCTTGTTAAATTTTAAAGGTATGTAAACTATGTGCACTAAACTTCAACCATTCCAGTCTGTATCTGGTGTTAAATGTATAATGTATTATTTTAATATACAAGTCTGAACAAGGGCAATTAAATATTTTTTCAGTTAGCGCACTAAAGAGAAAGTGTCTGTGGGGACAGACCAGTCCCAAAGTCATAGGTATCTGTACCTATGGACATAGATCTATACCATAGGACATAGAATCTATCTATTCCCTGTCTGGGGAATACAATTAGTCATAAATCTATCGCAAGCATTTTTATATGTAAATTACCAGACAGTCAAAGACGCAAGAAAATCATTCAAAAAAAAAAAAAAAAAAAAAAGACAGAAAGACCCATCTTAACAGACCTGATAAACTTCAACATGTAAAATACACAGACCACTGCAGACAGAATAGTTACAGTGCAGGTGTTTGACAGACCTTGACCTGAAGTAAGTCAATCGGCAAAGCTAAGTTAGCCTGTCTGCATGGCTAAAAGTGTATGTGCCGTCTCTCGCAGGACGTGAGAACATGTAACCTGTGATGCCACCAGACTCCCACCATGTGACCTCGGCCGTAGACTTACTGGATGACGGGTGATGACATCTGATAGCCTTTGCCATTTATTCAATATAAGATATAAAGTTGGGTATTAATATTTCATTATGCACTGAAAAATAACCTGGTTTAATTATAGCTTTGTGAGGCATATGGCTTTTCAAGTTGTGATAAAACATAAGTCATAAAACAAGAGTTTTAGTGTCCAATGTTTAAAAAGTACTAAAATTAGACAGAATTATTTAAACTTTGTTGATACGTTTTCTTAGAAATACCAATCAGTTTTCTTAGCACAACACTGGAATTATTTAATTAGTATTAACTAAATCAAAACAAGAAACTAAACACATTAAGACAAAAGCAGTTTCCTTTATTTTACATTTCTTAGCAAAATTTTTATTATGTAATACACTTTTACAGTCGACATGAGTGGGAAAATCTAGGAAATGGGATCACATCTTTAATATTGTTCACTCCTAGAACACACTGCAAGTAGCGTTCAAAGCCCATTCCAAACCCACCGTGAGGAACTGAGCCAAACCGTCTCAATTCCAAGTACCTGGGGAGAAAAACAGCACAAGGGCATTCATTAAAAAAGGACAACGAATGCAAAATCTCGGGCCAATTTTATCGATCATTCTTACCACTGATATGGCTCCTCCATGTGAGCACTGCAGAATAACAAACGTTATTATTGTAGCAAAGAAAAGTTCAAGTCGTAAAGAAATACAGAAATACAGTTCAAGTCGTAAAAAAATACAGAAAAGTATAAAGAACCGAGCATCTCTGCTAGGAGGGCTTACTTTGCTAGGCGTGTCCTCAGGAGCTCCTCGCGCTCCTCTCGGAGAGTGCCCCCACACAGCTCCCCAACCCCCGGCACCAGCAGGTCGACAGCGGCCACCTGGACGGTCACGCCGGAAAACAGAGCAGAGGGAACGAAAATAAAAGCAGCTTAACCGAGAGCACGAGAAGCGCGTGGTCTGACAAACAGAGGAAGTAACGCAGGATAAACTACCTGCACTGAAACTAAAGCAGCTCAGAACAGGGCGTACCAACACGAAGCCTCCAGTGAAGGGAGACTCACCCTGCCTGAAATAGCTACAGTGTAACGGTACGTACCCCACCCTATACATAAATCTAGAAAAGTTCATTAGCATTGGAACTGGAACTGATTTGTGAGGCCTACTTTTAGACAGGATAGGTGGATAGAAAAAAAAAACTTGTAAACGCCTTGTTTTATTAGAGGCTGCTGGGTTTGTCATTGTCATTATGGGGTCCCTTACAGTGTGGCAGGGCTCGTCATTGTTATCCCGGGCGTAGAAAGGCTTCAGCTCATAGGGGTAGTTGATGACGAACACTGGGACGTCACCACAGTGCTTGACCAGGTAGTGCTCGTGCTCTTTTTGCAGATCGCAACCCCACTGTGGGAGATATAGACCGAGAGACATAGACCGAGAGACACAGACCGAGAGACACAGACCGAGAGACAGTTCAGCAAACAAGACTTTAATACACAAACCCAAAACACACCTCTCTTTTTTTATTACAATGAAATGAAACAGACTCATTTCCAGTATAACTGATTTTTTTTCTGTAACATTATGATACCAAAAACAGCCATCAACAGAAGCAAATGCAATACCTGCCTCTGTTTTGAAAACAAAGTTCTCAGAACTACGGTTCAGCAGATCAATGGCTTCACTGTAAGTGATCCTAAAACAGAAACAAATAGCACAAGGCAGCTAAGCTACTGTGTCATCAAAAGCTATGGGGTACAAAAAAAGCATTATTACAGAATGCCATAAATGATACTATGTACTTACACCTTGAATTTATTCTTCAGCATGACATGTAGACTGTCCTACAGAGGAAAAACAAAATGTTACAAATAAAATATGATACTGACAGAACAAACAAAGTATCCAGCTAAATTTCCTTACCCAATGTCCAGGTGCAACATACTTGTGAAACAGCTGTACATCATCTGCACATTTATCAAGAACTCTCTCTGTGGTTGATTTAAGCAGATTCTCCATAACCTGTAATGGAAGTAAACAAATAATAAAATTTTGGAAATGATACTTCCTGCAGGGTACACCTACTATTCAAAATTAAATGGGATAAGACTCAAAAGTAATGCATATCACTTCTGCCTTGCCCAGTCACATAAAAGAAAGAATACTATCTAAGTCTGAAGGGCCAAAAATGTTTAATAAAATTAATTCCTCTGCAAATGCCAAATACTCGGTTATTTCTCAAAACACAAACAAGCCCAGCCCAAACAGGCTTGCCATTAGTATATTAAAGGAAGACCTTTAGTTGATCAATGGACCATTTGGATACGTCTCCTGTAGTTTTCACTGGCAGCACACTGACGTTTGCACTCCAGCTAAGCTATCAAATTATTCTTGTTCGAGACCCAATAAATAATGCAAACTACTCTAACCCAAGTGCTGGGAGCCTATTTTTAAGCTCACTACATAAACTTCATTTGTATTTGCTCAGGAATTTGTGCAAAATATATTCACTATATCTATTCCACTGGAATCTTTATCAAAATAATATATTAATAACTGCTTATGTGCTAAAAGTAAATTCTGTTTCACATTCGGTAAAAATAAAATCTGAATTCCTTGATAAAACAAATATAAATTAGAAAGAAAAACAGCCCTACATTTGTTTAATGTGATTTGTGGTTCTCAATTCATTTAATCAATCCTAGGCAACTAATGCAGTTCCCATATGAAACAAACAAGAAGCAAACAGACTGACTGGAACAGAGCTGAAATCGACTGCCGCAAAAAGGTCAAATTAGCATGCAGTTTGCTTGGCCCACTGAAGCCCTTAAGATTGGACCATTGTAACCTTAGGAAAGCAAAGAGCAGAACATCTGCACTAAAAAGTACACGTTTTACCATCATGATGTCCTCCAGTGACTCTGTGAAAGCGATCTCAGCTTCCACCATGTAAAACTCCGCCAGGTGGTGTCTGCTTTGAGAGTTTTCTGCTCGGAAAGTCGGGCCGAACGTGTAAATGCGTGAAAAAGCCCTTAAAAGGAAAAAACATACGTCCACATTAATATTTATGGTCAGTCTCACAACAGCCACTCCCTGTGGGCATGTAATTCTTCCTGAAATGAAGCTGAGCTCCCCGTAAGAATGTATCTTTAGGTCCAGCTCTGTCACCCCTTTAACATTCTGTTCTTCACACTGAGGGGGTGACATTGTCAGGGAAAACGTCAGGCCAGTGGGGTTGTTAAACCACTCTATCCATCTCTCTCCTATGTGAAGATATTAACTGAGGCATCGAGTTCCTTCTTGCGCCGGTAAACCTTAGCGGATCCTGACATCTTCCGTCATCCCGGCTGCAGGACATTTTTGTCCCAAGACATGTCTAACAGATTTTACGTCTCATGTTCCCCTCCGTCATCATCCATATCCCAAGTCACATGGCTCAGTAGGAACTTGACAGCACTGTTAACTGAGCAGGATAAACCGCTGAGTCTCCTCAGGTACAGACGGAAACACGTCTTCAAAGGTTTACTTCTGCTTCAGCGAAATCTTGTCTAAAAGCTTGTAAAATTAGGTACTGCTCTCAAAGTTAGTGTCAATTTTAGGGTACAAATTAAATTAATAACTGACTCTGCTACTTCCCCTTCAATAACATTCAGCATAATATGCAGGACCACAGCTAATCTTACCCATCCAATCCTGTCTGCTTCAACCATCTACGCCATTACACTGACATTTTAATGTGTGAACATGATCTCTTTGTGTAGTAAGTAAAAAATTTGAATCAAGGAATTAAAAAAATATTTCTAACATGAAATAAACCTTCTATGTAATTCATGCATTCATACAAATAATAATTGATAGCCAATTACTACAGGATATAATACTAATTTTCATTAAAAAGTCTTCATTAAAAAACTAATTCAACAAACTGTTTAGGATATGCTGAATGAAAAAAGTAAAGTCACCCATTCATATTCCTGAGGGTCAGGGGTAGAAAATCCCAGCGAATGTGAGAATTCGCAAATAATACTTGGACCTGTCATTAAAAATGCAAAATAAACAGCACAGAAATGTTTAAAAGCTGTCAAAAGCCGCCTACAAAGGAGAGCAATCGTGTCGCATCATATGACCTGGCCACCTGACCTAAACACAATAGAAATGGTTTTGGAGGAGTTTGACCATAGAGTGAAGGAAGAGTGGCCAATGAGAGCTCAGCATTTATGTGGGACCTCCTTCAGGACAGCTGGAAAAGCATCTCAGGAGGCCACCTCATGAAACTGAGGCAATTAAGCAACTATTTGGGGGTCTAGAACACATGAAATTCATTTACAATATTTCTTATGGGGTAATTCAACTTGGACCTCGACCAAATCGCACCTCGATCAGCCTTCTGGATTGAATTAAATCCATGTTCCAAGGTACAGCTGTACACACTATTCAGATTAACTGCTGACACCTATGGGCAGACTCCTGCAATTACACAGATCTTGCTACATTCTTCTCTACTTAAGCTGCCCACCCATACATACATACATCTGGCCTCATGCATTCATCACTGACAGCACTTCTGCCTCCCAGAATGACTAGCTGACTCACCCGGCCATGACCTCTAGATGAAGCTGTCCGGAAACAGTCAGGAAAGTCGGGACGGAGAAGAAGTGCAGCTGGGTTTCTTCTGGGTTTTTATCCTGACCTGAGGGCTAGAGGTCAGAGTTTATGTTACTAAATATCAAATACAAGCAGTATTTGTGTTAGACCAAAAAGAATGATAGGGAAGCCATGTGTGCACAGCAGAACACATGAAGCAAGACCGACTGTAATCGCCAGGCACGTGTGAAAGTGATAAATGTACGTGGCCAGATCAAAATGTACAGGGGGAGTTTGTGTTGTGTTGTTAGAAACAGACCGATAAGAATATCAATAAATAAATAAACAAATAAACTTACTCACTTCAACCTTAAAAAGTTCACCAGCTCCTTCACAGTCATTTGAAGTGATGATTGGTGTATGAACATGCAAAAATCCATTCTCCTAAAAAAAAAAACAAAAAAAAACCTTGTGCTAAATAAGCAAGCGTGTAAAACAGATGAATGGATCATAATGGATCATAATAATCGCAATACTTAAATAATACAAGAATACAGTTTTACATCATTACAGTGTAAGTCACAACTTAATTGATTCAAGAAGTTTTGGCAGAGTATAATAATCCATCCATTTTTATAGCTGCTTAGCTAATTAGAATTACAGTAAACAGCAGTCTACAGTACTTCAGGAGAACAGCAGTCTACTTCAGGAGAACAGCAGTCTACTTCAGGAGAACAGCAGTCTACTTCAGGAGAACTAGGCAGAGCACATCATGGGTAGTTTAGCGATCAGAGACAAACTCCCAATTCACTAAAACAGGCAAATGCTGTTGGGATTGGGAAACATTGGCTAAAATACTACCTCACATATTTTGCACAGTACCAACAGAATACAGCATCTCCACTGACACTGCAGAAGGGGAATAGATCCTCACCTTAAGAAATGCCTGAATGGCAGTGGTGGCCTCGCTCCGTATCCTCAGCAAAGAGCTGAATGTGTTTGTTTTACAGCGCAAATGGGGAAACTGTCTGATGTACTCCATATCATGTCTTTCCTTTACTTTAAATGGAAAATCCTGAAAAAAGACAGTTCAATTCCTCACATAACAGAGATTTATTTGGTGTAGGGCAAACAATCATTTATGAATCCAGAGAAAACAGTTTCACCAAAATCTTTAACAGACTGTGTGTTTTTTATAAACGCTGATAATCTCATCTTGTTTCAATATGTCTCAGAAACATATGCTATGAAATGTTCACATTGGTTCAGTACCTAAGTGTTTAATTTTGTGATTATTTTGAGACAGGGTCATTTTCAGTTTTAATCATATATTTGGTGATACTGCAATTAAACAAAATCTGTGTTAATCAAAACAATTTGTGAGTAAGGCTGTGTCTTATGTCATAATGTCCAACATAAGACAAATTAAACTTACCAAAGGATTACATTGCCCAGCTACCTGTATCTGTCGTGCCTGCAGCTCAACATTCTGTTTTTTGTGAGAACTTCTTGTCAAACTTCCAGAGATTTGCACAGAACTTCCAAATGTAAGATTCCTCATTTTTAGAAAGACAAAGAAATTAATCTATGTGCAAATTATCCAAAAAGCAAGAGGTTAGATAAAAATAATGTACTGGCAATTTTATCCACAAAGCCACATCACAGTAAATTCCACATTCCACAGTCCATGCATTAAGATTCTAAAATTCATCATTGAATTACAATTCAGTACAATGATATTTTGCAATAAACAGGAGGATAGGCCTAACTGAGTTTTTACAAGAAAAAAATATAACTGTTATATAATGGCAGTTTGACCAATTTGGAAGTACAGTACCACACCCTTTTCCTTATAGAAAGAAAAATTTCAGGGCTTGTTGAAAGGTGACAGCCACGATGACCAAACAGATACTGAGATTTAGACTTAAACTCTGGACTATTTTTCTTCTAAATTCCAGATGTCACCCAACTTGTGGCTTTTATGAAATAAGTGAAAAGCACAAGAATGTTTAAAGCAATGCAGTCCCATATTTTGAGCATGCCCCATAGGTTTTCAACCAATTTGCTAATTCTCATAATTTGAGACGTCTCAATAATCCCAAACTAATCATTCTGAAAAGGCATACTTGTCATTCATTTCTGGATCAGCGACCACTTGGAGACTCTTCTTTGTGCTGCCGTCATTGACATCAAGGAAGAGAACATTCTTCTGTGCTCGAACAGATCGGACCCAGCCCTTGTATGGGGAAAAAAAAACAGGCAGCAAATCTGCATATAAACCCTTCCTTTAACATTTAAATTGTTCATTTCCTTAATTTTATTATTTTAGATTTTACTTTAAATTAACGCAGGACCAGAGGTGTCAGAGGGCCGTGGATATCCTGGCAGATTCGAGGGGGTCCTCAATACAAAAAAGTGACATCACTGCTCTGTAAATTCTACTGTGGGGGAGCCCACCCCCAAGCCAAGCTAACATCAGGGAGCCCAGAATTTCCAACTATGCCCCCGTTTATGACTGTCTACAAGAGAACCAAGAAACCCTATTGGAAAACAAGCAGGGAGATGTTATTCAAGCGATCACAGTAAAACATGTTTATATTACATGCATTGCCTTTGTTTCAGTATTTCAAATACTACGGGGCTTAGTGCACAGCCCAAAAGACACCCCCCCCAGTCAGTTCCATGCATGCATTTTAGCTCCATCCATCCATCCATCCATCCAGAGTTTTATAGTCCAACAAATTAATGCATATCTCTTAATTAAAATATTTTTTCAGGTAGAATTAGAAAGCTTTGATCACACTGTTTTTTTTTCTTTTCAGAAAAGCTTTAAGTATATAAAATGATTAAAGGCCTGCCTCTTTTCCTTAATGGTTTATTAGTATGCTGTACCGGCTGCTAACTCCAGCTTGTGGACCAATTAGTACCATAACAGAATATTTACTTATCATGTTAAATAATGTGTACTATAACAACAACAACAACAAATTTATTTTTGTATAGCGCATTATCACAACATTACATCGTCTCAAAGCGCTTTACAGAATCCCCACCCAAAGCCCCCACTGAGTAAGCCATAGGCTGCAGTGGCAAGGAAAAACTCCCTAGAAGGAAGAAACCTTGGGAAAGACCAGACTCACAGAAGGGGGAGCCCATCCTCCAGGGGCCGGCAGGGAGAGTCAAATTGGAGAGATGGCTAAGTACCAAGTCATACTGTCCAAATCATAAAATTTGAGACACAACCGGGGAGCAGGGGGGAGATGACAAGCCGGTGCCTACGCTCCCTCCAATCGCCAGGCAACCGGAACACAATTATACAATTATACACCAACAAAACATAACGTTACAATAAATGACATGCACTACCTGTATTTTTACATGTTTTCCGACTTCATCTCCAGAAAGCGCTTCGGAGATTCTCAGTTTCCTAAACGCCGTATGACAACAATATTTGAAGTTGAAGACTATTGAGCCAGGGACACATGACCTTCGCGCGAGAATATTTACAGACCGAACTTGTAACATCGTTTATACTTGCTAGCCACTTTGTTGTTTGATAGATATTATTTCAAATGTAATTAAAAAAATACAGAATTCTCTAGCACTGGCTATCGTACAAATAAAAAATCTTGAGTTGTTCCATCTGTAAATTGATCACGCGTTACCTACTGCGCAAAAGCCGTACACTTCCTGTTTGACATATACCGTAATACACTGTGTTGAAGGACACCACTATTAAACAAAGGAAAGAAATAGGAAACTTTCCTACGATCAGTGTCCTCAAAAATCCTACATCCTCTGTTTTTATTGGTTGATTTCATGTAAAGTATAGGCAGTGCCTCATTTTACAAACAGTCGAATCAAAGTGATTTATTTTATATTCGCCATATAGTTGATGTCCACTTAGAAAGTACTGTGCTTAAAGGTACAACGCATATCCTATACATTTGACCTTTGATTCTCCTATTGAAGTTTTCCCATCATCCGCAGCTTTCTCCTACGGATGAGCGTAAAGACTGTACTTCATTCTTCTGCTTCTTGGAGTTATGGGCGGTCGGCAACCAGCTTACAGGTGCATTACCGCCACCTACTGGACCCGAGTGACGACTTTTTTAAAACTGAAGGAGGCACACACATCATGGTCTTCTACTTTTAAATTGGTAATATTATTCAAAATCTGCTCGGAAAGTACGCATCAGGTTCCCTAATTTTGTTTGGATTAGATAAAAAAGAAAGTGCAAGGTAGAAGGAAATGTTGTATGTACGTGTGACTGCTGAGTGCATCGTTGAAGGTGAAATCTGCCTTCATTCAGTGACTGATTAATTCACAAGAACTCCAGTCACCTTTAAGCAAACCCAATGCTTTCACTTGTATACCCTGGTAAATTTATATCACTCTTTTTCCACTGCAGCTTCTGACAGTGCATTCTTCGTCCAAGCATATGGATCGCAAGAGTAAAAAAAGAAGGGGGGATTTTTGAGCTGGGTTGCCAAGTCTCACGAGTCTGCCGTAGCATTTACGGTAAAGCTATATTTTTTCATTATAAACCTAAAATTAGCTATATCAAAAACCTTGAACTTTTGCAATCACTAGAGACAAGGTAATAAAACTGTTACATGCATGGTTGTCTTGCGGCGGTTTACGCTGATTGGTCCATTTTCGTATCATGGTCGATTCCTGTGATTGGACAATAGGTCCTCTCAAAAATTTAAAATACACTAACCCGGAAGCAGTTTTTATTTTTAGTGCGTTTGCAAGAAGTTGTGTTATTCGTTTGAGACAACTAGATTCTAGTCATCAAAACAATCGCAAACATCGGGGTGTATATTTATTCAGATAATCCTGTTTTTTCTTTTATTTCTCAGTATTTTTCTGGTTAAAATGCCTTTTTTTAAATTGACTTTTCTAAAATGCTATATTTTGTCAGTTCAAGATTCGTGTGTTTGGTACCCATGTTGTCAAAACTGTGCATCCAAATTACACAGAAACCAGACGGAGCAAAGGTAAGTAAAGCTATGAATGTAGTAACATTTGTAAACGTTTATTTGTTTATTTCTTATTCAATTTTGTATTTTGACTGAAATATGCCTCTATGAATTAGTTGTTAATAATGGCACACACGTATCTTGTAGGTTCAGATTTATTCAAAATTGCATACTTTGTTATAATTAAATAATTTATCTTGTGTATTACACCGATGTACATAGAATTTTTTAGCACGTGTAAGCTACAATGATGTATATTTACTGTGACGAATATCTTCATTCGCTTTTTCTTTTCTTATAACAGATACAGATGCCCAAAATGTGGATTTGCATGCGAGATCAAAAATGTCAGTCACAGATATAAGTTATCACTTAAAGTTGCAAGAGACTGTGACATATTTGGATTGACTCTTTTTGGTAGCTGTTTAAATCCTCACTTTGGTGCTTCTGCAGTTTGTCTGCAAAGGTAAAGCTGTATTCTCAACTCATTTACTATACATCCATCTATCTTCCATCTGCAGTACAGGGTTGTGTCGAGGGGGGGAGCACAGGGCATAAGGCAGGGTTGCACCGTGGATGGGACGCCATTATGCTATTGAAAGACGCACACTTGCACACTATGGGAAATTGAGAGACATCTGGAGTACCTGTAGGCAACAAAAACGCATGCAAACTCCGGACACACCACCAGGGGTGGGAACTGAACACATAACCTTGAAGGTATGAGACCACAGTTGGCATCATACTGAAGTGAAATTTGAAATAACACGGGTCTCATAGTTTTGTATGTTTTAAAGCATCAACCACTGAATGAAGTTTAAACCTTCTGTTTTTTCCAGAAACACAGAACACAGTTATAGTAAGTAAGAAAGAAAGAAATGTATTGGAGGATAATGCTAATAGGTTTTTTTGTGTGTCTGTAGACTCGTGGAGGAATCAAAGGCAGAATGTTCACAAACTGATGTGCAGCAATTACTTACCAAGGCAGTGGATGACTGCTTTGTGGGAAGGTGCTTTTTATTTGGCTTAAAGGTACAAGTGCTTAAAATTGGTTACAAAGAATCCGTACGTGCACAACTTTATTTTATATTAAGTACAATTGTAAATGTTCTTTCTCCAAACAGATGCCTGACTTTGACGTAGATGGATCCACTTCTACTAGTAATAGCTTTTCTTCCTCATTGAAAAGAATAAAGATCTCGGGAAGCTTCATTGCCAGCCGAATGATTTTGCCAAATTCAGCTGTTATCAGTTGCTCTGTTGTAACCTATTTTAAGAAGCTTCTTCAGGCAGCTCAGCTTTCAGGATTCAGTGTCTCACAGCAACCTAGGAAATTATTAGATACCCAACAACATGATAATAGTACAATCCTTAATAGCTGTGAATGTACTTTGGCTTCACATGGAGGATCACACTCGCAGCGCACCAGTGGAACCCACGATGACCCAGGATATTTCCAGCAGTCACTTGGAATAATAACATTTTTAACAGAACATTCTCACTCTGAGCCAGATGGAAGTGCTGCGGTTGATTCACCTAAACAAAGAACAGAAGAGCGATCTAGCACTGAAATGCCTGATCCATTTCGTTCTTGCTTCTGTTCCTCAGACACGCAGGGGAAATGTACACATAAAGAGACATTATGCAAGTGTAAATTTGCAGTTCTGGAAGAGGATGGTAATGTGTCAGTTTTTTTATGGGAGAATAAATCTTTCTCAGATGTCTCAGGTGAATTTGTTTCTAAAGCAGGCAGGAGTTCAGAAGCATTAACTGAAAACAATGTCTGGGCTTTAGACAAAGAAGATGCTAAGCTAATGAGTATAACTCATGTTTGTGACTTGCATGTGCCAGCAGTGTCTCACAATGAAAATCCTTCAGATTACTCATGTAATTCAAAATGTGATGTTTTGTCCAACAGTAAAGAGAATATAAGTAAAGAGCCTATTGATAAAGTTCAGTCACTAATTCAGCATTCATCACTAACCCAAGAGAGGAACAAAAATGAGTTGGCAAGCATGATATTAAGAGAGCCTGAACCAAATGCTCTGACAGAGATGAGTGTTTCACATCTCAGTTACTGGGATACATCTGAGAGTGAATGTATAAGTAATGTTAAAGATTACACTGACAAGTCCACTAATATGGATGACAGATCAAAAAGACAGACCAATTACTTCACTAGTAAATTCTCAATTCAAAAAGAATCAGACAGCAACAATTCTACTATCTATGACTGGAAATGCAAAACAGAAGTGCGTCCACAAAGAAGCATCTCTTGGCTTGAAGATGTTCCTAATTTCTCACTTGACCTGTTTACTGGCTATGAAGAGAACCACGTTCATGGAGAGGAACAAAGCAAAGGGGAAAGCTACAGGAATTGCCTTTTTGTGAAACAAAGCTGTAATGGAACTTTAAGGGCAAATCCAATGAAAATGAAACACAACTGCAATTCCAGTGTGTCTGAGGCAGACTTATCAAACCCACTCGAGTTTGTTCCTTTTTGTCAATCAACTCCTATTTCAAAGAATCCTCAATCTCCAAAGATTATTCAGTATAAGAACAAAAACCAAGTGCAAAGAGACAATCTATTGACCAAATTCCACCTGAAGAGGCATTATGATGATTGTAAAACACAGGACACAGATAAACTTCTAAGTACACCGAAAAGTGACTCTCAGAATATCCTTCCCCCCTCCATGCACAAGATTCCACATTCCTCTCTACATGAGAGGTTAATTGGAAGCATAAAATGTGCATGTAGCCATGAGAATGGCTACACAAGAGTGCATCTGAGAAATCTGGATGGGAATTATCAAAGAAAATCTGACTCTGCTCACAAAAAGATGAATAAGACTGAAACAAAATCAAACCACTCACATTCTCTCTCAAGGTCAGAGAAGTGGGATTGTTCAGAGACCGTAAATGTGAAAAGATCCCATGAATGCACCGATTTTAAACATACTCCATATAATGCTGGTATTTCCAGCTTCACTGCTGAGAATAGCAGTATGTTATGTAACTGGTCTGCAGACCTTTTTGCTGACTGATGTAAAATTTTCGTACCCTATGAAACAATACATTATGATTAGGCCATAATGCTATGCTTGTAAGCTATCATGTAAAGTATGTCATAATATGCCTCTTTTGCCAGTAATATGCTACATGATGTTCGTAAGAACTCATTTTTACATAGTGATCATATTATTTAAAATGGTTCCAATTCCCTACTAATTTATAATTTTACTAGGTAATGCACAAGGATTTTTTAAAAATTACTTACTTATAAAGAAAAAGATTACAGATGATTTGAATGTTGATTGGCTAAATATGTAAATTAAGTGTTTGAATTAATACATTTTCAGCTGACCTGAGAACATTTACATATTACTCGTATCGGTTAATAAACACACTTGACCAATAGATTTGTTCTCAATTTCTAAGCAATTAGACCATCTGCTGCACTTGAACTAACGGAAAATTGGAGCTTCTTCGGTCCTGCTTGTGTGAGTACTGTCATTCTTTGTGGATGTTATTTTTGCTCTACATGTAGAGAAATCTCTTGTGTATGTACTTATTAATGTTTTATATTGAAAGATAAAATCTACCTTCTTCGATTTAACTGTTGTGTGTGAGTATCTGATTGAAAGAATCCTTTCCATATTTAAGTAAAATATCTATATTTCCTCATGAGGAAAATTTTACATTTACAGTAAAAGGCTGAGGCTAATTTTGTGACTTTCATCATGTTTTTGTGCCAGAACTACAATTATCAAAATTATTGCATTTCCTGTCACATTAATTTTACTCCTTTTGTTGTGTGCTGTGCATAACATAAAATTTCAACTATATTCAGTTGTTATGCAAATCCAAATCTATTTCACATTTTGCGGACACATTGTATGGGTGACGATCTGGGGGTGTTCCACAAAGCAGGATTTCTTTCTTAGCCAGATAACATGTTGGTTGTAAGGTAACCTGGGCTAAATGGACTTTGTTCACTTACATTTAGCTCAGAGCACCTTAAATTCGACAAGTTATCCAGCTAAGCAAGAAGCCCTGCTTAATCAAACACCCCCTGGAACTGGTGAAATTTTTAGAGAAATCAAATTAAAGTAGAAGCAGCAGGGTTTGTACGGTCATGAAAAACCTGGAAAAGTCATGGAATTTTAAAACGACAATTTCCAGGCCTGGAAAAGTTTTGGAAAATGAATAAACTCAGAAAGTTTTGGAAAAGTCATGGAAATTTGTTTTT
>JAODLC010000042.1:7178880-7206917 GCA_026781145.1 Hippopotamyrus pictus | reverse complement strand
TTAAGTCATGAATATTTACCTTTAAGTCATGGAAAAGTCATGGAAATGTAATGGTAAAAATGTGTACGAACCCTGAAGCAGTGTAGCTTAGTGGAAAGTTTCCATGGAAATGTTAACATGGGAATTTTGGGAATTTATAATGCACTGCAAACTGGTGGTCATTTTGTAGAACGCAATTTTGTAGCTATTTTTGGTTTCTATTTTTTTTTTACCTCTTACATGTGTAAGTATTTGAGTCTCACCTGATGAGGTGAAAGGCCAAGCTATAAGTCCATCTTTTTGTTTTTGTTTTAAAAAATAAAATTAAACTAAAATTGAATACACAGTGGGATGCCTGTATCTGCAGTTTCAGTTCACCGCAGTGCAAAATAAAAATCGGAAAATTCCAGAAATAGTTTGTAATTTCCAGCCTGTGTGCTGAGCTAGTGCAGGCTGTAACATGGTGAAATCCACCAGCCCAGTTGCACCCAGTAAACAACTAACTCCCACTGCCTCCATACCCAAGCTTCCCCACAGACTCCTACTACATAATCAACAGCAATCATCAGTAAATTACCATATGCTACATTTTGAGTATTTAATGTTTTTTGGTGTTCCAACCCACTATTATGACAGACTGTTTTGTAATTATTAGTAACAGAGTGCATTGTAGAATTTTAAACTGCTTGTTTTAATTAGGAAATATTTCTTGGTACAGTAGGAAAACGACCAAGAACAACTTAGCATGTCAGGTATGAAAAGTGAAAAATTACCGTAAGGGACTGTCTGTACCAAGTTCAGTTGGAGAGTAAAAGCAAATTCTGTCAGTCTCTCCTCCAAGCAGGAATGAAATCCCATACGGACATATCATGTTGGTCTGGCTAATAAAGAATGATCGACATAATTATGTTTCCCTATTTGACAGTTATTAGACTAGATGGGCACCATTTTCTGTCCCATCTCATTCTGTCTGCTTTTCTTGGCTCCTCAGCCGTTCTTCATAGTCTGTATATAAAGTATGCACTGGGTTTTTCCAGCCTTTCATATCTATTACATTAAAACAGTTTCTCTGTCACTACACTCCTGGAATGTAACTAAAGCTCCTGCTTAGCTTTGGACAACAGATTCACTCAAACTGCCTTTCAGCACCATTAAAGCCTTTAATATTTAATACTGAAGTCCCTTCTTTCAGCTATGACAATATCAATAATTAATATTGAAATCCCTTCTTTCAGCTATGAGAATTGAACTGGAAAGATTTCACTCAAAAGCAAAATAGTACATGAAAGAAAACTTGGATGTTATATGCAGTATATCTACAGACAGGCACACAGGTAGATTTACAATAAAGATTTAGAGTATGCTACCACATTACTTTTTCATTTCTTAAACAATAATAATCATTTCTTCAGCTAATATGGCACCAACAATAAGTCCATCAATATTTCTTCAACTGACCCTTCCTTCAGTGGATTTTCAGCTCTCATTTCAGTAACGGCAAAGGCCCCCTATTGATCTTTGTGAACAGTACTTGTAAGACTCATAAGTACCCTTTCTTCTACAGATAACAGAACTCGTGTATGACAGTCAGTAATTATTTGAATGCATTCCACAGCTGTGTCCCTAAAGAGGAGTATTTGAAGCTTGTCTACATTTTTTTGTTGAATAAAGTCCTGAAAGATATTTATTTTATGTCTACTCAGGTTTTAAGCCAACAGAATGTTTGAAAAACAAAATATATATGCTTATGCTGTGAAGTTAAATCAGCGTCTGCTGTATTTCATCATCTGCTTCCTCATATATGATACATTTTAATTCCTGTGATTTTTGAGACATATTTGTAGTCATTCTGGTGCCATCTATGACCAAATCCCCCTCTTGACAGGGTTAACAGGTTTTAGGTGAAAATACCCTGGTACACAATTCCAGTTGTACCAATGACCCTTGTAAAGTCTGCTTGCTGCAATTCGTAGGGTGTGTTCAGGCTTTCTTTTGTGCAGGTCTTTCAAAGAGCTTGTTGACACGATGCTGTCTGAGATTCCCATAAACTGTATAGTTATGAAACCTGATCTTTGGCTTCTTTGACTCCCTCACTGTGTGTGGGGGAGAAAGAAACACAAACATCATCTTCTTGGCAAATATGCAACTGTTCCAGACTCCTAAAACTTTGTCATGATTGCTCCGACTGTGTTCATCAGTATTTTCAACTGTATTTTGTACCATTGCCTAATCTGTCTAGATCAACTGTCACATGGTTTATATTGAGATGTCTTTGATGACAAAAGGAATTTATGTGAATACAACATCATATACAGTATATTATCCAGAAACTCAGGAACCACAATACAGTTCCTGGAGACTAATTTAAAAAAAAAAAGTTTTGTTTTATATGAAATAATCTTCAGGGGAGTCAATAATTTTGAAACTTTGTTTTGTAGAAATATTATATTTTATATATTTTTCAATAAATGTTCTTGCATTTTAATGATTGTGTTAAATCTATAGCTGCCCTAAATAAGAACAAGAACTATACAAATGAGAGGAGGCCATTCGGCCCATCAAGCTCGCTTGGGGAAAAAAAGAACATTATGCTTAAAAATGACATTTGAGATGTATACTGTTCATTTTTTGCTCATGAGGGGTGCCAATAATTATTCCGTTAACTATACATGAGGTCTATAAATATGTTTATATTAAACTCCAGAATGTGCACTTTAATCATGTCTGAATTGTTTGATTTTAAACTGTGGCGCAGAGGGGTAAATCAAGGAAAAATGTGTCTTTGCCCCAAACATCATCGAGGGCACTACATAAAATAAACTATTCTTATTAAATATTCTTTTAATAAGTAAAAAATACAGTAAATACCCCGTAACATGCACTTAGGAATTGAATGTAATGACAGGAAAATATATGTAGCTAATTTATGTTTCTGAAATAGAATAATGAATATTTCTCCTTTATTGGATAACTCTAATAAGTCTTCAAGGTCAAGGCCAGTGCACATTAGACAAAACCACTGCGCAGCCCAGCTAGGAATGTCACTCTCTAGCTGGGCTGTGAATCAGATACAGAAATGAAGGTCACATGTAGTATACAAACATACTGTGCAGCACTAATATACTGTACTGTTGCACATAACTGCCAGACTGGTTATATTAAAATGGAAAAGAAATATACAAATAAAGGATTATAGTAATATTTTAAAAAAAGCCCTTTTTATACAAATCCTTCAAGAACGGACTGTTAAAGAATGCAAATAATACTGTCAATATAATGCGTATGTACTTAAATTACAAATTAGAGCCTGAAAGAATACTTTCAACTATAAAAAAGATGAACTAAGCCTTCATAACTTCATAATTACACAGGAAAAAAAATACTGGATAGCTAATACTAAATAAATTTTCCAGTTCAAAATATCCAGGACAAACATCAAAATGTGGAAAGAAATCTCATGCGTGCTGCATGCCTCGTAAATGTCCTTCGAAGTATTGCAAAGCTGACTGATGTACTGGGTGGTGGATTTTACACAGATCAAACTGTCCAGTTTAAGATGGAGAAAGGGTAATGCTTCACATTGACCGCACCTTCATATTGCATTCATAGAACATTCAGTGCACCTTCATAATGCCTTCATAATGCATTCATAGAACATTCATAAGCAGCATGTAAGTATACCTTCCTATCATACCTTAACAGCTTTAATATACATTAATAAACATTATAGTTGTATAATCGTAAAATACTTGTTATTAATATATATTTAAACTGTTACAATTATGGCATGTTTGGATGTTAGGGTATACTAACATACTGCTTATGAATGTTCTTTGAATGCATTATAAAGGTGCAGCTGATGTAAAGTGTTACCAGAAAAAATCCTGTAGAAATATTTGTCAATGTTACTTCACAGATTTGACTTTATTGATCAGCAATGAAAGCAAAAGACTTTTGATAAGCCTTTTTTGTCTCTGATTATCTGAAGATCAAAGTCCCTATATAAGTGTAAAATAAAAATGTGTAAAATGCTGTGTAACCGTTCAGATTCCTGCTAAAAACAGGAAAAACCTTTTGTTAATACTTATTTACAAATCAGATTTCCAGATCCTTTACTTTCACTGCCACTAGAATCAGTCTTCCTGCTTCTGAGATTTTATCCATTACTCAAAGCCATAAACATAACCCAGCAGGCCTGAAGGTGGAGGAAGTGTCTGATAACCCATGAAAACATAAAAAAGGAGAAATCGCCTTTCACAAATTTACCCTTCAAATAACTGTAAGTGAAGATAATTAACTGCTTTGTATGGATTCAAGATAAATCATTAATTTTACAGTGGCCATTACCAGGATGTTTTAATTGAATTTTGGTTCCTAATACACAGGTGTGTAAACTGATGAGGATGACATACTGTACCACTGAGATGTATGTTGTTACATTTGTATTAATGCAACATAATAGCAATACTTAAGGCAACCCGTTCAGTGGTGCAGAGGAGCCTGACCGTTAAAATGACCCTCGGGTATTATGACCATTTCACAATTCATGATGGAAACTAAAATAATGATTTTTAAAACTTGTACTGTTGACACAAATCATTGTTTAGTGGACATGATATTTGCTTCCAACAGCTAAGTTAAGAAAAAAAAATGCTGAAACTTTATATCAAGAGCTTGATGTTAAGAATTTCCACGACTTAGAAATGGGTCTGTTTTATAGTTCAGCAGAGAGCAGTGTGTGTAAGTTCTGCTCCTGGAGAATGTAGGTACTGTGGGACATTCACTACCAGCAGTACATTTATCCATAGTGAAAAATAGTGTTTCCCCTTTTTTGGTAGTGTGTATATATATATATATGTATATGTGTGTGTGTGTGTGTGTGTGTGTGTATATAGACACACACACACACACATACATACACGCACACATACATGTGTATATGCAGGCAGTTCGACTGACGTACGTAGTCCGTCCCACGAATCCTTATACACAACAAAAGTCTCCCAAGTCAGATTTACCTTCCCATACCATTCAAGACCACTTACAGCAAAAAATCCTTAAGCCAGAAAAATACTAGTAACACATTCTAATTAACACATATTAAATAAATGAAAAGGTAAAGTGTACATTTACTTACACGCGGACGTTGCCTTTTTGCATTAGTGCTTCTGTAAACTATCTTCAGATATTTTTTGCCCAAGTCTGGATTTACTTAAAATTGGCTTTACGCAAGTCGAGAGCTGCCTATGTTTGTGTGTGTGTGTACACACACACATAAACACACACATACACACATGTACACATATATATGTGCTGTGCTTTTGCAGTTTCATCTAGAATTGAAGGCAAATCCATCCAAACCAAGTTTCTTTATAAGTAGCAATTTAAAAATCTATCAGGGACACAAAATGTGCGATCGCTCCACACCATCATGTTTCACTTAAGGGGAAAGGAAAGAATGAAGTTCATCACTGAAGTGAGACAGGCCACCTGCGTTTATGGCAGAATCGTACCGATTGCTAAACTGCTAACGAAAGCTACAGCAGTTCAAGTAGCTTATGCTTCTGCCCTCCCCAGGCATGACAGACACGTCGTTGTTAACCAGGACATTCTGTTTGGCCTCTTGTATCAGTTCACAGGCCAAGTCCAGGAACAGCTTCTCCACATTGTCTGCCTCTTTCGCTGACGTCTCCAGGTAATGCATGTTTTGCGCCTCCGCAAACTCTTCTGCTCTCTGCCGGGAAACTTCCCGTTTGTCAGCCAAGTCAATTTTATTCCCTGTAAAGCAAAAAATATTCAATTACAGGTCAATTATGAAATTATTCAATTCAATTATTAAAGGAGGTTTATAAAAAGCTAGGATTCAATAAATGTATCAATTAGCTAGTACTCAAGCTAGTTCGCTAGTACTCAAGTGTGCAGGGAGGAAATAAATTTTACAATACTACAAATGACAACACTATGGTGGCAGGTTCTCCAAATTAAATTAGATCTCTGATCATCCTTCTTTAAAAATTCCTTTGAGTTTTCATCATTATCAATCAAACAAGCAGTGATGTTGTAATATAGATTTGATAAAAGCATGTTTTAATGTAATTTGTGTTTTTTTTTTTTCTTTCCTATCCCTTTAAATGTTTTAGTGCCATAATTTTGCCTGCTGTGTCACCTAAGATCAGTGATCAAAATGTGCAAATTGCAGTGCTGACAAACCCAGATTATCTACTATACTTTGTATACATTTGGTAGGAAAAAATGTACATCCAGTTTGTTTGCATTAAATGTAGTTAACTGTCAGTTAATCTTTAATTGTCAGGAAATCTAAATATATGACAGCATATACCGATCCTCCAATATTTTAGTTTCATAATATAGGCTTCATTATTAAAGGGATTTCCTTATGGTAATTATAGTACTTCCAAGTCTTCACATGAACACTGGCCTAAACAGAACAATTTTTGACATGAGAAATTTTGTAGTATTAGAGATTGATAGTTTTCAATATCTATTAACTCTACCTGAAGCCAACAGACTGGCCATAGTAAGAGCATGATTTCAAAATATCTTCTATATGTTCTAACTATAATGAGCTGCATGGTTCAGTACAGAAACCACTGATCAGTTATAACTTTAATTTCTGTATTAAGAGGCACATGTATCCTATGGAAGAGTACAAGACATGTCTTACACACTACCAGCATTCCCAATAGCATGCATGTGCACAGACCAGACAGCAAAAACCAATAGGTAAGAATCAAAAACAGAACTAAAGGCAATGGCTTTTGATTAAATTAAGCAGCAAATGCACCCACAAAAATTAGTTCTCTGGAATTTAAGTATTATAGCTGTTGTGCCAGTTTTAAATCCCCATCCTAACCCTAACCCTAACCCCAACGCTCATCCAGAAAACATGAAATTCTAAAGCTCTCCTAACCCTAACTGTCAATGTCCATAACCACCTATTACTTCAGAACCCTCTGACTGCATGCTGACGCTATACAAGGCTAGCAGAACAGCCTAGTGCTACAGGCTATAGTGATTTCTGCATGTAATTTGAACTGCAAAAACATTCTGTATGTTCATATTACTTACAAACCATACCGCTTAAGTTCTGAACAGAGATAAAGAGACAGAGGCATGTTTCTGATACATATTTTAAAAACATAACTCACCAACTAAGACTGTGATGACTTTGTTGTTGGCGTACTGCTCGATCTCCCTCAGCCACTCCGGAAGGCACCGGAAGGAGTCCTCACAGGTGATGTCATAAGTAAGGATAAGCGCATTGGCGCTGCGGTAGTAGCTCTGGGTGATGGACCTGAACCTCTCCTGTCCTGCCGTGTCCCAGATTTGCAGCTGTGGAATGTTGTTAAAAACGCCAGTGATAACATGCAAGAATAGGAGCAAATTCACATTAACGCACATTCACATACACATTTAGTATTAACAAAAGACCCTCCTATCTGCAAATTCACGAGCGAATTAAAGTCAAAATAAGTGCTGCAGGCAGGAGAATTTAGCATTACAGCAAACTTAAACCAAATATGGATGTTAGATGGCTACTGGTTGTTACAGTAACTGCACCACAAATACATCATTCAGCATTTTAATTTCAGCATCACACAACTAATGTTCGCTAAGCAATTTTGGTGACTCGAGAAAACATACTCTCACCTTTACTTTCTGCCCTCTAATTTCCACTGTCTTAATCATGAAGTCTACGCCAATGGTGGCTCCTTGTCCAGGTGGAAAGAGACCCTGAAATGTGACAGACCAGAATGACAGGGAGGTGGGGGAGATAGGAAAATACAATATTAGTAAATAACATCATGCAATGACAATAAAATAGACTGATTTATCCCAATTTACATCGGTTATTCTACTGGGTCTCATACGATACCGGTCTAAAGAATGGACACGCCTACTGAAAATCATTTGTTGTTCAACAAGTGACCCTAAGCACACCTTGAGGTTATGTAAGCACCGTATTATTTTGTGAGCAGGGAAAGACATGGAGTGCTGTGAAAGACGACCTGGACCCCACAATCCACCCCCCTCCCCCCGACCTAAACCCAATAGAGCTGGTTTGGAATGAGTTGGGTCAGAGAGTAAGAGTAAGGTAGCCAACTGGTGCCCAGAACTTGTGGAAACTCCTTCAGGACCATCGGAGAAGCATTCCAGGTGGCTACATCTGGACGCGGGTTGTGAGAATGTCAGCGATTGTAATACTGTCATCAAAGCAAAAGGGGGCTGTTTTGAAGAAGCAAAAATTTGAGGTGTTGAACACATCTATCGGTCATTGAAATATTTAGCAAGTGTTACTTCATCGCCTTGGGGTCTTACAGCATAATGTGAATAATATAGCTAAAACAGAGTCAAATACATTAAAAACAGGTGGGTATAAACCAGGTAGTGAGTGATCGTGTGCAATTCTCCGGTCTCTCATGGATTTAAATAATTTCATATTATTAAACCAAAATAACACCACCAGGGATACAACAAAAGAATGAATGAATGAATGAATGAATGAATGAATAGTGAATCAGTGATTCACTAGCTAATCTAGGTTTTAGGCCATAATCTGCTGTGAGACCCTGAGAAACTATGACATTCATGTAAAAAAAAAGAGCTAAAATCAAAAATTATCACCATGGAAATTACACCAAGGGCAGCGTCACTGACCAACATTCAATAATAAATGTGCTCAACTCCACTCACAAAATGAAAGGCTTTGGGAATGTGGAGTGTTACCTCTTTGGTGGGGAAGGACGCTGATAGGAAATATCGCATCGTTTTATGCTTAAGAAATTAAACAGCATATTATCATTAAAGACCGATTTCTGTGTGTGATGTCAGTGCACGCCGCCTCCACATATATCAGGGCCACAGTAGGTCTCTGTGCTCTTATTAGCTGTGGTACCTCAGAGTTTATACATTAAGCAATGGCCTTATCTCCAGATACAAGGAGGGTTTTGGAACCAGACTTCTTTGATCCGGGGGGGTCTCTCCATGCCAATGTGGGCATAACTGAAGTCCCAGGCCGAGGGGTGCATATTTGGAGTTTTTTTTTCCTCAGTGGACATGAAGGGTGACTCATTGAAAGCTGGCAAAAGGAAAACTGACCATGTGTATGTTCTAAACAGCAATTGGAAGTACCCGGCCTTGGAGAACTTGGGGGATCTGCTTGAACGGGCACCACAGCAAAGGATTCTGTGGTCATACAGAGAGATTTCAATGCTCATGTGAGGAATCACAAAGAAAACTGGAAAGGCATGATTAGAAAGCCTAAACTCCAGAGGCATCATGTCCTTTGACGGACTGTCCATAACAAAAGTCTATGTTTGAAATGATGCTCATATGTGAACAGAGTACCAAAGCTACTTCACCCAAAGGTCAAGCGTTTAACTCTGTAGTCAAGTTGATGTGTTTTGTACATGTGGGTGAACGGGGTAGGGGGGGCAGATCTCTCGGCCAATCTCCTCTCAGTGATGAGTTGGGTTTGATGCACTGGGAAGAGGCTTCTGTGCAAGATAAAATCAACTCGCGCCTCCAGAAAAACTTCTCCTGTGTACTGAGTGACATCAGGGAAATTGAGTCTGAATGGACTATGTTCAATGTGAGAATCACCGCAGCAGCTACAAATAACCGTGGTCAGAAGACAATCAATTCAATACTAGAATAAGTCAATACTTGTCACAGTAGTAATTGTAGGACGCTTTGGTGAACACCTGTCAAGCTGAAGCAGGATGCTTGCATCGCGGTCTCATAAGGCAGTTGAAAGGTCCAATCAGAAAGGTGACAGGGAAAGCTGCTGGGGAGATGAAAGCTTGTGCATGATAGGAGTCTGCAGTGCTCATGTAGAGACTCTTGGTTGTCAGCTGGAGAAATTCCCAAGCAGTGAAAAGAACACTTTGAAGAACACCCTAAACCAGTGTGGAAACTTTCACTGCAGGTGAAGTCACTATGGTTGTCCGTGGCCTCAGTAGTAGAAAAGCTGTCGAGGTAAATGAAATCCATCCAGAGATGTTGAAAGCACTGGATGTTATGGTTGACACGCCCCTTCATTGTTTCACAGAATGTGGGTGAAAGTAGCTCTGGACTGGCAAACAGGTGTGGCAGTCCCTGTGCTTGGCCAGAGTACTTGGAATATCAGGAGATACTTCTCAGACATTTCAGGGTACTGCAGTAGACATTCCATCTGATAGTCAAATTCTGGAGGAACAATGACGATTCTGCCCTGGCTGTGGAACAGTTGGACCAACCTTTTCCACTCGCATACAAGTGTGACGATTCATGGGAATACACCAGCAGTCTAAATGTGCTTCGAGGAGATGGCATATGACGGCTTGTACTGCCACATGCTGGGGGGCATTTGTTTCAGAAATATGGGACATCCAGGGCACCACTTCATGCTACTTAGTCTGCGTATGAGTGCAGTAAGAATTGTATCTAAACCATAGCAGAAATAATTACGCTGTACAGAGTGGATGCTAGCCTCAGGGTGGAGTATGTCTTGTTGCCGCTTCTGCTTGTGATTTCCATGGACAGGATATCGAGTCACAGTCATGACTGGAAGGGCATCCAGTATCAGAGGCTGGAAGTGACAACCTTGCAGACGATTTTGTGCTTTTGACCTCATCCGACAGACTTCCAGCACACCTTCCCTACTCCTTCCACATCCCCAACCGCTACAATCTCTAACCCCCCGACACACTCTCCCCGCCTCTCCGAAAAAATCTTTATTAAAAGACCAATTTTGTGTGACTTGTCATAATGTAATCAGGGTCACCAGATCTGTGCCAGTGGCTGTTCTTTCATGTGACACCACTGTGACATAATTTGGGTGATATTTGTCTTAGAATGAAATAGGTCCCAGATTACCTATATGATGCTCCTGGGAAAAAGATCCATCAAATACTTTTAGGAGTTACTGTGTTCCAAAGACCAAGTGTCATCAACAGTCGCCCTTTCCTGCTGTTTCAATTTTAGTACAGTTTGTCTCAAAATCAGTCCCATCTTCACCCATACAATATGTCTGCAAAGTCCAAAAAAAGTTCTGCCAAATTCTTCAGATATCTCGTCAAAGAGAGAAGTGTCTCTCTTTTGCAGCAAACCAAATGTATTCCCGATCTTGGGAATTACAATAATATTTAAACACTGAAAATTAAAAAATATTAATGGAACTCTTATTACTATTTTTCATAACAGTAAATCACGTACACTTAATGTTATCACAGAACATGTGATTCATGATGTGGTGACTCCATGTTAGCAGGACTGGTGTTTCATCAGTTTGGTGAAAAGGACTTTTCCCTTGGTCTTCCATAAGTTCCATCTATTTTGAAAACACTGTATCCATCCATCCGTCCATCCAACTATCAAGTCAGGATTGCAGGAGGGCCTGAAGCCTAGCCCACACAGCACAGATGGCACTCCATCCCAGAGCATATACGCACACAGTGACAGTCACACACTGCAGGCAATTCCCAACCATTAAGATGTAGAGTATCAGTGCTACCCAAAGAGCCCCTAGGCTGCCAAATATTAAAATATTTAATAATTCAAAACAAAATCTGGTAACAAATGGGTCGGTGTGCTTCAACAAGGATAATATACATCTTTAAATTTTGCTGGGTTTCAGAAGCGAAATGTGGTCAGATGCAGTTGTGATCCCAAAAAAATAACAATAATACTGAGAGATCTCATCAATCGAGCCACATATCCAGCTTACAGCTTAGCCAGTGCAGCATCGAGGAAAGCCCAGAGCCCCTCATATGCAATACGAGGCACAAGAATGGGAACAGCCTGGATGGGATGCTAGGCCATCACAAGCTATGTGCATGCACACGCAGACGCAGACACACACAAAGACACCCATAGACACAGACGTAGACACGCCCACAGACACAGCCACACAGATGCAAAAAGACACACGCAGACGCACAGACGCAGACACCCAAAGATGTAGAATCGCAGACGCAGATGCAGACGCAGAGAGACGCAGATGCACAAAGACACACACAGATGCAGACACACCCACAGACACAGACGCAGATGCAAAAAGACACACACGCAGACACACACAGACGCAGACGCAAACACAGACAAACGCAGACACCCATAGATGCAGATGCACAGAAGCAAACACAGAAACAGACACTAAAAGTAATTTACACCTCAATTGAGGATACTATGTTTTCTTGGGTCACAGATTGCCTTACCAACCTGCAGCCCTTTGACCATATCAGTAATCACATACATGATGTGTATTTCACCCAAAGGGACAACACTGTCAAGGATGCTGCTTACTCTTTACCCCACAGACCTCAGATACAATTGATGATCTCTGATGATTCTGAACCTGCGCGATTCATCAGCGAAGGAAGCGCCGAACTGGAGATAGGAACAGCAGTAATTTATCGCTGGAAAGACAAAGGAACTGGTGGCAGACATCAGGCAGAGCCCAGTTGGGCCGTGCTCAAGGGTCCAACAGCATATGATTACGCTGCCAGCCATGGGATTTGAACCCACAACCAGCTGAGCCACATGCTATGTCATCAATGCTAGGCTGGACTGGCGTGACAAAATGGAAGGAGTCTGCATGAATGTGCAGAACAGGTTGCCGACTCCCCGGACTCTGGCAATGCATCATTCAGAGACACCTCTCCGAAAATCTCCCATACCACACTGCTACCAGTCCTGTCAAGATATCTTGCTTACCTCAGGCTCTCTCTCCTAATTTCTATTTCCACAAATATACAACCACTGGCTCTCTTTCATTCTAATGCCATTAAAACAAACAGTCCTCAACGCTTTTCTAGAAGCTCACTCAAGACTTTAATATACTTCAAAATTACAAACTGGGATCTGTTTCCCCTTCTGTCTAAATGTCTACAGTGACTTAAACTATCTACAGAACTCATTAAAACTACAATACCAAGCACAACATTCCAGAGAGGCTCCTTAGAGATCCAGTGTGTCGCCATTCTGCTACAGTAGTGTCTCTTTCCTTATTCTGCTGGACCTATATATACACACTTATCTCCAATGGCAGAATTACATTCCAGTCAACTCCTCTGTAAGAAATGAACCTTGATATCACTGTAACAATTTAAACTTTAAAACAACTATAGCATCAAACCTCTGTCACACCTTCTTTCAACAAATAACAGCGGCTTCTTCCTATACTACTACTGGGGGGAACGGTACAAAAAAAAAAAAAAAATCACAGTTCGGTACGTACCTCAGTTTTGAAGTTACACTTTGGTACATTTTTGGTACAATGGGGGGTAAAAGAAACAAAACTATAATAAATTGCTTCTTTTGTGATTTACTGCACAAAGTATGACTGTCTTTCTTAAATAAAAAGTCTCTGTCAGTACTGCTGCAACCTAATAATAAAAAGCTAATATTTACTTGAAAGTAAATCAAAAAATATTCTATCAAGTAAATAAAAATAAAATAAATATCCATTAAGGTACACATTTACAAAATTAACTGTACCGGATCTGTACTGTATTACCAGCTTTCACCTTGATATCTGAACTGTGCAACACAAATATTGTCTCAAAAAATACAAAGCATAACAAAATAAATATCCATTTTGGTGCAGCATTTTAAAAGATTCCTGTGCTGTAGTTGTATTCACATTAACACCTTCCAGCTTCACACTGGGACGTACGTGTGCATGTGTAACGGTGCGGCTTCATCCACCCCTTTCCGAATGTTGCTCGGGGGAAACACACAAACACACAAAGGTTCCAAATTTGCTGCAT
Organism: Hippopotamyrus pictus; assembly: GCA_026781145.1. Classification (NCBI taxonomy): domain Eukaryota; kingdom Metazoa; phylum Chordata; class Actinopteri; order Osteoglossiformes; family Mormyridae; genus Hippopotamyrus; species Hippopotamyrus pictus. The sequence continues at coordinate 7,193,166 of JAODLC010000042.1, read as the reverse complement.
TCGTTTCATACATATGCGTACCAAACCGAAAGACCCGTACCAAAAAATTTCAGTACATGTACCGTTACATTCATAACTACTACATCTAACAGATTCAGTGATTCATTACAACACTGAATCCAGCTGTTCTAGGATCTGCTCATCGTTTCTTCAGAAAAGCAAACTCCAGTCAAGTTTTCTAAGAGGCTGAAAGGGCCTCGTCGTTCTCCACCCAATGACAGTCAACACAGGGTGTCTAACTGTTCCAGATATAAAATAAATAATTTCTGTTTTTGGCCTTGACCCCTCTGCATGGGAATAACCCCACACAGCGATCTGCTACATCCCACTGGCTTTTCAGCAAAGGGATCAAAAGTTCAGCCCAAAATTGCAGGACATTACATTGGTCAGGTCTTTGGGAACATGGCAGATTTGACTCAGACTCTTAATGAGGCAAAGAAGGGCAGCATTTGCCCCTGAATTGTTTGTGTATTTAAATGAATTCAATGTCATGTGATGGGGTAACTGCCAGAAGATTCCCCCGCCTAAAGCCCTAAGCTCCACCCCCCCACCCTACCCTAAACCCCTGTCCTGGACGACAGTTTGAAGGTGGACAGCATAACCCTCTGTGCTTATCCCTATAATCTGCTTGGGCATCTCTCAGGCTATGCAGTTTGTTTCCAGCAATACATTTTCACAGCAAATGAAGCCGTACTTCTATCCAAAGTATCCCGCCCCACCCCACTCAAAATATAACTTGTACTTTTAGATAGATCTAGCAGATCTGCAACAATTAGGCTTGTGCTGAGAATCATGCTGTCACGCATCGCTGTGGGATATCTCTTCCAGATGAGTCAGGCTCCATATCGGTGAAGTAGACTGGTATCACTTGCAGGCCGGGCGTCTCTCTCCTGTACTTGTTCAACGTTGCTCCATTCCACATTTAATTTTTTTCCTCACGCTCTTTTATGTATGTTGTTTTATATAATCTTTTACTTTCTTAAAGAATTGATATTGAATTCATCTTTTAGTTCTGTTGCAGCCCCTGGAACGAGTGTCCTCTAAGTGGTGTGGCTTTGCGACTGTTTCACTAACCAAATCACCTTCATCCTACCGCTTGCATTTTCTGTTCATTAGCATACATTTTTTAATTCTTATTTTCTTTCTGTTATGTTTCAACATGCATGACTTTACAATATATACTTATCCCATTGCCTTAGCTTCGGTTTGCTTTCACTTTAGTTCTATGTGTACTAGGAGCAAGCATAGCACGTCAAATTACTTGTATGCATGAATACTAATGAAACCTGATTCTGATTCTGTTGCAAGGTGCAAAGTGCAGAGGATGAAGAAAACTAAACCACCTATCCACTTGACACTTATAACATTCTCTAATCATTTTTTATTCGATGCCACAGCATTCTTGGTAAAACCTTGCAACTATAGGTTTAAATTTGTGAGTGAAAATGCCATTAAAGTGCATAACGACTTTTGCTTCGCCATCAAGACACCTTCTTATGGAAAAGTATTTTTTTACATAAATGTTTCCAGAAATATGTTACAAATAAGAAGGCCTCCATTTTTGTCGTCAATGTACCTAATAATTATGCATGATAAAGGATAAATGGATATCAGATGACTATCCAATAATGTTTGTAAAGGCTAAAAAAACACAGCTGTAGGTAAAACTTGTAGGACATAACATTACACTAAATCTTCCACTAATGGTCATTGTAAGAATTTCCAAAAAATACTAGTATTAGTAACATGACATCTAAGCACACAGTCAGATTAAAATAATTATACTCTTATCGGTTATAAAACAGCATTAAATGGCTTTAAAATAATAAGAGTTAAAAACTGACCTGAGTGAATCGACGCACTAAACAGGTTTTCCCAACTCCGGCATTTCCGATTAAAACTATTTTAAAAAGGTGGTCATAATCTTCCATGCTCATCAGCACAGCTGCAAGACACGAGAAAATATTCGCAATTATTCGCTATTCCAGTCATGTATAATCTGTCTTCGATCCATTTCATTATTACCTTTATATATCAAACCTACTGCATTACTGTATTGTAATGCCTTGCTGTTACTTAGGAGATGGATGTAAAAAACGGAACACTGCTCAGAATTCCATATATTCCCCCTAGATACACGGACAGAGAATTTAATGACCTTCGTGCTAAGGCATCATTTACCAGTTTCAAGAAAAGAGATTTACTAAACATTTGCAAAGGAGCATGAGCTTACGCCAGTGCACATAGAGTACATATAAATACATATTTCAAGGAATTGAATTATTGAATTTTAAATCAAATTTATCAACTGTAATATGCTTATGCATTTCTGAATAAATATAGTTAAATATACATTTTTTTTAATTAATCTGAGTATTGTAGTCTTTGCACGAGTTTTCCGTTACAAAAGAGACTAGCTGTAAAGATTTTTTTATTATTTGTCAAAGCCTCCACACCTATCCTTATCTTTCTCTCATGGGAACACGTTAATACAAATCTTACATAAAACATCACTACATTCAACTTACCAAAACAGGGATCTCCCCCACAAAAGTTATTTTGATTTCATTAATCTGTTTTATAGCTTGGTAGATTACTGAAAGCAAGTCAAATCTTGCAGCTCGGTTTTGTTGCAGTGTTGCACAAGGTTTAGAACCAGAGGAGTTTCTTTTGCATTTTTAACAATGACATCACTCATTTTCTATTGGAGGAAGACTGCCATAGCAAGACACTGTCTTGTGTTGGATTATGGGATTTGTAGTTCATTTGTCTCAAGCTCATTTGTAATCATACAGTTACGTACTACGTTCCCCAACAGCCACGGATATTTCATCGCCCTAAATACCGAGTGGGGGTGAGCCTTCTCAAGGCGTAATATTTATTGAACAAATACAAAGAGTCCTACTTTGATTTTGTCAGTAAATCATGGTCATTTGTAGCGTGTGTAGTAAACTTGTTATCGCGGCATTAATTCTTAGTTGCGATAACAAGACGTTCTGTTCATCTCCTTAAATGATACTCTGCAGTATCTTATGACTAGGTTCTAAATCACCTACATGTCATTGTGCAATGCAAATGCTTTGCACAATTAATACTTTCTAATTCCAACTAACAACTATCATGTTCGGCTCAGTTTTTAATTTATTGTGCTAGTTATGCCAGTATCTGAAGTGATCAAGTAAAGCGATTCATTGATGCGTTCCTTTAGCACACAAATATCTGTTAGTTTTCTACAATTATAACATCTCCAATGCACTAACTGGCACCATCGGTGACAGATTGTGGTATGGCTGTCTGCCTCATTTATAACTTAAGAATTTAACCAAATAAAATGACCCTTATTAAAGATGGAGATGATTTATTTTAAAAGGCACACAATGAGATAAAATATTGTACAGTTCAAAGAAATATAGTCAATCGAACACCCAAAAAATTAATGAACTTATTCCATATTGTGGCAGCTAGTCAGGGCAACAATGGACATTTATGACTAATTGTAAAGGTAGAACAGAGTTGTAAGTAGTGCATTTGGGGAAAACTTCCCTTTCATTCACCCATCCATCCATTTTCTGAAACCCATTGTCCTATTCAGGGTCACGTGGGTTAGGGTTATCCTAGAGGCTACAGGTGCAAGGTAGGGAACAACCCAGAATGGGGCACCAACTCATCACAGGACACACTCGCACACCATTCACACCCACAGTCAATTTGGCAACTCCAATTGACCTCAGCATGTGTTTGGACTGTGGGGGGAAACCCCACAATGACACAGGGAGAACATGCAAACTCCACACACATGGAGCCATGGCAGAGACTCAAACCCTGGTTCCAGAGGTGTGAGGCAACAGTGCTAACCATGCTGCCCCAGCTTCCCTTTTAGTTTGAGATTATTATAAACATATTATCTATTCAAGTATTTTCAGATAATCATTTTTTGGTTCCCTTTCTTGCTCATCAGCTCTCCTGAAAAAGGGCTAGTTGTTCCTGACCTGCTGAAGTAGGTAAGCTGAAGCAAGTTTTAGAGCTTTACAGGTGTAGTGGACTAATAGCGTATTGAACCTGCAGCCTGTTCCATATAATCGGTACTGAAGCAGCTCTGCACCTCAACACTGGTATCAGGTATACAACCCTAAGTGATCTCCATCTGAGTCTGACTGTTTTAAGTAATGATCATGTACAACCTTATCCTCATTACTCAAGCTAGGTAAGTTTCAAGAAGCTAAGAAAATGAACTTGATTTGGTTACGAGTGCTTTCTGTAACAACACACATCAGCGCATACCGGCTGGTTACCTCGAAGCATTTTATTCAGATGCTTTGGAGTGACAGCCTGGAATGGTTCTTTAACAGTGACACATTCAAATTAGGCTAAGAGATGCCTTCTAGTTGAAGCATTTCATATATACTGCTCCGTGACGCTCCATCTTCTTGTGGTCATTTTGGCATGAAGTAATGTGTATGTCAATTTCTATGACGCTTTCTTTGGCATTGAATTCTGTCTACCCTCGATCAATTCTTACAGTTTCAGTGAAATTTGCTGATTCTTTTAAAAATCGATTCTTACAGTTTCAGTGAAATTTGCTGATTCTTTTAAAAATTAGTTTCAATGTGTGTAAAATAAAATTAACTCTGGGTGTTAGATGGCTGACTGTTGCTGCAATATACATAAGCTCAATAAGCATAAGTGGGGGTGGAGGTCTGGAGCATATCCCAGGAAGCACACTGCACAAAACTGAGGAGACACCCTGGATAGGTCTGCCTTCCTTGCAGATTCCTCATGTTCACCTACAAACAGATGATGCAGTAAATGACATAACGTCTTTGCTACTATTCAGGAAGGCCCTGTTTGATCAACATCTTAAATAGGCCTACAGTTCAATACTTTTAAACATGAATTTGAAATGCACTGCTAATCGAATAATCTGTTATAATTAAAAGAGGTCAATGCCATATTCAAAGAAAACATGCTGAAACTCAATGTTCAATGCCAGCCCTTTTTTAAATGTTCCGAAAATCTGAAAACGTATTTCAAAAGATCCCGACTTCCGTGTTTACTTAACGTATTGTGAAAGACTAACGGAATACGGAAGGCTTCTCGTTTAACATTAACCTCTTCGCTCCGATTTGCTACAACGTGCAATTTAAAAAAAAAATTAAATGCTGCAATGCGAGAAGTACTCCTTATAACACAGTACACTGCAACTAAACAAAATACGAGTGCAACTGAAAAACGATTATTATAAAGTCTTTGGATTATAGCATACGCATCCCTAACCAAACCCCATATTACACCTCAGTTACCCCCCCACCCAATGTGGAACGTTCCCTCTCGTATGAATAAACCCCGTCTGCGCAGCCCCACTGGCCAACCCAATGTGACCAATCACGCGCCGCGCACGTCAGCGCGTGGACAAATAATTTTGTATGACGTTGCAGTTAGTTTAGCATCGGCGGCCATTTTCTTGGTCGGAAATTTAGCGAAGTGAAAAGCTTACCGAGAAAAAACATCGGTCTTCAACGGTCCATTTAGGTGAAAATATCGAAAGGGTCGAATGTTTGAAAAGACTGTGTGAAAAGTGTTGCTTTATTGTAAAATTGGAGTCGAGGCTGACTGTAAACACGAAGTAAAGATGTCTGACGACGCGGCGAGGGAAGATGCCTGTAGAGAGTATCAGTCCTCCCTGGAAGATTTGACTTTCAACAGCAAGCCCCACATCAACATGCTGACCATACTTGCCGAGGAGAACCTGCATTTCGCCAAGGATATCGTCGCTATAATTGAAGCACAAATTGCCAAGGTTTTTATGAAAATAGAATTTTTAATTTCAGCAGTCTTACTACCGATATAGAAACAGCTTGTAGTGACGCGTATGTTAAAGCTTAGAAGACAATATGGCGACCTCATTGTGTAATTCCTGTTTTCCAGTTGACAAAATTAGTCGATCTCTTTAGCGAAATGTCTGACTGGTAATTTAGTAGGTACTCATTCTAACTTTTCAAGTTAACTTTTCCATGTTCAGTTAGACAGCTGGCTTATTTGGGTGAATGGTTGGTTGGCTTGTTAGTTTGCTAACTATGATAGCTACATCTAGTGTTGAACCTAGCTGGCTAGCTATTTCAAACACCTACTAAGATGTTACCGAAGTAGCGCCAATTGACTCAATGTTAATTCGTCGGCCAGTATCTAAATATGGTTTCTTAGTTCGTGTGTCTCTTTCCTCTGGAATGAACAGTGGAACAATATGGCGACAACTGTAGCTGGCTGGCTAGGTTACAGAAGTAGCAAGCTAGCTATCGGTAGCTCAGCCATTTTTAAGTTGACATTCTGTAACACGTGGGTACGAACCTACTTTTTAGTGAACTTTGGTACTCGCTTCTTTTACTAAAATGAACGCTAGCTACGTGTGTCTGGCCAGCAAAAGTACAATTGTAACACGCCCGTGTTGGCTACATTGCTACTATATTTTTTTTTATTTGGAAAGTACAGTAGGTAGTTGCAATGCATTTACCTTACTAAACAAAGTAGCCGAGTTTAAGGAAAAAGTCAGGCCAGTGAGGTTCATGCCCCAGTTAGTCAAGTTTATAATTTAAACAATTCCGGTTTAGTGTTCAAGCTAAGATTTCACAGGTGCACCAAAGGTTAAAGTGGCTTAAGAAAAGCAAATTGGTATTTGAAACTGTCGAGTGATGGTTATTCGTAGTGATTTTGAATTCTGAAATGTGAATGGATGGTATTTAATGTGACAATAAAAAATATTAAATATTGTTTTGTCTTTTTTATTTCCCAGTGTAATTTATTGATTTTAAAAAACGCGGTTTGTTTGTGATCTGTGACTGTAACTCCTCTTAAATCTAGGTAACTTTTTGGCAAACGTTTTTGGAATGTTGATTCCTTATTGCCACAAAATTCACCTCATTTTGGTGATGAAATGGGGTATTTAACTGTGGCTATGTGACCGGTGTATTTTTTTTTCTGCCTCTGGCATAAACGGAGTTTAAGAGTAATTTTGTAGCCCAAATATTTGTAGTTTGGCTGCTTTATTAAAAGATATTTGGTTCAGACTATCTATGGACTTAATTCTTTTTAGTTATGGTAGAAATGCACCCATAATGTTCACTTGGAAGCCTTTGGTTCATAATTACTGAAATGCTTTGCAGTTTTTCAACTACTGCTTAAAGGTTCTCTCAGTTTTTGAAGATCCTTCCATAATGTTTAAAAATGTAAAATCTCCTCCTTCCAGTCACCCCCCTTTTTTCTTCAAAAATGACTTGTCTGGGAATTTTTGAATGACACTGAAGAAATGTGGACTTTCAAGATTTGGATTCCCTACTTTTTCCCCCTAAACAAGAAGTTCTCTGATTTGGAGAGCTGTGAAGATGATAGCTGGATTTTTTTATATGCTTGTTAATTTTTCCCGTGTATATCTCTTACATTTTGTGAATGTTTCTTTACTGGTTCAACTGGTTAATGAAAACATCTTCTTGAATTTTCAGGGATTTAAGCTCTATTTGCATGCAGAGAATTTGGTATTTTCCTGCTAAACCGGTACATGTGAGCCAGTTGCTGGTTTTAAGGATTGATCTTTTGTTAAAATTATTGGAACTTAAGAATACATGCTGAAATGTACATGTATATGCCTGTCTTCTAAACTGTTAAGTTTTCTGTTACTCTAGGCACCTGCCCCTGAGAAGCTTCCAGTTTTGTACTTAGTGGATTCCATCGTGAAGAACGTTGGAGGCGAATATCTTGCTGTGTTTGCTAAAAACATAGTAAACTCATTTATATTGGTTTTTGAAAAGGTACTTTCTATGTTAATACAATTACTGTATGGGTGATTTTTTTGTGCTCTGTCTGTTGTAATTGGTTTTATAGCTCAAAACAGGCTTGTGGTTGGTATACTTGTCTAATTTGCCTTTGTGACATTTTAATTTGACACATTTAGTCAAATTCCTATATTTGTGTTAAGGTAGAATGCAGGTATTAGCAGTATAAATGTTGGGATACTTAAGAGTATACATTCAGACCTTATGAATTTGTGTATTTTATAAAGAATCCTGATAATTTGTTTGAAACTGACAAATGTAGCAAAGAAAAACCAGACTTTGCACAAAGATTACTCTTGTCATTTTAGGTGGATGAAAACACTAGAAAAAGTCTTTTCAAACTGCGTTCCACCTGGGATGAAATTTTCCCTTTGAAGAAACTTTATGCGTTAGATGTCCGAGTGAATGGAGTTGATCCTGCGTGGCCAATAAAACCTTTGCCACCTAATGTGAATGCCAGCATTCATGTGAATCCAAAATTTCTGAAGCCGGTAAGTAGTATGAGAGTAGTGCAGTGTTTATTTTAGAAAAGTCGTCAGGTTTTTTTTGTTTTTTCCTCCAAAACTCAATTACCTTTGTGTCTAGTTAATCAAAATTCGACTTGGATGTAAGTTGTTTTCTTATTGGTATTTATAGTGGTAGCAGTTCTTCAGCATTAATTCAGTTTGAGGTTGATCATAAAATAACTCCTTATATTAAAGTACTTTTTTTTTTTTTTTTTTTTTTGCGCTTAGTCTGAGGAAGTAACTGTACCAAGCGGAAATACCCAACAACCTCCAAACCAGTCGGTAGTGAATGAGAAGAGTTTGACACAAGAACAAGCAATTCGGCAGCAATTGCTTGCAAAGCAAAAGCAGTTGCTTGAACTTCAGCAGAAGAAGATAGAGTTGGAGCTTGAACAAACAAAAGCCCAGTTGGTGAGTTGGTTAATTTTCATGGTTAACAATTTTGTACATACTGCCTGCAGTAAATAATACTGACATCCAAAAAGTGGCTCAACAGTACTAGAAAAACTATTTTCGGTCCAAGTAGCAATATTTTGCAGAGAATACATGGATAATACTCTTGTTGGCTCTGATGTTACTTTTCTTGTGAAATAACATGAATTGCGGGAGAAGGATTAATCTTTTTTTCCCTCACGTCATTGAAAAATTTGTTCAGCAATTGGTTAATAGGCTGTAGATAATTTTTGCTAAAGAAATTCAGGTCATAATCATTGATTTGTCTAGTAGGATCTTTGGAAATTACTTTCTTGTAAATATTACTGTTTTATGCACAATAAAACATTGCTGCTGTTTTTTTTTTTTTCTTTTTGACAAACCCATTTTGTCATGTTTCTTTAACTACCATGTTAGGTATGCGAGCATGGCGTACAGTGAAGTGCTGTAATCTGCTGTGACATTTTAGAATGCAACAACTTAACATGTAAATGCTCGGTGGGGCAGTTAGCGTTTCGGCATTTCTGTCATGTTACTGTGCCTGTCACAAAACGGTGGCCACAGAAATCTAGGGTGACCAGTCTTAAGTAGTGATGGATATAGCAAGGTGCTGGTGCTGGGCACACTCACTATGCTTATGTAGGCCCCTGTTGGCACAAAAGAAGTAATGAAGTTAGCTTACTTTTGTGTCAAAGCACTGTCCATAGAAAAACTAGGTGCATTTAACTTGGAACAGGTTCAAAACAATAAAGCAATTTTATAGTTGACTGACATTTTTTGTGATCTGTAAGTAGAACCACATTTAATGTTATGAATATAAAGCATTGCGAGGTCTATATAAATTGAAAACTTTTTGTATATGAAGTGATTTGTGTAGTACAGTTTACTGGCCAAAATGTCGTAGTTAATATTTTTGTTTCCCTAGTTATTTAGAACTGTTAATTGGCTTTTTTTGTTACGATAGGCTGCTAATCAGTTGGTAGCTGCGACAAATCCACCTGTTAATCCTGCGAACCAACTTGGTATCGGAGCGAGAAACACTCCAATCCCTCCTGTGCAGTTTGGTAAACCCTGGCATGTCATGCAACCAGAGAGCAAGATTTCTACAAGAGATCCTCGCCTGAATCGAATGGGACCAACAACACAGCTTGTTAAGGAGCAAGTGCTAAATAAAAAGGATGGACACTGCATGGCGTCAAGTGTACATCCATCCGAAAAGAAAACAAATGTGCCAGCTGAGAGAACTAAATTTGAAAAGTTGAAAATACCTAAAAAAGAATCTCATGAAGAAAAGGCAAAATCTAAATCCCCTTCGCCACTAAATAAATTTCAAGGGAAGCCTAAAAATTCTGAAATGGAAAATATAAAGACAGGAGAAGTAAACAAGAGAGATCCAAGATTAAGGAAACACCTTCATGATAAGCCTGATGTGAAAGATGATGAATGCAAGGATAAGAAACGATTCTCAGACAAAAAAGAACGTGACGATTCCACTCCAGGAGCAAGATCAATAGGTGGAAGAAATAAACTACTGAATGGTTCTGCAAACAAGTATGAGAGAAATGAAACACTTGAAAAGTTGGACTCCAAAACAAACAAAGCGAGTATGAGGAGACGATCGCGTTCGCGGTCTCGTTCTCCATTGTCACATTCCCCTAAGAGGAAGGACAGGCGATCACCGAAGAGGAGAATGAGGAGTATTTCGTCATCTCCTCCAAAATCTGGCAAAGGAAGGCAGTTGGGCGGAAAACATTTGCATCCCGACGAATTTTCACAGCATTCAAATATAAGGGAAGAGCGAGCTATTCCAAAAAAGAGTGTCAATGAACCAAGACGACAAAAGAGATTACTGGAGGAAAGGCCTGTTGAATCAAGGGACTCTCATTCGCCTCGATTACCCAATGAACCGAAGGAAAATGCCAGTAAAAGATGGAAAAGTGGATGGGAAGAAAACAAACAGTGAGTGTTTTTGCCTTAACATTTCAAATGATTTGATTAATCACTTTATTTGGAGTGTGGAAACTGGTTACCCAATTTCTCTCGTTAATTGTAAAACGTACAAATTACGAGTTCATCTTGTGGTGCATTGACTTGTGGCTATAGTAGCATTGTCTTGGAATAATTTTGAGTTTCTCAGTTACTAATAATACTTTTTTTTTTTTTTCCCCTCCTGAAGTCTAAAGCAGCCTGATGAAAACCTGGTACAGGGCAAGTCAGGGCAGGGGTTACCACGACACAAACAATCGTGGTCCAGCAACCAAAGAATGCCTGTTTCTCGCATTCCTAAACAGCATCGTTTGAGTGTTGATGCCAACCTGCAAATACCTGATGTGCTGAACTCTGCCAGTAAACGAGACCTTTTAAAAAAGGTATTTGTACAATTCTGAAGTTTTTTTTTTTGTAATACTCTGACAGTCTCTATGAACTTCGTAGCATTTTTTGATTACTGCAAGGTAGAAAAATGGTAATGAGTTTTATAACCCATATATTATGCTATATAAGATTCAAGTTTTCACATTGTTAAATGAAGTTTACCCAGTTCATATTTCAGCTGAATTGAATGAAAACGCACTCCCTGGGGGGTTGCTGAATTACTTTTTATATTGATTTTCCGTTTTCAGAAAGGTCAGTTGCCAAACACCTGTTAGGAAAATATACAGTTAAAACATTTTGAGGCTATTACCTATCTACTTTTGAACAATTTTTGCATTTTGTGTAATTTATGACTGGTAGTCACAATTTCTTACAAGTGAAGTTTTTTATTCTGCTTTTTTGATACTTTATTTTCTGTTGATCACCTCTAACCTACTTACATTCATCCATGTTAAATGTTTCGGGAACAGAATCCAAATGACCTCAGTATACTTTATTACTTTAATTCTTCTCAAAGTAGTTTTAATATTCTGTTTTGCTTAAGGCAGCAGGTGGTTTAAAATGTAACATTTTAAGTTGAATTGGTACTTCTGTGATATATTACCAGTTTACCAGGTGTATGAATAGGTCGTGGGGATTTTTGAGAACAAGATATTATGGTTTTATGAAGTTAGCTACAGTGTAGTTGATACAATGTGAAACTCTCGTTTTTGTCATCTAGGCTAGTAAAAGGCTGGCCGATGGGGAGATATCCCATGATGACTTCCTCAATGTGGCCCACCAAATCAAACAGCTTTTTCAGTATCAAGAGGAAAAGCAAAGATCAGACTCATGGGATGGGTCAAGTGAGGACGCACAGTTTGGAACCAGGAAAAAACCTTTATTGGCCACACCATCTACACAGCAGGGGAGTCTCTCGGATGCTGAAAAGTCTTACTATGAACATAAAGCTAAGCTGAGAAGAACACAAGTCCAACACCAAGGTAATGTTTGGGTTGAAATTAACCAGAGCAGTATCAAATAAGGCCAAGGCATTCTGTAAAAAGAACAGCAACGTTTAGAAAATGGTATTTTATGCATTGTGTGGTGTTAAGTAGCTAAGGATATAATGACAACGTCAATTTTAATCTTTTATTGGTAGGAGGTAGAGACCATCACTCACCATACAGTGAGCGAGTGCAACATGGGAGACCTATGTATGAGGATGATGAGCAAATGAAAGTTGACCCTGAGTTTCAGAAGCGATATGGAGCAATGTCTGAAGGTATAAAGGTGGAAGATTCTGTGAAGCCTGTATGTTTGAAACATGAGGATTTCACAAAAGAGAGGCCCTCTTCTGATCAAAGCTCTTCGTTCAAGAATTCTCCGAGTCCTGTGAACTTTGATGGACTTTCTGGAAAATCTCCTGTATCAGGATTTGATTGCTCGGCTAACATTGATATAGAGGGTCACCAAATGCCTGTAAGAGAATCTAGCCCCAATCAAAGATTTGGCATTCCCTCTAGCTGTGAGCATTCTGTCGCAGGATCTGATAGTGAAGTTCAGCTGAGTATGGAAGTTTCTTCTGGTCATCATGATGCTTCTGGCCAAGGAAGGAGTGGGCAGCCAGGCCCGTTACTTTGTGAATCTCCAGGACAGACGCCACCTCATGTTTTGGAAGGCCCTCATTCACAGAGTGGTCTGTCAAGATACGATGGTCCAAAAATAGCACAGAGGTTTGATGGCCAGCAGCCCTTAATATTTGAGGGAAATGCAAATCAGCCTATACTAGATGGACCAGCAAGACCTCATCTACAAGGGAGATTTGATAATTCTGGACCAGGAAGATTTGATGGCTCTTCCAGATTTGATGGGCCACAAGGTTCTGGACGATTTGATGGTGCACCGATGCATAAAGGTCCAGAGAGATTTGATGGCTCCAATCGATATGATGCCCCCGCAGTATTGCCAGGTCCACAGAGGTTTGGTGAACCCCAAGGGTTAGGAAGATTTAACGGGCCACATCTTCAGCAGGGAGCAGGTAGATTTGAAGGTCCAGTTGGACAGCAAGCTCCAGCCAGGTTTGACGGCCAAAGTTCTGTCATGTTTGATGGTCCACAGATGCAACCTAATAGGTTTGATGGGCCTTTGAGGTTTGAAGGTCCTCACATGCAGCAGGGCCCTGGGAGGTATGAAGGACGTTTTGCTGGCCCACAGGCCCAACAAGGACCATCTAGATATGAAGGGCCTTCCAGCCAGCAGGGGCGAATGAGGTTTGATGGTCCGGTCAATCAAGCAGGTGCTATACGGTTTGAACATGGTCAAGGACAAATTGGACCTATGAGATATGATGGACAGCAGCAAGGTATAGCAAGATTTGATTGTGCACCCAATCAACAAGGCGCTCCCAGGTATTGCGGTCCACTGAATCTGCAAAGCCAGATGAGACCACTCTGCCCATCCATGTTTGATAATGCCCAGGGTCAAAACCAGCTGTCGAATCCTGGGCCACAGTCAAACTTCAACATGCCCAGCAACAGATTTGCAGAGCCTCTAAATGTTTTTGGAGCTGCACCGCAGTCTTTTCAAGGACAGCAGAATTTGTCACAAGGACATAATTTTAATGTTCAACCAGCAGCTGGAACGTCGGGTTTCTCCAACTCATTTGTCAGACCTGGTTCATCTTACTATAATCCTGGTGCTCCAGCTGGAAACATGGGCACAGCCGTTCCTGGTGGAAACATTCAGCAGCCAGTAAGTAGATCTGACTTTTAAACCTGCACATACATATGCCGCTCTTTAATGTTAAGGCTATTGATTTTTAATCTGGTGTAGTCTCGTTTAAACTTGATATTTCTTATATTGTTATTTTGTTTTTGTAATGCAGCTTACCTTTTCACTAACTGAATGTATGAAAGGAACAAAATTTAGCAACATCCTGCTCTTTAAATAGGTTGGATAAGGTATACAAGTGTGGACTGGATAATAGATTTATTTGGAAAAATTGAATCAATCGTATGCATTGATAGTATGAAATCAGTAATGGTCAGTCTCGGTGGAAATTGACAAAAGCATACATTAGTTACAATTGAACATGTAATTATTCTTTCAAGTGAGAATTTCATAGCTAAAAAACCACAATTGAGATAGATAGATAGATATATAGATATATA
>JAODLC010000042.1:7150204-7172020 GCA_026781145.1 Hippopotamyrus pictus | reverse complement strand
AGATCAGCGACCAATCGGTCATTTAGAGACAGGCATGCATTATACGGCAGGGATGCCTTTTTCGGCATAACACCGGCCGTGCGCCTTTACGAACATGCAGAAAAAGCATCAGATATAGCGGACTCGCATATAACGGAATTTCGCTTATAATGGACAAACAATTTGGTTTGCCGAGTCGCTTTTGGCTGTAGTTTTGTTCGGCTATAACGGACATGCAGAAATAAACCATCGGATATAAGGGAATTTCGCTTATAACGGACAAACAATTTGGTCCCCAGGGCCGCTTTTAGCTGTAGTTCCGTTCTGCTATAACGAACATGCAGAAAAAAACAATCGGATATAGCGGACTCGCATATAACGGACAAAGAATTTGATTCCCAGAGCTGCTTTTAGCTGTAGTTTCGTTTGGCTATAACAGACATACAGGCTCCGCCTACAAGGCGCGTGGCGTGCCGGTGATATCCAGCTCAGATACGTACGTAGTCGGATTATTAATAGTAACGCATCTGGTCAGGTAAAGTTGGATTACTACATCTACAATATAATAATCTATACCACAAGTGTGTCTGCTGGGGTGTGGCATTAGTAAATGGTACCCTGTAGTTGTGTTCTAGGCATACAGCAACTCTGGATATAACAGACTTTGAATATAACAGGCTGTTTTGCCAGGTCCCTTAAAGTCCGTTATAACGAGATTTTACTGTATCACCATTAAAATATATTGGCACAAAAGGGCCACAATATAGTATGTATAGTTTCCAAAGCATCAGCTGGTGAAGCCTAAAGACTAGTTGAAATGTATGTTTGTGCTGTACTCATTTGAAATGTAATTTTGTTTGCTGAATGAAGGACAAAGCAAAGACTCTTACCATTAGCTTCCAGTTCTTTTACTAGAGCGTGGGTGTCGAACGTCAATTTCCGCTGCTCCAAAGGAGTCAGCTCAACTTTCCTCATATCATAGGTGCTGAGAGCTGCAACTCTGTGAAACCCTGATGCAAAAATGAAGGCGACATAAGCGCATAGGCCTTACACACAAAGCAGACGTTTGTCACATTAGATAAACAGCTACGCTGAAAGAGAAGCCTGGCAGACCTGCATAGTACCCATGTGAGGAACAGGACTATGACAGGACTATGACAGGACTATGGACAAATGAGTGGAAGGTGTGGTCCTTCAGCCACAATGCCAGATGTCACCTTATAACAAAAAACTTATACCAAATGAAAAGAATGATCCTGGAAGCATTATGTTTGGGGAGGTTTTGCTGCCTCAGGGCCTGAGCAACTAGCCATCATACAGCTGTCCATAAATCCCACATGGTAGCAGACAGTATGTGAGAAGGAAGCGAGACCATCTGTTCAAAGGCTTAAGCTGAACTGTAAATGGACAATGACCCTTAGGAGGGCCGTACATTTTCAAACATAATTGTACTGCTCTGGGTTGAGGGCTCAAAATGATACGATTTCATGGGGCCCAAAATCTCTTGCAGCACCCCTGATGACGCTAAACACTGAAGCAATTTCTGAAAAATAAAGATGGTCTGAAAATAAGTACTGGAGTATTATTTAATTATCGGCCAAGTCAAAGTCAAGTGGCCTGCGGTACATGAGCACAGCAAGAGCAATCAAATATTATCAACTATATGACGTTATTTTCGCAAAGGGGGCTGTTCGAGTTAGGGATGTACTTATTTTTCCACAGAAAAATAATTGTGGTGCACATAGCACAGACAAAATGTTCTGTTTCATCAAGATATTCTACAAATATCCAGTACAATAGTTAAACATTATATGAACGAATACAGTGATTTTTTTTAAATAAAAACCAAGCCGAAGTGCATGGCGAAGTATAAGAATGTTTACAATTTAACGGTTTGGGGGCGGATAACTAAATAATGATCTAAATAATTGTAACGCTCTGCATGGCGAATCCAGGACCATCAGTGACACCTACCGGAGCAATAAGGCAACGCACAATGTCAGCGTACGAAACCAAGGTTACCAGGCACACGTCAGTAGTCAGGGCATGACTGGCCGGCCAGCATACCCGGCGTTTCTCCGGCGGCACGATAAAATGTACTGTGCCTCCCCTGTCGCCAAAGTATATCGCCCGGCAAGAAGTTATCAGGCGTGACCACCCTCATTTACCTTGGGGTCGCTGGGGACCCCAAAGTCTTGGGCCGAATTTGAATCCCAGATCAGCGCTGGTGGTGATGAAAAGGCAGCCGACAAAAATGCAACATTAACACGATATTTGCGTAGTCACAAAAGACAACTGCTTGATCGGGGCTTAAATCGATCCAGTCCAATCCGTC
The DNA here is from genome assembly GCA_026781145.1 of Hippopotamyrus pictus. NCBI lineage: Eukaryota > Metazoa > Chordata > Actinopteri > Osteoglossiformes > Mormyridae > Hippopotamyrus > Hippopotamyrus pictus. Next base: position 7,169,706 of record JAODLC010000042.1, on the reverse strand, counting down.
GAGATAATTGTCGTCACTAAGGTTCCAGCATTTGTTAGATAAGCTTAAACTGTAAAGTTCTAGGCCTTGTTGTCTTAAAATTATTTAAAGTTATTAGTGTAAGGGTGGATACAAAACAAATGTCCCTACCTTTCACATTATTCAGCCTTGCATGGTTTATGATCGAGGATTTGTTTAAGAAAGTTCTTCTTGGAAATAAACTTAGACTACGTATACACCTCATGGTTAAAAAAGCCATATATCACACATAACTACTCCGATTTCAGGAATGATCGCATTAATTGTTCTTGCCCGAACTGCTTTCCCAAAGTTGTACAAAAAACATACAGATTCATCCGGGTCCTTCACAAGAATATGCTGCTGGTCTTCTCTTTAGGAGTCATTCGCGCAGCAGGCGACCTGCGTGGGTTGTTGCTATGCTCTTAACTCGTTTTACATTGTGTTAAAATAACAGCTTCCAGATCTAAAACATACGAATATCCCTGTCACTGACACTATATGGGCTTATGTCAATGGGGGAACGTACTTCGCTGGGCATGGAAGGATGGAACCCGATCAAAATTCGTAGAGATTATACACAATGTCCATTTACAAACGCGTGACAAACTTAAACCCGTTTGGCCCTTTTGGCTTTCCGTAGATGCGGGCTGCATGCAGGGCTTCCTATTCGGAAAACGATGCCGCTTGACGTTTACTTTAGTTAGATTCTTTCTTTTTATCTCCTACGAATATGGCCGTTCAGAAAAGGGAGTTTTGTAGTTGGTTCTCTGCCTTGGCAATTGGAGTTTCCCTTCTAAAATGTTTGTTGATAAATACATAGTAAGTTACCGAGCTACAGACGTGAATTTTAACCTGAACCTGCAAGATGCATATGCCAACATACAAAAACTAATATAACAATTTGAATTAAAAAAAGCAAAAAATTACACATAATTTCTCATGGCGGGCTGTACCTTTCTGCTCTTTATGACAGTTTGTCTAAGTACATGTCTGTTGGTTGTTTTTCCATGATCAGTTTTTGTACTTTTCAGTCATTCCACTGATTTCGAGGTGCACAGAAACTGGCTTGCTATCACCCACAGTTTACCTGTTTCAAAGTGGTATTTTGAGGTATGTGAGTTTGACTTTATAGTACTGGATTCTAAAACGAAAAACGTTACATTTTTCTATTATTCTGATGTATGTGATGCAAGTCCTAAACTGCTTTCAAATAGTAACCATATTTAAACCCCAACCAGTAATAAAGAAATTAATAGGTGTTCAGATATCCCTGGACGACCCCCATCTTACAGTATATCTACTGCTTGTCAGTATATCATATATTATATATGTTTGTCAGTAAATTTGGTTTTATCATGTATATTTCTATAAAGACATTCATTCATTTTTTTCAGGAATACTCAGAATGGACCCTCGATTATCCTCCTTTGTTTGCCTGGTTTGAATATGGACTGTCTCATATAGCAAAATATTTTGACAATAAGATGCTGGTTGTACAGAATCTGAACCATGCAAGTCCAGCTACGGTTCTTTTCCAAAGGTTGTCTGTCATTTTTACTGATCTCGTCTTTATTTATGCTGTAAAAGAGTGAGTATTTTCAGTATTCAATGCCAAAAGTTTCCTATCTTTACAGGTCTGGTTGCAAAGTTTCTTATTCCACATAGTGTTAGAGAATACTTTTCAAGTCGCAAATGTTAATAGTAAGAGATTTTATTAAGTAGCTATTTAATCCAAAATATTTGTTAGTGATTAGTGCAATGCTCAGCAAATCATTACTTGTTATAAATAGTTTAAGATTCCTTCATTAAAATGAAATATGCGGTTCAGTATAAAAACCCAGGAAATATTTTAAAAGTAGCAACGTAAAGATTAAGAATTTGCATGGCAAATGTTATTTCTTATTGGGGATGTTTTATAAGTTCGATAATGAAAAGAATGCAATTTTGGGAGAATGCACTAATTTTTGCGCTTCTCAGGTGCTGTAAATGTGTGCAAGATAAAAAAGGGAGCAAGAACACATTTGAGAATCCCCGCTTTGTCCTGGTGGTCCTGCTGCTGTGGAACTTTGGACTCCTGATTGTTGATCGTATCCTTAGGCTGAGTTCTCAACATGAGAGCAGATCTGTAATGTGAAATTGCCAGCTGCAATTTGCAGCTGTTTTTCTTAACGCTTTTAGATATCCATTTTCAGTACAATGGATTTCTGTTTGGTATTCTTCTTCTTTCAGTGGCAAGACACTTTCAGGTATAAAAGCTGATTTATTCTTAAAATGAAACAGACCCATGATTTAAAAATAGAGTTCTAGATACAAAAATGTCTTATGGAATATTATTAGTACAATGATAAAAATATTATAAGCATTATAAAATAATATCAGATATTATATTGACATGGTTTTCACGTTAAACATATTTTGCTTTTAATTGTTTTTAACAGGGAAGACACCTGGAAGGAGCCTTTCTGTTTTCTGTGCTCCTAAATCTGAAGCACATTTATCTGTACATCGCACCTGCATACGGCATCTATTTACTGAGATCCTTTTGCTTCATTCAGGACAATTCAGGTGATTAATTAAAATATTAATATTTGAAATTAAAAGTAAAAGTGAAAAGTTGTAGTACAAAAAACACCCCAATTCTTCTTCATTGTGATAAGTCTTTTTTTCCCCCCAGAAATGGGAAAATAGTTTTTTTTTTTTTTTAATTCTTTTTGAATTGTGGAGCATTATCATTTCCTCTTTTTTTAGACAGATCTATAAAATGGAGGAATTTCAGCATCATTCGATTAGTGGAATTGGCAGTGATTGTATGTTCAGTGTTTGCAGTTTCGTTTGGTCCATTTATTGCCTTGGTAAGTGTTCAGTTATATTTTGAATATACTGAGACAGACTTAATAAAACATAGTCATAAGTGTCTTAAGTATTTGAAATAATTTATTGTATTTTTACATTGTTTAACATTCTTATTCCAAGATATTGTATTAATATGGATTCTATCCCAAATATTTACACACAACTTTATTTCTTGCATAAAAAATCCTTTAAATCAGGGCTCTTCGATTCTGGCCAGTTTTCCCAGGTAGTTATTTTAATAATTACTGATTTTGATTAGCCAGAGGCTTCACACCTGGCTCACAGGTAAAGTAAGGTTGGAAAATAAGCAGGGCTCGGCCTTTGAGGACTGTGATTTGAACAGCCCTGCTTTAAATAAAACCTTTAACGTTTGCTTTAATGACCATCTTTTTCTAGGGCCAGTTTCCTCAAGTTGTGTCCAGACTCTTTCCCTTTAAACGGGGGCTGTGTCACGCCTACTGGGCACCCAACTTCTGGGCTCTGTATAATGCTGCTGATAAAGCTCTCACCATCTTGGGTAGGGACCCTTCATTATCAAAATAACAACTAAACTGGAGAAACAAAATACCAGCATGCAATGCATTCACTGATTTTTTTTTTAATTGTTCATTTCAATGCAGGTGTGAAACTGAAACTGCTTGATATGCAGAGGCTTCCCAAAGCCTCAATGACAGGAGGCCTTGTGCAGGAGTTTCGGCACTCAGTACTGCCCTCTGTGTCCCCTTTAGCCACACTGATATGTACCCTGATATCAGTATTTGTAAGCCACTTATTTATTTTAGCCTGTTAGCTTATTGTATTCATTTTATTTCCGTATCCTTATATTCTATTTATAGATGTTTAAGTGTAATATATGTATTTGCAAATAATTTTGTCACTAAATTTGAAATGTCTGTTTCCAAAAGCCTGCCATTCTGCACGTCTGGTTCAGGCCGACGGGGCCCCGGGGATTCCTGCGATGCATTATCATCTGTGCCATGGGATCCTTCATGTTTGGTTGGCATGTGCATGAAAAAGCTATCCTGATGGCAATACTCCCATTAAGGTATCTGACCTACACCATGCAGCCTTGATTTGAGTTTAAATCCAGTAATTTCCTTAGAACAGATGATGTTGTTTTTTTACAGTTTGTTAGCAGTGGAAAACCAAAGGGATGCAGGAATATTCCTAATCTTAGCGACAACTGGTCATTTCTCTCTGTTTCCGTTACTGTTTACTACCCCAGGTAAGGGTTTTTACCTCACTAAATTTTTACCTAATTTCCTCCTAATTACAGAATTTAATGCAAGTTTTGGGATCTACACAAATGTAAATAGTGTGTATTATCTATGCATATAAGAAAATTAATCGATATGCTGCAATCTTGTTTTGCAGAATTGCCCATCAAAATTCTTCTCATGGTGCTATTTACGATATACAGTTTCACTTCACTGAGAATGCTGTTCAGGTTAGTAAACTGTTCTGACTTCATTGGTTTTGGAGGGGGGGACAATTTGCATTATGACTGAGCCATGCTCCACATTCATTTCTGTTATAAAAAGCATTCATTAAAGTGATCATATAAAAATTGCGTTGGTGATTATTTTATGACGTTTTCTTTTCCAGAGCAACAAGACCCTTGGTCAGTAGTGTGGAATCTGCATATCTCATTGGCTTTGTTCCTCTTGAGATCTTGTGTGAGTTTGTCTATCCTTTAACGCTCTGGCAACAGACCTTGCCATTCATTCCACTGATGCTCACCTCTTTGTACTGTGCACTTGGAGTCACATACTCCTTTATCAGGCTCTATGTCTCATTGTTCAGAGGACAAGATTTTACCTCCAAAACAAAGACCTAAGGAGCTTTTGCTGAATGGGAAATGCACAATAAATGGTTGTATAGTTACAATGATTTCAGGGTGTTATTGCTGATATTGTCAAATTTTCTTCTAAGCACGTATAATGTTTCGCTATATGGACCAAAGTATAGTATCTGATCAAAGAATATGGTACAATCTTCTGTTTTGAATTTATTCTTGATATCTGGTTCTATAAGTATCACTTCATTTGTGGTTGAGCTCTTAATTTGTGAAAATGTCTGTTTTGCTCACCGAAAACTAGCACTGAAGTCACATAACTTCCATTTAATCAGGATTAAAACATTACATCAAACATCTATTTATGTAGCAGAAACTGTAATCCAAATTGATATACAGTTTAAAAGACAGAGTCAGTCAATTCCTGGACCTTTAACCTTCTATTTGCAAATACAGTCATACAAAAAAACCTGATTTTTATTTGTTTGCCTTTGTTCATTCATTCATTCATATATATATTATATATTATATCACACACACACACACACCATATTTCACAGTCTCTATAGGATAATGCATGCGATGACTCATTTTATCAGTTATGCCCTGATGTTACACGGTGCATCTACAAATTAATGAATTGCAGGGTTTCATATTTCCGTGTCATCGTAATGGATATAGCGTTATCAAAATTGAATTCCAGCGGCCTTAAATTTCTGGATGCTTTCAATTAATATAATACAAGAATTACCGTATTTTACCACGAGCCGGGCGTAAGCGAAAGGTGACCGTGCTTTTTCGGTGTATGCACCTAAGATCTGGAACACCCTTCCGTTGGAGATTAGGTCCTCTCCATCAATCTCTCTTTTAAAATTGCGCTTGAAACCTATTTTTATAGATTGTTGACAATAATTATTTTAATATTTTAATCTTTTCTGGTTGTATTGTGTATATTGTATTGTGATTATGGGGTTGTCATTTAGGTTTTGTTTATAATTTTGTACACCATTATGGAATACTTGGGTTGTTTAAATGTGCTTTAGGAATATAATTTGCATTACATAACATGAATTAATATGAAAGGTTTACAAGTATTTATTACGCAGAAACAGAGCAGAACTAATGTGTAAATAACAGGATTATCCAGCCGGAGCGCAGCGAACTCCTTCCGGGGCGGCCGCGCACTGTTGCCCTTGGTTCCTGTTTGTTAAAGGTGACATGAGAGCGTCGCTTCCGAAAGCGGGGGAGATTTTGTAGCACCGGGGTTATTTTGTAATATTGTGCAGTTGTTTCCAATATGGGGCTGCTTCCAGAGGAAGCTAAAGGTCTTCCCCCTCCCGGCATAGTGAACAGAAATTCGGTTTGGTTCGGGATTATGGGCTGGTGCACAGCCATGGTCCAGAATGCCCTGAACCGCAGACCGCCTATGAAATCTGGTGAGTATCTTGCCAGCTAAAGAAAAGGAGAAAAACTAATTGCAGGTAATGTCAGATGTGGACGGTGTGAGCGGTCAGAACTGCAGGTCACGGTGCTGCTCCTTTCGCACAACTTCACAAATAATCTTTACTTATAATAGGTGCCTACGCAACTAAGATGCTTGGACCCTAATTTTAGCCCTCTTTGAATTGGAAAAAAATAATTTCTGCTGGGTGACCGTGACATTCGCATTGTTATCTGATACAGGGAAATGCATATAAATGACATCGTAAGGAAACAATGAACAAAACGTTGCCTAATAACATTGGTGAATAACTAATAAACTGATGGCACGAAAATATTAAAATCAACCAATGGCGCCATCAGACAATGGCTGTGTTTTTATATGTTTAATTACATTCCCAATTATTTCGAGTGCATGTTTCGGTTGTATATGCATTATAGGGAGGCTAGTTTGTTGCTCAGTTTCTGTAATACATTTCCGATATGTGGTGTTCTTTGCACACGGGCAACTGCATTTTTAAGTTTGATATGGCATTTATGAACTTGAGTACGGCTGCATCATGTCTGTCGCTGAACATGTTTTCTAGTTGCTCAAATACACCTTCGGTTTAGTGACTTTTAGTCAAATGGTTGCATTCATATTTATTTTACTTTTCAAATATCCAATGCACTGGCATAAAATATATGAGTATGTGATTTTTGTTCAACGTTACGTCTGTTTAATGGTATTTTCCTCTCAGACTTGTATGTTAATTTCACCTAAGCTTTTGGTCCAAACGAAGCAAACTGCTTTAGAGCCAATTTTGCACTTTTGTTTAATACCATTTTCAAAACTTAAAAATGTGTTCTAAACTGAATTACTTCAGTTTGCCACATTTCTAGTGACAATATGGAAATATATTGAAAAACTAAATAAAATGTATAATTAAATGAAAGAAACATTAGGCCAAAACACAGCTGAATACCCATACTCGTGTTTGGTTTTCAGTCTCATTAGCTTTCATAAAAAGTGAACATCTTTGGAATGATTTCCTTTGTAAACATGGGTCCAGTTGCCAGAGGATTATGAGTGGCAGTAAGCAGAATGGATGTGTGGTAGGAAAAGGAAAGAAGAAAAGTAACACTGGATTAGGGCTGGGCGATATTATATCGATATTATATTGACCAGCCCAACACTGGATATCCCCGTCCAGAGATGGGCCAACCTCACGACGTGCGCGGCATTATTCGGTGACGGTTTGCTGTTGCATCGTCGCAAGAAATGCACCAGTAATTTTTGTTGTATGGTATAATGTGGCATATCACCACTCGGGACGTGCCAGGACGTCTCCTCTTTTCTTGCCAGCATGAGCCGTTTTCCGAAACCTAAAATTGTGCTTGGAGGTGAAAGGTGTACGACATAAGCTCTGGAATCGTAACAATGTGGAGGCGCTTATGTTAGCAAACTATTTGTATGTTGTTTTGGACAAATAATTCTCTAAATAAATGAAAAAAATGAATTAACAAGCAAACAAATGTGCTTATTTTCGTTTCTGTATTTTGACAGTTACCTGTGTGCTTTTAAGTTCTCATTCAATGCTGTCAGCGTTTAATCATTATTTTGATTAAACAATCAGTTTGTTTAACTCTTGAATCACAGATCTACATGTGCCTTATGTTCATAAGAAGCCTTATACTGTCGCTTCCTAGACATGGTAAACATCAGGACAGATTAATAGAAAATGTGATTTAAGATGTATTTAACATTTATTTTTTTCTGGGTATTTGTTTAGAGATGTGGCTTGGAGAGTGTTTGTCTGGCAATTTGACTTAATTTTCCAAATAGAGTTTTAATAATAATCTGTTAGTAAAATATTAGTAATGAGTTCTTACCACTATATGAGCTATAAACTGGCTATAAAAGGTAAATATTGAGTTCATGCAATCTTAACGTCCAACCCCTTTTCCTGGGAAATAGTTATTCAGATGCATTAAAACAATATAACATGGTAGAGACTAAAAATAAGGTTAACTGGGAAATGCGGTGGTTTAATGCAGAATTTATTTTGGCATTTTAAAATTCATCGCTTAATCCTTGTAAGCTTTAGATTTGTTGGTAAGATTTTGTGTAGCGAAAAAAAAACCTAAGAGTAACTTGAACATTCTGATCAAAGTTTACGTTTTACGTAAAATATCTTGTATTTTCTGTTGCAGGAGTTCACCGGCAGGCCCTTCTCATCAGCATTGGCTGGTTTCTTGGGTATCACCTCACAAAATATGAATCCTACACCTATGCCAAGTTGGACAGAGACATGCAACAATACATTTCCCAGCATCCCAGTGATTTTCAGGAGAAAGGTAATTCGCTCAAGTGTTGAGTAGGTTTTATTGACTTAAGTTCTGAGTCAGTCTATTGAGGCATAGATGGAGGATCAGTGTGTGCAGCTTAATCAAGCTGCGGTAGTAACAGTATAAGAAGCTGAGTAAAATACTTGTGCCTTTTTGACTGTTGCTTTTTCGTTCCTGTTCATGCTTGCTACCATTTTAGAGAAACCAACGTTCTCAGAAGTTTTGGAGGACTTTCATCCCATTCGCTGAATTTCAGAAGTCCAGCTGAATGCCAGAAGATATCTCCATTAGCTTTAAACTACTATCAATATTAAAGACTATCAAACACTTGGATTTGTCTGGAAATTCTGTTTCACGTCTCCGCCTCTCTCGCTTCTGAATTTGAAGTTAGTTTTCTTATGATACTCTAAAGAGATTGCTGGAGGACAGCTGAGAGACAAGGCACTTATCTGGATGAGTGTGCTTAGTTTCTCCACCACAAACGATTGGTGTTTCGCAGCCAAACAGTTAAATAAAAGGAAGAGCAGGCTATTTTAAACTATTTTTGTAATAATTGTTTGGACAGAACTGGACAAACGTTAGTGGGAATGTCTTCTAAATTCGTATAGGTTTTTCGTAATGCAGCGGTTGGTGGCTCACTGTACGTTGGTTGAGCAGCACTGTGGTCAGCTTGGGACAGTTCAGAGAACTGCCATTCAATACGTCAATTGTCTGTCACTGCTGCTGGAACAAATTTAAATATACAACGTTTAGTGACACTTTAACTTCACCTTTATAATGCATTCGTAAAACATTCAGTGTACCTTCATAATGGTTTTATAATGCATTCATACATCATTCAGTGTACCTTCATAATGCATTCATAGAACATTAACATCCTAACATGCCTAACAAACATAATTGTATAATCATATAATGTTCTTTTATTGTATATTTAAGCTAATAGGATGTTAAGGTATACTTACATGCTTCTTATGAATGATCTATGAACATGTTATGAAGGTACACTGAATGTTCTATTTATGCATAATGAATGGATTATGAAGGTATGGTTAACGTAAAGGCACGTGTGATAGATTTCCTCTCGCTAAGCACATTTTTAGAATAGGATTCTGCATTTTATGAGCCAGATGGCTTTGAACGTCAACATTTTACCTATTCCTAAAATAATTTTGTGTTATTTGGGAATCGTGTTTGCTAAATCGGTATTTTTTTATTAGTAGTTCAAAGGATTTGATGGCTGCTGTAATGCCCATAATTGGGAAGTTTGAGTTGCAGCCGCATGTTTCCCGTGTGCTTTGTGGCTTGGCTTCCTCCTCCCAAGGCATCTCTGAATCACTTATACTGTGTGTGTGTGTACTGGCCTCCAGTGCAGGGTGTCCTCTGCCTTGGACCATCTGTGTCCAGGGTAACACCATGCTGGACAAGAAGGTAGAGGATGGGTGTATTTCACCATTGCAGCACATTTATTGCCGTGTGATGCGTAGCCTAATACTGACCATGTGGTGGGATTCGTTTGAATTGTGTATTTGATTCTGTGTTGGGAACATTTTGTTCCTGTTATGTTTTTAAGGGTTTATAAGTGTTCTGTCTCTCCAAGGCTTAAGTGTGAGATATAAAATAATCGGCTTCATCACACATATGCCAGGCCTAAATATACTGCAAACAGTATATAGTCTTAAGATAATGTTTTACTCTGTCCCCACACAGTGCCCACCATAATGGTTGGCACTCTTAGTAAATAAAAGCAAAATGGGCGGTGAAATGTAAAATAACTTAAAGGAATAATGCCATAAAATTAATATGTTTTCTCAAATATATGTGTGGCACAATTATTGGCACCCCTAGAAAGTCATATGAGTAAAATCTAACTGAAGTATGTTCCCAGTCGTATTTTACATTTTTATGCTCATCTGAGTGATTAAGAACACTTAAGTGGTCAGTCATGACTTTGTGTCACAGGCCAAATTCCCTTAATCCTAAACCACAATGGGTAAGACCAGAGAGCACAACAGTGATGTGTGATGACGCAAATCAGGCTATAAAAATATTACTAAACAACTGGAGATGTTAAGAATCAGCCTGGATCAGTATAGACACCCCCTGCACAGAGAAGAGGGTGGTAGGAGTGGTTAAAGAATCTCCAATAATCAAAGCTGGAGAATTGCAGATGGTACTTGTGTCTTGCAGTCAGAAACTCTCCAAAACTACTATCAGATGCCACCTACATAACCGCAAGTTGTTTGGGAGGGTTTGCCAGAGAACAGTGTGCTGACATCAAAGAAAGTCAAGCAGCTACAGTCTGGCAAACATTCCTGGAACTGTGGTCAGATGAGATGAAAACCGCTTTTCAGCAACAAATTCCAGAGGCAGGTCTGATGTAGATATAATGAAAATGACACCACTGTGCTGCTCGATCTTCGATGCTGTGGTGCTGGCTTAGGCTCATGTCACCATGGGCTCCAGCAAGTATAGGGAGATGTTAACTCAATACCCGACTTCCTCCGCCAGGAAGCTTAAATTGGCTGCAGTTGGACATTCCATCAGGATGACAACCCAAAACACACCTCAACATCAATGCAAAAAATAAATCAAGGTTTTGCCATGGCCAACCCAGTCCCCTAACTGTAAACCTCAGTTTTATAAAAATCTGTGAATGCGATCAAAAAAGCTAAAAAAAAAAAAAAAAAAATGTCTTGTATTTAGTTTGGTTACTTACGTTTAAGGTTAGGGCTGGGTAGAGGTTAAGGTCGTCATGAATGAGATTAGGGTTATGCCCACAGAAATTAATGGAGAGTCCCCATGAAGATATGAATACATGGACTGTGTGTGTGGGGGGTATATTTATGCAAAATAAGAGAATTATTCATAATTCTCCTAGCTATTAAGATATATATTTTAAAAGGTCTCTTTTAGGAATGTGATGCACCTGCTAAGCTTCAATTAAATTAGGATTAGAGAGTAATGTAACTGCAGTAGACAGACAAACCAAGATAATGATCAGAGGCTCCTTCCTCACATTACCCTCCTCAGCTCATTGATGATTACTTGGGAGTGAAGTGACAGCACATCGATGCGGAAGCATAGGGAAGGGGGGGGGGGGGGGGCAGAGTCGCAGAGCTGATTTATAGTGTGTTTTAAAAGGATTTGACAGGTCATATGTAGCAGCTGTCCAGCATGGTAATTAATAGACGATTAGACAATCCAACATTTCTGTGACATAAGTTATTCTAATACTTTTTAACATAGTCAATCACTTTTAAAATGGCTTTTCTAATAATTAGAATTATAGAGTCAGTGTGGCTACAACTCACACCGGTCCTAGAGATCACAGACAATGGCCGCCTGGAGAAAATGTAAGGAAATGAAAGAAAGTCTGCATTAAATTGGAAGGCTTCTTAAAGAACTCCTTTGTGAGTAACAAGTGACAATTGAATCCTACACACAGACAGATCTTCTGCCATCCAAATGAAAAACCAAATGGTGAGAAGAAAAGTGCTAAAGACCTCAGTAACAAGAAAAACAGATGTGACTTTGCGAAAAAGGCACTAGAGAGAACAGCCCACTCAGCATCCCTGCTGCCTTGACTGCACATTCTCTCAGTCCCTACTGAAATACTACGTAGTAAATAAAAGAGGTGATAGTACCTTAGACAGTAATGTCCTCTGTTGCTGTTGCATGAAATGTGAGACAATAGTTATGCAATAGTAATGCAATGCATATCACTGTTTATGCATTTATATAAGCTATTAGTAACTAATGTTTTTCATTTGTCCAGGGGTGACATGGACTATAAATACATATAAATATCTTGCAACTATAATTATAATTTATATAGAATCAATAGTAATAGCTACGGTATGTGAATTTAATAATGAATATACTCCATGTATATGTATAAAATGTGTACAGATAACGAGATTTATTATTTATTTGCCTATTCTGTAAGAGTGGTGATAAGGAATCATAATTCATATATATTTATATATTCTGTTTATTTATTTGTTTATTCTTAAAAAATCCTGTATATTCCACATTTCTCAGAACTGTTGTTGTTCACAGCAGTGATAGATTTATGTAAAATATAAAACAGATCTCTTTCTGAAGATGGCATGTCTTTTTTTATATTTCTGTACACATTATTGGTCATTTGTGTCCAATTTAAGTAACATTAAAATTGCTGCATTATGTTAAATACATATACAGTAAATTTAGAAATATCAGTACAAGAAATATTCTGCCATCTGTTAATAATATAATAATAAAACAGTTGCAAAGTGCTCAATCTGTGTTGTACAGCAGGACAGAAGTTGTTTTGCGTTCTTCTTACAAACACACTTTATTTGGATTGGAAATGGTGTAGAACACTGAGAATGCCTACTGACAATGATGTACTGCTTCTTCAATTTGTTGCAAGTCTTTGGAAAGGACAGTGCAAGGTGGCATCTCGAATGCTCCGGTATTGCAAAGCATAGAAATATTGGCTTGGGGTTCCGTTGCCCCATATTAAATCCAGCTACATTATTTGTGGCTAAATGGGATCACAAAGACAGCTAACTCATGAATAAGAAAGGAATGAAAGCTGTGCGACACAGAATCCGCCGTGCACTAGCAGGGGGCGATACACACCACATAGGCAGCCAGTAACCATGGTTTCCTCATGTACTGCTAACAGGTCGTAGCTGCCAGCTGTTAATTTCCCCAACCGGGGGGTGGGACTGACTTCTGCAGTGCTGCTCCAAGCCTGTGTTAGAGAGCAGGTCAAGGAGAGAACAGACAGGGTAAGCAAGTTGCCTCAGTGCCCTCAAAAATAGTCAGCTTGGAGGGTGACCCACCTGAGGCCGCTGCTGCTTCCTAAGCAGCCAATCTGGGCCACGGGAATCCTGCCTGCTGATTTGGGGGAGGAGGATAAAGGTGGAGAGTGCAAGTCCAGAAAGTACAAATCCAGACCAAGGTTTCGTTTCAACCAACCAGTTGAGTACTCTGTGAATGTGACTCTTTATACTCAACTGGTTGGTTGAATAGTTCTGGACCTGCACTTTTCACCTCAGAAAGAGGTGCTGTGTTGCCATAAAGTGTCCATATTCCCCTGTAATCCCCAAATAAATCTCACACGTACAAGTGTTTTTGGCTGCACCTGACATGATCTGGGTATATAAGATTCGAACAGGCCTGGATGCTGTTCAAACAAATAGTTACTTCAATATTAGTTCAGATACTTTAACTAGGTGGAAATTAGTGGGAGAACATTTTAAACTGGATTTGAAAATGCATTTCTTTACAGTGTGTATGAATAGTCTTTCTGTTAGTGTAGTACAACCTAAAACCCTGGGTTCCTTTAAATCAGAGCTAGATAAGATTTTAACAACTTTAAGCAATTAGTTGAATTCTCCCCAAATTAACTTGATGGGTCGAATGGCCTCCTCTCATTTGTAAATTTCTTATGTTTTTATAAGGAACATAAGTAAACCTGAACATAACAAGGCACGGGCTGGGTAACCATTAAACAAGGACACAAAAGCAAAGAGGGGTGACATGTTGGTGCAGTGGTCAGCACTGTTGCCTTGCAACTCCGGGACCAGGGTTCAAGTCTCCGCCTGGGTTACATGTGTGTGGAGTTTGCATGTTCTCCCTCTCGTCGTGGGGTTTACTCCGGGTACTCCAGTTTCCCCCCAAAGACATACTGAGGCTAATTGGAGTTACTAAATTGCCCATACTGTAGGTGTGAGTGTGGGTGCCCTCTGATGGGTTGCCCCCTGTCCAGGGTTGTTCCCTGCCTTGTGCCCATCGCTTCTGGGATAGGCTCTGTACCCCCCGTGACCCAGTAGGGTAAGTGGGTTGGAAAACAGATGAACAAAAGCAAAGACATATTAACAATACTAGACAACAAAACATACAGAGTAAGAGTATTCAACAAAGGTAGGGCTAACCTCCAACTGATGATGAAGAGGACCCATGAGGATAAGCGGTTTGGAAAATGGATGGGTGTATGTCTGTCTGGTTCAGCCCTTTGAGCCATGTGGCAGCTCAGAGAGCAGGGAAGACACACAAGGGCGACACCAAACTGGATGGCCAATTCGGGAAAAGGCAGAAAGTCACATGATCAGACAGGCGCCAGCTCTGACAGTGTCAGACTGTAACTATGGCAAAGGCACAGGGGTTTAGAAGTCTAAACAATTAATGAGAGACAGGTGAAAAATGGGTTTGATTAGCATTGGTGATTGTGTGGGTAAGACGGAAGCCCATGTATCTGTCACAGGTTGTAATAAAATGGCTTAATCTTCCCAAATCTACATCACTGCCTCCAACTATTAGATTTTATTGGTGTTGTTAAATTTCCTTTACATAACAAAAAAACCTGTCTAGAATAATTTTTATTATATAACAGATATTGTCAACCAAAAAGGGGAATGTACTGATGATACATGTTACATTTGAAGAACGTACTATACGTAGTCAACTTCAAATGTTCTCTCTCAGTAGCAATGAAATTAAGTTTAAATTATATATTTTCATGTAGTTGTTTGGTTGTAGGTCATCAAAAAAATCAATTTGATCCAATACAGGAAGGAAGGAAGGAAGAATAATACAAAGGGATCTGGTTTAACACTTTATTCTGGCTGTCTGTTATGCAGCATGTTGTCTATAGATTCACACAATGTTGTATTGTCATAGAAATTGTGGTCATACACATTCCATCAGATCTCATAATTAATGAAGGATTTACTAATGAAGAATATAGGCGCCATTAGGATACATGCATGATTTTCCAAAAAAGCAAATCATGGTTAAAAAAACAACATTACAGCAAAAAATGCCCAATCTGACTTTGTGAAGCTCCCAAGGACATTACAAACAAAGATCTGGGGTTCTGGAATGTAGACACAAGAAATGAATTTATAATGCAGCTAATTCTCCAGCAACAACATAACGATGTCAAAAATAATTTACATTACAGCGAAGTAACCCCGTTCTGATCTAGGGCACTTAAATGTTTACTTACAAAAAAATATCACGTGTGCTGTTTTATGCAAGCCAGCTGAAGAACATGAACAAAGAACAATTTCCTTATACGGCAGAAGATATTCAAAATATCATACCCGTAAAAACCAGTTCTAAATGAGAATAAAAATTATGACAAAAAATAAAATAAAAACATTTTTTTCTATTACTCAAAATAGGTAATTTATTTTCCATTCCCCTATAATTTAACATCAAAATAAATCTTTGTTTCTCTGCATTACTTCATATGTACAGTACAGTAATAATAACCTGAAATTCTGGTGATCAGCTGTGATTAAGTGTAATCTGAGGTCAAACAATGTTGATACTGGCGTGGAAGTGCAAGTACTATTCCTTTAGTGATGCACTAAATTAAAGTGAAGGGGTGGTAGGAATCAGCCTTTCCATATGTGAACTTTCGCAGGAAGTCACTAATAACTTGATCACTCAAATCCCTGGAATCACAGGGAACACACTCACTTTATGGGCGCATACCTGGTGACCTAACTGCATGTTCCTGCACTGACGGGAGAAGGATACGAAGGCCATACCCCGAGAACTGTGGGTGGGATTGAAACCTCTAAGCCTGTGCTGTGAACCCTCAGTGCTCCCCAATGCCCAACCATGCCATCTTATCATACAGAAAATATTTTGGAAAATGAGTGACCCTTGGCCTTCCAGGTACGATACTTATTAGTACTGATAAATTTTCAGGCATGGAATCCACTCAAAAGTCCTAAATGTAAAACATTCAGTTAATCTGAGTTCATTTAAATGTGAAATTGAGAACAAGCACATGACACTTCAGCCACAGTGCCAAAGCATTCTTTCTGTTTCTTTGCCTATATTGCGCTGTGTAAAACAGCCCTTTGGATATATGTGCAGGCATTTCGTCTGCTTCCTTCAGTGTCCACCTCTTCTAGGTTCTTCTTCCTATTGTTAAATGATATAACAGAGGAAGAATTAGGCATTATGTGTAATAGAGTGCACAGGTATACTTAAAACACTGAGGATTTAACAAATCAGGTATTTGAGACAAACACAGCAGATCAAGATTAGTCTTTTAACTTGATACCCTAATATACAAATATGCTTTGGACAAACTCAATTTGGACATACAAATAACAGTGAACTTAATAGAAGTGTTAATACTTATGTGCTATTTTCGACCAATGGTTTGGAATTATATAGTAGAACAGAACAGTGACATTCTATTAGTTTTAAATGAGACAACAATTATAACAACAAGTTCTCTTTGTTTTGCCCCATCTCACTTTCCATACAGGTGAGTGCAAGCTTGAGGGGGGTGTGCAGTGAAGGGTGACATGGGGGTGCAGAACCTTACTCAAGGCCCCACAGACGTGATTATTCTGCCAAGGCCAGGGCTCGAACCTGGGACCTCCTAATTATAGGCACAGACGCTTAGCTTGATAAGCCATACACTGCCCCTAATGGCGTCCCTGAAGATCCTGTAAATTGTATTGAAAACACTTGAACCCCTTTAAATACCTGTCAGAAAACAAAGTATCAGTCGGGTCTTGCCTCATACCTTCTACATCCCGATGCCCTCGTCTGCATCCTCCTTTTCTTGGAGTGGTGCCCCCTTCTTTACCCCTGTATTGTCATCTGTTTCTCCAGCTGTTTCTGGTTGTACTTTTTTGCCTCCTTCCTGTATTTTTGGAGCTTCTGGAGCGCTGTCAGATGTCTGCGGCTCAGGTGGGGTCTCTCCATCAGGTTTTATTGGCTCTGTAACATCTTCAGCTGCCTTACAGCCACACGTGCCGTCTGTCTCCACTTTGTTGTCTTTTATTAGACTCTCCTCCTTTTCCAGTTCTGCCCTTCCATCGGGGAGAGCGGAGGGGGTGCTTTCTTGTTGTTCTTTCTTGGGGGCCGAGTCACTCTCCTGAAATACATCTTCCTCATCGCCATCGTGCAGGGAGCCGCTCGTAGCAGACGATTTTGGACCCGCTTCCTCTGTCCCCGACGGCTCCTCCCCCGATGACTTTCTGGGCAGCCGCGTAGGTGGTCGTCGCTTAATGGAGTGCCGAGCTCTGCCCTTTGATTTTCAGTGAATAGTAACATGGTCAGCACAGGACAGTCTTCACTTGTCTGTAAACAATGATTTCAGGGAGCATAGTACATATTGCATGCTTATAATAAATCTAACCTGGATGCTTTCGCTATCGTATGATTCACTCTGGACACTTCAGCCTCCCTTTGTGTCAGAAAGTAACTATTGTTAGTGCTATCTATGCTAATCTTAATCTCTTTTATTGTTTCTTTGAGTCCTCTCTGTTCTTTGTACTCTCTCCTTTTATGGGCCAGTTCATACTTCATGTTCGGGCTGTGGATGGTCATTTGCGTGGCAGTGTAGTGAACTGGGTAAACGTTTATTAACAGGGTCAAAGTTATTAGTCTAGGCCTGGGTGAAATTACATTAATATTGCATACCGCTGTATTTTGAAATCCTTGTGACAAAATTAGCCAGGACCCCCGATTATTAAAATACCATATACCTTGGTATAATGTCTGGACAGTTTGAAAAATTAGATATGCGGGTACCTCCTACCCTCCTCATTTAGCTGCTCACCATAACTACTACAACAGCAACAGCTATTCTTCCTCTTCCTCTTTCATCATTGACTGCTGATCTGTGAAAGTCGGCGCTGCCACCTACTGGAAATGCCTAAGCAATTACCTTGACACGATTCCCCATTGACATAGAAATCTGGACTACATGTGCACCAACCACAGCCGTCCACAGCCAATTCCTGATGATGAAATTTATGTCACTTACCCTTGTCTGCAACCAAAAACACTTGTGGAAAAGTGTCTTTTAGACTCTGTGTGCGATTAGCTTCTATCAGGGCAAATGGACTATGTCAGTCTTACCTTATTGATGCTGGGCAGGATGTTGCCCTCCGCAGGCTTCTCAAAGCTGGCAGGTACCTCCTCCTCACTAGGGCGGCGCTGGTGGGGTTGTGGTGTGGGACTAAGGGGGCCGCATGGTGGGGTAAAAAAGGGAGCAGGCTGCTTAGCCCCAGGGCTCATTGGTGATGGCAGCAAAGCCGTGGGGGACAGAACCAGATTGGCCTGATGAAGGTAGAGGGTCAAATGTCAGCGTGGGTCCCAAAATATAAAAGTCACCCAGACCGAAAGGTCAGGTACGTGTTCAAATTGTGCACAACAGAAAAACACCAAATACTCAAAGAAAAACAAACTATGCAAAAAAAAATTGCAGACAATAAACAAGTGTTTCCGTGTAACTCTGGGAATTATTTTGATGAACATAAGCAAATATAATAAATATGATACTTAAACAGCAGTAGCTAAGACAGTACACATATATATATTTGGGGAACAGCAGTCGGAGACAACACTGAAAACCTGGGAAAGTTTTCAGTTAATCCTGGAAATGAACTTCCAAGATTACTGAAAAAAAGTTCTACTTAATGGTGAATCCAAGTTTGAGATTTTACGGCAGTAACAGCAGGGCTTAAGTAAATAGATGAACAGAGGAGCAATTGATACCACAGAGTATGAAAACAAGAGTGAAATGTGGTGGTGGGATTATTCGGGATGTTTTCCTTACTATGTAGTTCAATATCTGCACAGAATTGACTACAGCCTGACAACAGAAAAGTACGATTCCATTTTGAGAGACAAGAGTACTGACTACCGCAGACTTTTCTCCAGTCACCTGACCTCAATCCCACTGAACATTCATTGGGGCACTTTAAGACCAAGACAGCCAAGCGTCAACATCACAAGACATCACAAGACGATCTTTGGAACATTCATCAATGAATGATGAACGTTCAATGAGTCATCATACTGGGACATAACATGGTTCATTAGGTTTTGCACAAGATTGTGGAGTCAGTTCAGCCAGCTGAAGTGAATGGGTGCATGAGAAATCCTGAAGTTCAAATTTTCAAATTTTTACTTAAGTTGTCATGCTGACAATATAAGTGGTAATGTGCAAATACACATCAAATTAGACAAAACAGGTATTTTTTTCTCTGACATTGCAACTTTAAACAATATATATATATATATATATATATATATATATATATATATA
>JAODLC010000042.1:7125505-7141701 GCA_026781145.1 Hippopotamyrus pictus | reverse complement strand
GGATGGGATTAAGAGATGCGATCTGACAGAGGGAGCTCGCTCATTGGCCAGATTCCTGGGGAGTGATGAGGGATGGGATTAAGAGATGCGATCTGACAGAGGGAGCTCGCTCATTGGCCAGATTCCTGGGGAGTGATGAGGGATGGGGGAGGGGATTAAGAGATGCGATCTGACGGAGGGAGCTCGCTTATTGGCCAGATTCCTGGGGAGTGATGAGGGATGGGGGAGGGGATTAAGAGATGCGATCTGACGGAGGGAGCTCGCTCATTGGCCAGATTACCCTGATTGCAAGTTTACTGTAAGGTTAACGTCTTATTCCACAGTCGAATTAGGCACGTTACTTATTGGCTATATAATTAATTTATACATTATATTTTTATAAAGTATTGGGTAGGCAGGTACCTGCCTAAATTGATTGGCACAACACCACTGATGTAGATGACCTATATTTCAACAGGGTGTATAATACAAGTTGGGATAGGGCTGTATCTGCTCTCAGAAACATTTTCTGCATGTACATCCTCTCGTTTGGGCATGGACCCGGACATAGACCGAAGGCCTTCTGGCATATAAATGGAAATTTCCATAATCAGGTTTGAGGGATCTCTATTTTTTGATGAAAAATACATATGAATTTAACATACCATCCAACATATAAGTCTTACATTCATGTACAATTCATATTAAATGTATGTCATTAGTCATATAAGTCCTTTATTCAAATAAAAGACATTAAATTAATGTTTTGTCAAACACATACGTTCTACCTTGATGTACAATTAATGGTTTTTTTCAGAATTCGTTTTTTGCATAATTCTTTGAATGGACTCATGGACGGTGGTTCCACACAACTAGAGTGAGAATTTTGAAAAGGAAACATACTTTTCAGATGATGCGTTCACTTTGTGTTCTGAGAAAAAAACATTAATTTTCTCATGTCTAATTAAACCAACTGAATATGGAGAGATCATAAATGTCTTTCATTAGTCTAATATAGAAGCAATATAATTTTTTTATTAATAAACAAGAAGCAATAAACATATATTTCCTACTAAAGTCGTATGTTATCAGCTGTGGTAAGATGTAAAGTTCATGTAAAAGTTTATATATTCCGTGGAGTGCCTTACATGTCAAGTGTGTTTTTGGTATGAATGTGGCCATAATCACATAAGACAAAACACTGACAGAAAATATGAAAAACATCATGTATCGTCATGTGTAACTGAAATAAGAAAAATGCTTGATAGCCTTATTCACATGGGCCGAACCTCCGCCTGCCTGATTCCTCGTCTTTCTTATTTTTCCCACGACCTACTTTCTTCACACCTCCTGTCCAGCACTATATGTGACAGCAGCAGCTGAGTCTCGCACACCGCTGTGTGATACGGATCAGCCCCAGCTCAGAGCTAACAGTCACAAATTGCTGGCACCGAGGAGACAATGAAACAGTACACGTTGTAGCCACTAAGCCTGCAAAACACACCAGCAAAGAATCCAATTAAAAGAAAATACTCCCTTACTTTTAAAAGGTCTATCACAATGCATGCCTTGCATGAAGAAGTACACCCTGTACTTGCGTAACATATGGAACCCCTTAAAGCAGCAATAACTTGAAGTAAACATTTCCTGTGAGTGTTTATCAGTCATCAGCCCACCCCCGCCCCCACCATGGCTGTCAGTTAGGGTGAGGTTACTGTGGTGGTGTGCAGTGTCTGGGTTCTGAAAAACACTTCGTTCTGCATGACGGCAAACATGTCCTCCTTGGCCTCGTCTGTCCAGAGGACATTGTCACAGACGTCTTATGGTTCATTCAATCGCCGTCTTTGTAAACCTAAGTTAAACCTAAGTTGTGCAGTAATGTTCTTTTTGGGTCGTACCTTGAACTTTAATGACTCACATATTGGAAAAGGCCCATATTTCTCTGCATGTAGCCTTTGGGTTCTTTGTACTTCAGGGAATATTATAAAGAACAATTTAAAGAGTCGTGTTTCCTACTGCTGGGTAGATTGAGAACCATCTTAAGCTTTATCAATTTGTAAATTATCTTTCTCACTGTGAAATTGCAGGCTTCCTATTGATAGTTTGATAATTGACTTTACAACCCTTTCCCAGACTGATGAGCAGTAACAATTATTTCTCGGAGACTGTCGCCAATTTCTTTTGGCCTAATTGTTTGTTCACCTAATTCCTGATGATTAACTGATCGTGTGCATATATTTTGAAGCACCTGATTATAATTACCTTCTTAACTGATACAGGCTAATGGTGTATATTTTTTTTCCAAGAGCAACCTCGTATGGCAAAACTCAAGTGGGGAACAACAGGATGAGCCAAGATCCATCCATCTTCTAACCTATTATCCTGGTCAAGGTTGTAGACTGGGTCTATAGGCTCTCCCAAGCAGCAGAGAGCACAAAAGCAGAGGTACATCCTGGATGGGATGTACCATGCATGCAGACATACAGGGCATGTGACTCCATGCGGTAGAACCCCATGCCTGTGATCAGATGGTCAACCGTTCAAATCCTACGGCTGGCAGAGTGATGTCACCACTGGACCCTTGAGGGCCCTAATCCCACCTGCTCTAGGGACTGGCCGGCCCTCCAGTCTCACTAGCATTCAGCTTTGCACCCACATCAAGTAGCCTAATTACAAGTCTTTGGACGGTGTGTTTGGAAACCAGAGAAGCCAGAGGGGACCTGAGCAACAACACGGACGGCATGCAAAGCTGGCACACGTGTGGTGGGAGCAAGAAGCAAGCACCCGACCCTGGAAGCGTGAGGCAACACTGCTAACGGAGTATGTGATGATGCAATTCACATCTCTGTCGTCTATTAATGTTTCCATTCCTGGTCACACAACTAACACAGCACAGCCCAATCAAGCTCCTTCCTTTTCAAAAATGCGTAATAATCCATTTCCAGATTATTGTTGTTCTTTTCAATTATAAGCACAATCGCTGGGTCCAAATGAGATATTTTGCATATCTAATTCAAGCAGCGGCTGATTGACAGTTCACTCATATTTAATTCATCCTGAGCGTTGACAGTTTCCAGCATTTTCTCAATGCTTTTCTTAGCAAAGTAAACACAGACACACAACACGGCAGGGATGACAATAGCGAAATGAAATCGCTACAGAGAAACCCTGCGAAAGCTCTTGGTTGATAACAATAAATCGGTGTAGAAAAAGCCGCCATAGCTGGACATGGGCACCATATATAAAGTTGCATATCTAAAGTTTGCATGTAATGTACAGGTTATGTTGTACATGGTAGCGTCAGGATTTTATTACCTAAAAGCACAGTTTAAGCAATGTTATTTATATAAATAAAGAAGATCCTTAGCAGTGGAAACATTGATTATGTCACAATGGTGGTAACACTGCAAGCAGAAATGACTGTTGTTATTTTCATTCCATCTTGTTATGGATCATATAATAAATATTTTAAACACAAGACATATTTGCTCCACATGCTTGGCAGAAAAACAGGGTCTCACTTTCTCACACTGTGCTGGTTGACAGCCAATGGCTCCATCCGTTTCACAAATACTCACGTCTACAGCCCCAGTCTTTATGCTTTTTGCATATATTTTACTGCTGGAACACATGAAATCGCAAAATGAACTAGCTTTCATCTTCAGTCTTGTAATTATGTTTAAAAAGGACATATTTCCTTCTTCTCTTTTTTGTTTTTCTCTATAAAGAGTCAATCACATTTTAATATTAATGGGAAGCTCTGTCACTCAGTGTCAGTAAGTGTTACATGAAACATTTGCAGTTCCTCTAAAATCAAAATGTTTCCATAAACTTTGAAAAGTTCTATACAGAAGCCCAAGTTATTTTAGTTATTTTTTTCCAGCAAGCCTATTAATATATTACCCACTTCAATGGCTAAGAAAACTTGCGCAGAGCACAACTGATAACGGCTAACACCCATATGTCATTATAGCAAAAAAAAAAAAATGGGTAAATAAACCTTTAAATAAAAGTAAATGTAAGAATCACAAGAGGAATAGCAGAAATTATAATGCTGATGCAGAAAAGATGTTAAACATCAACTGTAGAGCAGGTTAAAATGTAAAGGTTCACGTGGATTGACTGGCAATTTCTGCCTGTTAAAAATGAACTCGTCCATAAAATGGACATACATGGATTATGGCCTCCATGTAAGAAAGTGATTTGCCCCACACTTCTTCTTTTGGAGTAAAATAGGAATATTTCTCCAACATGAAGACACCTGATAAAAAAATTACCTGACAAATAATGAAACAGGACATCAGTTGATTAACGGCGTTCTTATACCAATCAGCATCTTCCAGATCTCTTCAAAACTGCACATTACCTATGTTTATTACATGTCTGTTACAAATATGTACATTATGTGTACTTCCCAGTAACCTGTGTAAGTCCTTTTAAACTTTTACCTAATAAATCATCATGAACTATCTTCATGCTTGCAAAGTTTGCACCGTCATTTTGGGATAATACAAATTTCATGCAACATTGGCTACATTTTGTTGCAGTGTGGAAAAAATGAAACTTGGTTTCTTGATTAAGTTCATAATTCAGGCCAGACACTGATCCCTGGTCCCGCATCCCAAAACCCAGTCAAAGCCCTGCCTTTGCTTTTAGATCCCACACCATTTGTAAAACCCACCTCAACCTTGGTACCCAAATCAAGTGCATATACCAGGGTTATTCAACTCACGGTCCTTGAGGTCCGAGGACTGCTGGTTTTCCAGCCTTCCTTTACCTGTCAGTTAGATGTGAACCCTCTGACCAATCAGAATCAGTAATTATTAAAGAACTACCTAGGAGAACTGAAAACACGGCCTGGATTTGGAATCGAGGTCCAGAGTTGAAGAACCCTGGCGTATACATTGCTAATCCTCTTAAAAATAATGGAGGTGCTTCACTCACCCCCATAGATATTAAGGGTTAGGCTCAGACCTCGATTTTTGAGCCACGGTTTGGTTAATACCTTAGGAAAACAATTATTAGTCACCGATAATTTGGAAGATTAAATGGAAGAACACTAAAGAACATGTTAGATTAACATAACTGCACATAAAATAACTATGTAAACAATAATAAATTTTAAAATGAAATTTTATTCTGCACTGGGTAGCCAAACTGTTCCCAGACTGCTGACCTGGATGTGCTCTGTAATCTTGAGCTAATGAAACTAACCTAGCTTTTACTGCAGGTGTGATCACTCAATTGTGATTGGACCAGAATAGTCATGTGACACTCACAGTTTTAAAACAATAAAATGTATAATGTATAAAATTTACAAAATATATAGCCCTAAATTTTGTGATTTATATGTGTTATAGTGTTAATTGTGAAATGTAAAATGAGTCTTGTAACATTAGTAACATTAGTAACGAGAGCTAAACAGGCTACACCTGTGGTAGTGGGTTGGAGTTGGCGGTAGATATCTTGATTCCGCAACACAAGATCGTGAACGTGTGTATCATGGTGTCGGTCTCGGTTTCAGGACCGTTACATCGCTAAAGGTTATATTTAGGAACTTATGACAAATGCCATTTTGCATTCCATAAGCTAGTGCTTCCCAATTCGGTCCTCAGGAACCCACAGATAGTCCACGTTTTTGCTCCCTCCCAGCTCCAGGCATCTATGGGACCCCACGGACCGGGTTGGGAAATACTGACACAAGAGAGCAATTTTTTCAGGTAAGAGCACAAGTTGAGCTAGCATCCAGTATCTGCCAAGCACAGGGTTCCCCAATTCCGGTCCTGAAGGGCCAGTCTGCAACACAGTTTGCAGATTTCCCTATTCAAACACACCTTATTCAGCTCACCAGCCAACTCCAGTACCAGAACTGAGGAAGCATGCCCTAGCGGTTGGAGTTAGGGCCTTATTACTTACTTAAGGCCGAGCAAGGATATGATTTCTCCGCTGGCCAGAGGATTTGGCCCCATGACCTTTGAGGCATGCAGTCCTGCCTAAGTTACACTCTGCCCTCAGAGCTCTGGGGTTCAGTTCTCTGTGGCATCATGAGTAAGTCAGAGAATTAAATAATGCTGCAGCAACAGTTTCAACCTAAAAAAACTGACTTATCACGGGCCCTTGCCACTAAATAACTTCCCCTTTCATAATTCCTCACTGCAAATCTAGAAATCTACAAAGAAAGATGCCAATTTATCACTGTAAAAAACCTGGCCCTTCGTGGGACACAGCAATATGGAAGATGGAGACAATGTGGAAGATGGAGACATAGATTTCATGTTGGCACCTTGATGGTGCAACTGGAAGGTGCACCAGCCATAAAAATCACATTTCACTCTCGAACCTGAAGAGCCAGCTGTAAATGGTATGAGAGCTGGATCACTGCTTCCAAACCTATGCCAACACAACCCAACATGAGAACAACCTTAAATTAACCAGTTCTAAATGAATCACGGATGACTAGAGGTTCTTTTAAGCAACCTTGCCTGCCTCTGAAGTATCCACACCATGACCCCACAATCACCACATCTTAACCTGTAGTCAAGCTGCAACTGATCTTGCAGAATTTCCCCTCTCTGTGAACGGTGCAGTATTACAGGGTTTATTATGCAATGCTTTCTCCTAAACCGAGAAATACATTTTCAGTTAGGTCTTGAGTGCATTGGCCTAGTCTACGAAGTATATCACAGAGCTTCTCAACATGGATACGTCACTTTCTGCACACCAAAGGAAGCATTTGCATTAAGCAGCTGTCTCTTTACATTTATGGTATAAGCTTTTGGACAAGAAGTCATAAACGATTATAAAGCAAACAGAAAGTTGTTGGGTTGAAATATATAGGCATCTCTGCCAATTTCTCCAGCCTTCTAATAAACAATAAATACATTTGAAAACAATATCACATAATACTACTGCACCACTGCACAGTATCCCCCTTCTTTTGCTGCAGATGATTTTGCAATGTACGTTAAGATTGCTCACATGAGAGCTTCTTTCTTAACTTCCTGAAACCACCCACTCAACACCTCTTTCTCACTTCCCATTTCATTCAGCTTAGCGTTTTGTCTGCTGGATAGTAGCATCCTGCTCTACCTACTCCATATTTTTTCAATAGTCTGGAAAATACTTGTGCACATTCTCTGAGTGATTATAGATGGACAGATCCCTGTTGATCTACTCTTCTCTACAACCTCCTCTAGTCTAGTTTAAAGGCTAGACTGTCCTCCCCTGCATCTCCACTGCTAATCAGTTTGCAAGAGCTGCAAACCATGCCAGGTCATCTCTCTTCCTTGATTTCAGCTGTGTTTATGATGGCGTGTTTCACACCCTTCTGTACTTCCTGTAAAGTGTGGATATTGATGACTGAGCTCTATCATGGTTTACACCAGTGTTCCCCAGTCCAGTTTTGGGGGACCCACTGGCAGTCCATGTTGTGGACGGTCCGGCAGGTAGCTACAAGAGAGCAAAAACGTGAACCGTCTGTGGGTCCCCGAGGACCGGGTTGGGAAACACTGGTTTAGACAGTATGTTTTCAAATCTTCTTATGCAATGGCACGCCGAACTCTTTTCCAACCCCTCGCCACGTCTTTAAATGACTCCTCGAGTACATAAAATCACCTCTTCTCCCCAACATTAGACACTTGGATCACATTGCTCCCTATTTACACACAACACTTTATATTAACCGAGGCAGACTTCTGGCTTTGTCTGTGAGGCCTCTAAGATTCTGGTGGTCATTTTCAACAACCACATCCCTATTCCACCACAACACAGGGGGTAATTACTGAGTGAGATCCTTTCTTTATAGCATCACAGTTGACTTTTTCCTTATAACTGTTTCTCACTCAGCATATTAATTTATTTATTTGTTGGTTAATCCTTATCACACACTGATGAAGGCTTAGTGCTATGCCAGACTCATAGAAGATTACTAATAAAAAAAAAAAATTGTCTGGACATGATTATTGTTAATCTGACTGTGGTTAATCCCCATCAGACAGAATTTCTTCTCCAAAACTATCATTGGTACAGCCAAATGTCAGAATTAGTGCCTAATACCAGATCTGCTAAAAAGGCTTCACCTTCACATCCATCCATTTTCAAGACCCAGCTGTCCTGTGCTGGGTCATGGGTGTTACATTGAAGCACTAAAGTAAGTAGTTACGTATGTATTATTTCTGCTATATAAACATCCATTCATCTTCCAGCCAAATTTCCAGTTCTAGGAGGGGGGGTGGTAAATTCTAACCTGGTCAGCAAAGGACTCAGGCAGGGCGAACACCATGGATGGGATGGCAGACTTCAGTTTTCCGAGTTATACATGCATGCCATTCATCCAGTCTTCTATTTCCTACATCCCCTCCAGCACAGGGCGCATGGTTAGACATTATGGGCAGTTCAGAGTTACCAATTCAATTGACTGCATGTTTTAGACTATGGGAGTGTTCTGAGGAGACACAGAAGTATATGCAACGCTCAGACTCAAATCCCCGAACTAGGAGGTGCCATGCAACAGTGTTCGTTTTTATCTGCAGATGCTTTTTGTCAAAAAATGATGTATATACACAGTAGGGCCAACCAATGTCATTAGAGTACAGTACCTGTGGTTAAGGGCCTAGCTCAAGGTCCCAGTGTTTAAATCGCTATGCCAGCCATGGGATTTGAACCAGTGACCTTTCTGAAATCCTTTTGTAATATTTCAGAAAACCAACAGGTGATACTACAGTTAGCAACAAAGTAACGTTTCTAAGACATCTCATACCAGCATGTATCGCAAAGCATCTGTTACACAATCACGTTTCTTTGCCTTGTAGGGTAAACATTTTGTGTAACATCGTTCTTCCTCTTAAATAACCAACGGCTGAAAGTGTCATAAAATCTTGAAAGGCTACGCATATATCACACATCCCATGTTAGGGATACTGATTTCAGGGAGGCAGACGAGGGGCGTCTGGGAAGGCGGGTGTGCTGGCCAATGCTTGCCTGGTATGATGGTAATACCGTGTGTGTGTGTCTATATATATATACCGGGGTGAGGCTATAGCGGTAAAACTTCTTGCCAGCTAATTTACCACCACTGAATAGTGGAACGACAGATTTCCAGGACATAGCGCATCATTCGCAGATGTCAGTGAGCCAATGCCAATGAGACTCCCAGAACTTCCGTTAGAGGTGGGATGTCTGATATAGGCCTATTGATATATATTCAAAAGGTTGCTGGTTCTAGTCACAGATAGGGCTGTGCAATTATGTCTAAATGTGGGTATATAATCCTATGGTTTGGGTTCGATATCCCAGGTCAGAGCAAAGAAATGATGTCCATTCACCTTCTAATCACTTGTCCCGGTCCTGGCTGTGAGCAGGACCTGGCTGGAACCTATCACAGTCAGAATAGGAACACTCTGTATGCAATGCCAGGCCATCCCAGGGCACGTAAACACACACACAGTCACTCACAGCCATACACTAAGGGTGATTTAGTGAACCTACTTATACTAACAGCACGTTTTTGGATTGTGAGGCAAGACCAGCATGTCACAGCGGAGGTATGCAAACTCTACGCTCAGGCGGAGCGGGAAATTACACCATGCTTCTTAAACAAGGAACACAAGGAATCCTTATACCAGGATCAATAGCTGGAATTTTAACAGAAATATACTCTGAGGTACGTACAACGCATGAAAAACAAGAAACTGAATATTGCACTTTGGAATTTAGGAACAGTGGTTTTGCTGTACGACCACGCCATATGACCATCATGTGAAGTTCCCTCTAACGCTCCAAAGCGAACAGCGAAGCAATGGCTCTCATCAAAAACACCGCCAAGACTGCACTGCGATAGCAATGATGATTCTGCCTGTATCAACTTAAAGTTACTATCATCGATAATATCATTTTTACTCACTATACTTGCTCATATAATTATTTCGCAGCGTGGTAAAAAAAGGACATTATACTTTTAGTATACGCATTTTAAACTGCATGTTTTTATAATTACATTTTTGGAACGTTAAGAAACGGAAGTGGTAGAAAACTTATTTCTGAACTCAGGTGGAAATTCCCCTACCGTTAACCACACTCGATAGTCTTTTATATTTATTTGTTTAATTGTACCTGTTAATCTGGTAACATTGACACAATAAAAAACAACACTTTCGTAACATTTACAACAGCACCGGGCCAGTTAATTTTCAGTTACTCACAGGTACTTTAAGTACCCAATCATTAATATTATTACTGGTTAGGTCAGAACTAAAGGTCCCCTTCCTTGCAGACCTAAGCATTATGCATATAACTAAACTTCAAACTATTTGGTTAAATCCAAGCGTAGCGAAAAATATAGAAAATATTTACATGTAAATATTTACATATTTAGAAAATATTTCGCGCAAAATGGACAATGTGTCGCCTTTTAGTTACATTATTCTATTTCATACACAGTTCGACGCCATATATCACATTTATTCAACCGCTTTCAAAGTTAATTGCGAATACGTAACTCTGAAGTTACAATTAATAATTAATACAGCTAAAAGTTTTATATGTACGTTTTCATGAGTGTTTTCGGTTTTCATTTAGAAAGAAGTACATATCAACGGTAAAGTTTCCTTTTCAAATACTATACTTACTCAAATGAAACATGTCCAAACATGAAAATAGTTTATACATAAGTTTATTAAAAACGTAAGTTTTATTTACCTCCATCCTCGAAAAGATCCACTATTCCCTATTTTCTCAGCAGTGTTTTGTTTTTTGAGGCTACTAAGCTCCAGCCGAAAAACTCAAACTGACAGTCTCGAGACTGTTTCCTGTCACCTCTCGCGCGCCAGAGCGGAGCATCTGACAAGGGCTGCTCTGCGGGTATATTTAGACTCCGATTCTCACAACACTTTAACTGATATTACGAGGTAGTTGTGGTCTGTGTTGCTCTTGCAATACTGTGTTTTTAGCAAGTAAATGCAGGGGATTTAATAAGCATGAAACTACATATTATATTATATTATATTATATTATATTATATTATATTATATTATATTATATTATATTATTACAATATGATAAAGTTACTTTTGTTGTACATTTTTTAAAGGAAACATTGACAGGCTTTGTCTTTGACAAATCACAGACTTATTTTATTATTATTATTATTTTTATTTTTTTTGATATTATAACTTTTACAAAAGTTCTTTGCATTTTATTAATCACATTTATTACTAGGGTGGTGAGTGGTTCACTACTACTCACTACTAAGCACGGTCATAGTCATAGTCAGAGTCAAAAGCTCAATTCCAATGTCCCCCCTAAGGCCTAAATCCTGAACCCTTACAAACTTAATTGACATTTCCTGGTAAGTGATTTAGGGCAAGAGACTGCATGGGCTCAAAATGGTATAAATAGGAATGGGACATCACATTGTAACGTAACTTGACAATGCCAAACATATTCCTTACTATTGTGTATTACTATTACTCTCTTCATAGCCAAGGCATTAAGGGACAGACTGCCTAATTTGAACATGTTCTACGCTGTTACCTTACAGAGTGGACAAGAGGTAACTATCAAATAATCAAATTGATTTTTTTTTTTTTTCAAAACAGCACCATTAACCAAAAAACAAAAGAAATGGCTTGTTTACCATTTACGCTTCTGGATTTAATTTATTCTCTCCAGATTAATCAATGACACATTTACAGTTTGCAGTTTTGTTTGAACTGTGGATATTAGGAGCATTGTGATTATAAAAATTTGGCA
Source organism: Hippopotamyrus pictus (assembly GCA_026781145.1). Taxonomy (NCBI): domain Eukaryota; kingdom Metazoa; phylum Chordata; class Actinopteri; order Osteoglossiformes; family Mormyridae; genus Hippopotamyrus; species Hippopotamyrus pictus. The sequence goes on along the minus strand of JAODLC010000042.1, from coordinate 7,129,974 downwards.
GGAGTCTAAGGTTTTCTTGGAATGCAGTCAACATAAAGTGCTCTCAACCGATTTTAATACTTCAATATTTACTCCTGTTATGAAAGAAACAACAACTGAATATAGTTCAGATAAAACTAGTGATTTTATATCATTTGTAAGAATGTGTTTTTACCCTAAAATGAGGTTCTCCAATAGTCAGCCTGTAGGCCTGGTGTGGTCCCCAGGAGTCAGATGTTTGGTCCGCTAGAAACGTGTCACATTCATCAGTGTAATCACGTTTTCCACCACTGCTGTTCCAGAAAAAAAATAAAAAGGACAGAAATTTGGACAGAGTACCGCATTTGCGGAATGGTTACAGCAGAGGTGTGTGGAGTCATTAATTACGGTTTGAGTTCAATGGATCAACACTGTAGAGAAGAGTGGAGGAGGAGGTGTTATGGTCTGGGAAACCTTTCATCTGGTGGTGCTGGTGAGCTGCTCCATAAATGCCACGGAGTGAAGGAGAACACTGCAGAATGGAAGGGAGTTTTCACAGGAGCAACGGCCAAACGTGGATCTCAACAAAGCTCCTGCCTACACTGTAAAAACCACCAAGTTCAAGTTCAAAGTTTTATTCGGCAAATGCGGTTGTACTTGTACAACATACAGTGAAGTGCTTGTTCTGGCAGATTCCCCGACTGTGCAGCTGTATAAATACAGAATGTATTATATATTATATTAGGTATAATATGTCTAAGCATACAAGAGTGTAATAAAATATATACTGAATATAAAAATATATAATACCAAAAAAATGCTGAGACCAAAAGAATAACACAACAGTGTGTGAGCGGTGCAGATGTGCAAGGCAGTGTGCAAAAATGTGCAAAAATGCAAGTGATGTGAAACGGGAGGGGAGACAGAGAGTTTGTGTGAATCAGCACAGATTTCCCATTGTATACTGCTGCTGAGAAGGACAGCCCATCTACCCAGATGTGGCTGGAGATCTAAACCCTACAGAGAACATGTGGTCTCAGATTAAACACAAACCAGCATTTTCCTACTTCCGCTGTTTGAAGCCATCAATACTGAAGAGAAACAAGACTAATTGTGCTATAAAGAAGTATCTGCAAGTTGACCTGCAAGGCTTCAATATTTGAAGAAACAAAGGGAGGAACCTCGCTATACTGAGTCATTTTATCTGTTTACATTTTTGCTTCTGACCGATTCCTAACAATTGATCTGATGTTAAAACCACGATCAGCTAAATTTCTTGCGATTTTTGACTTGGCCGTTTGACTTGTTTGTATTATACAGTGCATAAGTGGTGTGTGAGTTGGATGGACAGATATTTACTTATGAGTCCTTAGGAAGAGACACAGCCTGCTCTTCACCATTTTGTTTTATCTTCACAGGACAGTATATTTTCAATAAAAACAATTCTATGGCGCCCCCTGGGATTTCTGTAGGGGGTAAAGCTGGCCATTTCCTTCAGTTACTTAAATACGAGGAAGTATTTAGTTTGCATAAAAAGAATCATGGACTTTCACAGGATGGATAGAATGACTGGGTGACCTGGTATGACACAGTCACACATCACAGGCAATCAAGTGAGGCCAGTTCATTTAACGGTATGTTTTGGACTGCAGACAACACGGGGATAACATGCACATTCCACACAAAGAGCGGCATTTATGGTTGGAGGTGCAAAGCAGCAGCACTCCTTGCTGAAAAATCACGCAAAATGCATTTCAAAGCCAAAGGTAATCATTTGTCTGCAGGGATTGCAACTTCGGTTTGATTGGAAACAAGTCTGCCCACACTTACACATGGATTAACATGTATGTAACAGTTTTACTACCGAGTGAAAAGTCTGCAGGGTTTGCAGACTACCCCAACACTTTTGATGCAGCTAATTTTAGGTTTATAATGGAATAATATAGATTTGCCGTAGGATTTCTTGCGTGAGCATGGGAGACTGAAAGCATGAGTGTCACGCCAGATGCATGAGAGTTGGCAACCCAGTGTCTGTAGATAGCAAAAGAGAGGCTAAAACAGAAATTTGCCATCTCCAAAATCAGCCCTTACACCAAGTCCCCAAGCGTGTTTGCCGCTGTCACAATAGTCACAGAGACTATTGGTGTGAATCTCCTCCAGCACCACACAGATTCAGTGACCTTCTCTCACTACTTTGGAGGGATTTCATCCATCTCTTGCACATTCCCTGGACAGCACTTGTGGAGTGTAATTCTCTAAGGGTTATTGCTAATATAATTTTTTTTTATAAAAAATTAATATAATAAATATAATAATTGCTATTTATTGCTATAACCTTATTGCTCATGAGTTGCTCCATCTTTGGGTCTGCGTTTAGGATCAATGAAAGGTGACTTTTCCACCTAAGATTAATTTTTATTTAGCAACATGAATCAAATTCCTTTGTAGACCTACAGTACACAGTCATACGGCAGTATGTTCTCCGGGGACAATAGAAGCATATAGGCACTAGACTACAGTAGTGACATGAGACACCAATCCGATCCACCAGCCGATCCGCCACAGCAACAGCTACTCCCTGAGTGTGGCAGCCATCAGACCGACCAGACCAAAAGTAAGTATACCTACCTACAGAGATCTGACTGCTCCCTGGTCTGCGTACCTGAGAGAGTGCCGCCACCGAAACGTGGAGATTACGAAGCTCCCCCAACAGCAGAGGAAGATGGTCATCTTGCCTCAATCCAGGACCCGAGTACCGCCATCCAGCAGGCCCTATTACACAAAGACCCTATTAGCTCTCCGACGGTTCCGACTCGGCAGAGCTACTCCCACGGAGAGCAGGAGGGTGTCGTGCGTGTTTAGACTGAGCCGCTGTGAAGTGTTTTACGGTGGCTGGAGTGCCAAACTCGCCACCAACCTCCCAAAAAACATTTCCCTCATTGTTTTGCAGCTACAGCAGAATGCATGTGGAGTGACCACCCCGAGGAGTGTGACGACGCAGACCCTGTGGTCTAGACTGGCCATCTGGCATTCCAGGCATTTTCCCGGCTGGCCCATGGGTTTGTGTGCTGGTAAAATTAATTGGGTGGCGGTGGGGGGGTACGTAGCTTCCAGGTTAGGACCCAGAACCCCTGACCCTGCATTAGACAAGTTGGTATTGAATATGGATGGATGGGTGGATGGATGGATGGGTAGATGGTGATGACTTGCATGAATGAGATCCATTTTGGATCAATGTTTTGCTTTTCCTATAGCTTTGTACATAATTCTATAACATGTATCACCATTTTGCTGTTGGTTGTTTGCTGATTAAGCAACTTTTTACTCCACCATTTGATTGGTTCTCAGACCATCAACTTTGGAGTTCATTGACCTACAGGTCCATGGCCTTTTCTGGTTCTTAACCCTGTTTAAATCCCTTCATGCTGAACATCTGGATTACCTGGTGTCCATCCATCCATCCATCCATCAATCCATCCATAACTGTTTATCCAGTACATGGCTGACAAATAAGTAATTTCAGAGGTTACATTGACAAATTTCAGTTGATTTTTTTTTTAATTATGTAAATAATTTGATACATTGATCTATACTGGATATTGTTAGCAAATTTGAACCTTAAGAAGGAAACCAAATGCATATGCAGGTAAATGGCTAAAAAATCAGTTATTGCTCCCAGGACTGTTTTTCAACAATGAAATTTGTTTTACTGTGTTTAGTTTTGTCCTACTTCTCAAGAATTATTGAGATATTTTTGACTCAGCTGCAGGCCCTCCAGTCTCAACTGTCTCCCCTTCAATGCCAGCACTAGAGGTACCCAGCCTCACGTCCTGGGTCACAGTCAGACATGAATCTAAGAGCTCAGAGATTAGAGCCCTCGCAAGCCTGTCCCAAATTGATTCTAAAAATAGGACATCAGCCTTCCGCATACAGATATCGAATGAGTAGGTTCTCACTTGAAAGTGACATAGTTTTTTTGTCATAATTTCTGTGGTTTATGTGAAACAGCTTTAGTGTTTTTATCAGTAAGACTTGATTAGACTTCAGTCGTAATGATTATAAGTACGTAACAGCGGTGGTTCTAGACTATTTCAACTCGGGATGGGGGGGTAGACTGGGGTCAGTTGTTCTGTTAGGGTGGCAGATGGATTTGACCTTGATTTTCTCCAAGTATTACACTAGATTGCCCGCATTAAGAAGCAAAGGGCAATTTTGAAAACCGATAAGTTCTTTATGTTTATGCTGTGCAGTTTTTACTCTAGTAAAAACATATTTAGTCTTTACAAATATGTAACTCACTCTGATTTCTTGTTTAGACTGTCTTGCTTCCACAAGCTTGATTATTTTTTTAGAACATACACTGAACAAAAATATAAACGCAACACTCTTGTTTTTGCTCCCATTTTTCATGAGCTCAATTCAAATATCGGAAATTTTTTCTACATACACAAAATACCCATTTCTCTCAAATATTGTTCACAAATCTGTCTAAATCTGTGTTAGTGAGCACT
>JAODLC010000042.1:7075204-7125405 GCA_026781145.1 Hippopotamyrus pictus | reverse complement strand
TATCCTGGTTATTAGAGAAAACAAGATCAAGAAGGGCTTCTCCCCTGGTAGGAGTATTAACAAACTGAGTAAAAAAAACAATCCTCCATTCCACCATCTCAAGTTCATTTACAGAAGAGCCAGAGACTGTGTCCCACTGTATCCCAGGTAAATTGAAATCACTCATAACCACCACATCATTTTCTCTTGTTAACTTTGCTTTTCGCCGAGTGAAGTGACTCGAGCACCTGACGTACCCACTTTCAAGAAAATGTGCTTACGTTTGCTGTTTGTGTTTCGCCTGTTCCCAGCACACAAAATGTTAGCCCACATGCATAAATGCAAATAATAACAATAATAACAATAATAATAATATTTATTTTAGACCTAATTAGCATATGCATTTCGAGGGGCCATGGGGCATGCATGTTGTTACTAGGGGCACTGGCCCCCCCTGGCCACCTCGCCCTCCCCCACCCCACAGAATCGCCCCTGGTTTATGACGCTGTTGGCTGCTCCTATTCGCCTCCACTGAGATGGCAGAGACTGAACAATGAGAAGTTTCAGGTCGAAGGAATAAAGTCGCGGATAAGGAGAGGTACGTAACTATAGAATAGAATAAAAATGCTTGATTAATCTCTGTGGAGAAATTCTCTTTCCCACTTCGCCCTGTCTTTCTCTCAAAACAGGAGAACAAGCTTGGTCACAGCAGCAAGAAGCTGGGGGTTAAGGGCCTGGCTCAAGGGCCCACAGGCATGTGACTATTTTATTGAGGCCGGGGCACGAACCAGCAACCTTCTGATCACAGGCTCAGAGATTTTGTGAGATGGTAAGTTTGCTGGTTCCTGAATGTATAAAAGATTCAGTTGTGTTTTTTCCTGTCCTGAGTTATCCCATTCACTCCCTGATGCTCAAAGGCATGCCGAATTGTTACCAGATAATGGTCTGCTACCCATATTATTTTCGTTACTGTACGTTCCTGCACTAACGCAAACAATACTTCCTTTTTGTTTTTCTCCACATGCTGATTTTGTTAAGCAGGTTTCTCCCTGGTGCCAACATGCTCCATCCCAGCACCTTTTCCCTTCCCCAGTCAGATCCTGCTTGTCCAGTTTGGGCTTGACTGGATATGACGAGCTCTTCACAGGGCACACTGGGAACTCATAACTTCCCATCCTGGTGTTGGATAAAGACTGGCTCATGCTTGACCTGAGGTGGATAGTCCAGGTCCAGAAAGTAAAAATCCAGACCAAGGTTTTGTTTCAACCAACCAGTTGAGTACTCTGTAACTGGTTGGTTGAAACATAACCTTGGTCTGGACTTTTACTCTCTGGACTTGAATTACCCAACTCTGCTCTGCTTATAACCAATGAGAAAGATTTCTCAAAAGCTGGGTGCTTGCATGCCTTGTTTCATGCTGGCTACAAATTAAGAGATCTGTATGTATACAGAAAAATTCATTGATAGGCAAGTTTCCAGTTTCCAGAGGGCCCACTTGAATATGTCCCAGTACCAGTGGAGGACCTTCCTCTGCAGTAATTACAGAATGATACCCTTCCCCATGTCACGGACCAAATAATTCAAATAGATGAATGACGATTGTTTCTAGACTAAACAGTAACATACCCAGCTTTAGTTATTATTGAGGATGGGTTGCATCATGTAAAATCTAATATGCTTTAATATAAGCACCCCTACGGGAGTCTCTCATTATTTGCTGCTAAGCTTTGGTGAAATTACTATTAGCCAACCTATGTCACAGAAGAAAATATTTCAATATTTTGTACTAAGTATACGCAAGTAGAAATAAACATAGTTAATAAATTCTCTCTAGTATAATCAATTATACATTTACAGTTTGCAGTTTCGTTTGAACCGTGGATATTAGGTGCCCAAGGAGCATTGTGATTACAAAAATTTGGCAGGAGTCTGAGGTTTTCTTGGAATGCAGTCAACAAAAAGTGTTTTCAACCAATTTCAATGCCCCCATATTTACTCCTGTTATAGAAATAAATAGCAAGTGAACATAATTTGGAAAAAAATAGAGATTTTTATATCATTTGTAATAAGGTGTTACCCAAAAATGAGGTTCTCCAATAGGCAGCCTGTGGGCCTGGTGTGGTCCCCGGTAGTCAGATGTTTGGTCCGAGGGAAATGTGTCACATTCATCAGTGTAATCACGTTTTAGATAAGCGAGCCTTACCATCCAGTCACAGACCTTCTGCACTCTTCACTCTGAAGCGGCCACTGAATGTTCAAGTAGCAGTGGGGTCTGACAAGAATGAGAATAGAACACGACCACCGCAAAAAAAATGCAGGAGAGTAGAACACGACCGCTGCAAAAAAAAAAAAATGTAGGGTCGACAGTGAAGACAGGCAAGTCAAGTCTGCCTGGACTGAACAATGTGGCTATTATTATTATTATTATTATTATTATTACTACTACAACTAACTCTGCTACTACAGAGTTACTACCACTAATAATAGCTAACAGTAATAGCTGCATAGAAAAAAACTTAAACCAGCACAACAGAAAAATATCAGGCCAGTGGCCCTCAGCTTTGTGTCGCTGATAGAATTTGGCTTTTGGAAAATAATAATTGGGCAACCCTGCCCTGCAATATGTATAATTCCATATGTTGACTCTCTGGTGAATAATGAATAAATTATACATAACCCTGAGATTATTGAGGACAGGTTGCATCATGTAAAATAGGACATATTTTCGGTTGAGGAATTAACATACTTGCTGGTGCCAAGGAGCTGTTAGGCATGAGGGGATCACTTTGTGTAAATGATTATGAAATATGCAAGGTAATCCCTGGAAGCAGTACTCTGATGGTGAATTTGTGAAGACATGACTCTCAAAGCTACAGAAATCGTGTGTCGGGCCTTTGCCAACAGAAGTCTGAGGAGAAATGCGGCTGCAGACAGGATTTCACATCTTGCCTATCTCCATGAGTCTGTTTTTTATTCATGAGTGCTTTGTGAGTAAGTGTATGGTGATTAACTGTATTGAATGGCAGGTATAGGACTACTTTACTGAATCTGAGACCTCCAGTAGCTGAGGATCTGTTTACTCACCCTGTCACAGCTTGTTACCGGGCATTTTAATACTTGCGTTTTACCAGTAATCACATTTTAATAAGAAAGAGTATAATTGTTTATAATTGTATTATATGTGGGGTAAACCATTAAGACTCCCCCCACCTTTTAATAAAAAATGAAGTGGAATGTAATTTATATTAGCCCTCTTGGGACTGGATTTTGTCCAGGGAGGGCCCTTTATTGAAATGATTTTTCAGCCCTGGAATGGTACCCAGTTGATAAATCAAGAATTTAAGGATGGACCTACAGTATGTATTCTGTGGTGAAATTATGTGTGAAATAGAGAGGGAAAGTACCCTGTTGACAGTCTGCTCTTCTGCCCTGGATGAAAAAGGGAATTCTTCTTTGAAATAAAGGATTTGATTTTACCCTGCCTACATTACGTGTGTGTAGGTACCGTGTGTGTTAATTTAAAGGAAATGTATATATCTTCAGCATTTTGAGAACTTCACCAAGACAAATAATATCGTAGTATTCCATTAGAGGAAGGAGAGTCTATGGCAAAGTACACCACTATATGCACCAAGGATTTGATAGGCGGGGAAGAGCATGGGCATTATCAAAAGAGTTTGCTAAGAGCCAAAAATTGGACAGGCTGAACTACAGGATTTTATGTCTGGCTGGAGTACTGACTAGCTATGCTGCTGGCGAATAGCAAAATAACAGCTAAATGATCCATTTGCATCCACTTCCAGTCCCAGCTACTTAATACAAGATGGTCATAGAGTTCATCATGCAAAATTGGTGAGTTTTTACCCTCCTGAAGAGCATGAACCACAGCACAGTGAGTCTTAAATTGCTGATTGTCAGAATAAAGCATTCATATATATATATATATATATATATATACACACACACATACACACACACACACACACACACACATATATACACACGTGCAGCCTCATGTCTGCAACTGAACAGTCATGATGTATTGGAGTACAACCGCACTACCTTGAATATGTTATGGTTATTATACAGCAGTTCATCGAGTAGCATTTCTAAGGTAACAGTAATAAGCTACAGCATATTTCTATTATTCACTTAAACATGTATGGTCCTCCCCCGTTCCCATTACGTCATTGCGACGTGCTATTGCGTCCACACCTGTTTACAGCTGTTGAATAGTAATATATATAATGCGAGTGTGTGTGTATGTGTGTGTGTGTGTGTGTGTGTGTGTATGTATATATAGAGCATTGAGTCCCAGGTCATTTATTTATTTTTTTAATAGATTATTTTTTGTCCAGCAGTTTTAGCAGAATCATGGTCTGAAATCGCTGCTGTGCCAAACATGTTTGCTTTACCATGAGGGACTCTATAAACTCTGTATGGGCCCCTCGTGTTGATCGATTTCTTATTTTGTTTTATTTATTTTTTTATTTTTAGCGCATGTAAAATATTGCAGTGGCTGAGCTGACCGATGAGGAGGGACAGATGAAGGAAAAGAGAGAGAAAGAAAGAAAAGGAGGAGAAAGTGAGAGAAATAAGCTAAGAAAGATAGGAGTGAAGTAGGTAGCACGTAACAGGCCGCCAACTGCTGCATCTGTAAAGGAGAGAAAAAAAAGGCAAAAGATCAACAGCATCTGAAAGAAACGCAAAAAAGGATAAATACACAAGTCCCAAGTCATTTATAAAGGACCATAGTCCCTCGTCCCATTTCACCCTTCTCAACAAAAACCATCCAAGCTGGAGTAGATGACGGATGGATTGTTCCTCCCCTTTGGCCTCTGGTAGGTATATCTTCACAGGGTAATGGGTCCCAAGCTCTTCCTAGGAGTGCCAGCGAATAAATCAGAACAGCACTATAGGTACAGTTGGGGTGCAATGAATCGTCGCTGAATTATGTTGAATTTTGTACTGAAGGTATGAAAAGAATTGCAGTTAAAAACTGTATGTGATCATTAAATACACCCCGAGTGTACAGAAAAGACAAGAAACTTGTTCAGTTCTCTGGAATAATTGCTGATGAAGGTGAGGAAACAGGTTAAAAAAGGATTTTTAAGGCCTGAAGCAACTGAGACATGGACTGTGTTTGGGAGGGAGAATGTGCCGGAAAAAAAATACTTTTAAAAGTACTTTTGAAAGGAACTATGATGCTGCTGAGTTTTTCAACCTCAGTAGTGTGCTATGGATATCTGGACCGGACCCACCGAAAATACGTCTGGCCAATGGCAGACCAATGGTATAAGACAGCACATTGGTGAGGCAGGTGGTTGAAGTCTACTACTGCTAATGGTGTAGATCAACAGATGGTCTGCAGTTAGTCAGCTGACATTCCTGTGTAACGGTGGTGCTGGAAAAAAAACGAGAAAAAATTACGCAATGCGACACGCCTTAACACAAATGTGGTATGACAGGCAATGTCTTTATAGAGTTCCATTGTTTGTCAGCAAAAAAAAACAAAAAACTGCATTTGCAGTGGGTTGGGAATAAAAGGATTGGATTGGCGGACTGGAAAGACACTGTGTAGTCTGAAGAATCCTAGATCCTGTTGCTGCATATATACAAAAAGGGAGGAATCGGGTATGGGAAAAATACAATAGTGCAAGTAACCATCATGGTATATGTCGACGCTGCAAGCTGGGGGTGGTGTTGCCATAGTAACAGGTATACTTATGGCAGTAGTATATTCATCTGTAAATTTGGGCTGCACGATTAATCATTTTTAGATTAGATTAGATTCGGTTAGATTAGATTCAGTTAGATTCAACCTTGTCATTAAGCAAAGTACAAGAGAACAAAATGCAGTTTGTCATTTAATTTGAAAGTGCAAAACAGTGCAAAAATGCTAAAAACAGTTATACAATATATACACATGTCATAAATAGGTAAATAGAAAATATACATGGTCGTTGTCGCTCCCACCAGATGACGAAACACCTCGGGATCCTGGTTGATGACCCCCCCAGGCCAATACATGGTCCAGTCCCACCTCCAGACATAGATGTCTGCCAGCTGCAGCCAGCTGCTATGTGCGTGTCCCTCTATATATGTGTGTATATACACACACACACACACACACAGGTTTGTAATTACATCTTTGTGGGGACTCTCCATTCATTCCTATGGGGAAACTCTAATCCCAACATGACGACCCTAACCCCCCCCCCCCCCCAGCCCTAACCTCAACCATAACAAAACATGAGACTTTTGGCATTTTTAGTTTTTTGATAGCAGTCACGGATCTGAAAAATGGTCCCCACAGCGTCAAAATAGCAGGTTTTTATCACATTGTGGGGGACATTTGGTCCCCACAATGTAATATAAACCTAATCCACACACACAGACACACAGACACACACACACGTATGTATGTATGCATATGCATGTATGTGTATGTTTTGGGGAGTGTTCAGCAGGAAGACTGCAGTGGAGAAGAAGCTGTTCCTCTGCCTGCTGGTGTCAGAGCGCAGGCCTCTGTACCTCCAACCATACGGGAGCTGGGTAAACAGTCTACGGTTTGGGTGGGAGGAGTCTCCAGTGATGCTGCACCGCTCTTTTCAGGCATTACTTATGCTGGAGGCCCTTGATCTACGGGATCTGGGTGCCGACGACGTACTGGGCGGCTTTTACCACCTGCAGGGTCTTCCAGTTGGAGATGGACTGACTTTTATACACACTGTGATACAGCTCAAGATGCTCTCCGGGGAACATGGGGACCTCAGTCCAGTTGATATGAATGAGGGTGTGTCTGTAGCCTTTCGTTTTCCCAAAGTCCACAACGAGCTCCTTAGTCTTCCTGATGTTAAGGGCCATGCTGTTCTCAGCACACCATGCAGCCAGGTGTTGAACCCCCTCCCTGCAGGTCCTCTCTCCTTTCCCGTTGACCAGGCCCACTATTGTGCATCAGTATCAGTCCCTGTCCTGCCCCTTCGGTATGTCTGTTCCCTGTTTGGCCAGCAGGTGTTGCTGCCCATCTTGTGTCCTTCACTCACAGTGTTTCCCTGTTCCCTTGGTCACTGTGTGGTTTAACAGTTTATCAGTTAATTGGCGTCACCTACTTCTTGTTGCCCCTAGTCTCTTGTCTGTAATAGCCCACACCTACCCCTTCTTATCCTTCCCTTGTGTCCTCAGTCAGTCATTGTGGTTGTTACTCTGTGTTAGTTCCTGTGTTTTTAGTGTATTGCTCCCTTCTTGCTCCCCACGTCTTCATAGTTGTAGTTTCAGTGTTAGCTTACTTTGTGGATAGTTATAGTTTAGTTTTTGTTCTTGCTTACTTCTTTTGGCCCCTCGTGGTCCCTTTGTTTGCTGGTTCTTGATTCATACCCATATATGAACACATTCTAGAGCAGCATGATTAATCATTATTAAACCACGATCCTGATTCATACCCCTATGCAATCTCATTCTAGGGTAGCATGATTAATTTTTACATTGCGATCTCGATTCATACCCCTATATGGTCTCATTCTTAGATGACATCCATTCTGCCGAGTTTGCATCAGCAGGAAGATCGGTTGCATCAAACCAAGCGCTCCCTTTTTCTCCATAAGCTGTATCAACAAATGACAGGACTGCGTTACGCCATGTGACAGGAAGAGGGGGTGGAAGGATGAGGAAAATGAAGAATCAATATGTGAACTGGTACTTTCAGACCTCTTGTAAATGGTGAATGAGCCGACAAAATCCATTTTCAGTTTAATGCAGGGGTGGGCAATCTTATCTGCAAAGTGCCAGCATGTGTGGAGTTTTTTGGGATAATCTTTAGGTCAGTTGCTCAAACCCAGGTGTGAGGACTCTTCAGCCAATCAGTCCTCCAATTAGTAATCTAATTAGGGAGTTAGAGTGAAAACCTGCATATGCAACAGCACTTTCTGGATTTTACTGGCTAGTCCTGGTTTAATGCATTGGCCTGTCCAGTCCCTAGATCTCAACACAACTGAATATCTGTGTGATGAGCTAGCATGAGCCTTTCAAAGTAGAAATCAACTACCTGCCAACTCCATATAACTATAAGAAACAATGCAATCAGCGTGGGCCAGTGCCCCTGTGGAACTCTTTGGTCACCTTGTTGAGTTTATACCCTGGCAAAGAGACTTGTGAAGATGTTATGTTTTTAGTATCCGGAAAAGTATAGGCGATTAAGGCATGAACTGGATTAACTGCGTCTTCCAAATCAAATAACAAATAACATATGTGGTGTAAACCTAAAAAATGTATCATATTGTTCAATCAATCAAACAAAAATTGTTTATCCTAGAAATTACTGTGTTGGAATAGTGTGCTTGCAAGCAACACTGGCAAAAACACATGATGACTCACCAGAAACACGAACAAACATCTACAGACTATAAACATTGCAACAAAACTAGTCTGGAAACAAACTAGAAACTACAATATGGTTTAAGACTGGAAACAATATCTAAGTACATAATAAACCATGTGTTACTTATGCAGAACTTATATACGCACACCGCAATTGCCCATACATGTTTATGTGCTAAGATGTCGTCTAAGGATAAGATTGACACACAAAATTTAAGACATGACGAACTTTTCTTGTGCAACAAAAACAAGTACAACAATAACAGCGATCCATTTTCCATAGACATTAGGCCAGGAAACCGAGCCAGGATGCTCAGAACACACCCTGGATTTGATGATAGTCCTTCAAAAACTACACACAAAGGACATCTTAGAGGCATTAGTCCATGGACCTTGGACTGCCAAGTACCTAGTAAAAACCCACACGGACATCGGGAATGCAGGCGAACCTCCGGTCGAAACCAAAAACCCGGAGGCGTTGGGCTGTTACATACTGGTTCTCACTTACACCCTGCATTTGAACGACATTTTGTGTACATGAACCAGAAGTTTTATGCATTCTGGACTTCGAAAAACACACATTCAGTTTTAGTGTATGACGGGGGAAGTCTTGTTTGTTTGATATGAACTGAGAGCTTGGATTATTTTGCAAATTGTGTTTTTTTATTGAAAGTGTATTAAAGACTACTAAAGTATTACGTTATAGTATTATTCTATGTTCTGTGATATTCAATTGATGATAAATAATATTACGATTAAAAAACATATATTTCAGATATTTCATAGCCTTTTTCAATGTACTGCTGTCACCAGCAATATTAACACACTTACATAAGACAAATGAAGAAGAATGCAATCAAATCAAACTATACTTGATGGTACATAAACCGGATTGAAAACATGATCTGAGAAAAAAATTCAAAGTTTTAAAACTTAATTTTAATCATTTTTAATGCTGCCTCGAATCTGGAATGAGCTCATTTCAACACGCTAATATACCATCCGCCAGCAGAGGGCGCAAAAACATGCCATTTCCTTTTATAAAATAACAACGTAATACGCTACGATAACTTCAAAAAAGGCCTAAATCCACGCCCCTGGCCACAGCAACCAACGTAAGATATAGCGGACTGAGAGGTTCGTTAAGACCGATTAAAATCTTTCATTACAAATGTTCATAATCAATACAAAAATATGTAGCCTAGTTGTTTCCAACGCTAGGTAAAAGCAGTGAAATCAAAATGGGGAAACAAGCATGCATTGTTTAACTGGAATTTAATTTTGCAATAACTTTCAGGATATTGTTGTGTGGTTATTCAACTCAAGAATTTTCATTTACTACTAAGTCATAAGGCTTATTTAATATGATATTTTCAGACAGAAAATCAGTTCTTTTTCGCCAATGAGTGGTTTATGTAGCGTTTTCATTTAGGCGATACCTCATTATTGCTAGCTAATTTACATGGTACATACATGATAATAATGGACACTATCAAAAGTAAAGATCTACATATGCAGAATGTATTCATTTTCATCTTAGAATATTTTATATTTTCAAAGCCGAGTTCAAATTGTAAATGAGTATAAGTATCGACGTTTATGTGTTCTGTCTAATTCTCTCGAATCAATCTTTACGTTCGCAGTCATAAATTAAGTTGATTTGCGGATAATTTTATATTTTCATGGGTCTGACCACCCATTTTCAGTAACTGCTTCTCCAGTCAGGGTTCACGGTGATCGGAGCAATATCCTGAGAAACATGACACGCAAGGTGGAGTACAGTATTGCAGGGCACACACACGCACAAATTTGGAGAGATACGAAAGGCAAACCTTTGATTTGTGAAACGAAACTGGAGTAATCGTGAGAAATAATAATAATAATAATAATAATAATAATAATAATAACAATCAACAAGCAAACAAACAAATAAAAACACCCACCATACACGCCAACAGGGGCGAAACCTGCGTACGGCGTAGGGGAACCCGGGCGCGCGCTGCACCCCTCGGCTCCGTACGGAACCGAGACAATAACGATCCACCGAAACTGCCCGCTTCTCAACACATTCAGCATTTTATATTATGCGGGCAGAATTTACCGTGCAAATTAATCTCGAGAAAACTATACGGCCATTGCTTGTTTTTATTATTGAATTGTGTCAGTTCATTTCCACTGTTACAGAATTAAAGATAAACAATAAGAAAATGCATTTAGTCCACCATATTAATATCGTTACAGCGTGCATACCAAGAGTCTAAGAAACGTGGATCTAATGATAAAACACATTTTTTTAAATGTGCGATGTTCTCACTGAGAACAAATATGTCTAGAAATAACATTAGGTACAGCTTTAAGTCTGACTCCTGCAGTCTAGACTTCAGACGGGCACACACACCTGTCACTGTCTAGACAGAGGTAATGGTGATGATGATAGTGGAGAGGAGGTGCAGGGGCAACACAAAACCGTATCCTCAGTTGCTCTCATTCAGTGTCAGTCACGGTCTTCTATAAAGATATTGGACAATATAACCGTTCGCTATCACCTTTCCCAACCTGATTGGTTAGATAAACTGTCAGTATTTATTTAAGTTGGCCTGAGGTCAGCTCGGGTCGTTGTCTTAAAAAATAAATAAATGAGAAAATAGAAATGCGTAGAAAGTAAAATGCTCCGAGGCAATCTAGCTTGATGGTATTAAAATGATAGGCAGCCACCTCCTCCAATATGAGCCGGAAAATAATTCTGGTTGGTTAACTGACAACATTTCCACCCAATGTCTGGCATGAGTAAATGATAGACACATTTAATTGTCAATGAATTGCCTTTCTAAAAGAAGACGGGACATAAAGACTTTCGGGAGTTTTCGTCAACATAATTTAATGTTGTGGACCCTTATACTATATATAGTGCGCATATAATACATTTGGTATATATATATATATTCACATAAACCATACTGAATACGTATTATTTCAGTTATGTATAAATGACGTACATATAATGTAAGATGTAAATACAAGCATATAGACATATATGCAGAAATATGTATATATGTCATGTGCGAAGTGTTTAAGACACGTAGCATGTGCATCTGCTGTTGTGCATGACTGTATGGATGTGACTGTTTGTGCCACAGCGCCGGACACCGCACAGAATCGCTGAAAATCGATTACAACAATGCCATCGCAAGCCAGCAAATCCACTAGCTGAAATGCGTGAGTCTTCCACCGTAGATTTAATTCAGAAACTGTATACCTTCTCTCTCCATGTTGGATCAAATTGCTTCACTTTATTTGCTACAAATTCTATTTCTGTATCAGAGCCGTAATGGAGTCACTTTCAGTGCTCCTCAGTGCTGTGAAATGTGGGTGTGCAATGTAATGATTGGGTCATTGTAATGTTAAACGATTTATTCCCCAACCTACGCGCTTGGAGAGAGTATTTTCTGTTCCAATCGTCAATGAAAAGGCGTGACTATCCGAAATATTCGACGAATAGTGAAAAACGGGCGGGAACTGGAGGTACTGGTTGAGGTCTTTTGCCTAGGTAGGCTGCAGCGTGTGTTTATTGATGAGATGAAAGAAGATGGAAGTGAGAAATGAAACAAAGTAAAAAAATATATAAAAAAACTCATACTCTTGCCTGGTGAAAAACGGGGAAGGAGTGACGGGCAATCGCAACAACAGCACGAAAACAAGTTTAGAGTAAAAGGTAAGATATCAGAAAAGCAATGGGAGGGGGCGGGTGTTGATACTGTCTACGCTATTTATAAGAACAGAAATGTCTGTTATTCTATAGAAATGGTTTATGAAAGTTTTTCGGTCAGCAAACTAAAACAAATAGAATTTAATAATAACAACGCTCTTAGATTTAACAAGTCATATTTTACTTTGTGATATAGCTTATTGTTTGTTGCATCCTGCATAGTTTTGACATGATTTATAATTACTTGATAGTATAATACGTTAAATATCGATTATAATTTCAGCAGTATCTTAGGCACCAGTTGTTGAATGCGACAGGTAGTCATGTGGTTAATTTGGCAAACATTTTTATACGTCATTAGAATTAAACATTACCTATGTATTGTAAGTGGACCAACAATTGTCATTTTAACGCTTTCATGTGTGGCTAGAAGAAAAGACAATGGATGCTTTACTCAGTTGACAGTATGAAAAGTGCGATTTAAGTTGCCTATAGGAAGTCTGAGACTGTCTGAAATCAAGATTATACCACCTACCCCACCCCCAACAGCCGCCCCAGTCGGCGGTTTACTGAGGTGAACCAAGATGATTTAATACACACAATGATTACCTTCATATGCAACAATTGTTGAACATATCGGGACTAATTTAATTACTTTACTTACTCATGTGCAACCACTTTTTGTCCCAGTTGTAAAAAAATCGTTGTACACATTGTCAGCGTTGTAAAACAATTGCTAAAACTTCCTTACATTACATAAGGATGTAAGCGCAGCGACCGAAAAACTGGTTATATCAAATGGAAACTTTCCCCCTAAAATAATAATAAAAATTGTTTGTTCCGCGCAAACTTGTAACGAAACGGGCGGTACTACTAAACAAACGCGGTGTATGTGGTGAAACTGGAGATCTCTACATATTTTATAAACATCCAAAGTCTACAGGTCTCTTTTTAAAATGTCTTAAAATTTTATGGCCGCTGTACGGGTTGGTTTTTCGGTGCCGTGTTTTAATAAACAAATCCCCTTTTTACTATAAAGTTGACCAAGTTGTGAAATTCCAGCCCTGGCAGTACAAATTAGAAGAGTTGGTTGTATCATAGGTAGTTTAATCCACTACTGAAGGTCACGTATTTTTCCGAGTGATACGGATGAATTGGCGATGTGAAGGAAAATCATGAAGCCTAAGCGTTTGGATTTTGAGGGCGAAATATGGCAGAGAGTCAGACACCGTGCGGCGATCGCCCTGGTGTTTAATGTCATTCTGGCCTGCGACGTAGTTCAGCCCAAAAGATGCTGCTGCCTTTTTGTATTGGTGGAGATCAGTCTAACATATGAGGCGATGGTGATCTGAAAAAGTGATATATACAAAAAGATCATAAACCGAAAATAAAAAATATTATACGACGTGTACAGTACACTTTTATTCTTTTCATACATTAATACCGGTTATTAAAGGAATATAGGGTTTGGACCTACCGCTTTTTCCTTTTCGGACACTGTTATTCTTTGCTAAGAAATGCAATACATTACTTGTGAATGCAGGAATGCAAAAAATCGTTATTAACCCTTTTGAGCTTAATTTTCACTATACGTTATAGATGATGTGGAAAAATACGTGCGTTTCACCTTGGAACAGTGTTAAAGGAATTTAATAAGTTTCTGGCAGGTCACGCATTCTTGCTCAGCTTCGTTCATTTGCAACTAAACTCTCACACAATTTAACCTATTCCAAACTCATGAACTCAGAACGACAAAACATAGACATATTTTAAATGCAGTCATGTATACTGAATAATGCGGCTGCTTTGGAGATATCGGCTTTTCTGGCAGTGTTTATAGCTGCTTATCTTAAACGTTAAAAGTAAGGTGAGCTCCTGTGATGACATTGCTTTCTCGTTAATTTAACCATACATTGAGCTTCATCTACTCAAATGAATCACTTTATTAGTACAGTGTCAATTTTAACTTTATAGGCCTATAGGCCTACATACGTTACTTTCTTTACTGCTATTGTCGGTAGTCCTTTTTGTTGTGTGTCCAATGTTTATTTTTTTGTATATGTAGGCCTTTATATATAAAGGGGAATATTGAGACTTAAGTAAAATAGTCTAGTCCATGAAGTCGAAAGGAGGTTACGTGACATACGCGTTAAGTCATACACCTACAACAGAAGAAACGCATATAGGCCTGTAAAACTATTTCATATGACATATGAAAGTATGAAGGTGTGTTGTTTTAAAACGTTTTACAGCGTGTAACTGATTGCAAATATATATATATATATATATATATATATATATATATATATATATATAGGGCCTGTATATCTCTGTTCAGAAATATGTGTTTATATTATTCTTGTCTCCTGCCCCTGGTATAAACGGTAAGAAATGCCTTAACGCGGAATGCAAACCTATGGATACGTCCAATAATATGGGTAAAATATGAACCGATGTGTTTTTAAAAGTTTAATTATCACTGAAGCACTGCTGAAAACACGTTTTATTTAGGACCTGGACCCAGTTTTTTTCTGCCTATTATATTAGTTGCATTAAATTTTAAGGGGATACTGACTTACGCCGTTAAATGCGCTTTACCTTATACATCATTGCTTTTAAAACTATAAACCGCGTTATGAACTACTTTTCCCTCTTTATGTATTTTAAAATTGCAAACTTGTACATGCCTCAATGATAAATCAACGACATCTCTACATATAATTTGTCATGTGAAGTTGTAATGACCGAAAAGCGTGGAGTTTTAAAAGCCCTTTATATATATCGTAAACTTCGACGTTGTCCGATCTATATTGGTCTTATCAAGCACGTAATATTTGAGTTGAGCCATTTTTCCATTCATTTTTAAAACATACAGAGAACGGTTTTGCATTAATTGTGCCAGTTAAATACACGCCCCTAATGGCTGACCTTAATTTAATTACCAACTGGGTATTTTATTTAGCCTGTTTGGGAGGAGATAGAATGAACAATCACAAACAAGTAAGAAAGCCACTGAGACCGTCTTTGTGCGTGTTTATCTTCCACAGTAAAGAAATGTTTTTCCAGTGTTATATTAAAATAGGGTATTATGAATTAAGCCTTTGAAACTTGAATGTAACATTTCAAATTTAAAAACTTGAGCAACAGACGACTAATGCTGGATCGTTTCTTCCCTGAAATATGTGCTGTCATTTCAGTACTACTAATTGCATATATAAACAGTATTTTAGAATATGGCATAACAGAAGAAAGAAAAATAAGAACAAAGACCAAACACAAGAAATAATTAAACTCGGTATTATGGCAGGAACGCCAAATGGCTACTTTAGACGTAGATAAAAGGCACCTTTTCATAGCCTAGCATTAATCCCAAGGTTAACTATTTGTTACCCAACGTTTCCTCATTTACACTGTATAACTATTATTAATAGCCTATTAATGAATATTACATTAATACTGCCAAACAATGTCATGTTTAAATCTTTATATTATTTATGGTATTTTGCAAAAAAAAAGTTGGGATTTTTTTTTCCAGAGTCAGTTTTCTATATGATGAATTTGGAAATATGATAATTAATCATATAAACAGCATTGCTCATTTAGGCTTGCCCCGTAACATAAGAACTTGAGAGCAGAGTTTAGCAGCTAAGTTTTTATTTTTTCTTGTTTAATTCTTTGTAGACATTGGGCCTATTTTCCATATTAAGACTTTAATTTAAAATAATACAAGCCAAATTAAAAAATATCACAGTGTACCAAACTGTTTTAAGTAAATAATAATCTGTAACATTTCAATAATATTTAACAATATAATTTATTACAGGTTGCTTAGCAAATAGTTTGCTGCAATCTTCATTTTAAAAGTTTTTTTTTTTATATTAAACAAAAGGAGTAGAAACTATTAGATGTCAGAATGCAACCTATAATTTTACTGAGGAAAATTTTTGTTTATTGATTTTTAAATTTTTTTTTATTTATTTTTTTTTAGTTTGATATACTTTATTGATCCCAGTTGGAAATTAATATGCATACAGCAGTAAGGAACATAAAGTGTACAGACTGGAACATGAAAGTGCTCATGACCAAGTTTAGAAGACAAAGAAATGTAAGTCGATGTTGTACAAAAATGTATAAACAAAGATAAATAGGTTGCATTTTGTCGTTGTGATGTGCATAGTCATGTGGTAATGCAGCATGTCGTCTGTTTCAAAATGTTGCCCTGGAATGTGTTATGGCCTGGGGTGGGGTGGGGGGGGGGGAATTGTATTAGAAAAATGTGATACATTTTAGCAGTTTAGGGTTTAATAGCAAAAAAATTAAAAATTCGGATACATTTTTAATTGATTACAGTATCAATATAGTGAAACAAACCAGTGTCACCAATATCCCAGAATCTTCTGCCATTATGCTGATTACGGTTTCTATAGCTTTATTCCTGGCTGCATGTTTAAGACATCTGACGGACTTGAACTCCTTTCTGTTTTGCATTTAAAAATGTTTCTTGTTGTGTCCCTGCAACATAAAATTGTTTATCTATTATGCACATGTCATGCATAAATTGAGCTAAATATTTAAACTGAGATGCAAAAGTATCCATTTCAGCAATGTCGTGTCAATTTTTATTATTATTTTTTGGAAAGCTTAGATTTCCCCAAGGTCAATGGCAAGTTATTTCCCACCTGCATTATTATTTTTATTATTATTTATTATTATTCTTATTATGTGGCATATTCCCATTTGCACTTCTTTGTACATATTGTACAATGTGTATTATAAGTACACTCGTATACAAATTTGCCAAAATCTCCTCGGTAAAATCGCTTATTTTGATATTCCTTGTGTATAATGCATGTCCTACGGTTTTCTCAGTGTTTGTGATATGTAAAACATGTGATTGCTATTTAATTATCCAGTGATGATTGTCTAAAGACAAAGAATGGGTCTTGTGATGTCCACTGTTCCCTTGCATGTTTTGCATTAATTATATGTGCTTATAGTGGTTCTGCCTATCAGTCACGGTATCAGTGCACATGGCTGCTTTGGGCGCTTCCCCTGGTCCCCACTATACACACCCCGTACCTCTGACCCGATTGGCCCGGGATGCCGCACTGGAGCCTGAGCTGCTGCCGCCCAGTGGGCAGGCCCACAGTGGCCACAATGTAATTAGCATATTTGGGAAGTGTAGAACATAGGGTATCGTGCCAAAATTTTAATACAAAAAATTCATACAAAACAATAAAAAGGTTTTTTTTTTTTTTTTTTTTTTTTTAAACTTTAGTAGACATGTATTAAAAAATACAATTAAGGATGTACAATGAGTTGTGGGATAATGCAAAAAAAAACATTGAAATATAACATTTCTATAAAAATACAGTTAAAAAATAGTGCAGATGTTAATTGTTTTAGAGATAAACTGTGCAACCAACAATCCTTATATAAAAAGGAAATTAATTCATTTATGAGAATATAACTGTCTTTTTTTCTGTAATAATTGAGGGATCAAATAAAGATGAACAAAACTTGAATAGTCTTGTCTCCTATATTATCCTGTTTCAGTGAATTAATCTGGTACTCAGTACCATAATACTGCTCGACGCATACAAGTACATTTCTGCCATTGTTTCATTGTTCCCCAAAACATACCTGAATTTTTGATCACGCAATGCTCCTGTTTTCTTTGGCTGTCTACCTTGGGGGGGAGGGGGGGCATTTTGTGACCTGTGTTATGTAGTTCATGAAGTACACAGATTAAGGCAGATGTGTCCTGGTGAGGATGCTTGATGAATTAGTGTTGGTGGGACTGTTAGGGCCGATGTGTTAAGCTTGGAGGACATACAGTACGGAGTGGCATCACTAAAGTCTTGGTCCTGCTTTTGTGGAGCATTCTGGATCACAGCACTTCAGACTTGCAGTATATTGTTGTCCTTTAATATTTTCAACATTATCATTCATTTGTTCATCTTTTATACTGCTTGTCTTGGACAAATCAACAGTTACGAAACGTAGTCTTGTTTTATTATATTCCACAAAGGGGAAAAATACCAGAACAAAACAAGAGGAAATATTAACCAGATGTTACAATTAGAAACTGTGCTTTATAATAGGGCTTATGTCATATAGAGCACAGTAATATTCCCGGCATTTTTCAAAGGGTACTGTTGTTTTTAAGTAAAGCGTTACGTGTTTCCGTCTACGCAGTGTTAGCATCATCTCTTGAGTTCATGCCAGTTTTCATTTCTCTGTCATTTATCTTTCATGTACTTTACCTAAAGTGCTCAGGATTCCCTGTCTTTTATCAATGTGTGTATGCTTGAGTGATCTTGAATGGCTTCCCATCCTGGATTCATCTTGCTTTACAGTCTCTATTTTCTGCGACGCACTGTAGCTGTACTGTAATAATTGTACGAGAGGTTATTGTAAATTTCAGAATGAATGGACGTTCTCAGGTTTGAGGTGATCATGCTGCATTACTGCCAAACCACCTCAAGATGTTCTGTGCCAAAATGTGTTGCCTTTTTGTACATATACCTGCTTCCATATATCGCTCGTCAGGCAAGTGTTTCCGTGAAAAGAGTTACAAAAATTTGAGAGCTGGTTTGTAAAGCAATAAATAGCTAACACATCTCTAGGTAAGTTGACGCACCTTTTAAAAAAAATGAGGTACGGTAACAAGTTTGCAGTTATATGATAAACTGTCATGCTTATTAAGCTTACACATAAAATGATTCCTGCACTTACAAATTGATACACTCTTGTAAAATGCCCCATATATACCTAATATATAGCTGGGTGTACAAAGGTCTGCTTCTTATTTAGAATTGACTTTCCTGACAGGTACTACGGTAATCTATAAATACTTTTTATATCGTTGGTCTTGAATCAACTTTCCGTAAGTATGCCACATGTGGCTGTAGTCTTACATCATCCGTGAATACAAACATTTGTTTTTACCAAGTTAGATTATTTATTTTACCATAGCTCTGGTAATAATTTACATATCTGCATAATACATTCATGCACACAAAAACAGTTTTACAGAGTGAATAAATAGACGATCATTTTATGTTCCTTGAGCTTGTTGTGAGCTGGATTTTTTTTCTTTCATTTAAGGATGTAATATTCGGTTTGCTCATTCCAAGGTGACAATTTCCCCTTGTATGGGCAGAATTTTTACAGACAATTTACTCCCAAATGACTTTTACCCTCATTGCTCACTTTGAAGGTTGCAAAATCATGCAGTCATTGTGTAATTTTTTCATCCTATCATCCTGAGAATGGACTGGCTGATTCAGTTTCTTTTCATTTGGGGCTGTCACCTCTGACTTACAAAAATCTTGGACATCTAACTTTTATCCAGCAGAACAACGATTAAGAAGCCGTGCTTTAGTGTAACAGCATAGATTTTTGTCTGTATTTAGCTGTATGTCATGACTACACTGGCTTGAGACTGAATTCCAAAAAAGATAAACAAAATGTACAGGCAGAATAGATGTGCACCCCCCCCCCTTCATTTTGATTATCTTTGGAGTTGCCTTTGCCTTTAACTCAGTACACTGAACTCAATGTCACAACATGTTTTTATATGACCCATATAGTTAGCATCTGTTTTCTGGCCAGAAAAGCCACAGTGAATTGGACGGATGTATGTAAAGGCGTTAGACTTCAATAGAATGTGTTGCATTGATGTGGCTGATGGACGTTCCGTGTCTGGCTGCAGAAAATAATTACACCATGTCTTAAGTTACATGAACACACGTGAAGCAATCCAGTTGACATTATGGACCAAGCATGAGGAATTTACAGTGAACACTGTAAAGAGAGGAGCCTAAGAAAGAAGATTTTAAATATTCCCGCTGGCCTCGTCACTACGTTTTTTTATTTTTTATTTTTTAAACCAAACTCTGCTAGATAGATATTTTTTTTTGACTTTTGATTTCAAAGGCGAGCAAGCAGTGACGGTGGCCCTTTAAATCGTGGTAGCATTCAGTATACAGACTGTGTAGGGCGACGTCTCTCCACTGTGGCGCACAGCCCTGATGTGGAAGTTCCTAATAATATCGGCCCAAATGTGCCCAGCATGGGTGGGGCTAGCTGACAGCTCCCACTGCGGCAATTAAAAAGCAAGCCCCCCCACGACAGCTGTTTAAAGCAGTCGCCTATTTTTTTTTCTTCCCTATTTGTTCACCTAACCTGGTGCTAGTGCAGTCAGTTATTTGCGTTCTTACATTGCCCAACTGAACTACTACGCACCAAAGGTACAAGTTACACACAAATACATATGAAATATTCGAATATATTGCACGGTATTTATAACAATACGTCCATTAAAACACGATATGCGTCAGAAGCTGCAACTCGTTGAAACACATACACCTGAATCCCCTGTTTGAAATTTCAGCAGACGGTTAAACTGAACCATCTTAAATTCACCATTATAGTACCATAACGATTTATATGTATATAATATTACACCTTGAGATCCAGTTTTCCAGAATGAATTTTTTTTAGAAACAAATGAATACCAAATTATTTGAATCTTAGTTCTGCCTGCCATTGGACTTCTAAAAATCACCAGCTACTGTAAAATGGTAGTTTTACATGTCACTATAAAATGCTTTGCACAGTTGTGACACGTCATAACTGCTTGTCATTAGTTTGTAATGGTGAGTGCATGCTGTATCAGAGTTAAAGGAGAAAAGACTTTAGAGATGCCACTGTATTTTGAAAATGTTAGGCCCACACTACACTGCTACACGTAAGTCATTCTTCAGATCTCGATTTCAATAATACGGTATTTAACATGAAATAGGTGTTTGCCTATTACTGTCCATCAGGGGACGCGAACCACCTGGCCAAAAAAAAAAAATCATGCTGTAAATTTTAAATTAATTTGTGTTTCATGTAAAAGGAGAGGTTAGTGGTTAATAATCATCCCCATATTCTTGGCTTAAGTGTGGTAGATGACATCAAGGTCACCAAACAGGAGAGGTCAGCACATTTCCTGGGTCTCTTATTTGTAACAAGTACTTATGGTATCATGACAACAAAGTTACATAATTCAATTTCATGTGATTTTCAAAAGAAAATCCATTAAAAAGTGCCAAGAAGTACAATTTTAAGTATTTTCATATAGTTGCATCAAAAACACAGATTTCCCCAGATGGAAAAATAAAAAAATCTCAAAACTCCAGTAGAGGGAACACAACAATTATGCCCCCAGTCATTCAAAGAAGGCAACTGGGTAGTACTCGTGTACAAATGGGTCTGTGACTGCACAAACCCATTCATCTGTCTTGCAAATCTATTGAGTCAATCAGTATAGGGTCTTGCAATCAGTATAACAGTGTTTCCCAATCCGGTCCTCAGGGACCCACAGACGGTACACGCTTTTGCTCCCACCTGGAGCTGGAAGGGAGCAAAAATGTGAACTGCCTGGCAGGGAGCTGGGAGGGAGCAAAAACATGGACCAGCTGTGGGTCCCCAAGGACCGGATTGGAAACCACTGCAGTATAGGGTCACGGTGGGGCCACAGAACATCATGACTGGCTGGTTTGCCAGTCCGTTTAGGGCCCCATATATTATGGTCAAATTAGAGATATCAGTTCAGCTAACTGTGTGGCTTGGGCTGTGGGTGAAAGTCAGAGCAGCATGAATAAACCTGCTGAGCCCCGGAAGAGACGCAAACGCCAGGCACAGGGGAACAAGGTCAGAATCTGCATCCCCAGTGCTGGAGCTTTAAGGCAACTGTGCTACCTGCCGGGCCGCCGACTGCATAAATGACGACTGCGATTGTAAACAATATACAAGAAGCGGCTTGATCATGAATGACAGCAGCTGGGGTCGAATAATCAAGGTCATGTGACTCAGCAGCCGCCGAGCGCCGCTGCCAGGGGAAGCGGTTGATGCAGCATCTGTAAAGTAGATCATCCCAACATGTGGATTCATTCTCTAGACATTTGCAAGTCAGATGTCTGGTTCCAGGTAATGATTTGTCAGCTTAAGGCCAAAAGGCCCCTTTTCAAGGCAAGAAAAGGCAGAAAGCAAAAGCAGAGTAACTCTAACATGATATGGAATAACCTGGTAAACGTAGCTATAGCAGAATATTTAAAAAGTTAGGCACCGGATACATGTAACTGGTGCGAGACAGCACTGACCAGCTTACAAATAGCTCCGCAATGCATTCTGTATCCTGTAATCTTATAGCATTACAAGTAACACATGTTTTGTCATAGAATGAATTTTTAATTTAAACAATCTATTGATATGTAACCTTTTAGAATGATCTTACAAGGCCTTTGTCCAGCTTATTCCAACTGCTACAGCTGTGTTAAATGAATTGATTTTTTAAAATTTCATATTCAGTGAATAAAATTACCAGATAGTTTTTAATCTTGTAGAACTGAACTGGAACAAATACAATTCAAATAGGACATTTTAAAACTTTACGCTGTTGTATTGAGAATAAAATAAATTCCACTGAGATTTTAATTTTGGGGGGGGGGCGGGGGGGTCTTAGAGCTACTTAACTAGAATATTCAAATTGTTTAATTCTTTGAGGCTGTGTGTAGTCAACAGAAGTTCTTAAGCGAAGAGACTCTTCGTGTTAATAGTTACACAATGCAGAGCAGCAGGACCAAATTCTGGCTGTCAGAAATGTTAGGAAAAAGACCCAATGAAACCCGAGTAAGAGGTTAGACAGAGGAGTGCTAAAATATTTTGTGTTCCTAACAGTCTGTTATCATAAATTTCACATTTATGAAATAATTCGAAATTATTCAGTTTATTAAATCTAAATTTTCTGTTCTTGTATAACACTGGTTGTCACAGTCCTCACAGTTTCAGTGATAGTTGGTGAATTGTTGGGTTAACGCATTACCTCTAAAATAATTTAATACAGATCATACACCATTTGCTAGCCAGCAGTTATCAATCATTTACATTACATATAAGGCACACTTGAAACAAGGATGATTATAAAATGGTTACTGTTATACTAAAATGTAAGAATATCACTTGTCAGTTGAACTCAATGCAAATTTAAAATCGAGTTAAATGCAAGCTGTCTGTTTATTCCTAGGCAATTTTTGATACCTAAAATAGACAAAATATTTTATTCCTGGAATAGAGATGCATTTAATATTAAAGCATTAAGGCCTTAGAACATTTTTGCCACATCAGAAATGCAGCTTCATTTAGTATGTTTTAATGTTAATGTATCATTTACTTTTTAACATACAGAAAAAAAATTCTGATTAAAAAAAAAAGAAAAGATATCTGATTCAAATGCAGATATCATTTCCCTCTTTCCACTTTTCCACAATTTAAATAGCATGTATTTTGACATTCTTTCAAAAGGCAGGCAAAGAAAATGATCGTGTTGCAGAACCTTGAGTAGTATAGGATGCATGATTTTGATACAAGAAAATCCACAAATTAAAGGTTTAGGAGGAATCATTCAAAATAATAAATGGCCCAGGTGTGGAACACGACTGCAAACATCATTGTTTGCCATGCAGTGAGATTAGAAAAGCAGTTAAGAACCATACGTTTGCATTTGTATCATCTAACAGTGATAATTCATTTCTCAAACCTGCTTGGAACAGTTCCATCCTGTACTGTATTCTATGTTGCTTATATTTTAGAATGTCTGGTTTGCTAAACGCATTTTGTATATGCTAAGCCACCTGATTTTTTTTTTTTTTTTTTACCTTCCATATATAAACCCATAGCAGTGTATTGATTATTTATGTCGCAAGTAACAAGATACATTTATTCATAATGGTGCTGCTCTGAATTACTTCTACACGAAATGAATAGTCAAAATGTGCAGACTTCCCTACTGTAATACCTTGCATCAGTTCATTTTCCAGAACCACTTGCAGGGTTGTGATGAGCTTGGGGCCTAATCCAGAAAGCACAGGGCAAAAGGCAGGTATACCCTGAACTAGATACCTGTCAATTATATGGCGCACATTTCCACAAACAATAATGTGCTAAAGCCAATTTACAGACGCCAGTTCAACTAGCTACATGTCTTCGGATTGCAGTTGGATTGTGAGTTAAGTGGTGTACCCAGAGAAACCAAGAGGAAACGCGTAAACTGCACATATGGGGAACCAGACCAAAAACCAGCCTTCGCCAGTATTATACTTTCAAATAGTATTACAGCAGTCTCTCGCTTTACGAACGATTGACCTTTATTAGCATTTCACTTTTCTTAATGATCTTAAACATTTATTCAATTTTTGCGCTGATAAATGTAGAGAAATCTTGGGTTCCAATGTCCGGGAAGCACGTGTGAGTTCACGAATGGAAATGGCGGCAGATCGTCAGACATACGCTATAGCGAATGCTCGTGAATCGAGATCTTGTAAATCAAGGAGTGACACCTAGCTGTTTTTAGTCCAATTTTAAACTTCATCCACTAGATAGGAGCAGTTTGATGTAAACATACTAAAAAAGCAAAAATGCCATTTAAAGAGAAGACACCGGGAACAGGAAACTAGACAATTTATAAATGACAGATTCATAAGCAAACCTTTTTATGACATTATTTGGACCGATAACATGTTTATTTTGCATGATGATTTCTATTTTGGAGCATAGGCTAAATAACATAAATGGAATAAAGTTAATTTTATGCAATATATATTTGACAGAACTTTATTCATTTTAACAGTCCTTGTTATATATATATACACACACAAACACATTCGAGTTAATCTTAAAGCCGTAATGCGTTATTTCTTTGATGGCTTTAACGCATGTGGTATTTTGATACTCAAATGTGAGAATAGTATGACCAAAGATTTTTAATGGAGACCTTATAGTATGCCTTCCTGCTTCTAGGTAATGCAAGAACTTTGAGCATGACGTTGCCCAGAATCCCAAAATTTACAGCTAAAGTCTAGTTAACATCTCAGTGGAAGCTTACTTTATTAGTGCTAATTCTACATTAATTTGGAGGGTTGGTGTGTAAATATTTATAAACATAAGATTTAATGTTGGGTGCGATTAAATTATGAATAATTACAGAAAACTGTAAAAAATGTTATTATTTTTTTGATCAACTCACAACTGTAATATGTATAAATTCCATGCTTCCCTGACCCTACAGGCAGCTGCTTTTATTGGGGTGGATGATTAATAGCCAGAAACAAACTCTCTGAACATCACTGAGGAGGTGGTATGACATTGGGGGGAAGGTTTTATTATAACGCTTATATTATTTATTATAGTAGAATTTTTAAATTAAATTTCCCTGTAAAAATGCGTTTTTCTGGTGCCGTGCATGACATTTGAGAGGTTGTTCCAGGATGTCAGCACACGAGAGAAACTCCTATCAGATTTTATGGTTTTGTTAAAAAGGAAAAAAAAAAAACTAAAATTAAAGTCCATTACATTAGAGAAGTCGTATAAATATTTTTTCTCTTTACAAAGTGGTCATAAATTTGAAATCAGTGTTTAATTTAGCATTTTAGTTTGTCTGTTTAAAAATTGCTGTTTTTTCTTGTACTATTCCATGAAAAGGTGAGAAATTCTGCATCAAATGGTTTCTGGATAAAAGGCTATTTTCACATGCAGACTTTGAAGTAGTAAATAAGCTTTATTTACAGTGCTCTGAAAAAAGGCATACATTTCTAAAAGGGGACACAATCTTAAAGTTGTTTGGAGCATCTTGGTGTTCTGCTTCCTTCTATTATTTAGAAAAATCATTTCCAGTGTTGTGGAATGTGTAGGATGTAGAATGTGAAATTTGACAGTCATTTTAAGTGTCTTGTCACATTTTAAGTATTTTGTTGATGCCTGCAAGTTCTTATGCTATTGATACAATCGGCGTTGTATAATATTTTGAAAGTTCCAAGTCATTTTCACTTGTCACATTACAATCACTGTATTCAATACAACCACCAAATGATTCACCTGTTTATTTGATCGTGAAGTTATTGAAGTATTTTCTGCTTAAAAGCTTCTGTATAAGTACCCATGTCTCTTAAGAACGTTACCGCTTAAACTGCAAGCTTGTGTAGAAGATATCCGGATTACATTGAAGTTCATTTTGCAGAGTTGTGATAAGACCTAAAAGCTACTAAGCCGTAAGGCATTTTGACGTATATTCTATGGCTTACGGTGAAATTTGGCGATTTACTGCTGATTTTGTAATGCATGGTCATCATTTCTTCCCAGTGACGTTTAGAGCTGAACATTGAATGCCTCTTCTCACCTATCAGTTCAATTGATTTATCTTAGTAATCTTCTCTCGCTTGTGTCAACTATTATTATGTTATAGAATCGCTTTTAAAAAAGCATGGGAGGGATGTTGCCTCTCATAGATTTCCTGTTTTATGGAATGGGCCTGTCAAATTAAAACGACTCGTTTTAGCTGTACCTGCTTTTATGATGCGTGTCTCAGGTCATGACTACATGTGTATCCCCAGCCTTCCATGCTTTCGTACGGCCACAGAAGCTTAGTCTGCCTGGGTCATTCTCTATTTACCTTGCCGTCCTCTACTTCTATATCAAAACTACTTATAAATAAAATCCTTTTTATTGCTCTCTTTGGCTTCCTCCTTGGGGTCATATGATGACAGATCACCAACAGTACCCAGACATCTGGTAAGATACAGTATCTAAAAGAAGTATCCAAGACCCCAGACTTATAAAGTATACAAATTCAATTATCTGAATAGACACTCCTGTCATGTCATTCACCTCAGCGACCAAATTGCTTGATGATAATGACTGTCAATTGATCATTATCATTCATTGTCATGCATGAAGTTCGTGTCTGTCACCTGTGACTTGTACATTTAAGAACATAAGAAATTTACAAACGAAAGGAGGCCATTCGGCCCATCAGGCTCGTTTATTTATTGACATTCGTCATTTATTGACATTGTGCATCAATAACTCCGTAAGGCTCTTTGGCCTCCGGGGCTATAGGTCAGTTCTGGTCCTTGTTCTGTGTAAATGCTTCTGATTTGAGTGGTTTCCCTGTTTTCTTTGCCTCACATCTTCAGGTAGAATGGTTTCCTTCGATACTCAGACATGCTGTCCAGATTTGTGTCTAAAAAGGCGTTTGCGCCCTGGATCCTTACCTAATTAAAAACATCTAATTAGCAATTTATAGTGATATTATAAATGTATACATTGATAAAATGTTGCGTGTAAGGCGGAGTGGGTGTCTGTTTTTCACACCCTATACCCGTTCTATACCCACAGCCCCTTACACGAAGCATAGACCCTCCACGAGGAGAGATCTTTTGGAGCAGACAACAGTGTATGAACGCAAATGCAAAGCACAATATTCGGTATACCTACAGCGACAAATTTCATGTCTCAAGTTGATCTCTGTCTTCCACAATGGTGTAATGTGTTCAGCACGTGCATTTCTTAACGGTTTTCTGTTGTAGTACAAACCCAGGGCATTTAGAGTAACTTCATTTATGATGGTGGCAGTGGCCATATTGTAAAACAAAATAACTTTCAATATCTCATTTATTTAGCTAATGGTTATTTTGGATCCATAATAATTCATTTTCCAGAGAGGATTTTTTTGAACATACCTGGGCAGAACATACATAATCATCAGTAACTTGGCAATAATTGCAAAAGTCCTTGGAACGTTGTTTTATCTGTTATATATGCTTTTATTGTATATAGGATGAAGTTGCAGTTATCCAGTATTAGATGCTTCATGGGCCTTCGCAAAAATGCAGGAGGTGAAGACCTGGAAAAACTGGCCATCCCCAGCCAGTAGTGTCCCCACCAGCATTTATTTGTGTGTGTGTGTGTGTGTATATATATATAATATGTGTGTATATGTATATGTGTATATATATATATATATATATATATATATATATATATGTATGTATTTGTGTATATATATGTGTGTGGCTGTGATGGCGGGGTGTCGGACAGCTACCAGCCTGGCCGCAAAGCAGCGTGTGCAAGGACAGGAGGGAGAGCGAGTCAGATGGACAGAGGGACCCTTCCTAGGGTAGAGGCAGTGTCTGGGATAAGAAGGTCCGACTTACGGACCTCTGAATGGACTGTCGTGAAGCCTATTATATTAAAAATTCAAGTGAAATACAATGGTTGTGCGAACGTGCACGCTACTTCGTGATGCTCATGAGAAGATTGCGTAGCTTCAACAGCTCGTCGGCTAGGGGACAGTACAGTACTGTATGTAGTTACTTTTATTTTTGCTGTTTAATCATTATTGTTATTATACTGTGTTATTTTTCTGACTTGCCTACAAATTTGACTTAAAGACAGACTTAAGGAAAGGATCTTCGTAACCTGGGGACTACCTGAGTCCAGAGGCAGTGCAGGTGGGCTTTTCCGAGATCAGTTCCAGTGTGGTGTTGGATTGTGAAGTCGAGTTTCTGGACGGTGGGGAAGCAGTGAGTCATTCAGCTATTAGTGTGCTTGGCCTGGGTCATCCATGAAGGGTTGCCCAATTAGATAATGCCTCAACTCACTGATACCCTATTTGATGGCCCGATCCTCCTGTTTAATGACAATGTACCACCGTTTACTGGGAGTGATCTTGGATAGGACCTAGATGTTTCTCACTCCTTAAGTCTAAGGAAAGGACAGCTCCAGACCAACCTTTGAGGCACCGGACATTCAGCCTTGGAAGCTGGTCTCTGTGACCTTAATCCGAAGGACTTGGTCAGGCTAGTCCTTCTGCATCAAGTCCAAAACGTGGGTGGGGAGTGACAGAGGTGAAGTTAAGGACAGCAGTATTTGGCCAGTCCCAGGGTAGCCAAAACCTGTTTTTTGGAGTCCAGCACCTTAACTATGAAGGCAAACAGGGTGCTTCATACATCTGTGTGTTTAGATCAGGGGCGGGCAATCTTATCCAGAAAGGGCCGGTGTGTATACAGGTTTTTGCTGCAACTCCCTAATTAGGTCACTAATTAGAGGACTGATTGGCTGAAGAGTCCTCACACCTGGGTTTGAACAGCTGACCTACAGGTTATCCAAAAAACCTGCACACACACCGGCCCTTTGCGGGTAAGATTGCCCACCCCTGGTTTAGATGGTGACACTGTCTAAGTAGGTCATCATTTACTTCCAGCGAGAGCTAAGCATGATGGACATCAGCTTCAGTAAGGTGAGGTGTCTCGTGGTCCCCAAAGGAGAGAAGTCGGTGATGCTAGTGACCACAAGATGGTTTAAAGTCCATCTTTCTTTAGCATCTGCACTTATAAGCTCTTGTCAATAATTTTTGGTGAAGTCCTTGGTGGAAATGGAGTGTGCTTTTCCTAGATGTTCCACCAGTTTATCCATGTGAGGCATGGGATAGCTGTTGAATCAGGCAATCTTGTTCAACAGGTGGATGTCATTGCAGATGCTGTAGTTGCTGTCGAGCTTAGAGGTCATCTGGATGGCACTGCACAAGGGGCTTTTGGACATGTCCAACTGCTACACACTTTTGATCACCTCACGTCGACATGTCACCAGTATAGATGATGATATTGTAATGCTGTAGTAGGTGTGTGCAAACTGGGAAGAGAACAATTCCCTGCATTTTCCAGCAGTGGGGCTTCTCTGAAGACTCCACATAGGGGGATGATAGGAGGACCCAAAGCTCAACTTATTGCTTCAGCAGGTTGACTTGGTTTTCAGACCCAGTTGCATGACCCACCTTCTCCAGGGAGGTGTAGAGTCCCTACCACTTGCAGAGGTATTTGGGATGAGGATGAGCATTTCATCACCAGGGCACTGGTTGGGTGGGCCAGTTGTAGGCTCATTTTGGTGCCCACTGGGTCTGTTTTTTTTCCCTGATGATAAGCATGACCTTCTCAATTCCTGATGTGTTCCACTATGGTACAGCATGTCAATTATTGTTGCTTATATCATGACGTAGTGCAGCCCCCACGCCATTTACCCTAAGAGGAACTTGAAGGTGTGTAACCTGTCAAAGTTTGGGGAACTTCCTGCACCACAAAAAGAGAGTAGGCCATCCTAGTCCCATCCTAGTCCTAGTTCCTCTTGTCCTTGTCAGTGATGCATCAAAGTATCTGTCGGAATTGCTTAATAAGTCTGGCCCTCTGAGGGCAACACACTGAGTTCCACAAGTGGTATAGCTTGAGGAGCCTGCTAAATTCATCAGCTGGGAGACCAATGCCATGTCTTGTTTGAGAAGATGTCCTTGGGAATGTCCATGGTTGAATAGTTGGAACAGCTTGTAGGCTACATTCTTTGAGGTGGCTCTCTGTATTAGGAGATCCAGGGGGACCTGGTGGCATAATCTATGGCAGCACGAATATAGTCATGTCCCTATGTGAAGCACAGGAGGAGATTTATCAGGTCACACTTAAGGGCACCTCAGTGATGGGAAACATCACCCAAGTGCTGAGTGGTGGGGGACCAGAAGCTGTCCAGTAACATATGGAAAACCTTTTGGCTTAAGTTTCTGATGGTGGGTCTCATCTTTAGCTAATGGAATAAGTCTGACTGTATCCACCTGGTTCTATGGTACCACTAACAAGTCTTCATTTTCCTTGCTGGAAGACTGAATAATAGAAAACCTTTCCATTGCACCAGGAAGCAGGTATCAGGATTGTGTCCTCCACTCACCATGAACTAGTAGGACCTGTTCCCCAAAAGTGTTTAAGTTTGTCGCCTTGCTCTTCATCATTTGCCAACAACCCTGCCTGTGCCTCTGGTTAGAAAAGGTCTGAGTATGGGTTGTTGGCTAAGAAGGGAGTCTCACCTTCCTGTTCAGCCTCTCTGTCCTTGGCTTGAGCTAGGAGTACTGGCTCACATGGGTTAGTGGCTATTCTGTATGGCTTGCAAGGGTGATTCGGTTCGGATTTTCAACAGAGAGGGGCGCATCACAGGAGGCCTCAGACCTAGGCCAGTTCCATCTGAGTAGGAGTATGACCCTGACTGTGACTCCCCCAGTGAGCAATACTCATCATGGTGACAGGGAGAGTCCTAACATCTCTGTGCATGTAGTTGAGTGATAGAGAGCCCCTATAGGAAGCAGAAGAGTCCGGCAAGGATGACGGTGCTTCTGGAATCAAGTAGAGCTGACACATGGTGTCCTTCCACCTGAACTGTGCAGTTGAGGTGGCAAACAGGCTTGTCCAGGAAATCCTACCCCTGGTTAGCCAATTTTTGGGGGTAGTCCCAGGTCAAATTTGACCTTCATCAGGGCCTCATCTGCTGGCTTTTAGTGCTCTGTTGAGGAGCGTTTGGTTTCATTGGTTCTGCCTTCTTCTAGGGTGAGGAAAGCGGTGGTCTGGTTGGGTGCTTCGGCCATCTTACTGGGGGTTGACAGGTCCACCTGGCAGACGAGTCACCACTTGGCAAGCGGCAGGAAGGAAGTGGCCCGTGGCCATCTTTTCCTCCACTTGTGGTAAAGTTTGGCACTCTGGTTGGAGTCACCGCCATGTCAACTACATCATTTGACATTTTTGCCTACAGACTCGCTGTTCTGAGGCATAGTCCCAGCTGTAAAACCGGGGTGCTGTGTTGAATGGGGAGAGGCTTGAGTGGGCCAGGATGTCTGCCTTCAGGGTGTTGTAGTCTTTGGACGTCTGTCATGGCACAGAGTGGTAGGCAGCCTGCGCCTCCCCTATGAAGTAGGGAGCCAGGGTACGTGCCCAGACACCGACCGTTCACCATTCCCTTTTGGCAGTCCCCTCAAACATGGCGGTGTACATCTTAATGTCGTCCCCAGCAGTGAGCTTGATGAGAAACAGGTGGGACATGGGCTGGGACTCCTGGTTACTCTTTGGTTCCAGGGTAGCGACAGACTCGTGATTCTCTTGTTTTATCCCTTTATGTAGTCAGGTTGGCTATTTTACTGTGCACTGGTTGACTGGAAGTAACAGATGTCGGGGTCTTGGCTGTCCTGTTTGGCAGTCTGTGGGCACTGGTTTACAATTGACACTCATTGGTTGTGCTCCATTGCTCATTATTGTTCAGAGAATAAGTTGCAGAACTTTGAGTCCCTGGTAACTGCGTTGTATTGGACTTAAATTTATTGGGATCTTAGTGGGCAATCAGGTATGGTCATTGAAGACGGATCTGGGTGGCGAACTCTAGCCTGGGTTTACTGGTGTGGCCTGGCACTGAATGTAACTTCTGCTGCTCGTACGATCTCTTGTGACAAAGCCCCGTGGAATGTTGTTTAAACATGGGGATTGAAACAGTGCTGGCTATGAAGTAGAGTAAGTAATGATGGGTACCAAAACAAGTAGAAACTCTAACAGCTCAGACAACAAAATATATTAAAAAGGATAAAATGGCTAAACCAATTATTTACAGTGTTATTTATTACTGCTGCATATTAATTTCATAGCTACTGCTAAAAGCTATGCTTTGTAGTATGTCAAAGTAATTGCATTTCATTATTAAATTTAATCAAAGTATGGTTTGCACAAATGTTCTCCAATGTTTCGCCTTTCATATAGTTTAATATACTCTATGATTATATAGCTAGACTATCTTGTTTTCCTTTAATAATTCCTCTTTTTCAAAAATGTGTTACCATCCTTTCTCTTCCCTATATTGAATCTTGAATCCTAAATTATTATGAGTATATTTTTTTACAGATATTTTGTAAGTTACTTTAAAGACTGTCAAACAGGCCGGGCCTTTTTAGCTAACCAAAATAAGGTACTGAATATTAAATGTCATTATGTGGTAGAGTTCTGTCCATCCGTCCATCCTCCAGCAGCTTATCCTGATCAGGGTTGCAGGCTGTTTAGTAGAATTTCCTTAATTACTACAACAAAGCAACACAACTACAGATTTAGAGTAGTACGTTTTTTTTTAATTATTATTTTTATCACTCGCATGTTCAGTTCAACTGCAACTGGATGCTTTATGTTTTGATTCTGTTGAGGATACAAGCTAAAATCAGGGTATCTCGTTTGTTTTTCCTTTGAAAAATGCCACTTTGAATGAAGCAGAGTGTTGACCCAGGCATGTGGACTTGGAGATTGAAGCCTTTTTTTGTGTTTTTGTTTTTTTGTACTGGTCTCTCTCCTACATATGGTAAGTCTGTACAACGTTCCAGATGTTGTTTACTGACATAGATTTTCTCCCTGATTCATTAATCTCTGCAAATCATTAAAATTTACTGTCTTTTCAGTAGCATTCCTCACCACTGTACTAGTTTTCATATACCTCATTTTGGAGAGAAGGTCCCATCTAGGCAATATCGGATGGTATCGTCTGTCTATTTTTGATGGTTTTCTAGTTTTCGCTCAAACCATTCTAGAGACCTCAGTTTTCATGTACCTTTACTCAGTATTTGCATTTCCATGGCTTCAGACT
Organism: Hippopotamyrus pictus; assembly: GCA_026781145.1. Taxonomy (NCBI): domain Eukaryota; kingdom Metazoa; phylum Chordata; class Actinopteri; order Osteoglossiformes; family Mormyridae; genus Hippopotamyrus; species Hippopotamyrus pictus. The sequence continues at coordinate 7,092,038 of JAODLC010000042.1, read as the reverse complement.
TAATTTTAAAAACATGCTCTTCTTCATTGGTGCGTTTGATTTTCTTAAAAATTCAATACCAGACTAAGAAACCTTCTAGATGCAGAGTCTTGGTCACACAAACGGAGACAATTCAGGTACATCTTGGCTCATGCAGTTTTACATGCAAATATAATTCAATACTTATTTACTTTTCAAATTTCAAACCAGTAACATTTGAATACAAAAAAAATCCAAATAAAAGCCATTGAATTTATTCTCTGTCTATCTAGACCGACAGATACAAGCTTCTAGTTGTCATATGGTTATGGATCTAATGGGACTGTTAATTCAGAGGATTCATATTTGTCATGTTTAATGAGTACTGCTGTCGATTATGAATTGTATGAATAATATAAAGCAGAATGCAGTATATTGTTTCTGTGTAAATTAGCAATCGGAGGCAGTCGGGCACTGGGCTTATTTTATACAGAATGCCAAAGAACTTGTAATCTCTAATATCTCATGCTGAATGGTCTAGATGAATAAAGCTAGGTAGAGAATCTGAAAAGACGGCTGAAAGATCAGAATCAGTACTTTGGTTAGGATGTGTTTCTTCTGAAATATTACACTTTGTGTTTTAACTGGTCATAATTTCTCATTTCTGGAAATCTGCAGTCACCATTACTTAAAAGCTAGGCCCTGTCTAAGTTGATCTGACTTAAAATCTGAGTCATTATTGCTATCTCCAACTGAGTTTCACACTCAGGGTGACAGCACCCCCTTCTGGACAACAGTGGTAAAGCTGCTTATATAATATATATTAATCTCCCCCCCCCCCCCCCCACCCCCCACCCCCACACACCCCCCCCCCCCCCCCCCCCAAGAATGATATAGTGTGGTTTGAGACTCAGGGCGGCATGGTGGTGCAGTAGTTAACACTGTTACCTCTGGGACCAGGGTTTGAACCTTCGCCATGAGTGTGCATGGTCTCCCTGGGTCATCATGGGGTTTCCACTGGGTACTCTGGTTTCCCCCCATGGTCCAGAAACACGCTGACGCTGATTGGAGGCACCAAGTTGCCTGTAGCTATGCATGTGTGAGTGACCTGAAATAGGACAAGTGGTTTCAGATGATACGATGGATGAATTTGAAACGCTCTATATGTTGCAATATGAACAAACCATGTGTTACATCAAAGCATCAAAACCTGATGGGAAATGAAAACGTTGGGTGTCTATTCCATACCTACTGCAATTAATAACAGTAGCTCACACTTTCATATAGACCAGGGTTTCTCAACCCAGTCCTCGGGGACCACCAGACCGTCCAAACTTTTGCTCTCTCCCAATTGCCAGGGAATTGGGAGACAGCAAAAATGTGGACCGTCTCATGGTCCCTGAGGACTGGGTTGAGAAACCCTGATATAGACAGTGTTTCCTGCTCCCAGTGGGGGCTGGACAAAAAAAGTGTAACATCATTTATGATGCAAGGGGAAAAACAGGAGTCGATTATGGATCCATCCTCCATTTTTATTTTTGGTATCGATAAAGACAACAGTAGCTGGTCAACTTGGGCTGCTACACCTCTTCCCCAGCGTCTGTCCTTTGGCCCAATTTCTCTACTGTTCTGACAAAACCTGATATCTCCATCTACTAAGGCTGGAAAAGCCTCTAGACAGGACGGAGCTGGAGTCGTAGCTTTTGCTACTATTGAGTCCGAAGAAAGTGCAAAAAATTACCCCCTCGCTTCATCTGATATGAGAGGTGGTATATCCTATCCAGATTTGAGTTAGACGGAGTTAGATTGAGTAGATTGAGTATTCAGCATCACCTGACAGGATTATGCGATTTTCAGGATGCCAAGCCTGCTGCTGCTGTTAAGGCATGATCAGAGCAGAAATCCAGCAGAGATGGAGGCACAGCAGGTGGGCTGATTGTAGGAGTCCTTTCTCCTCATTGCTCCACACTTGGCCAAACAGGGGGTTCGATGTGTCTAAGCTTGGGGAAGATCAGCGGGAGTTGAAGTGGTCAGAAGAACCTGAGCTTGGTAGGGACATCGATGCAGCCTTTTCCACGCCACCGTCACTGCAGGAAGTCATCTGCTAGACAGCACCCGAGGCAGCATGTCAGCGAGAACCACCAGATGACTGCTGAGACGATGCAGTTTGTCTACTCACAGCCATCTAGCAGCAGACTTGATCCACATTCTCTGTCAGTGGCACTGCCGATAACTGCTATGGCCAGCTTTCTGCCAGCAACAGGAATAACCTACATGCTGTTAGTTATTGTCCAACAGTAGTGATAAGTTGCCCGAGATCTGCCATTGAAGGATATACGAAGGAAAAGAGCATGTTTTGGCAGTTTAAACTGACACCTGGTCATCATGCAAGAAATCTTATGGCAAATCTGTATTATTACATTATAAACCTAAAATTAGCCACATCAAAGCCATTGGGATAGTTTGCAAACCCCACAGACTATGTACAAGGTAATACTGTACAGTAACTGTCACATACATGTAAATGCGTGTGCATGTGTGTGTATAGACGTGTCTCGAATTGAAAATATCACACTAGCCAGCAGATGGAATTTGGCCATCCTGTTATGGGGGGCTGGTGGGGGGGTGGATTACAAGATGTACTGAATTTAACTAAAATCACTCGCATGCAAAAATCCCTGCTGAGTTGACCCTGGTTGAACCATATATGTTTTTACTATACTAAAGGTATCCGGGAAGAGAGCATTCTTGTGGTTTTCATAATATTTTTAAGCTTTCTGGCATATGAGTGTGCTAACAAATACGGATATGAGCTAAACCTTTTGAATATTTTGATTTTTTTAAAGACAAACTGTTTATTTCGGGAGTCGTGTAAATCATAAAAACTCACCCAGAGAATACAGTGAAATATTTTATTAGAAATACTTGAATAATATTGATGGTTTAGTAATTTGTATCATCGCTAGTTTTATTTGATAATAGAAGCCTTATGTTTTGGTTTCTTTGAAATTGAAGTCTGTGCCTCTAGTTTATTGTTTCTTTGAAAAAGAGTGCTTTGATTAAAAAAAAAAAAAAAGCAAATATCGGCATCAGAACTGCTTTTTAAAAAAAATTCGTACATGTGGTGTTTATCTACTCCCACCTAATTTTCTATTATACATTCTTTAAGTAGGATCATTCTTTAAGTAGGATTATTCTTTAAGTAGGTTATGGGAGATTTAGAAAAGATTTCCTGGAATTCAATGATTCATTTTTGGTAAGAAATATTTCATGAAAGTTAGAATGGTTGCCACACCTATCATTAGCGATGCCACCATCCCAAGGAAGTAAACAAGGTTAAGTTGATAGAAAATGGCTGCCAAGAAATGTTTCCTGATGGAGCAGTAATTGGAAAGAGTGTGTGTGCACGTGTGAGAGTGTGTGTGGGTGTGAAAGACTAAAAACAATAAGATTTTTGTTTAGAGTTAAATTAGTGGTTTTTTTCTTTCCACTGAGAACAATATTGGTCATTGTTTTGACATATTTTATATTTTATTTTATTCTAGTTGGTCTTGATTTGTGGAACTCATAATCTGTAAGTAGTCTACTGGCTTGTTTCTAATTTGCAGCTTGTTCTCCATATACAGTAAATCACAAACTGGTTTATTTAAAATGTATCTGTGCTGATTACCTTACCTTGGATGGACCTTGGGGCCCATGTATTAAACAACAGCATCCCTTTTTTGGTCTGTGTATATTTGGGGCTCTTAATGTGTGTTTTGAATGTATTTGTGTCTGTGTGTGTGTGTGTGTGTTTGTTTTTTTTTTGTGATTGTGTGTTTGTGATAAAGTGTAAATATTTTATGGGTATCCTAAAGATCATTTTCTACATGAACGGTATATTTTGAATCCGAGTATGTAATGGACAGGTTACTATAGCATAATATATCAAATCAAGTCAGTATTAACTTTTAAATGTGCTACGTAAAAAAACATATCACAAAGCAAAAAACAAATATGGCATCATAAAATAACATGTCTGATGCAGAAATGGATTAAATTAATGTAAAATAATGTATATTAATGGATACCTTATAGAATAGAATAGTGATAGTTTATTGATCTCCAAGGGAAGGTCTTTTCGCCGGTCCAGTTGTGTTCTCCTTGAGACACTGACAGCTCAGGGGCAGCCAGCACGCAGCATTCCTGGAGCAGTTGTGGGTTTGGGGCCTCGCTCAGGGGCCCATTGGTGGCCTCAGTCTGCCGGCCCTGGGATTTGAACCAGGGGGTCACACATCGCCTGCCGTCATCCATCCAAAATGCAAAATAGTCAACCTAATTCCATCAAACTGGGCACGAGGCAGGAACACGCTGGATGGGATGCCAGTCCGTCACTGGCCACGGAGCCGCACACAATTCACACAGTAGTGGCAATTTAGAGCCCACCATTTGGTGTAACCACATGTTTTTGGACTGTCAGAGGAAACCAGGAGCCAAGGGTGGGAAGCGAATCCACAGACGTCAAGGAGCGAGGCTGCATTTGTAATTATACCTTAATTATATAATAAGCCATGAGCTCTGCTTATTGTCAAATGATCGTCGAAGACGCCTTGAAGAAAAGCTCAGGTGCGTTTTTAAAACTCATTGATCACGTTATAAAGAAAAAAACGATCTACATTCAATTCAAGATTTCAGGGGGCAGGATTTTAATTGCATATTTAACGGTAGAAATGTTATGATTATTTGTCCTGTCAATAATTTACCAAATCAATATACATTCAAATCCTGCTGTAACAGGCATTAACAAAGCAATTTAATGCGTATGACCTGTAAAAAAAACAAAACAAAAACATTTAGCCTTATTTGAATCAAAATTCACCTTACCAGAAAAAGCTCATTAATTACCAGGCACTAGTATAAAATGGGTGGTTGAGGTATGCTGTGATTACACTTATGGGCAACTAGTATGTTTGTTTTTAGGATATATTACATTGTGACAAAATCAGAATTTCAGACTGTGACACTAGCAAGTGAAAGAGTATCATTCTGTTTTTAGCCAAGTGAATCATTCTTGAGGTATAACTGACCAATTAGTGTATCATGACTGTAAAAAATGAAAAATATTATAAAGTATTAGTTTATGCTTTGCAGCAACAGCTATATTATTATTAATAAGAAGAATAAGGAAAAATAACAATAATAATATTGAGGAGAAGAAGAAGAATAACAATGAAATAATACAATAAATGATGATTGTTTCATTATTAATTGTTCTATTTTTGGCAGCTCAGTATTGGGGTAGCATTACTACCTCTCAGGGTTAGGGATTTAAATCCCCCCCCCGGTCTGTGCATGGAGTTTGTGTTCCCACCCCCATCCTCTGGATAGACCAGCTTACCCCCCTAACAATGTGCTCTTGAGAGTGTGTGTGCCTTCCTGTGACCCTGTATAGCAAAAACACTTAGAAAATTCAAACCTTGTTATACATAAATTTCAAAATATTTTTTCCACCAATGGAAAATGCATATATTGTAAAAAAATAATAAAATAAATAAAAATAAAAATAAAACATTGGCAGATATTGAAAAAAACTGAAAAGTATTCCTATAAGTAGAATTTCTAAAGGTACTTATGACATAATATGGAATATTATATAACACTTAGAGAATCTGATTTTTAGGACAATACCAAAAAGATGTAACCTGCAGCAGATAATGTAACCTTTCGAGAATGTAACCTTTAGAGAATTCATGGCATTTATGTTGCACAGGGTAACCATATAAGTGTGTATCTGCTCCCTATTTTAGCCCTGCGACACATCGCTATGTTGTAAGCCATAAAATGTAAGTAGTGTGTAGCCTAACTTGTAACCATGTAAGGAAGCACCCAAGGCTTACCGCCATAGTGTCTGAGAGAAAAGCATACGTTCTGAGCTTACTGTCATACAGGAGTGTCATTAGGCCTGTTTAAGGGGGGCTTTAGCTCCACCCACCCCCCCATAAATGTATATATATTGGCTTAAGTTATATATAATAGAAAAAGCTATTCATATGTTTGCCATCATGCCGAGACCATCTCTACAAGATATGGTATATATAATATATGGATAAAATATATATATATTATTTATATTATATATATTTTATATATATTATCTTGTAGAGATGGTCTAGCCACAATTATACTCATCGGAACGACCAAGCAACTGGTCGAGGAAGAGATAATACTTAGGACGTCTGTTGTTTTGAATATCTGATTACAGATCAGAAAACTGTATAAGAATCTGTGTAAGCCAGCATCAGACACACTCCCACTGGATGTCCACATTTGATTGTCTTTGTGGATGCAATAAAGACTCTAGACTACATAAAGACTTGTGGATGCAATAAAGACTCTAAAGATCTACCCAAGCGCCGTCTGAATCCTGATTGGCTGAGAAGGAAAACCACTTGATCATGAATGACAGTATAAGCGGCATTGTGGTCATAGTCAGGTACACCAAATTCTGGAGCCAGGGTAGTGAGAGAGAGCAGATGTGCCAATGCAACATATCATTCTTACATATGGATCTGCTGTGTACACACCGTGGAATGATCTAGATGGCTGAGGTACAGTAGATCTGCGAGATCTTGCACAGATGGGCCTTTGCAAAAGGAAAATGAGAAAAGAACAGGAAAACATTTTGTATAAAAAAAATCAAAAATAGGACAAAACACAATGCAGATACTCGCTCTGGCGTAGTAAAAATATGTGATCAGATTCATCCAAGTATGCGCAAAGCCTGAACCATCCAAATGGGTAACCGGGTAGACCATATAGGTCTTGGAATTTTTTGGTGTTCATGCTAAAGAACTAGGAGACACATTCCAACTGAACAACTTTAATAGACTGCAGACGAGAGAGACGTACAGCCCTTTAGCCAGCGATGATTCTCTAATGAGATGTAAAACAGCAGCGTCTTTACAGCCGCTATTCTGTGTGGGAGGCCCAAGGTCGTTCTGTCTCACAAGTTGGGCTGGGGAAGTTATCTCACAAGAAGAGCTAATAAACGGGGGCATTAAAGGAGAGAGACGAGCAGGGAAACCCAGGAATTACAAGTCACACTCGTAACAGGTTCTTAGCTAAAGATACTTCAGGAAAGTATCCTTGTGTTATAGAAGCGTCACAGAAAAATGTGCAGCATCATTTCTGCGTCATCCTGTTTGGAGTTTGCATTTTTGACCATCTCTATATCCCACAGATTAAAGCAGCACACTGTAAATATTTTTATAACGTAAAAAATCAAATGCTCTCATGAATTTGTAACATTGATTTTTTTTTTTTTTTTCTTTGCATTTGCAGCCACGTAGAAGCCACTCATTTTCAGCTTGTTTGAAAAGATACTGTTTAAGCAGCATAGGGCATAGTTTCATATAGGAATTCAGAAAGGATTCCCCATGTCCTCTACAGCTTTCACACGTCTAAATAATTGCCTAATTTTGATACATAGAACTTTAAAATGGGAAGGGTATATAAGGAGAACCATAGTGCCAGTCTACCTGAGGCCTGCGGAGCTCTATACCTGTCAATTTATTACTGTAGTCGTTCAAAATTTAGAGACAAATACAATTATGATAGAAAAGGCACCTGCACACTTACACCACAAAGATCACTTCGTCTGTCAGAATCAGAATCAGGTTAATTAGCCAAGTATGTTCACACTCAGAGGGAATTTGTTCTCCAGTTGTCAATGGCTGTCATACTATGGGAGGTGTTTTCTGCAAGAAATAAAACGAAAACGATTTTTGTGCATAGACTTTGAAAACTAAATTGCAAAGTGGAGATTGTATTTTCATTTTATTATTTTCATCTTATTTTATTTTCTGCAGAAAATCCCTCCCATACATAAACATAATATAGTAGGTACGTCGTTAAGTCCAGACAATGATGACATGCAGTCTGATTGCATGTGTGGTTGATAAATGTACAGACTGCATGTCAGTGCACAGAATGTTGGAATAAATACAGTAAAATGGAAGGTTTGAGAAAAAAAATAATTTGGATATATTAGACGCAAGTAAGGGCTTCATTAGAGCGGTTTTAAAACGATTAGGAACACATTTATAACATAACGATGTATTTATAGCTATCTATCAAGGGTTTTCCAGTTACAGAATGAAAGGCCCTCATTTTTTAGTTTTGGGTTTTAGTAAGTGGATGATTTAGAAATAATTATTAGTCTAGTCTGTTCATTTGGTGTAACAATGGAAGATAACGAAGTATGCCAAGTATATGTAGTAACAGTAGGAGTTGTTACAAATCTGCCAAATTACAACTCCAAGATTTTGCATGAAAATCATCTCTACTATATAATATGTAGATATGTGGGAGTTATTAGCTCATTTATTAATGAAGGGAAAGGCATTGAATCAACAATAGTATTGGCATAGTCATGGCAGAATGCTTACTTGCCCAAAGAGTTTCTTTAAATTGTTAAAAAAAAAAAAAAAAGTATATTTCTGAAAAGAAATTTGTTTATTTTGTGTTGTAATATTCTAAAAGTTTACTTTTATTGCCTATAAATGAACCTTATGCCACAGATACATTTAAGTATGCAACTTGTTTTTTGTGTGTGCAATCCAGGCCCATAATATTCTGCCTCTGTCGTTAAATATGTATTATTTATAGATTAAACATCCAATGTTTATTTTAATGTAAGCCCAAGAAACAGGCCAGTCTAGACTGCTTTCAAATATATTTTGCACAGAGTTTTATGGCTTAATGAACAACCAGACCGTCCACATTTGTCCACATTTGCACGTTTCTAAAACTTACTTGTCATATTCACCATAGTCTCTGTCATTGTTTTTATCTCCTTTGTTGTTTCTCAGTTTTTGTGGAATGAACCTGCAGCATGTGAATTCCTGCAGTTCCCTTCTACAACAATGCTGCTGCCTTCTGACTGTATTTGAACATTTTTTTTAATTGGCAGTGGTAACAAGTGCAGTTTTCAACTTTGCTATAAGCAGCGCAGCTCGTCTGATTGGCCAGTCAGTTTTTGCCCCTCTACAAGAAGTACAGTGACCTCAGATTTTTCCAGATAATGCTGATGTCATTCTCTGTTTTTTTTTTTCGCCCTTTTTTGGTTTGGGTTCTTTCAGCTGCGGCAGAGCGCATAGTGGCAGGGCTTAAGGATGTCTGCTTGTTTTATTAAAATTTAAATGCGCCTCTTTTGGCTCCTCTATCAGCTCGCTCTTCGTCTGTCACTTGATGTAGCAGATGATGAAACTCTTATGAAAGAGACAGACATCATCTCTCCTGTTGTTTGACCTTTTGTCCCTCCGACGGTTTCTGGTGCTCAGTCGCTCTAAAAATCATGAAAACAGCGCCTCTGTTTGTGCCGGCTCTCCAAGCATATGGAAAAGAAAAGTCTATTTTTATATCTGCTTTTATTAGGAAGCGTAACATGACGTCATGTAAGGCCGGCCGACTGCAGGTTCTAAAACGCGAAAGGTGGGACCTGAAATAATCGTGGGAAGTGAAAATGTACACTTTTAACCAGGATGTAAAATGTTGTCAAATGGCTTAACGTAAGAAAATGTATTTTCTTATTTTGGGTATTTTACAGTTTGCGGTAGTAGGTTTATGTTTTTACAGTCATTAATATTTAATGTATTAGAGGAAATAGAGAGGTAGTCTGGAAGCAAGGGGCACGAGGAAGGAGAATATTGAGGTGGGGATTGCTCTCCATCACAGGGCGTGCACACGGATAATCACACACCGCAGGCTAGCCGGCTGAACGCGGTAGTGCTTGGTGTATGTAGGTGTTACAGTGTTACCATGAGACTGACGGATTTTAGCCAATGTTGCCATCCACATGGTCACCAGATGTAAATGGTAAATGTTTGTTGTGCTGCAGATTTTTATCATGGCGGAATCCCCCCCCCCCCCCCAATTTTTGATGCCTCACTGTTTCACCACATTTTACATGTTTTTCATCACTCAGCTCTGCGTTTGTTTTCTGCAGTTGGGTTGAAATGCATGTATGAATAAATGCGCTGATTTTTTTAAAGCCATCGGTTGGGGCGAAAGTCATCTGAAGAAAATATCCCATTTATAATCACCCACTGTTAACATTATCACACCTACAGAAATAGAGATATCCAATCAGGGACGCTTTGGATTCTGGTACATATGCTTTCACAAAACAAATCGAAAATAAAACAAATGACAGCTAAAAGGAAATTGCTTTTTCATTACCTGTTTATTAGCTAGGTTACCACCAGCAAGGACGTAATGATAGAGTTGGAAAAATACAAAATACAACCTGATTGGTGTAGAGAGATAAGCGTTTCTTTGAAAATATTTATCTTCTGCATTGTCACTGGCAGTCAGTGGTTAAAACCTTTGTGTAGGAAAACATTTTGAAAACAGAGGGCTAGATTCTGGCCTTGTGATGAAGGACATGGATTCTTTCCAAGTCTCAGCAAGGTCCTGCTGTGATACTCTTGAATAAAACAATAATTCAATCAGGGACCTGTTGAATTAAATCACTTTCAGAATTTGCAAAAAGTTGGCATTGTCTAACTTTTGGAATGTGAAATATGTTTTGATTATCATGCAGCATATATTTAACTATAAATAAAAATCCTTACAGAATATTACAAAATAAATAAGTCTTGGTTACCATCAGTGTAATGATGTAAGAGACCAGTAACACCTACATTCTTTAACTCTTTCAGTTTTTGAAGAAAGTTATCAAGGGCTGATCACAGAGGCTAAGATCAATTTGAATAAATTCTGTTTGAGGTAAGTGCTTTCATTATTTCTTAAGTATAATTAAAATTGTGTTTTTTGTGAATTTGGCAAAATGACCTTTTTGCTGACTCTCAACCCCTCAGGCATTGACCTTAATAGATGTGTTCCTCCTAACACGTGTAATGGTGGTACAGGTATACTATAGCTGAATGTTTGCACGTATGTTTCTGTGCACAAAAAAGGAGGTGTCTCTACTGCAGTCTGGTACAAAAAAAATCACCAGCATCATTTCTTAGGCCGTACATTTTCTGTCTAAGTGAAGATGATTTAGAGAGCACAGTAACAGAGGCCAAATTTGTAGGAATGATTGGAAATGATTGTATCATTCTTCATTGGATATTGCAAGACTCCTGCATCAATAGTAAAATGTTTTTAGCGTAGTTCTGTATAGCTCTGAGTTATATAGGCTTGTCCGAAAAATATTTTATCCCATTCAAAGTATCAAAGTTTATCAAGCATTTGTTTTTCCTATCAGAGTCTGGGTTGAGGGTTGAGGATGGATGGATGGATGGATGGATGGATGGATTTTAACTACAATTTTTCATGTCTGATTTCTAAGTAGAAAAGGTCATATTTTCACCCAGTTGACAGTTATGTCAGAATTCCTGAAGTTTCAGGTAGGACAGGATCCAGATTGAACATTTACCATCTATTAATATTGGTAAATATTTCTAGAACAAATAATTCCGGCTTGTAGGGAATGGGAAATTTCATAAGAATGAGATTTACTGAAGAAATGGTATATTTTGTTTTCGATGTAGGATAGATTCACGAGTGTCTAAATTTGGAATTTTGAGCGGGTCTGACTATACAAAGCCTGAAGATGCATATGCATTATGATAAGGCTAGACTCAAGTTACAGTCTGTAAGCAGTTTTGTAAAAGTGAGATGTGGTGGAGAAATGGTAGATTTTGCTTACAGTTCATTTTAATACTGCTTTATAATGGTAATGGTAATAATGGCTGAATTTCATTGAAACGATGTTAAAGAAATCATTGTTACTATTATTAAACCATGTGGTTGCTCAGGAGCTGAAAGTCAAATTTGCATAGATTTATATATATTTTTAATAGTGTCCATGAATTTACATTAATAGGTGGTGTCAGTGACTTTGATTAGCTGATATATATAGACTTTCCAAATGGTTTCACTTCGGAACTGTTTGACAAGCTACTGAATTTGTGTGGAGTTTTGAAAAATTTTAGCATTACAAAATATGCTGGACCGCTCGATTGTTTCCCTAAGAGGGCTACATGCAAAAAAATTGTGCACTTAGAAGGAGAAGGCTGCTTTATTTTCAAAAAAGAAGGAAATTGGTTTGACAATTATGTCCCAAATGGTAGAAGAGAATGAAGAATAAAAATTGCTAACAACTTGACTGGAGGCCATGCAGCAAAAGAATACATTAACAATTAAATTACAGTACAAATAAACCAATTTAATTTTTTTCCAAGGTTTAACAGTGTATGATTTGATTTGTACTGATCATGTTACTTGTTACTACTAATTACAAATATGTAACTTTGTGTCTCTTAATATTTGTTTCAAGTTTTATTAATATGAAAACTACCAGTGATTTTTACATAGTCATCTACTCACGCTCAGCCAATGGAAGGTCCACAGAGGGTTTTCTTTCCTGATTTAAATTAAGAAATGAATAAACCAAAAAGAAACTTAATAACACTTAATAAATAAACTTACTTATAACGCAATAGGTTGTGAGGCTTCAAACATATAATGTAACTATACTATTTTTCTGGCAAAACAGAAAATAAAGCTAAACGGATTTGTAAAATTAAAGTTGTTACTTTATTTTTTTGTTTAGTTATTGTTATTTAGATTGAAATGATTAATACAGCTTTTCAGTTTGAGGGAAAACCTGGCTGTACCATAGCAGGGTACTGAGCGCTATAACAACAGAATGTATACAGGCAGTTCTCAGTCGATATAAGTAACCCATCCCACAAACACTGGAGTTTACATTCCCATTGAATTTGGGTTGCCTTATAGCAAAAAACATATAAGCCAAACATATACTACTAGTACATACTAGAGAACACATACACAGACATATACCACCTTTTTGTGTTAGCGCTCCTGTAAACACTACGTATCATATATTTTTGCGTCTTACAATAAAAGTTGTTTTTTTTGCATAAATTAAGAGCTGCCTTTATGTGCAGTTTTAGTCGACATTATTGACACATCTGAACTTTTTGAATGTCATGCAATATCACCATAAATAATTGGGAAATGTACTGATTTTGCTTCATCAGTGTATTTACTATATCCAGAACTTATTCAACAAATAGATACATTTTCAATATAAATGTAGTGATTTAACAGGAATAAATAATAGAAATAAACAGAATATCTCCTGGACGGCATTAAAGACATCCTTCCCTAATATTTCGTTGCACAGCCCTTTGCAACAAGGACCGCCTAGAAATGTTTCGTGTAGCAGTCTGTAAGCTTCCCGCACTTGTCCCCTAGTACTTTCCACTACTCTTCAGTTGCAATTAGTTTCAGTTCATTGAATACTTGCAAGGTTCTTTTTTCACAATGATATATTTTAGTTAATTCCAAAGATTTTCAATCAGATTGAGATCAGGACTCACTGCTCATTTTCTTTCTCTTGGATGTGCTTTGGATCATCATGCTGCTGGAGCAATCGTGATTTTTGACCCAAACCTGTTTTCTGACACTGGGAGGCAGATTTCCTCTTAAATGCCTCAGTAATCCTCTGATTTCACGATTCATTTAATACATTCGTCAGCTTAATTTTGTCAACCTTAAACCAAAAGCTATCTGCATTGCTAAAGATCTCTACTTCATCTGTCCATAGATCATTTCTCTGAGTATTGTGATTCCTCTAGGTAAGTTTTGGAAAATATCAGTTTTGCCTTTTAATGTTTCTTTTCCAGTAGTGCTGTCCACCTTGGCCTTCTTGGTTTAGTGTGATATGGGTTGAACCCATTACTCCAGATTGCACCAGGTCACCCTTGAGCCTTGTGTGTGTTTTACCTGGTGTTTGCGCCAACCTTTGAAGGCTTCTCTGATCAATTTTGTTCTTCCTACTATGTCCCGGGAGGTTCTTGATAGTTCTATGAGCAGCAAACTAATTAATAACATTGGGAACTGTTGAAACAGGGATGCCAAGGTCTTTGGAAATGGCCTTGTACCCTTTAGAATTTTTATGCTTGGTGATAATAGCATTTCTTATCATTGTGAAAAAGGAATAGGGACTAAAAATGGTCCTTTTAAGCATTAAAGCCATCATTCATTGGGTAATTCAAGTCATGTGAGGACCCAAAATTTATCACAGGTGAGTCTAATTGAACTGCAATGCCAATCTAGTTCTTTTTTTCCCAGACTGATTTGAATTCTTGAAAAGGGTACCAATAAATGTGGCAAGGTAATATGTCAGTTTTTGTACATTTTCCTGCCATTCTTTTTTAGATTGTGATTTGTTTTATACTGTGCTTTTTTTGTATCAGCCATTCTGTAACATGACTATTTAGACACAAGCTCTTTCGCTATACATCTTTTTCCGGGAGATATCGTGCTTGATGTATATAAAATTGAGGTGCCAATTAACGATCTGAGTCACCTGTGACATGCAGCCTTAGTGAGGTTGTTCCTCTGAGCCACAAAGCACCACATGGTCTCGCACCACTTTATCTCACTGGCCTCCTGACCCCTAACTCTCCCCTCGCTCTCTCCGGTCCCCTAGCTGTAATCTGCTCCTTGTCCCTCGCGTCAGGCTTCTCACTTTGGGCGGTAGGTGATTCAGTGCCACTGCCCCAAAACTCTGGAATCCTCTTCCTCAGCCTCTCCATGACTGTTCTTCACTTTCCACTTTTAAATCTGACTTAACTTTCCTGTTTAATGAACATTTCTCTTCCTGTTCTACTTAGGTGTGTGTGTGTTTTTCCTCCTTGTAAAGTGACCTTGGGTTTCTGAATGGTGCTGTATAAATGTAGTTTATTATAATTGTATCAATAATAACAATAATAATAATTATTCTTATTATTATTAATAACTTCAAATTGAAGCCCTGTATAAATGTAGTTTATTATAATTTTATCAATAATAATAATAATAATAATAATAATAATAATAATATTATTATTATTATTATTATTATTATTATTATTAACTTCAAATTGAAGCCCTCCAAGGCAGGCACACGCTGACAGTGCGTTGACCCAGGCTCACTCCCTCTTCTGCCCTTCATTAGTGAGCTCAGAATCCGCCCCCATTTTCCATTCATCTCTGTCCATGAATCGTGAAATGATCATGTGGTAAACTGCGCTTGAATTTGAATGGAAGTAGCCCTCTCTGGTCAGGTAGAGGTTTAACTAAATTGGATGAATGAAAACTGGATGCATCCCCAGACTGAACATTTCCCAAAGGATGTGTATGAGAGATTGTAATCCGTGTAGTGAATTTAAAAGCTATGAAAGATTTCCGGATCTTTCACGAGTAGGTTTTTTAAAACTATTCTTCTTTGTTCTTTTTTCATTTGGGCAATTTTGAACCTGTAACAGATGGAGTGAACAAATGGTTATTTCATATGGGACCCCTTACACAAGAATGCATAAAACTGCATCAGAGCTTGGCCCAAATTCTGCCACACAGTAGGGCTTGAATAATACCACTATGGTATAGGAGGAGAGAGGGAGACCAAGGTTGGCAGGAAAGATGATAAACATGACAGGGTCTGCAAAAGGTATCAGATTTAGCCTGGACCCACAATGCACAGCTCTTTATGTTAGGGAGCCAGGAATAAAAACCAATATTTTAGGCAAAACAACACTTCCATTAGAATTTGAAACATTTGTTTATTAATCTTTGGACTTACCATCCCATAAATCGCTTGGTACAGTATACATTTATGCTGGCAGGAATATTCTGAAAGAAATTTAGAAGTTACTATGGTCGTTTTCATATCTTTGCAAACAGTTCAGTGACAAGGAATGCAACTTTATTTTAATAATTTCCTGGAATAATGAAAATGAATGGGAGCGAGGCTGCTCAGCTATTTAAAGCAGGTTCAGAAGATAGAAGATTAAATTGTGCAAGGATGTGTTTAACAGATACATTCACTTTTTTGCTAATTCTATATGCATGCACCAAATTGCTTCAAAAATGATTATTTTAGGCAACCTGGGTAATAGGGACAGTAATATACAGCAATGGCAGCAATTATTTACAAAAAAATATTACTCTGTGTGCATAGCATTCTTATATAATTCCTTGAAACAAAATCAATTTCCTGAAAAAGAGACAATAGAGATTCATGAGCTTTGTCAATCTCTTACCATTGATGCCTACACAGAAGTATACGGAGATGTACCCATGAAATAGATTGCCAAAAACAAGTTTCTGCAACAATGAAAATAAGCACAGCCGTGTGGTCAAATGCTTTTCAGCTTTTCAGCATGTAACAAAAACAGCGGCCATATGATTTCATACTTTGGAGACATATGAAGCTCCATTTTACAGCACAAAGCATATCACCATTTTAAAACTCATTGTGGTGCTTCTGCTGTAATGTTAGAAAGCATAAGTTGAAATCTTGCCTTTGTCGTAGCAACAAGTTTTGGTATCTGTGTTTTATGAAATAAACGGCCGTTTATTCATAGACCTCAGCAAAGGTATGAAAGGCTAAAGCACAGGGCAAGGACCCATTTTTCAGGATTCCTTATTTTTTGAACTGAAGATGTATCTTGACAGAATTTTAAATGTTTTCTTTCTGATCGCCACAGAGGCCTTGGTATGGGGGGGGGGGGGGAAACCTGATTGAATTATTTCTTATTGAAAAGAGGAGTAGTGCTAGACAGCAAAGAATACATTTGTAGCCTCTCAAAATATTTATATTGATTTTCAGGGATTGTGAGTTTGCGATGAAACAAAAACATTATTGTCTGTAGGCATTGCTCTTAAAAGCTTTTTCTGTTTAAAGACATAATACCCTGTGAGAATACGGTCAAAGATGCCTTTAATTAGAGAAATAAAAAGGAATGTGCACGTGTTCTTTGATTGCATGTGTAGCAGCACTCTTTGTTACCGTGTATGTATGTGTGTAATATAAATA
>JAODLC010000042.1:7028558-7072559 GCA_026781145.1 Hippopotamyrus pictus | reverse complement strand
GTGTGTGTGTGTGTGTGTGTGTGTGTGTGTGTATATATATATATATATATATATATATATATATATATATATATATAATATATGTATATGTATTATTATTATCATAGCTACCCAGTGATACATGGGATCGTCTTCATACATGTGATTTTGTGATTTGTTTCAGTTTTGGAGACATACAGAGTTGGTAACTTTGGTAGGCTGCCTGGAATAAGATTTTCAGTCTGAGACACGTCTGCACACACATGCACACACTTACACGCATGCAACAGTTTTTCTTTTTTTTACCTTGTAGATAGTCTGTTGGGTTTGTTAATTGCAGAAATACAACGTGATTTGAAATGTTTAAATGCAATAGTTTTTATGACCGTAAACTTAATGGCTTACAAGAAACAACACTACTTTCATGCTAAGCAAATGTGCACCAACATGTATTGAAAACATGCATTGTGATCAGGGTTGGAATTTTGCTGTTTCATTGTGTCTTTGATATTTATGGCCCTAACCACCTAAATTCCTTCCGTGGGATTTGGACATCCCCAAGTTTGTTGTTACAATGAGATGCTTGCTCGCATGCCTCATGCAGCCCGTTAGTTAACTGTATATTGGCACGGAAGAACAGTAACTAGCATAATCAGACAGTAATGACAACATAAGCAGCAGTGCAGTCAATAAATAACATCAATGGTAGTGGTGAATAACACAAAACCATGCAAAATTCTATCCCAAAAACAAACGGCAAGATAGAATGGTGGTAATGAATAGAAGGTGCAAATGACCAGCAGTTTAATCTATAGCACCCTTATAATTATCATTCATTGAGTAGGCTGATAGCCTGTGGGTATATACAGCCGCTGAACCGTGGGCTATGAGATCTACCTGAAGCAGAAGTGAAGTGGATATGCAGGGTGATTGGAGTCCCTGATGATTCCAGTCTGTCTGAGGCAAGCTGTGGTAAAAAATGCCCTGAAGTGAAGGCACATGTGTGCTAGTGAGGGGCTGGGCTGTCTGCAGGACGCTCTGCAGGACGCTCTGCAGCACACTGCAGTGCTCCGCCAGGCAGTTTCCCTCTCTTAGCGCTTGATAGATATTTACCAACATTGTAAGTTTGTCTCACAAAGAAATGTGTATGATAATTACATCTAAATGTCGACCTTTTTAGCCAGATCGGTGTGAAAACATTATAGTTCATTGAAGAGCTTACAGTCGTGTAGCTGAAGCCAAGCTGGTGTGGAGCCATGAGTAAGGAGTACTGAAGTGGGGTGAGTCGTGGTTAAGAATGATGTGGCAGATCCCTGACATCTTTGTTATTGCAGTGGATTGTAAGAGAAGCCGCTTGAAACACAGAGTACATGTCATACATATGCACAGTAAGTTAGATCACCTAATATAAGGCAAGAAAAGAAGGCCTGTTTTACTGAAAGACAAAACTGGTGAAAAAGTCATTTTCATCAGCATAAATGAAATGATATACTTTAAATATTTTAAAATGTAATGGTGGAAGCAATGAGAAGGATTAATGGTAGCCTTTTATGAGTTATTGATAGCTTAAGGGATTTCAGATTCGTGCAGGTGGCGTTGTTGATGTAGAAGAAAGATCTTTTTGTTTATAGTTTGTGCTGTTGAACTATGATTTTTATGGTGCTGACCATAAAAATATGCCTGAGAAAATAATGCATGTGCCGTTAAATTATGATTGATTACTTGTCACACGATTCACTAAAGTATGGGAGGGTAACGCGGGCCAAATATAAATAAGAAAAGAGAAGGAAAGGAAAGAAAAGAAGAAAACAGACATCAACACATGCCATTAAAATTAATATTTTTTAAGCTAACGTTTTATGTTAACCCTATAAGAACCAACCTCATAACTGAACTCTGCTGCGGCTGAATATACAAACAAGAAATGAATTTTAAAGATCTATGACTTAATGTAAAGTGGCTTCTAACAAAAATAAACTGGAGTTTATTTCTTTGCATAAGACATAAGGGAACAATGGACTAGGTATGAAACTTAGTAACTAGGAGCATGTTGGCATACATGTGGTCTGTGGGATCAGCATTCTGATAGTGACACTTTGTTTAAAATGATGTATATTTTCATTTTATCGCTTTCTTCTTTTCATTTTAATTAGAGCACTTCCCTACCTCATTTACACAGTGCCAGGTTCGGTTAGACTAGTTTTGACCAGTTTTATTTGACCCAGATTTTCTTACCTCTAACAAAAAAGAGTGACATCACTAACCTGGATGCTGAGGAATTTTGGCAAATGAATGAAATGCCAATCCTGTGAGATGCACATCATGTTCGAGGAAGCAGTGTTTGTTCCAGGAAGCGCGCTAAACTACGACCTTGGCTGCCAGAATGTGACGACGGAGACGTGTGTCAGGCTGTCAGGGGCTACCTCTGCACAGAGGATGCCGTCCCTCTGCAAACTCTCAGAACAGTACAGTTTACGCACCAGTCTTGATTAGTCGTGTTAGCCAGATACAGTTCACAAAATTATTAGTTCTGACTCTTAACAGCTTTTTAAAAAAATGTTCTGTTGTCACATGCTGTCAAGTTAATGTGAACTACAGGCAACTGTATGAATGGAATTTCTTCAGAATGTCATGTGTTCTGTATGAGGCTACATGTTTCCCTCTGTCTGTCAGTCTGTCTGTCTGTCTAGAGCTTAGTCTACTATAAAATAAGACTAAAGTAACATTGAAAGTTTAGGCTTGATGTTGTCAGTCAGTATTGTAACCACAGAGGTACAGACAAGGCTGCCCCCCCTCCGCAGATGTGCCCCAATAATTAGTTGTATCAATTTTTATACATTTCCTTATCTACTATCCTCTAGCTTGTGGCGAGCCGATTGCGGGCCGGTCTCTCGGTGCCTTCCATCCTCTTCGGCTCGCCCCTGTTACTCCCAGACCAGACCAAAGTCTGGGTCCTTGCCAGGTTTCCCGCCCTTGCAGACGCTCTTTCCCAGCTTCCTTTGAATCTAATCGTGCCAGCTTTTGCCCATGATTGCTGTTGTCCAGACTTTCTCAAACATTCATATTCTACTTTTTTAACTGTTATATATTTAACTGCTGCGCGTTTCCGCCATACTTGAAACTTATTTTTACATTGTCCGTCTACTTTCTCAGTTGCATAGTTATACGGCGTTCATTCAGTGCAGTAACACGTGGAATACCGAACGCTTTCTTCAAGTGCATAGCTGCATTTTTGCAGTTAACGCACAGTGCAGCAACATGTTGGATATCAGACGGTGCAGAAACACGTTAACACAAAATGCAATAACGTATGCTTTCTAAGGCTTTAACTAAGAATCCACTTTTGTTTGACCAGTTCATATGCATTGTTATGAACCTTGGCTCATAGGACGTATCATATGGTGTGAGATGCTTCATCCCCGCCTTCACTAAACAATCTTAGTCCAGCTCACCACAATAACGGCTCTGGAGGCGGCCTTTTGTCAGGAATAGCTACAATGTAACTGAAAAACCTGTACAACTGAAAAGGGAACCGGACTCTTGAAATATGATGAAAAAACAATACTCCCTCTCTAGCAGTAAACACATCCCGAAGAAGTGTCACAGTTCCTGAAAGCCGCTAGTGAACGGGTGAGTGCTTCTTCTCCTTGGTCCTCGCCTAGGGGTCGAACACCACCCTCTACAAGTGGAATAATTTTCGGCCCTCCAATAGATCGCAGCAGCCCTAAAACGAGTCAAGAGGCGAAAAAGGCATAGCAACAGAGAACAGGAGTAGGTCATAACAAGACACACACACACACACACACACACACACACACACACACAAACTAATAAAAATAGTCTTCAACCTAGGCTTCGGAACACACATTGAGATGTTGCTAAACACTTAAACACTCAATAATTACTTATTCTTATGCACAATTTCCCTACATGAATACATACATTTAATCACATATACATCATAGTAAAATACTGAAAGCAAATCGCTGGGCTTCCTTGCTGTACGCAGTGGGACAGATGTCCACCACAAGAGACTCTTGCGTGGTATCCGATTGCAAGCCGCAAAATCACTGGACCACCTCAGAACTGTCTGCGCGCATCTCTCCTCTGAGGTCTGCTTTTATAAGGACAGTTTCTCCGCCGTCTCCATGGGAAACATCAGCGGAAGGCCCAGAACCACCGATGCCTCTCCTAACTCTTAGAACCCAGTTCCTGACTTAACACTAGAACTTCACGCCTTAGAGACGAAAAACACGCTGTTGTCAAGCACTGTGCAAAAAAAAAAAAAAAAAAAGAAATCCGGCAAAAGAACGATGCTGTTTACAGGGCATTCTTAGAAAGTAACACTAAGTTCATATTTTCAAGGGTGCTGTGGAACCACTTAGCACATACATTCCCTATGGGGTGGAATTGGTTAACGTTCTGCTCTGAATGGATGTATTTCGGTAATCCCGAGACTCCTTGGCAGGGTCATGTTTGTGTTTATTAACTGATTTTGATAAGGGAACGTGTTTGCCCCTTTGAAATAATCAAAACACTGGACTTGCTAAGACGGTGTTTCTCAAAACCGGTCCTCGAGGACCCCAGACAGTCCATGTTTTTGCTTCTTCCTGGCAGGGAGCTGGGAGGGAGCAAAAATGTGGACCATCTGGCAGAGACCTGGGAGAGAGCAAAAATTTGGACTGTCTGAGGCTCCCTGAGGACCGGGTTGAGAAACACTGGGCTAAGAGATTTTTCTGTAGTCCAAAAACCGATGTTCCAGCTCCAGTGATATGAGTTTTGCTTTGGACTGGGGAAAAATTGGCAAAAATATCTTTTCCCAGTACAAATGTAGTCAGTCACACTCTGCCCAGTGATTAGAAGCAAAATTTATAGTCTTAAAGCATAATTTTCCTTGCTAAACTGTCAGAACTTAATGATATTTGAAGAGACAGAAGAATAAGCTTGTGTTTATCATTATTTTTTGCTTTTAAAAATTGCCAGATTTCTTTGTGCACCATTTTGTGTAAATTACAAAAAACATAAAATTGATTGTGCATTTGAAAAAGCTGGATTAACAATTTCTTCTATTATTAGCTGTTAATATAGTTTAGCTTAAAGTAATTTCATAATGTACAGCAGGCATAAATCGCCTATAAATGGCATGAAGTTTGATGACTGCAAACAGCAGAGCGCAAAAGAAACGGTGAAATATTATTTATAAATAATATACATACACATAATTAATACATTTTGATGTGTGATTTTGACAAGAAATAAACACTATGTGCCAAATATTATGTGAGCTACAGGTAGAATTGCTGAATATGAACCTCAGTCACCTGTTGAAGTTTAGGGGAAAAATACGTTCCTGCCTATAAGAAATGAATTTCAGCTCATTTATTTCCTAACATCTTATTCTGTTATGAAGCAAATAATACCATAGTAAACCTGTATTTCCTGCCTGATTATCTGTTCACTGTTCATTGTTTTTGAAAATAACTCATTAATTTTGTTTTTCATGTATTTTCAACTTTCTTATTCCTGAACCCAACCATTGGTTAAAAAAGAAACCTCTCCTGTGTAAGCTCTAGTTTTGTATTCAGCTGCGTAGGTATCCGTACGGGTATGACTACGATAAAATGTTTAATGCAGTACAGCTGTTTGTATTTTTGAAAAACAGGACATGCAGAGATAAATTTGTGTGCTCTAGGCAAAATAAGTGGTTTTGGAGAAACGCAGGCTTTTTGCACTCCTAGAATCAGTGTTTTGGGCTGCCTGTTGATGTAATCAGAAATGTAATGGACCTTTTGGAATCTGTCAGTGCTGGACTTTACATTATAAAAATTAAATAGCATGATTATGAAAGGGACGAAACAGCTGGGGTAGAGTCTTGGCAAGTCTGGGGCCAGTGTCAAGAAGAACAGTGCACACGTATACTATAGGCCGGTCTGTTACAGAACATGGACACCAGTGTACCTAACTGCATGGTTTTTTTGACTGAAGCCTCCTACAGACTGCGATTTCAGCAGTCGAATGAGTTTATTGCAAGCTATACTGTGTGACATACATCTAACCCTAACCCTAATGCCTGTTGAATCGTAGACTACCATGCAAATCAGTATACAAACGCTCCTCTACTTACGAATGAGATGGGTTCCGAATGGCCGTTCGTACAGTAACTTGAAATGTTCGTAAGTCGTTATTCAGCATCATTTTAAGGGTACACACAAATATAAAGAACTAGGATGCTGGGAGTACGCACGCTATGCCGCCGCACGGCGGGAGTAGAGGCCAGAAGTCGTACTAGGCGGAATTGGCGCACAGAAAACAAAATTGAGGTTGCGGACAGGAAACAGGAGCCCAATGAACACAATTTGGACTTGCAGTCCTCTTTGTTCGTATGTGTGAAAGTTCGTAAGTTGAAAGTTTCTAAGTAGAGGAGCGTCTACAAGAATAGAACATCATTATGTGTTGATTCGTTAGTAGATGTACCTTGTACCAGTAGTCATATTGTGAGACAGTCATACTGCATTTCTGCCATTGTCAGAAATTTGTCGCAGCCTATCTTTGGTCGCAGGACCGTGATAGCATTCATCTTTGAACCTCTCTCTCAGTGCGATGCCTGGCCACCGGTTTGGAGCCACGACCAAAGATATCGCCGCAATTTTTTATGTTGGTAATCTTTGGTCTAGGACAGGAAAAAATCATACATTGTATACCTGCCTGTAGGAAGGAGGATGTTTGTCTCAGCATGGACAGAGCGTGTTAAGACACAAACACACACACACACACACAGAGCTGGGGGTAGGAATCTAACCCTCAATCCTGAAGGTATATGGCCCCCCACATTAAGTAAAGTGAATTATGAGCCTACAGCAGGGCTTAAAGACCATAATCCAAGATCCAGAACAGAGAGGTTTCCAGAGGTATTTACTATTTATGTGTGCCATCTACTGTGGCAAACTTAGTCCAGTGACTAAAAGATGGAGGGAACGTGTAAGCTGGCATGTAGCTAATATGAGCTTTCTTATAATTGCATGAATCTCAAATGATAAACCTTTCAGAAAGACCTTAGTTTACATCGCAATGTGAACTTCTAGCAAACACAGTCATTAGCTAAAAGTTGCATATGGCTAGAACAGGACAGGAAAAGCACCAAGGTCCTAATGCCCCACCCTTTACACCGTGGAATGTCCTTGATTGCCAAATGTTTGTGTATTAACAGAGTAATTCATGTCACGATAACAATTATATTTCATTAATTCCTCTGACTAAGTTCAGTGGCTCCACAGCAAAGAGGAACCTTGGCTGTTGTACACAATTACAGGCTCATTTTTATACTCCTTATGACAGAGGATGTTTTTGTGTGCTAAAAGTTCACTAGCACATATTCACTAAATATTTTTGAAAATTACATATTTTTGAAATCCAGATAGCTGTAAGCCTCCCTCTCTATATACTTGAGATTGTTTACTGTGGGTAAGTAACCTGTCCATTGACATAAGCTACATTTGGGCAGCTCGATTTCTTTTTTTAAATGTTCAAACTAAATTGACAAATGCCTCAAAATTATGAACTCCTGATAGTTTTTGATCACTTTTGTTAGCCCAGTGGAGGCAGATGTAGCCATGATTTTGCAAACGTCAAACAGCTCTGTGTAGCACATTAAACAATGGCTGCACCAGGACTTCTGTTGTCATCGACGGGACGCAGCTTTCAGACAGACTGCTAATTAACACCACAAAATACATTTCTGATACGCACAAGAAAAATGTCAAACCTAGTAGTGGGGCAAAGGGCTACAACGTATGTAAGTGAAATCCATTAGTGAATGCCATGAGAAAACAGATTGTTGCACACAGTGTTGTATAACAATTGGCAGTGAGACAGAAGTGCTGTAAATGAGTGTGCTTGACACATGATTATGCCCCATTTCTGAATGCCCAAGTTGCCCTTCCAGTCTTAACTGTAGTTAAGCTACACTTGTAGAAGGATATAGTATTTCCTTGTATTTTAGTTTCAGGAAATATCATAAAACATGCTTCAAAGTAACAAACCGCTGATAAGCTGTCTCTTTATATACTGTTTATGTAACATTAAAGAGTTATTTAAGTGCTGGGAGTTTTAAGTTCAGAACTGTAGGCAAATGATTGATACATTGATTTAAGTGGAGCAACGTGTAGTTAGATAAGACACTGGGAGCCAGGAGAACAGTCAAGGTGTAATTGTGTGAGAAAAGGTTAGGGTAACAAGCAGCATTCTAGAGTGAAGGCCACAGGAAAGATCCAAAATCAACAGAGCGCTGCTAGATGAGTGTGTAAAGCACACGAGCATGAATTGGGGGAATGTTCGGAAGGTGGGCGGTTTCTCAGAGATGCCTGTCGCTTTTGGGTGGGTCTCTGGCTGGCAGGCCTCCCAGCACGGTGTCATACAAAGTCAAACCACATTCAAAGAGCCATGCTTGGTGTTTTCTGTTACCAGCCGTGGCACGATTACAAGTCAATAATCTGTGTCAGTTTTGCCCGCACTCCATATGACTATCAGGTACAGAGATGGTCTTCAGCGGAGCGGTTGTCAAATTTGTTTTCCATGACTAATTGAACCAACCTCACAGAACTAAAGAATGTTACCGAACAATATTTTGTATTTTATAGATAACTACTACTGAAAATATGAGAAAATAAGCAGAAAATAAATATGAATAAACAAATAAGTTCGTATAGTACTAAATGCGTATGTTTAATACACGTTATCAATCTTGTAGATATTACAGTTGTGCAAGATAATTTATCTTACAAATGTTTTCATTGTGAAAATATGCATTGTTCACACTGTGCACAGATTATTGTCTATAAATTTTTTTCCCCCCCAATTTATTAAAAATACATTACCCAGAATTCACAGTCACAGGTCCTGATGTTTTGCTTAAAGAAAATAAAGGTCACCTGTGCCTGTGTTGGAATTGTGCAGCCGGTTGGTTTAGTGTGTGGAAGTTGAACTTTGATTTGATTTTTATAGTTGCCAGCATAAGAGGAAGTGCCAAGTTATCTGAATCTATCGTACCAGCTCGATCCCCTCCAGGACTGGAAACACAACCAGAACCGGTTCCCTTACTTGGCCAGACTTGCTTCCCAGTGCTCAGGCATCCCTGCCTCACATTTTCGGCGTCACTGGCAAGATGCTTGGGCCTGACAGATGTCATTTTAGCAATTTGAAGTTTTTAACAGGTAATGATGATTGGATGAATTAAAGAATGAAAGTATAAGATTATAATCAATAAAAGAACGTTACCACAACAGTGCACATTGCTTATTATTTTATGGTTTGCAGCATCATGTATTACAAGAGCAAGCAAGGCAATACCCATTTCTTCCATTTAATGTAGCAAAATATTTCTGTTCAAATAATCCTTCAATCCTTCACTGCTATAAATAGTACATTCAGATCTACATCATTCCATGGATTTCTAGAAAGCTCAGTTCTATGGCAGTATAGTCATCATTCCTCACTTATTTTCAAGTTTTCCGTTTTATTTAATGTATTTTACATAAAATACTGTTCTACTTGAAAGCTACATTGAACATTGTGTTATATTCAGGATTACACACACACACACACACACACACACACACACACACACACACACACACACACACACACACACACAACTTGGTCTTCCTATCTAAATGGGGACCGTCCATTCCATTTCTATGGGAAAAACCCTAATCCCAATCACGACACCCTTAACCCCTACCCATCCCTAACCTTAACCATAAGTAACCAACCCAAATTCAAGACTTTTGGCATTTTTACTTTTTTGATTGCATTCACAGATTTTTATAAATCCAATTCAATTCTAGTTCTTCTTCCTGTAGGATTTTTTTTCCCCAATTCCAATTTCAGTTCCATTTCCTGGTTTGAATTGGATTTGATGAGTTCATTCATGAATGGCTGTTTACTGATGATAGTGTCATCAGTAGTAAATTTGATGTGATAACTTTCAGATTAAGAATGACAGAACTTCATTTTATCCAGTCTCTAGCAATAATGCAAATCTTGTCTTAGCACTTTAATGTAGTCAAGCAATTTTGAGTTTTTTTTTACTTTTATAAAATTATACTTACAGTTCCTTTATCAACGGGGTCATTTAAAGTTACTTTGCAAAAGTACACAGTCATAAATAGCATAAAATAGGCACTTGAGAAATGATGCATTAAGCTAAAAATTATATGATGGTGTTATCAATCAATTCACTGATGCTCCTATACTATATACAGTATATTGCTATATATACTTCATATATAAAGTGCTTTGGTTTAAGTTACAGGGCGCCAGCTATGGAGGTTTAGCCAGGAGGAACGGGCAGGAAGCTAAGCGAGAGGTGACTGGGGCAGCTGGGGTGGTGGTCGGGCGAAGGAGGGGCAGACCCTTTGGATGTTATGCAGAAGTAAGAACACCCAGTAGTAGGTGCGCATGCTAGAGGATGATAACGCCAAGCTTTGTGGCATTTGAATAACTCTGAGATGCATCGAGGCTGTGGAAGGAAGTCTGCACGTGTTTCAGAAATGGCCAGTTAGCTCAGATAGAATTATCTGCTAGAAAATAATTAACATAACAGACGACCTGTGTGTCAGGGTCAGATACAGTTTATCTACGTAGTGGTGGTAAGAAAAGTTGTAATGAGAAAGGTAGAATACCAGCAGATAAGACTGGGTCCAGTACAGACCATGTGACTGCAACCTTAGTTAGGGACCAGGGGTCTGCTGACAGTCACTCCAGAAGAGGACACACAAGTGCAATGAAGAGCAGCCTGTGGGGGCAGCGTGTGGCTCAGCGGACTAAAGCCTCTGTACCTCTGATCAGAAGGTCGCCGGTTTGAGCCCGGCCTCGGCAGAATAGTTGTGTCTGTGGGCCCTTGAGCAAGACCCTTAACCCCCGCAGCTCCATGGGCGCTGCTACAGGTGGCTGCCCTTCACTGCCAAGCTTCCTCTCACCTGCATGTGTGTCACGAAGAGCAAGAGGAGGGAAGAGAGAACAGGAATTTCCCCACGGGGATCAATAGTGTCATCTTTCGTTCATCCATCCTTAATGATGGTAAAGAGGACTTTTGGTAGTGTAGTGAAATGACTGGGCAGGACACTCAAGCAGAGTAACCAGACTTATATTTTAAGTTCCACTCTTCACCATTGAAAGATTTTCATTTTCAATTTCAATTCCTATCTATATTATAAGCTGCTATCCTTTAAATCTGGTTGAACTTCACGGTTTCTGTCTCATTGTCTTTTTATCTGTCAAAAATGGACGGGGTCACATTTTGGCAGGTCATACATTTGATTATATTTAAAACCACTGTTTCTAATTTCCTCCTTTATTGTGGGAAATAGGGGAAATGAGAATATCTGATATTAATAAAAGTAAGAAATCTTTTTGAATTAAGAATGACAATAACGCTTTAGAACACATTTTATGTATACTGCCTTTCTCAATGTATTTGCTCAAAAAATAGTAACAGTATTACAAGTTGATTAAAAACTAATTAAAACCCGCATCCTGATCAGGAACAAAGGCAGAACATGTTAGAAGGGACTGAAATTATACAAAAATCTCTGAGGGAGCTGAGACGAGGAACAACCTCCTGCATTATAAATTAAAATGAAACGCTTGTGACCATATACAGTTACTCTTAGCTAGATGTGTTTATGTGTCTTTAAGAGTGATCTATGGTAACCGATAAGCACAGTTATTTCTACAGATATGGTTACTTCAGAATGATCTTCTTAGTCGAAATGCAAAGTGAGCGCACAATGCGACGCTGAATAAACATCGGAAAAGCGTTCCAGCCGCTGCAGGCCACTTATGCTCAGCAGCGGGTTTATTAGGTACCGCAAACAGCCTGAGTCACGTGTCTACAACTCAATACATGCAGCACGTGGAGGGGTGCAGAAGTCCACTTACTGCTCAGCTAAGCATTAAAACTGCTTAGATCAGGCATCTTGGCCGTGTTGAATGCGGCGTGAAAGCCGGAGCCATACGTGCCTCTTCTGGTGTCTCAGAAACGGCCTCCCTCCTGGCATCTTAATGATCTACACTGTCTGGAGTTTACAGTAAATGGTTGATGACCGAAAAACAATGGCGTTTTCATGGACGAAAACATTGAGGTCAGAGGAGAACGAACGGTCAGACTTGTTAAAGGTAACAGGAAGGTCACAAGTGCAAAAATAACAAGTGAGTACATCAGTGGCGTGTAGAAAGGCGGCTCTGAACGCCTGGCTCTCCTCCCCCCGAAGTGGCTACGAGGCGGGGGCGTCTCCTTCCTGGTACTTCCCAGTAAAGTGGCCACTGAGGGTGTGTGTGTGGGTTATATACATTACATTGTGGGGACCAAATGGCCACCATCCATTTTCCAACCTGCTTACCCTTCTGGGTCGGGGGGCCTATCCCGGAAGCTATGGACACGAGGCCGGGAACAACCCAGGATGGGGGGGCAGCCCATTGCACTCACACACCATTCACTCACACACGCACACCAATGGGCAATTTAGTAACTCCAATTAGCCTCAGCATGTCTTTGGACTGTGGGGGGAAACCAGAGTACCCGGAGGAAACCCCACGACGACACGGGGAGAACATTCAAACTCCACACACATGTAACCCAGGCAGAGACTCGAACCCAGCTTCCAGAGGCCCCCTAATGTGATAAAAAAAAAAAAAAAAAACTGTTATTTTAATGTTGTAGGGACCATTATTTTGGCCTACACAAAGGGAAATTCGGTTTTTATAAAATTTGTGAAAATGCCCAAAGTCTTTTTTTGTCACTTATGGTTAAGGTTAGGGCTGGGTAGGGGTTAAGGTCATCATTATTGGGATTTAAGTTTTTCCCATAGAAATGAATGGAGAGTCCCAACAAAGATATAATTACAAACGTGTGTGTGTGTGATTCTACATGGTATAAACTTACTCTGTGTGTGTGTGTGTGAGAGAGAGAGGTTTTGGCTTAGTTAATTTATGTAAAATATATATCAAGATTAACTGCAGGTTAACATAGAAATTATCTAAATGTGCACTTGCAACTACAGTATAGTACAGATACACTAATGCTTTGATGGCAATTGTATTTCTCATATTAATAATTCTGATACTAATTAGACAGGGCTTTTGATGTTTTTTGGGAAAGAGGTGTACATTACATTAATTTACTTTAGATGTAAATTATTCATTTAGACCTTTTCCTGCCATGATATAAGCGGTAGTCCTTTTGTGGAATCTAAGGATTATATATGTACTTCAAAATGATGAATTTAATTTGTGGATGGATTCATTCCATAAAAGGTACAGATGGTTGAGGTTGCATTACATCTCTATGAAAGGTTAATATTTTTATGCCTGTTGTATTATACTATAATCTATTATATAAACAGTTGGATGTATGGTTAGGTGGGTAGATGGACTGTATATTAACAGTGAATCATCTTCATGTTCAGCAGCTCTTCAGAATTGTGGTAACACTCAAAATTGGAATGTTTTTGTAGAGGACAAAAAAACATTTTATGGATATTTTATACAGACATTGACTTTCTCATCAGCCTTGTTATTTTATATAATATAGGTATAGGTTTTCTCTAACTTTTTAAACTGTGGATGGACACTTGGTTAAATGCAATTATCCACTCAGGGTTCATCTGTTTTCTGTACCATAATTCACGGTACATCACTTATTTACAGTGCAATTTACATGCTTGGGACAGGATCCAGTTCATCATGGCTAACATCAGACACTGAATCTTAGTTTGGCAGGCAAACTGTGGTTATTATATTTGAAGGGACTCTTTTGTGCAAAACTTTACTCATAAGAATTTTTTCTGGTGGAAAAAAAACAGAAATAACAATTGTCAGGTGCAAGGCAAATAGGCTTGATCATTTAAATTCTTCTGAACATGTAACCAATACTCTCAGGTAACACCTTTAATCATTTAAGCGTTGAGAGCCACAATTCTTTGTGGTTTGGAAGCCATTTTAAAACCCCAACTATTCCACTCATTCAACATTCAAATTCTGTGGTGTTTTGCCAAGCAGGAAGAATACAAGTAAATGTATGAATTCCTCTTCTACCTAAGTAGTCCTTTAAAGAACACTGTTTTTATTATAACCAATAATTGAAATGTCCAAATAATGGGATGCATGAAATCATGCATCCTATGCAATACTGTATACATTGTAGTAGCAACTGAGCTGTGTATTAAATCCATTAAACCAGGTGAAATATGACAAACCGTATTTAACCTTATACCATTAGGGTAGTTGCACTTCATTTATAATAAATTAATGCAATAATATTAATTAAAACAAAATTACCTGTCATAAGGTGTTAAAAATTTAATCTGATCCAGATTGGAACTTGATGT
Organism: Hippopotamyrus pictus; assembly: GCA_026781145.1. Lineage (NCBI taxonomy): Eukaryota > Metazoa > Chordata > Actinopteri > Osteoglossiformes > Mormyridae > Hippopotamyrus > Hippopotamyrus pictus. The sequence continues at coordinate 7,058,196 of JAODLC010000042.1, read as the reverse complement.
TCGAGGAACACATGAAAAAACCATTTGTCATTCTGCTTGGTATAAACTTACTGTTGAAATTTTTTCCTGCCCTGCTGGTGACTGTGGAAGAGCAGATCAATCAAAAAAAGAAAACAAAACAACCAAAATATATAATGCAATAACCAGAAAAGAAATTAGAAAATTTTGCTCAACTGTTATGCTCCGCGCTCAGTGTCTCAAAAGAAGTGGTTACATTTTCATGATGTATAGAAGAAATGTTGAATTAGCTTACAGAATATATATGGAATAACACACCAGTAATTCATTACAAAATGTTGTATGATGAAGATCACTAATGCATTTATTAATTGTTTGTATTTTGTATATGTGATGCCTAACAGAATTTGTTCACGTTTGGTTTTAATCATTTGTGGTTTCTCTTATATGGCAGGTGATATCAGGTGCAAGGGGATGACCGAGCGGGTTCACAACATAAATCTCCACAACTTCAGTAATTCTGTACTCGAGACCCTCAATGAGCAGCGTAACCGCGGACACTTCTGTGACGTGACCGTTCGCATCCACGGGAGCATGCTGCGAGCCCACCGGTGCGTGCTTGCTGCTGGGAGCCCTTTCTTTCAAGACAAGCTACTCCTAGGATACAGTGACATTGAGATCCCTTCTGTAGTATCAGTACAGTCCATTCAGAAGCTGATCGACTTCATGTACAGCGGGGTACTGCGCGTCTCGCAGTCCGAAGCCTTACAGATCCTTACCGCTGCCAGCATTTTGCAGATAAAAACTGTCATTGATGAGTGCACTCGCATTGTCTCACAGAATGTGGTCTTGGGTGGGACTAGTGGCTTCCCCTTCATTCGAGAGGACTCTGTACAGGAGACCCCGAGAGGTACCCCAGAGTCGGGAAGTTCGGGGCCTATCAGCGACACGGAGTCGGGGTACATGCAGCCTTCATCGCAGCAAAGTTTGGAGCGTGTCTACACGTCCCTCTACTCCTGCTCTAGCATCTCGTTGCAGAACGGCACTCGGGAGCAGTCATTCTTCGGCGGATCCATCGTAGGCAGCTATGACTCCGCCTCCGCAGCACAGAAAGACCAGAACGGACAGGATCCATCTTGGGTTACTCGCATCCACGAAAGGACGCAGCAGATGGAGCGTTTTCTCTCGACCCCGGAGACCACCCATTGTCGAAAACAACCGCGACCGGTGCGCCTTAAGACGGACAGCGTGCACATAAAGCAGGAGGTGGAGGATGATTACGGCTGTTTCGGACAAGGCCGGGAGCTGGAGGAATGCGCGGAGGACGCCGATCAAACCGAAGGTGCTGAAAGTGAGCCCAAGGGAGAGAGCTTTGACTCTGGCGTAAGTTCATCCATCGGCACAGAGCCTGACACAATGGAACAACAATACTTGTCAGGCTTTGGAAGAGAAGGTACTGGGGAGGTCCTGCAAGGGGACGAGCCTCCTTTACAAATAGAGGTGACTGACTCCTCCCCAGAACAGATGACTGATGTTGACGATAGAGGCACATCACATAACACAGGGGAGCTTAGTCTCGGGCAGACGCCTGCAAATCCCATCATATCGCAGTCGCTGCCCAGTACGCAGCTCTACATACGTCAACCCGACTCTCTTACCAGCAACCTGAGAATGCCTCTGACCTTGACCAGTAACACCCAGGTCATGGGAACCGCTGGGAACACCTACTTGCCCACTCTCTTTGCCACACAGTCAGCCGGAGGCAACAAGCCCTTTCTGTTTAGCCTACCGCAGTCTATGGGGGGCCAGCAGCCCCAGTTTGTGGCCGTGCCTCCTCCCAGTATGCCCCCTTTTCCTAACCAGATCGCAGCCCAGCAGCCCTCGACGCCGCAACAAGTTGGCGGAGGAATGGGCCAGGGTGAGAAGAAGCCCTATGAATGCACTCTCTGCAGCAAAACATTTACTGCCAAACAGAACTATGTGAAACACATGTTTGTTCACACCGGTAAGTACTCACGTTCTTTACCATTTTGCACGCAGTGTTCTTTAATCTGATTCTTTCCTGAAGCAGTTCATGTTTTAAATATCCAACAGCATCGTAATATATGACTATTAATATCATTAACGGAGATTAACAGGTGATCACCTTTGATTATTATTATTATTATTATTTTTTTTTTTAGTTCTGTCAAAAAATGTACGACTTGTTTTATATGCTGATGAGACATTTTTTTTTTAATCTGAAGTGATTTGGCCATTTTTGCAGCTGGCTTCCTTCATTGTTCGCAGATAGCTACCGGTAGCTCAGTAATTCATTTTCTCACTATATACAATTCGAAAAATGGCAGCTTTTCACTCTCCACGTGCAGCTTCAGACTGATACCTAATTCCTATGTACAGAAATATGCACATAGCGAAAATTACTCTCATTATACATTATAACACCTATACCAATATCATAAGCATATTATGGTCTTAATGTTATCACCGTTTTATTAACTGTCATATAAAGATTAATAGTAAATTACAAAGAACATTAATTATGTAAGCATTATTATACAGTATGTGATAATGATTTATTTAAAAAGGGTCAGACTGAAAAGGTGACCATTCAGATTGAATGCAATATCGATAACTGGAATATTTATGTTTCAGGTTGAAGGAATAGTTGTTTTAAAATTTATAAGATTTTACACTTTGTAGATCCACATGTAATAACTGCATTTACAATATTCAAAATATTTAAGACTTAAATATAAAATTCTAAAAGTACTCTGAGTGAAAGCTGATTTTTTTTTCTAATTAAGAACAGTGAAATAAGTATTCGTCAGACTTGCGTATTTACTAGAATAAAGCTTTCATTGTGTAGCCGAATGCAATCGTCTTCATGACAATTCATAACTCAGAAAGCTCTGTTCTTTTGCATATGCTTGTATGCTTGTGTCTCCCACCCTGTTATATTATCTGGAAAACTGGGAGAGTATGTAGGCTAAAACTAAAGAAAAAAATGTTTTTGTCAGTATCTTTTCTTTCTGTTAAATTTATATATAAGTGATGAGATTCCCAGTTTGCAGGAAATTAAACCGAAGCTAAGAAAGTATTTAGTCACAGTAATACTCACCTTGTGAGTGTCCCTGTTTTAAATCTATAACCTTTGTATTCTGGTGTATTTAAAATAGCTTTCTATATTACATATTTATATCAAGATGTTCAATCAGTTAGTTCTGAATTTGAATGGATGCGGAGAAAGAGGTAGTGGTGCTAAACCAATAATGGCACGATGCAAAATGATATCACATCCACGCTGGACAGGAAATGATGCGTGGTGAAATGCAAATTGGCTTCAGCGGCCATGTTTTGTGGATTGCCTGCTATGCAGAATATGTGATTTACTTTAATCAAAAACTATTTTGTTAACAGCAGATAGAGCAAGTGTTTAGATGCACCATGCACTGCAGCAGTTAAGACTAGGGGGCTCGCTCATAATCCAGATGGAAAAGGGGCACCGAGATGACAGATTTACTTATGAGTTACGCTTAGAAAAGGTTTGGCCATTGTGGTTAAGTTATTAAAAGGGGGGAAATGACCAATGTGCTGTTCACACAGTATCTCAGAGGATTCTTTCAGGCAGTGTAGGAAGACATGCAAAGATCAGAGCTCACCGGTATATGGATACACTGCCAATCGGTTACGTTTAGTCAAGATTACCGCTTTTATAACCGGTTGTAACTTAACACCTCCTTCCGCAGAGAAAAAAATATGAGCATAACTGATCAACAAGAATGGACTTGAACCGATAGTATTGTGTTGCCTAGTATTTGAAAAGCATAGGCATTTTAACTGTCAGTGCTAATGCAGTGAAAATGTTGCAAACGAAAATAGAGAAGGCAAAGTACCAGTCAAAAGTTTAGACACACCAAGTCGCCTGCACATGACCTAGCCACCCAAACTGCACCCAAGGTAGAGATGGTTTTGAAGGAGTTTAACCAGAGACCGAAGGAATAATGAGAGCTCAATATGTATGTGGGACTTCCTAAGGACTGCTGGAAAAGCATCCCAGGAGGCCACCTCATGAGACTGGTGTAGAGGAGACGGTAGGGTCAACCAGTCCTTGAAGCGACTGGGATTAAGGACCTTGCTCACAGGCCCATTGGTGGGATCTCTCTGCCATCCCAGGGATTTGAACCAACGACTTTGAGTCCCAACCCACAGCTCTGTTAGGAAATCAATTTTTTTTTGCTTAATACTTTTTTGGTCCGTGCATAATCCATATATGTTATGTTATTTTATAGTGTTGATGTCTTTATAAATATTCTGCTGTAAAATATAAAGAATAGTACAGATAAACCTTTCTAGGGGCAGGTGAATCCAAAGTTTTGACTGGTACTGTATCTAGCACATTTTAAACAGAATTATTGTTTTGTGAGGTGACAGGGCTGTGGATGGAAACTGAGTGACAAATGCTTTTTTATGTAGATGAGATTTTGTGGGATCTAAGCATATATCTACACAAAATATAATGTTAATATACCTTATTCTTTATTTTGGGGAGAATGATCCAGGGAAGTTGTAATACTGAGTGCACCTAGTCTTGATAAGAGTCTTGTTTAATGATTTAACTTACTGGTGCATAAACTTGAACAAACTACAGCTTATTGTCATAAATGAGAAGTAGTACTAATTAGGTTTTATATTTCATTTTTTGTCGCTTTCTTTCCTAATATTACAATTTAACTTATATGAATACCAAACATTAAATGCACTGATACATTTTAAAGTGCTACATTAAGATGTAGTATGTTAATGCAAAGATTTGAGCAAATCCGTAGTAGGATACGTTTCCATCCTACAATACAAAGCACTCATGTATTAAAGCCCAGCGTATAATCAGTTTAACATAATTACTTGTCATTTGTATTTGTTCCACACTGTCACAATGAAAGTCTTTGTAAACTCAGATAAACAATAAGACTTAAATTTAACAGAAATTCAATGAAAGGAAAAAAGTAGAGAAAAGACAGCTTTTGCAAGAAAACTCAAAGCTTTAAAGTATCCGCCACTTAAAAATCCTGTATTCTTATTATACAGTTGGCTGTGGATGGTTTGGTAACATTTGATATCTTCAATTAAATTTTAAATTTAATCAGAATTCTGGAGTGTGGGTGTGTTCCACAATGCCCAACTCCTTCTCTGTGTTTTCTTGGAAGGTGCAGGCTCTGCTCTTACCTTTGAAAGAGTATAGTGTCACCATAGAGCAACTGTGAAAAGTACAATGAATATTGAATCCTCCTGGCATGTATATTTCAAATCATAGTTATATTATGAGCAAATGTGCCTGGGGGGAAATATGGTAGAATATAATAATAGTATAGTAACATGATTCTAAGCCCCAAGCCAACAACATAACAAACTTGGTCCATCTTAAACATTTTTTTATTCTCATCATACAACAGGCCTTAGTTGGTTTGGTAACTTGGTAGTTCAGTGGTAAGATCATTTTCCATGATTCGATTCCATAGCAGCACTATTCATAGCAGCTTTAGGTTTGTAAAGTAACCCATATTTATATTATTTTTATTGGAAATACTGGGGTTCTGGCACAGTGATGCCCCTGGAACCCTGAAATTAAAAGGGTTGCTATACAACCTTCATTAATACAGAAATGACAGACAGCTGATATCCAGTTTGGCTCAAAGCAAATATGTTTTCCTTATAAAACATTATTTGATTGTTGTAGTAACGCCACTACATAAATAGCACTAGATAAAATACAAGAGATATCAAGTGATATCAAATCTCTGAACTACAATAGTTGTTACTTTTATTGCCAAGACACACACACACACACACCACAGTCTATACAGCTTTTCAATGGTTTGCACTGACTATATTTAGCATAACAATGTTACCTTGCAAAACTAATGTATGCAAATGTTATATACAGATCTGTGGTCAAAAATCTGCTAGTTCAAGTCAAAGATAATACTGCAGTGTTTGAGCAGGGTGTGTAACGTGAATTGCTTCAATATAAAAATCAGATGATGAATAGGAATTGTGCAGAGACTCTGAGCTTTTGGATTAAAGTATCAGTTAAGCAAATAAAATATATAGTAATTTTATTCTCTGATTACTAATATCTGGCTTTAAATCACAGCTGCAATTCCACAATGGCAAATGCAGTTAACAGGTTTAATGTCTTCAATGTTGAATGAAATGGCAGGACTACAGGAACGGATCTGGGTGCAAGTGCTGAATAGTGTTCTGTCTGTGTGTCCGTCTTCTGATAACCAATTTGATTTCACGTTTAGGTGAGAAACCACACCAGTGTAGCATCTGCTGGCGCTCGTTTTCCCTGAAGGATTACCTAATAAAACACATGGTGACACATACAGGGGTGCGAGCCTATCAGTGCAGCATCTGCAACAAGCGCTTCACCCAGAAGAGCTCTCTCAACGTACACATGCGCCTGCACCGCGGAGAGAAGTCCTACGAGTGTTACGTTTGCAAGAAGAAGTTCTCCCACAAAACCCTGCTGGAAAGACACATGGCACTACACAGCACAGGTGGGAGCGGAATGACGGGGGTCACCGGGGCAGGGCCGGGGACGGGAGGAGGGGCGGGAAGCCCCGTCTCCATTCCGGTGCCCATGGCTGTCTCAGAACCTGGTGCTGGAGCGGTGACCCTCTCCATGCCTTTGAGCGGAGGAGCTGGAGTGGGGGCGGCGGGGGGGGTCGGCCCGGCGGGCATGGGCGTGGCGGCGGAGGCTAGCTGCCAGGAGGGCACCACTTACGTGTGTTCCGTCTGCCCGGCCAAGTTTGACCAAATTGAGCACTTCAATGACCACATGCGAATGCATGTGTCTGACGGATAAGTACAAAGCAAAGAGGACTTACAGAAAGGCACTAGATTATTATTATTTTTTTTCCTTATTTTGGGGTATGAAGAGAAATGAGTATAGACACTGGCACATTGTGTTTCCCAGACAAAACTAAATTCTTTTTTGGTACTCTAAAAAAAAAAAAACAAAGGATGGTGGCCTTAAGGCTTTTGTAGTTCAGCGTCGGTCCACTGGATGGACCCCTCACTACAGGCCTCCAGATGTATCCTTTCCTCCAATAGTCATTTATGTGTTGAACACCACCAAAAGGCCTACTATCGCTAAAAAACAATATACACAAATTTATATACACAAGCACACACACGAAACACACAAATACCCATCAAGCATTGCAAAAGTAGACATTTTCCTATACAGACCATTTTGGACACTCTATGAGTCCAAACGTACTGTGGTATGTGGCTTCCTTCAAAAGAATTTTTAAGTACCTGGCTTGTACTTTGATTAATTTTAAAAATATTGATGGTCACAAATTTGCCTTTTGTATAGAATAAGAAAAGGGGAGTTATCAGTATGACACTGGGTTATTTATTATAATGCTATTAAGGGTTTACATTGCAGCTATTGTTAGATACAAGTCAATTTTCGTAATTGTACAATGTAACTTCCTGAAAGTGGTAAAAGAGTGATCGGTCACTTCTTTGATGCATTTTGATGGTTCTGGGAAAGTTTACGAGATAGCAATTTGTTTATGTAACAGTATTTCAGCATTTTTTTTTGCTTACACTGCCACTAATACCTTAGAAGACTGTTAAGGCTAATTATTGACCTCTTCCAGTTAGAAAATGTGAGCTTAGAAGAGTAGAAAGTTTTAAAATAGAGGTTTTTTTTAATCATTTTTATATTTTTGTTTAAGGACATTAAGTTTGCAGTTTGGGCAGCATTATACTTGTATATGCCGCCAATTATTGTCTTCATTTTAATTGCTGCTCCTTTATTGCATTAATTAACTTGCTTCAGACTGTTATCAGCTGCTGTTTCCATTTTTTTTAATCATGGTTTTCAGATTCACTTAACGGTTTACCAAGAATGAAGATCACAGCAGTAGTCTGGATTAGATCAAGAATTATCATGTTCATTTTAATTTCCCACAAAAAGAAAAACTACAACTGTCTCTGAAAACCTCTGCTTTTCCTCTTAGCAACTGCATGACTGATGACTAGGCAGTTCAAAGTAAATGCACTACTTCTGATACACTAGTACCACCTGGTGGATAAAAGGGGAGTCTTTTTCTTAGCAGAAAATAAACTCAAGGATACAGAAGGAAGGCCTTTTTATTCCAATGTTTCATATTATTATTATTATTATTACTATTATTGTTATTATTATTATTATTATTGCTGTTGTTGATGTTATTGTTATTGGTGTTGTTTTGTGATTAATAATTATAATGGCAATGACAATAATAATAATAATAATAGCAGTTGTATTATATGATTTGCTTTCAGAATACTACCAATATGACAAACCATGAAGATGGATATCACAATTACATAATAAGTACATTCCCATTTTTGGAAGTTCACATAGAAATACGAAGGCGGAGTATGATGTTTTGAATTTAATGGGTTATTTATGTGTCACTCAATCACTCGGATACTTGTTGCTTGTTGTATTCCATCAAGGCAAAGAAATAATGTTTCTGAAAAACACAACTGCCTATGGTTAAAATCTACAGATTTTGCTCATTATTTGAGTAATGGATATAGGTTGGATAATCTAGAAAAAAAATCATTACAGGCTGCAATTAGTGTGACTTTTCCTTTTAGGAAATTTGCTAAATTCTAGACGAAAACAGTGCAGCTTTGCACATATCTTGCAAATGCCTGTGCTTAAATATTGTTTAGTTTAATAAAGGAATTCTGGTGTTTTATTAATTTTTAAATTAAATATTTTTCTTTAAAGCTTGAGAGAAGGACTGCATTGTTTTCTTGCATATATGTTGCACTGCTTAAACCAATAAGTGCACTACTGTTACCAGAGTTGTTATAGTTTTAGAGAAAAATAATATTTTTTTTAATTAATGTTTTTAAGATTTAGAATTCATTTTGTGTTAGAATAGCTTTGTTCTTTTTATATAAAGTAAATGTTTCTTAGCTTTTGTTATTTCTTGCTATATATGTATTCACTTGTGCAGTATTTGTGCAAGCATTTTCCTTTGAATCTGAACCATTTTGTGACTTTGTAGGATTTTTATTCTCATTTCTTCCTGTTCTTTTCAGTTAATTCCCCATTAACAGCAATTATTGTCATGCATTAGGTAGAGCAGTTCTGTTTTTAATAGCATTCATACCAAACTCTGTAAAGCACACACAAAAAAATGAAAAAAAAAAATCTAGTTAGAAAAAAAAATCATACTCACTGTTTTTCTGCACGTGTGGCTGTACCTGATGCTATGTAGTTTATGATCAGTTTTTTGTACAGCATTTCACATTCGCTCTGGAAAATGTGTACGCTTCTGTTTGTGTGACTGTATGTATGTATGCGTATGTGTATGTGTGAGAGAGAGAACGTGATGTATTTGTCCTGGTCCAGGTGTGATTTCTGAAAAGTGGGGCTTCCTTTGCAATATACAGTGCAGGTACTGATGAGAGATAGCTGTCGTAGATATATCACTGTCCTCAGCATCACTGATTATGTGCAGTGTCTAGTCATGCACAGCTTTGAACTCCTCCATGAAAACTTTAAATAGGCCTTTTGTTAACCCTACCCTTTCATTGAATGAAAATAAATATTTTCCATGTTAATTCCTGTTTTAGTTTTGCTGAATTTTAACTGGATACAGAAAGTAGCATTTAGAAAGACCCTATTGCACTAAATATGTTTAAATACATCCAGCTATTTAAAATGGAAAATTGAACATGTCTAGTAACTTGTTTATTAAAATACCAAATTCACACTCTATGGTGGCTTCATCTAGTAATGTGACACACATTTCTGTGTGTTTTGTTTTCCATTTTAGAAGGTGTATCTATGTAACGTAAAAAATAACAAAAACAAAAAAACTGACCACAACTGTAACTTTCGTAAGCTAATGTGTGTGGGTATTCTTACAATCCATAAACTGTGACTGCCTTCAGTACAGTAAAATTGCCAGAGATACATTTAAAGTTTCCATTTTGGATATTTTACTGTGTCATTATCTGATTACTCTGATTTTTAAAGTTCATTATAACAAATTTTGCCAAGAATTTTGAGAATATTTTGAAAGGTTGTGGCAGTGGCGCTGCATTTTAGGACAAAACCATGAAATTTATAGTTATTGGAGTTAAATTCATACGTTATGCAATGCTTACAGCACTTAATTTACTTTATATTTCTGAGCAGTAATACATGGTGCCTGTGTTGACCCAGCCTTACATGGTCCTTAAATTTAAGTAAGCATTCACAACAAAAGTGAATTATGGGGGGGAAAAAAAAAACATAAATTTAAACTATATAACTAGAGGAAAAAAGCTAAGTGGTGATGTATATATCACCATGTGAACGAGAAAAGTCTACTAATATGCAGATGCCTTATTATAAAACCATTGAAAACTAATAACTGGAAAGCATAGGTGAAATGAGCCTTAACTATAGACAAACAGCTTTCAAGCATAAAATATATGCAATCAGTATTCCTTTTTGTAAAAAAAAAAGAAAAAAAAGAAAATTCCTTGACACTTGAAACTTGCGGCACTACCACAAAGATCAGAAAATTGTCACTGCCAGCGGTAGTATGTAAATCAGAACCCAGAAGTATATCTATTATATATATAATAGATATATCGATATAGCGATATATCTCATTGGCGTTTTTTCTTTCAAAAATTCCACAAACATATTATTGTGCATTTTATTTATCGTTAATAAAAGGAGATACCTAAGTAACGTGAGTAAACTTTTTCTTTTTTTTGAACTTTTGCTATTTAAAGAAATACCTTGTTTCTATTTCCACATAATTATCAACAGTAATACAGCCCAAAAAAAAATCAGTGGATACCATGAAATTTGTTCATCCTAGAAAATAGTCATAGGGCTCTCACCTTGTCTTAAAAATAAAAACACTTAAAATCTATAATTTCTTCAAGATTTTTCTTATGTAAATCTGCTTAGGTCTCTCATAGTGTTAGAAACTCATTGTTCATTCATTGAAGTTGATATACTGCCAAATTGAAGCGTAATGGTGTCTTATCTGTAAGCTATTTTTTCCCCACGGACAGGAAACACGTCTTTCACCTGTTTGTTTATTAATAATAACCCCTCTCATTAGAAAAATGGACAGCAAGCTTACTCACAGTCTGATTATGCTGCTTTAGCGATGGTTAGAGATCATTGACATTGATGTGATAATTGTTTGTTACATATTCTACCGCATGTTACTGTGTTACATGTATGGCCTGAGCTTTTAAAACTTGAAGATAAAAAAATCTCTCTCCATTTTCCTCAGACCCAAATTTTCTACATAAATATTTATTAATAGGCATAGCCTCTTTCAGGTACTTTTTTCAGCCTTGAGTGAAACTTAAAACTGAAATCAATAACTTAACACAATCATTGCTGGATGAATAGAATGGATTGGCGCGTCCTGCTGTAAGTGAAACGGCTGCATTTAGCGCATGCGAGTTACATTTAGAGGGTACCTATTTGACCTGAGGTCAGAAAGCATCCGAGCGACTAATATTATCTCATCAGGTCAATATTTGAAAGAAACAAACTGATGCTCAATTTTGACATTATTGATATAAGTAAGGAAAGTGCTACAGAACAGCTGCACATACTCCAAATGTACAATATAGACCTTAAATATTTTAAGTCGTATGTTTTTAATTTAAACAAATCTCCACTGATACAAATAGGTTTTTAATCATTACTTTGTGTTGTTTTGTCATACATTTACGGAACACATTCATATAAATAATTTAGCAAAAAATACGTTCTCTGTTTTAACCAAAACATTATTTGGTCTTGCATGTTGTATTTACATAAGATACACAAACATTGTATATATACACAATTTGCTTAATACTTTTTGTGCAGTGAATTTGAATTATATTTGTCTATTGTTTGTTTAGCTGTAGTTTTCCTCTATATTGGTTTTCTTTGCAATTATGAAATTGCAGTAACTAGATTTTTAAATACAGTATTTAGTGGGTAAAGGATAATAAGCCATTAATGTCTCTACATGGGCAAACTTTCAGATATGGAAGTTTTTTCTGTATGAAATTGGGCAAGACTGAAAGTTAACATTTTGCACTGAATGCAAAGAAAATAGTTACTGTGATAAATTTAAATTGAGGACAATATGGAAAAAAATGTATGCGTTTAATTTCATTTAATGGTGAAATCATTTTGTATATCCTGATTTCACAGCGTCATGGAAATATCCCCTGATTTGGAATTATGGCATAATAATAATAATAATAATAATAATAATAATAGTTGGTTTAACTGCACTAAAAGTCACATTTTAGTACTGAGGTGAGCAGATCTTCCTATTTTAAAACATGAAATTTAACATGGATTGTCTTTTGGGATACCTGTTAGTCTTTTGGGATACCTGTTAGTAGCTGACATACCCATAAAAGTAACTGTTAACGGTGAGATTGATTGATTATTTTAGTTTTTCTGTTTGTGTGTGGCTGACGTTTTTTCTACGTGATTTTATCTGCTTCTAATTTGATTTGTATTAAATGACTATGGTAAATATCTACAGTTCTCAGTATAGCATTATGTACCAGTTTAATTAATGGACACCATTACTATTTACTTCAGTAGTACCACTTCACAAGCCAATAAACTCATATTTTGTATTTACACAACTCTTTTACTATGGAACACTTTTTACAGGCACTAAACTTTTTATCCATCAACATATCTTACAGATTATAAGGATGGCTTAAGATGTAATACTTTCTTGCAAGCTTTTATAAACTAGTGTTAAAGTATATTGGTAGTCTACGTATCAAGTGCCTATTTGTATAGAATAAAGTCATTTTCCTTAGTAGATGTTTAAAATATCACAATTTACCATTCAGCATATAATTGTAACATGTATTTTAATGTACAGTATACATTTAGAAAACGTTGACGAGTTTTTTTTTTCCGAGAAATCAGTACTTACAAGTCTATCTAGAAATAACCGGTCGTCATACTTCTAAATTATGAAGCAGCAATAAGAAACAAACTGGCATATGGATCTTTTTATTTAAACAAATGTGTATTTTAGTGGAATAAGCAGTGCATGTTTACGTTTGGATGGAGACATCGCAACATTTAAGTATTTTTATTTATATCCTGTTTGATATATTTACCATTGATCGCTGATTTTAGCTCTGTAATTTCCCTGACTTCTCACATGTCACATTTTTGAACATTGTGCAGTTATTAATGTGCCATTTCTCTTTGCTCTTCCTTACAATAATAATATTTCATGGTGCAGAATAACCAAAGCAGGATCATTAACAAGATTTTTGTTGATCTTTCCTAATTAATATTTTTTATACTTGGTTATTGTTGAATCTAGCTGACAATAACAGTACTGTAGGTGTAAATTTTAAAACTGTATACTTCACTCAAATAATTATTTATTTAAAATACCATTTTAGTTTTTTTTTTTTTTTTTTTTTTAAATCATGTTTACTGTGTTTTTACTTTTTGGATATTTCTCCCCTAGCAAGTCATAATTAAGAATTATGACATCATGTATCTTTAAGAAAATCATCTGTTGCTTTAAAGCTGTGCTTTTGCCCTTAATGTTAAAAATGGTAATAAACAAGTATACAGTTATTTTCAGAAATTTTAAAATATATATTGATTCCAAAAGTTACTGCGATCACATTTGTTCAACAAGAGAAACGGCAAAGCAGGTCTAACTGAAGAGTGGGTTACTCATAGTCATAATCAATAGTGCATTCATTTCAGTGCTTTGTGAAAAAACAAATACAAATTTTATTGTATCCTGAACCACAACATTTATGTTTGTATAACTAACTTGAAACATGCATAACTTTGCTGCCCGGAAGTCATTTCTCATAAATTGTTTGAATATGCTTAAATATACACGCATATGAAAGTCCTTGTACGTAAAACCCTGACCTGGACCCACGGAAGCACGATGGTATGCTCTTCCTACAGGTCTTTTGGCATCATCACAATTTTCACTCAAACTGTTTTCATAATACATCACGGGCATCCCATGAAGCCATTAAAATTTGTAACCTTTTTAGACATTCATGGTATCTTTTCCCTAATTAATAAATCTGACACAACTTCAGATTCAGTTATTCAAAAATGTTGCACGGAAATCCAAATCATTTAATCTGATTTCACCTACTGTGAATTACAATATGAGCAGTTTCAAAATGATATATTAAAAAAATGAACAAAGTACAAGGAAACATGACAACAATGTAACTGAAAGTCATTGTTTTGGGGAGAAACATTATAGATTTTATCAGTACAAAGAGTAATGTATCCTAACCTTTTCTACATCCGATTTAGAATCGATTGATTTAGGTCCTGTGTATGATTGTTGATTCATCAGATCAAATATATAAACAGTCTGTGCAAAGAACAATTGATTACATTTATTTAATATGACATATGATATACTTCTGTATTATATCCCGAACTGGAAAAAAATGTTAAGATTTACATATTGTGTGCAAGCAATCAAATCCTGATAACAGCTGAGACAAAAAAGGTTTAATAACAACCATTAAACTTTTGAAGCATCTTCACTTAATTAACCAAATTTCACTAACAATGAGTAGGACCAGTGTTTGAGAATTTCTACTTTGTACTTTTTTTTTTTCTCCAATGTAGCATTTCGGCCTAAGTGTTACATCATTATTTTGAAATCTCCAGAAAAGAACAGTATTTGAAAAATATGACACCATCTCCCCACCCCCCCCCCCCCCCCCCCCAAGCACGCAGAGTGAAACTGCTTTGATATGAATTCATAAAGTCATATCTCATGATAAAATGTATTCCGATTTGGTGCAGAATATACAGTATATAGCTGAAACGTATATTTATATAAAAAAAGGATTTTGGGTGCAGTTCAGTTTGATCAGTTTTATGTAGAATATAGTTTCTTGTAATAATATGTTAAACAATTAGAGTGAACTCCAATCTAAGTCCAACTGAAAAGAATGAATATATGAATGTTGATTGAAGTTCCATGTAGAATCCAAATAAATGTTATATATATATATATATATATATGTTGTCTAACCGAGAATGTTCCCATCAACTGAGCTCCCCATCAGGTATTTTGCAGTCATAAATCCCTTTAAGGAACTGACCTCTTGATTCTTGAATGTTGACAAAAGTATATTATGTATTTTTCATACATTTATTTTTTGTTGTGATTTCAGTATAACTGTAATATCTCATGTTATTTTAAGAGGCTATAGGTACCAGAGTCAAAATTTGTCTTCAGAGTAGGATGTGTCACACAGGAAGTTTGCAGACATTGTGCAAACACTGTGCATTATTTTCTTTCAATGCCACAGAAATAATGACATGAAAATTATGTGAAAGTTATGCCCTTTAAACCAACAGTGCAATAGATAGTGATGTCAGCTTATACAAAAGATTAAAACTTCATTTGTTTCATTAGTTAAATGACCAAAAATACGTAGCAAATTTGACCACCAATATTGTCTGTGCCTTATTCAGTATCAATATTTAGTAATACAGTAGTTTGAGCATCTATAAAACATCTGTCTTCACCAAGTCATTATTTGAAAATAAATACATTTATTTTATACAAGGTGGCCCAGAGGAAACTATCCCTTGTGCAAGATATCTGGAGAAAAACACTGAAGTCTGGGTTTGAGAGAAAAAAACACAAATCAAACACAGAATTTTTTTTGACCAGTACTTTAAGTTGTATAAAATGAACAGATAAATAAAAATACAAGTTATATATTGTTTTTTATGAAAAATATTTGACAGATATTCAGATGAAATTTCTTCGGTTTAATATGGATTCTACATGATGCTGGGCTATTATATAATTTCTTTATGCCGTTGATGCCAGAATGCTGCCTTTTATTTTTACTTGAAGTGACTTGAATTCTGAGTAACTGCAAACAATGAGCACACATTTAATTAAAGCTAATTCATTTAGACCTGAACATTTCAAATCTTAGTCAAAGGTTGTTTTCCCACACACCTACCTGTAAGCTATTGCTGTTAGGTGTGGGAATTAAATAAGTGCGTAGGTCCAAGCGTCTGCTCTGAAATGACTTATTTCCGCGGTTAAGTTTAAGCTGAAATGCGAGTTAGTGTTTTAATACTGTATGACAGTATTGTGGTATAGAATGTACCCTTGATGACCTATACCCATGAGAGTACAACATACATAGAATGAAACGGTGAAAGGATGCAAGCACTTTGTTATATATAATGAGAAATATTTATGTAGATTCTCTAATGAACTGGTTTCTTTATATTGCTGTACAATTATGGCCTTCCCATTCTTAATAAAAAGGCCTAAAAATATATTTTTATTTGTTAGTTATCGATTTAAGCAGGACACAGCACAGGACTGGACAGATGCCTGAAATGGATTCATTGCGCACTACTTTGTGAGAACATTTCTATTATTTGCTTAGTACTATAAGGCATTTATCTGAATAGTTTGTCACCATCTATTCTTGACCAAAGGTATTGTCTTTAAGGCAAGATTTGGTATGTATTAAACATAGTTGTGCTTCTCGTTTTAGCACTCAGACCCCTTGTGTTGAACATGCTACATACTAGCGAGCTGATTTTGTTTGTTTCTGTTTTTTTAATCAAAGACCACTAGGGGCAGGTTGACATTGACTCCATGTCTGAGGTTTATGTTCTATAATGGATGGAATAATATGAAAATATCTGAGCACAGATCCTCAGCATAAAAGCATTTGTCTGCAAATTGGCAATGCTAACATGTAATTTGATCCGTTAATATGTGTTAGAAAATTTTATTGTACCAGGAAAACAATTACCACCTGAAATAAATGTTCGGCCAAGGTAAACAGATCAGGTTTTACAAGTAAAGTTACTCATGACTGATAATCACCAATACAGTAAATTTCTGTCAGGAGTAGCCTGACATAGATATAATGCTTATTTGTTCTGTTTGGGTTGTTGTGGGTTGATGTGAGAGAAGTCTTTTTTTTATTATTTATTTTTTTTTTTTATTAACCCTGCCATTACATTACAGGCTTAACCTAGATGGGTAAGTTCTAACAGTGACCATTGTACATTATATTAGTTAATAATCAGAACTGACATGCCGTTCTTGTTCAACAGCCTTTATAGCAAATACATTTTTTGTTAAATTCCGTAAATCAGACCATCTTCTGGTGTGCCGTAATGCAGAGGGGAAAAAATAACTTTGATCCACTTAACTCAGAAAATAATACTACAAGCACAGTGCTCCTCTCAAAGAATGCCGTTCACATCAGTGCTGAAGCAGTGTGAATGCTGCAGAGATCCAGAAAACCCTTACGTACACTAATGTCACTTAAGCTAGTTTAATCGAGGGTCTGGATTATGCCACAAATTAAATAATTTTCTGTTACTGGTCAGAATCATAACCTTTATAACATTTGCTTCATTTTTCCCCCCTGTGTTTATTTTACTTCTATAAAATAATATAATTTAACATTTATAGTAATTGCAGTGTATTTTTTGAGCAAATGGAACAACTAGATTGGTGGGACACATTAGTTACAAATTTGGAACAATCAATCGATACAGCAGTTTTATATTGGTTTTTTTTTTCTTTAATTCTACCCAGTGTAACATTGTAGACAATCTAATTAGAACAGAGCTGAATTGTAGTATGTCTTAACATATTGGTATTTTATTTGTAAAGATTTTTAGGCAGTGTTAATTCCCAGAAGCTTCCAAATTCAAGCAATTAGGCATTTCATTAGGAACTCTCCAGATATTCACTAGAGAAATTATCAGCTTTGTTTATACCAGTCCTTTAATTTCAAAAGGTACGGCAATCTTGAAGTGATTTATGTTGAAAATTTCAAAAACAGGTTTTTTTTTTTCAATTAAGGACCAAATGGGATGGTATATCAACATTTCTTCTTTAATTATAAGAAAAAGCAAGTACAAATAACCATCATTTAATTCCAAATCATATTTTAATTGCACACTGGGAAATTTTTTGATACTGTGTGAGAACAAGGTCATTCACAACTTGTGCAGGAGTGGTCAGCATGAGTGAGGCTGTGGCTGGTGTCGTGTTGCGTCGTCACAGAGCCAGTACCCCTGATCTCTGCTTAAATAACTCTTTCTGGTGAATTTATTAAAGAAAAATATTACTACTTTGCATGATTAATTGTCTTGTTGATGGGACACTAATAATGAGTAACAATACATTACAGACTGATATAAATGATGTTTTATTTTGTTAAAAAGCCTGAGTCTGCATCATTCCCGCTTAGCACACTAGTCAAATGGATTAACTAATAACTAATACTTCAACATACTAACTCAGTGTAAATGTGAGTCCAGTTTGGCATGACATTCTCAGTGTCTCCTTATTTAATAACACATTGTAAATGTAACATTACAATTTTAGAACCGGAAATCAGAGTCCCTGATCATTTTAAGACCGTAAACTGAATTTTTATTTTAATTTTTTCTATATTCCGTTTTTCTGGAAGAGACCCTTGTTATCCAGTATTGCCTATATTTTGTACCGTGTTAGAGAACCTAAAGATATTTTTATTGCCCATCTTTTTGGCATTCTCATTCGTAATTACATCTTGAATTACAAATAAATAATAATAATAATAATAATAATAATAATAATAATAATAATCTTGAAAACCAAGCTTTTCTGGTATCTAAATGGAAAAACCAAGTTTGCCCTTAAGAATATGCTGCAGTATTTTTGTTTCAACTTGTATTCGTGTGTTCTTGTGTTCAGAGATGGTTTAATTATGTTTTTATTGTTGTGATGAAATGAAACAAGTTTGTTATGTTATAACTGCTGTTTTGAGGTAGATAGTAAGTGGATTTATTTAAAAATTGTGGGTGTTTGACTTGTCAGAAACACTGGACTGTGAGTGTGTTTCCAAATATTTAATGACTAAGGACTACAATTAAAGAACTAAACATAATCATTGTGGAAATCAACATTTTTATTCCCATTACCCACAAAGGTTGGAAAGCTACCGTGTTTCAGAGGGAACTGTTTAGAATGAGCACTCATCATAACTACTATAAACAGGAAGGCAGGATATTTTTACCCCCAGTTCATTTGGTTTGGCACTGGAAGTATTGATTAAAGTAAGCAGAGGTGAAATGTATGGCACTGGTATGAATGACACCCAGTTATGGAGATAAAATAAAGCAAATCAAGTGGCTAAATCTATATTCTATATTCCCAACTGAAATAGTACTGCACATGTAATAAAGGTGGAAAAAAAACTGTTAACGTGACTAATGTTCCCATGACGAAGCGGTTCAGAGATTTGCACTAGTCAGCTATGTTTTCTTGGATTAATAGCAATATACTTGAGAGGATAAACACACTTGCAAATCAAATAAATTGAAAAAAGAACTCTGTATTGCACTATGATAGTGCAGTGTAAAAGATGACATTTGAGAAGGATTTTTAATTTCTGCATTGATATGTGAAATCTGTAGTTATACATTTCAGGCATGTTACCGTCGAGGTCTGTATGATGATATATGATAGCTTGAACACATTATTGAATAATTTTGTTTCATTTGCAATTAAACCATTAATAGTACAATAGGTAAAATAGAGAACAATAGAGAACAATAGAGTTGTGGGCACATTATTTTCTGTTTGTTTCCTCTAGTGATATGTTTGGACAAATGGAACTGCACTTAAATGCATTTAGTGTAATTATACTAAATCAGAATTTTAAAATTGGATGAACACCAAAATAAACTTGTTATATAAAAGGATTTTTTTAAATTGCCTTTCACAGTAAAGTTTCTCTTCTCTGACTAATGGAAGGAAAAAAAGCAAACGGATTTAAAGGCTTTCAAGAAAGATTGATATATAAAATCAGTACACTCATGATCGTAATGATTTTTGTTGTTGTTGTTAATAATATCATTATTATAATTATAATTATAACACTAATAATAATAAAATAATCTAGAATGAATAAAATAGCAATAGTAGCTATCCTGTTATTACAGCTTTGTGGTGTTGCTGAATAACAATGTTGCAGTTTGTCTAAATCTGTTGCGTGTTTGAGGAAGCAAAGTTATGTGCCTTCTTGTAGTTTTTGGTGAGCTTATTGCTGTTCAGAAGCTGAAGCCAGCCAATTGTGTTTGCACTAAAACCAAATGCTTTTGTGATGTAGAGTGTGTAAGTAAGCGTGTTGCTTCACTTTGACAGTATGCATGAGTATGAAATTGGCAAGTCCCAGGGCTAGGAGAATCATTTGTCGAATCACTGCTTAGAAAATCCCCAGAAGTAATCTATATTCCATGTTGTTTTTAGATTTGGTACTATCCCATCTCAACATAAATATTTATACTGATCTATAATTCCACTAAAAATAATTCCATTCAATAAATAGTTGTGATACATTAAAAAAAAAAATGAAAACATGGTTTTTGTATGAAAATGCACTTACTGTTGTAATATAATGTATGAGGTCGCCTCAAGACCATTGGCCAGTTTGTTTGGTTTATTTATGTAATTATATTTTCTGTTGTAGACTTATTTTCTTTGACAAAAAAAAAATTAGTTGAAGAAAAAAAAACAAATGCTTTGTCTTTAAAATGCACCTTATTCATGCTGATCTGAAAGGACCTGATTGGCAGTCCAGTATCTTAGTACTTTACTTCACAGCATGTTTTACTGAAATGTATTCTTTGGTTGTTTTCAACATTATGCTTGTTTTACTATACTGCCATACATATTAATAAAAAAAAAACCTTTATCTATTTTCTAGAAATATTTAAAGGGATGTGCCAAAGTGTTAGAGGCGATCTCCCAAGTTCATTTAAATTTTTTTTTGTACATTCTTCTTCCCTCTTTCTTTAGTTACAGCAATGGTATGTGCTTTATAAAATCATACATGTACACTCTATAAGTGCGTTAAACAGTTTATTTTAGCAACCGTATCCTTACTTGACATTTACACTTAGCCCTGTATTTCACGTATATTTACTAGTGATGTGTATATGTCATAATAAAGAAAATTGCCGTAATGCTTCATTATGTTACATATTATTGTGACTTTTTTCGAAATACTGTGAAGACTTATCTTGCATATACTTTATACAGAAGTATTAAGCCTTAATACAAAAGTCTAAAAAAAACTTGGTGTGGAAGAATAAACTGATTGTTGCTAAGTAAGGATGATTTTTTGTAAATGTTACCAGCACTTTTTTGTAATTTTCACTTTCTGAGGTATTGTACAAGTTCACGCTGTTTGTGAAGTTTGAATATGAAGGAATAAAAACTCTAGTACTTTCCTGT
Organism: Hippopotamyrus pictus; assembly: GCA_026781145.1. Taxonomy (NCBI): domain Eukaryota; kingdom Metazoa; phylum Chordata; class Actinopteri; order Osteoglossiformes; family Mormyridae; genus Hippopotamyrus; species Hippopotamyrus pictus. The sequence goes on along the minus strand of JAODLC010000042.1, from coordinate 7,036,870 downwards.
ACATTACTGAATGTCAGACGTGTCTTTTTATTTTGCAGTCTAACATCTTACATTTTTTAATTTAATGCCTCTGAAAGATCTGTAATCACATTGTAAACATAACAAAATATATGTGGACAATACATGTTTTGTAATAATGTCAACATACATTGTTATTTTTTAGTGCCTCTGAAAGATCTGTACATTGTACAGAAACACACAACAAAACATATCTGGACAATACATGTTTCATAATAATAACTTTTACCAAGTTACAATATATTTTTTGCGTGACAATATTCTCTGCTAAAAACAAGCCATTAAAGCAAACTGAGAAAATAAAAATCACACCACCCTTTGCGAAAATATATAGCAGATAAATTTATTATAATTGACATAAATAAGAACAGGTTTCATGGATCCACCCGGTCAGGAGTTGTTTTGTCACTTCCATGTCACATATTTTTATGTGCTATACCTCTAGTGTATACCCTTCGGGGGTCATGCCAAACTTTACTAGGCAATATCCAGCTGGCTCAGGGAGACCTTATCTTCTAAGTATGCAAGATATTCTCTGCAAGAACATCATAAGGGGCTTCCAGGTAATATTTATACCTAAATAAATCGTAAAAATCAACATGAATAATATGTTGAGCCAATAAAAAAAAAACAATTTATCTAAAACATAATTTATTCAAATACAGGCATCTCCAAAAAACTCAAGTCTTTCGGCACAAGTCAGATATGCTTCTTCAGACACGTTATTTTGCATGACCCAAACTTGTAAGCTTTATGTATTTATTCATATTAACCTTACTATTTTATTATGATTTGAAGGTTTTTCCATTTGCTTATGAAATTGAAAGGTGGAACAATCCTACACTTAAGACAAGAGCTTGGCACAAGGTTCCAGAAAACAGAAACTAGTCTGTATGGTGCTGTTTTACAGGTAAGGTTTTTTTGTGTGCATTATGTATATTTGCTGTTTATAAATATATTAGCCAAGGAATTGCAGGCCACAAGTTAGTGCTGCAGCCTGGAGAGGATTTCTGTCCATTGCAGGTAACTCCCTATGAGCAATGCATGTTTTTGAAGATCATGCTACACACACACACACAAATTACGGATCTATATCTTTTGGAGATTCTCCATTCATTTCTATGTGCATAACCCTAGAACCTTAACCCCTACGCAGCCCTAACCAAAAGTAACCAAACAAAATTCAAGACATTTGACATTTTGAATTTTTTTATTGCAGTCACAGATTTTTATAAAATTGAGCTTCCTCGGGTGGGGATTGAAAAAAAATGTCCCCAAAAGGTCAAAATAACAGGTTTTTATCACATGGTGGGGACATTTGGTCACACACACCCACACACACACACACAACAGTGTGAATCACTGAGCCACCAAGCTGCCCTGTCTGTAATATACAGCCATCCACGTTCTAACTGCTCACCCAGCACAGGGCTGTGGGGCCTGGAATCCTTCCCAGGCAGTGCAGGACGCAAGGCTGATGTGCACCCTGGATGAGATGCCAGCCTATCGCATGGATCAGGTCTTCCCAAAGTTCGAACCGTGGTCTGGATGCAGACCGAACCGTTAATAATCTGGATCCAGGCAGTAATGCATCTTATGAATCAATATGGTTAACGTAAAAAAGGCTTAACGTGGTTTAAAGTACAAAAATGCAAGGTATAATCACCAAACTTTGCACACACATAACTGTTCATTGATGTGTATGTCGAAGGTTGTTGTTAATTCATCAAAGCTCACGAAATTCTGTTTTGTTACTGAAAATTGGTCCTGGCCTCTGACTTTAAGCAAAAATCTCATATGGACCTTGACCAGTGGTTTAGGGCGTTGGCCATGAAGCTCACCTAGGGCACCTGTCAGTGAAAATCAACTTGGGTACTGGCCTAGGGCGCTGGCAGTGAAGTTCGCCTAGGGCACTGGCCTAGGGTGCTGAAGGTGAAGTTCACCTAGGGCACTGGCCTAGGGCGCTGGCAGTGAAGTTCACCTAAGGCACTGGCCTAGGGTGCTGGCGGTGAAGTTCACCTAGGGCACTGGCCTAGGGTGCTGAAGGTGAAGTTCACCTAAGGCGCTGGCCTAGGGCACTGGCAGTGAAGTTCACCTACAGTAGGGCACTGGCCTAGGGCGCTGGCAGTGAAGTTTCTCCTAGGGCACTGGCCTAGGGTGCTGAAGGTGAAGTTTACCTAAGGCGCTGGCCTAGGGCGCTAGTAGTGAAGTTCACCTAAGGCACTGGCCTAGGGCGCTAGTAGTGAAGTTCACCTAAGGCACTGGCCTAGGGCGCTGACAGTGAAGTTCACCAAGGCGCCACATGGGCTTCACCTGGCAAACAGCACGCACACAGAAACAAGGTGAGATTTCAATCTCCAAACCTGGAGGTGTGTGCCAATAGCGCCACTTAGTGTCAGAGCCTGACAATGAAATTGAACTCATCGCATTTTCTAGCTAGTGTTATCACGTTTATCCATTAGTGATATGTCTATTTAGATGCAGTTGGTAGAGCTTCCCTATTCCTGACAGCAACCTATGAGATACTACTACGTATACAATGGCTCATCAACTAAGGCCAAATTTCAGGTAAATCAGTAGATGTTGAGTGTGTACAGAGGACTGCCCACCTAGGTGCGGTTGACCTGGATTCTAGCTTGACATGAATAACTTCTCTCCTTGAGCAGTCATGAGAGACAAGTATGGCTGTACGATATTGGAATATTATCAAAAATAGGCTTGGGTGGTGTTAAGGTGACATGGTCTGTCATTTCCCCCCCCAGCTAATTTTAATCACCAAGACTTCAAATGACCAGAATAAGAAAACCTTGTATCTGCGAAATCATTGTTTTTCAGGAGATACAAAAAAATAAAAATAAAAATTCCTGCCACTTTATTGTAATTTATGCAACGCTAATGTCACGAGGTTTGCAGTGCCAGTGAATATGACAAAGTGATATGTACAAAGCATTCAGCAATTCATCTTCATTGCCTATTATAACATTGTGTAATTGTGAAGGTATGGATACATGAAACTTATTTTGTTTTAGATATTGGCACAGATAATGAAGTCCTGGTGATGAACAGTGTGCCCGTCAGTGTGTACCTTCTGAGGAAGTTATAGGAGTGTTTTTTACTGTCTGGGTCTATTGACTCGGATTCAGACTGGTTTTCCTCTCTTATTAGGGCAATGACAATATTTTATTGGCAAAAAAATGCCCCAGATAAAATGCCCTACAAAAGCCTTAATATCTTGGAGGACTATTTTTTATTAAACAAGTTAATGTGCAATCTTCAATAGACAGATAACCCAAAACCACCTGAGCTGAAAAACTTTGGTTCAAGAATAGTACATCACAAATCTCCCATTTAAAACATGCCTAGAATATCCAAAAATTGTTACAAAGTCTACATTACTATTTCTTAAGTGAATTCTTAAGTAAAGCCTTTCACCTTGCACTTATACTCCATTTTGGCATATCCTTTTGTTTTATAATAATAATAATAATAATAATAATAATAATAATAATAATACATCTATTTCTTTCCCAACAAACAGCCAGAGGAACAGCCAGCCTTGGACACCTGTTCAGTGATGGCCCGCTGTGACCTTTAACCTCATCCAAAGAGAACATAACATACAAAGCCACTGCCATTTGCAGTGTATCCAGCTAAAACGAAACATTAGGAAAATGATTAATATTAGGAACATTAATACTAAGAATTTTACTCTTCTTAAAACTCATATTGGATCATTTTTATTGATAGTAATTAAAAAAACACTGATTTAGACAAGCTGAAGGGCAAGGGAATCTCACCCTTCTTACAGATTCAAAAGAGCACAAACTTCACAGACGAGAAATCATACATGGAAAATTTAAATATATATTAGACAGGGGTGGCCTAAACCAGGTCTGATTGATTACCAAAATATTCACAGCTGAGCCTAATTACTCCTTTCATTAACTTGGGGACAAATACTTGTTCACACTTAAAAACTGCACATTTAAAGTTCAATATAACTGGGGCAACATTACCGGTGCAATTTTTCTTCTTCAGACTCCCTTCTGTACTACTAGAAACAAGAAAAAAAGATCTGATTGAATTTCAAAAAGCTGGAGAAATAGAGAAAATCATATCAGGGGTGAAAAAGTTTTCCGGTACACTTTTATCCAGCACAAGGTTAAAGTGAGCCTGGATTCTATCCTGAGAAACTCAAGGCAGGTGTTATCAGTCTATAACAGGGTATAAACTCATTTTATGAGCAGTTTTTAGTCCACAGTTTAACAAATCACATGTATCTAGATTGTTGGAGGAACCCCCCTCCAACCACCACCCGCCTTTTAGGAAGCATTAATGGCACGATGCAAATAATTCCAGGGGCATGACAAACTTTTTTTTTTCTCAAAACATTTATCTGTCCATATATTCTTAACATTACTCGCTTACAATATATAATTACTTGGTAATTCACCCAAATTGTATTCTATTACTTCTAACATGCAAATCATCATAAACTTCGTAAACATTTGGATTTGATAATAAAGATGATCAAACACGATTGATAAACTTAAACGCAAATGACACGCCACTGAAACACAAAATGTAAATAGTAACGTGGTTTAGTCATCTGACCGACTTGAAATTCAAATTTTATTATATGGGCTTGACATCATTTTATCAGTTGTTCTCTGAAACCAATGTCTTAGTCATTTCTCTCTACATTTTATATATTGTGTTACGAACATTATCATAGACAAATTCTGTTGAAATTTTACAGGAGAATGTACCACAGCGCCTTGACTTGTTGGAATGCTGATTATTATCTGCCAAGGAACTCTTATTTTGAAATGCATTTACCGGAACTGCTTTGCTACCTTGTTGCCAGCCGTAATTTCCCGGACTTGACGTGGAAATCGAGTTGGAGATGCTGCATAAGGAGGAAATTCGCCTGTTATGTTCTATGAAGTTTGTTGCTGAGGAGTCATGTTAGATTTTTCTTCAACGACTGCAGGTAAAATCGGTCTCACTAAATAAATAAGAAGTAAAAGCTGGCGTAATTCTTTTAAATTCATTACCATTGTCGCCTGTAAATACGTCGATTTGTTGAACAGGAGCAAACTTCTATTGAAATGGGCAGCGCGATTGTTGATACCTGAATCATAAACCTGAAATAATGTAATTACGTCAGATACGTTGCATTAGTAACTATATAAATGAAGTTGGCTCTATGACATTCTGTACAACGCCTGGTGCGCAAATTCTAGTTACCTAGTTAACTAGTAAAAAATTAAATATGAGGTTTAATCTATTTTTTCTAACAAGCTATTTTGTAGTGTATAAGGGAGGTAAGCAAAATTTAACCAGGGGCGAAGTTCTGTAGAATATAACTACTTTTAATCCTTATATATTTCATATTTTAATCATTGTCCCCCATACAGTTAACGCGATTTAGTACTTTCTGTCGCTGGAGTTTAGTCACGTTGGAAGCGAAGCCAACTGGGCTGAATGAGTTTGATTCTAACATACATTCAGATCTTTGTTTATACATTGTGGATTTCTTAGTAGTAATCTATAGCGCCAGCGTGACTAAGGCTGTATTTGTGCGGAAATGACTCTCATTATTCCACGTTTTGTTCAAACTTATTTTAAACGATTACAGACAAGTCATCATCCATAAATGAAGCGTGAAAATATCTTATCGCTGAAGTAAAACATCGTGTTCCTCTGGTGTTGTTATAAGGCGGGGTTATGTAGGAAACGTTATGTTTGAAGAGGAATGATGAGCTGGCTGCCGCGGAATGCTGTCAGGGTGCAAGCGTCAATATTAACTCGGGTTTCCTTGTTGTTTTTTACCCTGTTCCTTCACAGATTGCTGTCAGAAGACGTGAAATTTGCTGCTGCTTCCTTCTTTTAGAGCCGCTTAAAGGGGGAAAACATCAATAAGTTCGGGTTGAGGCTCTCCCTGTGGAAGATATTATTCTTATAGTAATGAATTAAGATATTAGCTAATTTTATAATCTAGACAATTTGGGGGAAAAAATCTGGAAGGCTTGTCTTGTGAATATAATTTAATGTGGCCATGAGATAGAGACAAGTATAGTTAGCATTATTTTACTTTTGATAAATAATCTGGCCGTGAGCATGTTTCTGGCCCTGTTCAAGTGCCTGCGAAAGGGAAAATATTTCATACTTATCCTGTTATCTGTTTCGATCTTGGCCTGGATTGCCAGTTTTCATGACATAGTGCGGGAGGTGCCAAACACTTTATTGCATTGGTCAAAAACAGATAAGCCTACCAAAAATGTTATGCGTGAACAAAAACCTGGTCTCATGGAGGAACTGTCAAGTAGAAAACCACATTCAGACGCAAGTCCTCCATCTCTTCAGAAAACTTGTCCTCTCCAATCACCGCTTCTCTGTGAGTACTCAGAGGAACACTGCTGAATGTCTTTTTGTAGTGTTGCTTGCTAATGTGAAGGTATATTCTGCATCAGCATGGAAGGTGGCAGTGTGGGTAGGCCTGCTGCTGTACACTTCCAGGAAAAGGGGTTCAAATCCCATCTAGGCCTTAAGTGTGTGGAGGCTGTGTATATGTTCTTAATGTTGTGTGGTTTTTCCACCCATCTAATAAACTCGCTGTTAGCCTCACTGATGTCTCTAAATTGCTTGCAGTGCCTTATGATGGACTGGCCTCTCGTATAGCGTGTACCCCTGCCTTGGCCCCTGTGACGGACTGGCCCCTTGTATAGCGTGTACCCCTGCCTTTGGGCCCTCTGACGGACTGGCCCCTTGTATAGCGTGTACTCCAGCCTTGGGCCCTGTGACGGACTGGACTCTCGTATAGCGTTTACCCCAGCCTTGGCCCCTGTGACGGACTGGCCTTTCGTTTAGCGTGTACCCCAGCCTTTGGGCCCTGTGACGGACTGGCCCCTTGTATAGCATGTACCCCTGCCTTTGGGCCCTGTGACGGACTGGCATCTTGTATAGCGTGTACCCCAGCCTTGGGCCCTGTGACGGACTGGCTTCTTGTATAGCTTGTACACCAGCCTTGGGTCTAGCCAAGGCAGCATAGAGAGGAGAGGTAAGGAGCATGTGCTGATGACACACCCACCACATGACACCTCAGGGGTGAGAACCTGAGTACAGCCATGTGGCGGGTGATACCTCAGCACCACTCTAGTCCAAATGGACCAAATGGAGTTTTTTCCAATGGCTGGAGTGACAGTCCTGCCACAAAAAGACAGCATAACGTGTCTGTAAATGCCCAGCGATTTTGCTGTCTGCTTGCTTGATATTGTTGACTAGTTGACTACTTTATCTCGTTGTCCTATTTAAAAACTAAACTTTGTCCAATTCAAAACTAAACTAATCTTCAGTTCAATAATGCTTTGAGCAGGGACATCACTAGAATTGAAAGACAAGGGGGGCTTAGCCCCCAGGGTTGTATAGGAAGGAATTGGCGCGTATAGAGGGCTGAAATTTTTTCATCAAACCTAAACAGGCTTCTTTAATTTTATTATCTCATGTACAGCAATTATGCTGTTATCTGGCTTACTTTATTTCACTGGCTTCTCTGGAAGATTCCCTGCCTTTGGTTTCCTTAGTCTTTAGGATGTCAGGATGCTTATCTTGTTTGTTTATTATTCAACAGCCAGTAAAGACAGAAAATTAAGATGACCGTTTGCTAGGAAGAAAAAGAAACGACAACAAAACAAATCATCTCTTTACCTGTAAACCTCCACCAGCCTTAATCACGCTCCCTCAGCATCAGCTCCCCTGCCGCTCTCCTGCTTCTCCCTCAATCTTTCAATATACTGTCGTATATCCATCTGGTATATAAACTGATCTTCAGTGTCCCTGTTTTTGTTGTTGTACAAATATATCCACTTAATGGTAACCGCAAAAACAGGGACACTTACCATTAAGTTTTTGATCACAATAACCAATTATAACAGCAGCGTTATGCCGGCAAGTTAGTCTAAATTAGTTTTAAAATAGTCAGCAACGTCACTTTCCTTTCACTTAAGGAAACATAAGTAAAGGTAAGCAATAAACAGTTATTGACACCTACTCACAATCCCTAACAATGAAATTATCTGGCCGCTTCTTCCTGTTGAACTGCGGATAAACCTTGCTACTCGCTAAGAAGCAGCGACATGTTGCTTCCGCCTGGGTCCTAATGCCCGCCCTGCGCCCGCTACCTATAGCACCTTAAACAGCCAGTACATAATTTTTATTAAATAATGATAGCTAGACTTACAGTATTATTTTTAATTTCAATTCGTTGTCTTGCTTTTATTTGTTAAGCACGT
>JAODLC010000042.1:7017601-7028458 GCA_026781145.1 Hippopotamyrus pictus | reverse complement strand
TGATAATTACTATATTTTTAGGGGGGGCTTGGGATCATTTTGGGGGGGCTGAAGCCCACCCTAAATAGGCCTAACGATGCCCATGGCTTTGAGGTAAATTACCTCTGAAGAATGGCTGGCTGGTACTCAAGGAAGTTTGTGAACCACTGCACTAGACAAATAAGCACTGTGTATTTTTTAATAATGAAATAGTGGGCGTTAAATTGTTATGGGCATTACATTTACAATTAAGAATACAGCTTATGAATGTCGCACTTCTAACATGCATTACAGTTTGATTAACCTTGTCTTATTGATTAGGGGGAACTGTTATTGCATTATGTGCTGCACCACCAGTAAACGCATCAGGAGCATTGTAATTAATGCTGGACGGAATGCATACAATTTCATTTTGATTTTCAGGACATTTGTGGAATAAGTTGAATAAGAAACAATTAAGTGGAAAAAAACCACATGTAGCATAGTAGGCTACCAGGATATTGATACATTCCACAACGGATTTGCATGTCAGTAGGTACTGTAGTTTAGGAGATTGATTCACCATTTCTCATTTTGTCCTGTAACATTTATTTTTGACCCTGTTCAGTGAACAGTTTTATGAAAATTGTCTGTTGCTAAGTCATGCAATATAGGAAGAGCTGGTGTCTGAAGAAATCCTAATTACGCAGTATTTGTGAAATCGGTGCATAAATTATTCATTGAGCTGTGGTAGTTTTTTTATGCACCAATTTTGAAAATTAATCATGCTGTGAAAAGAAGTTTTATGAATTTATTTTTTTAGTTATTAAAACTTCGCTAAGCTGTTTGGTGAGAATTTCGAATGCATCACGCAGGTTATATTACTTATTTTATGACTTTGTTACATGCATTTATCAATTAAGTCCCAACGGGAGATGGGTGTAGTGTGGCTGTAGTCTGGCATTGACTCGGCAGTTTAGTGTTATCCCAAAACTATTGGTTACTGTAGGATTATATTCCAGTTATTCTTAAATACCTTTTGCAATGAATGAGTTTAACTGCCCTCCGCCCCCCTGCCCTCCCCACTCCTGTTTACAGAGCCCGCCTTGGCATCTGCTCAGATATGCAGGTCTGACACTCTCCTTGCTTCTGTCTACATTACTCAGTGTTTTTTATTTTATAAATGTGGGATGGTGTTTCTCTCTCTCTCTCCCTCTCCCTCCAAATATTGCCTTATAAATAGTGATGACTCTTAAGAACCTTTTTACAGTTGACAAGATGGGTTTTCTTTTCTCCTCTTAAAAGTATAAAATTAAAATATCACAAAAGAAGCATCAAAGCTTCAAAATAATGCAGCTTCTATTAACTATCTATTATGCACCTGTACTAATAACTAACAAGGTCATTGCAGTGATGCAGTAGGATTGTGCTCTACCTGTCCATCTTCCAAATAATTGTTTGATCGCAGCAATGAATCAGCTTGTGCGCTGACTTTCTTTGCTGTTTGTCCGTGGTTTGTTTCACCTCACTGGTATTTGCACTGCTGCTTGCTCAGTTCGATGCCGCCCCAGTAAATTGCCTGCTGGGCTTGTTAGCTAAAGTTAAACCACTCTTACTAGTACAATTTTTGTACTTATGCAAATGTGCTTGCTTAAACCACAGCAACATGCAATGCTGTGAGTGATAAGCTGTATATATGTCTTAATTGTATAAGGAATAGTTATTCAGTAAAAAGTGTAATTAGTCAAAACCCCATAGCGAATATTCCTTTTATCGGTCATCTGTGAAATGCAGATTTTTAAAAATTATGAATATTTAATTTCAGTTCAATTTTCATATATCAGTTGCAGTTGATAATCCAATAAGGTATTTTTTTTCTTTCAAATTGTAAATTCATCCAGGTTTGTTGGATTCATTTGTGGAGAATAGATTTAAAAAGCTGCTTTTCAGTGTTGGCATTAAACTGAATTTGTAAGTGCATAATTGCATAAGATTTTGCAAGCAATCTTTGAAGATTTTAATACACCTCTGTTGTATATTATGATAGATTTTTTTTTTTTTACCACAAATGTCTATAGCAAAGTTTATTATTTTATTCAATACCATCACACTTTGATAAACTATTAATATTTTTGGCAATGTATGACACCACTATAGCTACAGAATCTGGCAAAAAATCAGCAGGATATTGATTCATAAAGGCTTTGCTATTCCTTTAAATGTCATCATCATTCAAAGCGTGAATGAGAATGCTACCTCCTTTTATTATTATATTGCACATTGATCTCGAGTTGTTGCACGACTATTGCAACTCATTCTTTTCTTCAGTATAATTCTGCAAACATGCTCAGAGATGACAGCTCAGTTTATTTTGGTCATTTAAAGCTGTTCCATGTCTTCCTTTGTGATACATTTTAATGGCTTCTCTTACTAGTATAAAACATTTTTCTAAAACTGAAGCTTATATGAATATATTCAAACGCTGGACAGCTTGATATGTTAACCTTTTAGTAATAGTTCTGTTTTAGGTTGCCGTAAACTTAGAAAACAGTATTTCTCCATTTCACGTTTTGTATTTTATATTATAAATCCTTGTAGGCAAAACTTGCATATGAGATGGAAGAAGATGAAGTTAAAAAGCCCTTAAGTAGAAATTATAGAAAATTTGTTTGTCTATTTGATTATTTTTGGTAGGGATTGTAATAAAATGCTATTCTCCTTTAGATACTTAACAATAATATGGTATAATTTGCTGGTAAGAGAACTTCTGAGCTTGATTCCTGTAAGTTTCCTGCTCATTGATGTTCAGAAGGCTGTCGTTTGGTCTGTGATATCTGAGAACAGAACTGATAATTGATTGTAACTCTCCTGCTACAATTAATAACCTACTATACCTATTAATAAGCATTTCTGAAACTTCTGTAATTTAACATTTAATTGTTGACGACTTTCCGACATTAGGCAAAACAGACCGAAAGACTGAAATTATATAAAAAGAACAATTTATAAATAGCTGGAAGTCTTGTTCCAAAAACGTTAACATAGATTACAGTTGTTTGTTTCTCTAGAAGTGCAGTTGATTTGTAGAAGGTTAAATCAGTGCTCATATGGTGAATAAACCACTGTCTAGGTAGGTAAATAAGTTTACTAAAAACTTAAACATGGCGTCCTTGTTGTCCTCTATAAGAGAATTTACAGGGGTTGGACACAGGAACTGAAACACCTGGTTTTAAACCCCGATAATTGATTAGTATGTGTAGGGCCTCCTTTTGTCTTGGGAATGACAGATACAGGTCCTGCCCAGCGGCCAGAGGGATTCTGAGTCATTCCTCTCTCAGAACACTCCAGGTCACTATGTGATGCTGGTGGAGGAAAAAGTTTCCTGACTCGCTCCTCCCAAACCCCCAAAAGTGGCTCAATAATATTCAGACCTGGTGACAGTGCAGGCCATGGGAGATGTTCAACTTCACTTTCATGTTCATCAAACCACTCTGTCACCATTCTTGCTGTGTGCATTATCATCCTGATACATAGCACCAACTTCACGGAACAATGTTTGAATCACTGGGCGAACATGGTCCTCCAGAATGGTTCCGTAGTCCTTGACAGTTACTCACCCACCTAGAACAAGTAGTGGGCCTAGGGAATGCCATGATATCACTGCCCAAACCATTACTGATCCACCCCCGTGCTGCACCATTGAAACTGAGGTTTGCTAAAGGCACAAATGGCCAAAGGTTTGGCTATAGCAGCCCGACCATGAACATTGACTCTGTAGAGCTCCAGAGGCAGTTTTGGTGGAAACAGGAGAGTCAAGGGGCGCATTTAATTCTGCAGTGAGCTGGGCAGCTGTGGTTTTATGATTTACAATCTGGGTTAGTACCATATCCCCTTCAGACGGCTTCCTCTTGCATCCACAGTTACTCCAGTTGTATGTGGTCCGTCCTTCGTGGTGGTATGCTGACATTACCCTGGATATTGTCTCTCGATATACCACAAAGACCTGCTGTCCTGGTCACAGATCAGCCAGCAAAACACGCACCAAGGATTTGTCCTCTTTGAACTCTAATATGTCTCCCATTGTGTTGTGTGGATTGCAATATTTTATGTGCAGCTGAGCTGTTGCTCTGCTGATTCAGCCTTCACACTCTGCTATTACTAATGGAATGTGCCATCGGTGAAGACTGGCCACCAGGCCGTTTATATATATGCGTCAAACCTCAAACACTATACCGGCCAGTATTTCAGTTTCATTTTCCAACCCTTGTATGTTTAGAGTAGACGTTCAGTTATTCAGCCAGTAGCAGTTGCCACAGGTTTTGGATATTTCTTGTCTATTCTGCTTAAATGATGGGGAAGTAACTGTTGAGGCAGGTCTTGTATCGCACTTATCATGTGTTTTGGGTCAAGTTTCAAATAAATGTCTTCAGTCAGTCATGTCTTACAAATATACCATTCAGCCTACCACTTGCCCCTGTCCAGGGCACAATAAAATACTTTTGACCTGGTGGCACTGAGGCCTGATGAACCTTTTCAGGATCACTTCAGGTCACTTTTTAAATGCTAACCCATTGAGCTTTGTGTGCGATTCCTTTTTACCTGGCGAATTATCGGATTTAAATAGCATCTCCACCCTGAGAGCTGGATTCTCGTTTTACCTTTTTGGACGGCATGTAAGAATTCAAAAGGTTTCGCTCCTCTGTGTCCATCTCATTAATTGTTTCTGCGATCTGGGTTCTTTGTGGATCTGATTCCTATTTCTTGTGGAGGTTGATGTTGTTCTCACGTTTTTGAGGCCACAGTGAAGTTCTTGCACCCGTTACATTTCAGTACTGCGTCACTGAGGTGCTGCTCTGCTAGGGGAATTCTGACTCGTAACTACAGCTATTTTTTTTTATTTAAAACCTTCTACTGCTGTGTTAAAAATAAAAAAATAAAATTGAAAATCTGGCCTTTTTCCCTCAGTGAGTAGGAATGTTAGTTTGTCTGCATGTTTCAGTCTGATTGGGTGTAATTTTTGCAATTCTCTCTCCCAACTTCCTAATTAAAGACCTGGCTGTTATAACAATGGGTACAGACGCATCAATAGACTGGAATGCACCTTTAAAACTCTGCATATAGTTTTACTGTCTTCCTTGGTTTGTGTACATTTAGCCTCCAGAATATATTTGCCTACTTCTCCTTAGTCACATGCGATTGTCAGGTGTGCTTCCTATTGAATCATCTGGTAATGACTAAAAATACGGCTGCAGTAACTAAATAGGTATCATCTTCTCCCACCGCCATAATGACGAACGTACGTTTAAAAAAAAAAAAATAAAAAAATCCCCCGATAATTTAGCCACACATTGTTTAATAGTGTGCTAAAGCAGTTATAGCACTAATGTAAAAATGTGGTGAGAGTTTATGACTCGTAAGATGAATTTTTATATGTGGAATATATTGGCTAAAATGACAACTGTATGTTGGTGGTAATTATACTAGTGAACTGTAGGCCTATTTCAACAATATCTATACCATAAGTGTAGCAATGAGTCTAAAATATTCAGAAAACCACTTTTCTTTCTCATATAAATGTGCGAGAGAGCAGGCCTCTAGTTTTCCGATTGTACCATCCTTTCATGTTGTTTTGCTGAGAGTTACTGCATGAGTTTTCCGTGAATTGTTTTATTCTGAACATTGTACGCCGCTGTCTGGTTGAGTAGTTGATTGGGGTTAGGAAAGTATCAAGTTTTGTACCTCGCTGCATGACTAACTCCAGCTTGAAATTTAATGTTCTAATGTATTGTACACTGGTACATTTTGGGGCAGCGTGTGGCTCAGTGGGCTAAGCCTGTGTGCCTATAATCAGAAGGTTGCCGGTTCAAGCCCAGCCTCAGCACATCTGCAGGTCCTTGAGCAAGGCCCTTAACCCCCAGCTCCCTGGGCACTGCTACAGGTGGCAGCCCTTCACAGACAACTTACTCTACAAAGAGCAAGCTGAGGGAGGCATAAAAACAATTTCCCCATGGGGACAATAAAGTATCAATTATTATTTTACTAGGAGTAGGTGTCAGTTTAAATATGTGACAGTAATGGATTAATCAGACTACACTCCTTAGTCATTTCATTAAGTAAAAGTATGACCCCCTCTTTTGTCTTGAGAACCATTTTAAGTTACGCGTTCAGAGAATCCGAGGAAAGCACCTGTTTTACCATGTCTAGCACCAACAATCACACGATGTTCGATGTTCACAATGTTCAGAATATCGCTGTAGATTTTCTGATGTTTAACTGCACAGTAAATGAACCTCATTGCCCCGTCTGCATGCTGTATGCATTCAGCTGCAGCCATGTTTGTCTCCGTTTGTAGGAGCAGGCTGTAGCTTTAATGAGCGGCTCTACCTAACGAAACATTCACTGGGTGCAGGCTGATTTCACAGTGTTGAGGGACAAGTTGAAGTTAAACCTGTTCTACAGGTTTGCTTGGTGTTTTTATTACTGTAATATAATCTGTCTGATTCGTTCATCAAGATGCTTTTTAATAATGCACGTTAGCTTCTCAGAATCAAAGAATATATCATTTGATATCTTCAACATTTTTTACCAAATTTGCGACTCTTATGACAGATTTTTCTGTGTTCTGAACAGTTAGAACTACTTGAGTTTGCGGTGTAAACCTTATCCAGGACAAATTTAGATTCCGTATTATCTATAACCACATGAGATTATGCTGGACTTGTATTATCATGATCTGAATCGATATTCAGATACAGTAGAATTATCTACGTTTCAAATATTCTTTGAGTCATGTGACAAATTATTTGTTCAGGGTGCAGTTTCTTTGCTTCCCATATGCATTCAGCCTCAGACGAAAACACGTTATTGAAAAAGTAACATCTCTGTTTATTTTTAGTGGGATCTGTGCGGCTTTCATTCGAACGTTCCCTCACGATGAAGGACGTGGAGAGTGCAAACAGCAAGCTGATCGAGGGTCAGTTTCAGCCTGATGACTGCAAGCCCCGGCAGAATGTGGCCATCCTCATTCCTCATCGCAACCGGGAGATGCATCTTCTCTACCTATTGCATCATCTGCATCCTTTTTTGCAGAGACAGCAGCTGCACTATGGCATCTATGTGATCCACCAGGTACAGCTTTTTAATCCTTCAATTCATGTAATTATGTTATAGGGGACTGAATTATTCTGTTTACACTGCCCATACAGTTGGGGATGAATATGTTTTTTAACAGTATGGCTATAAAGTAGTTTCTTTTCATTATAGCAACACAATAGTTGGTGTGTCAGGACCAAATGAACATAACTACATGTTAATAATTTGATCCGGACATTGTTTGTGGAGCAGTAGGCCCTGGTCTCACTGCATGTTCATTGTTTTTGAGAGCGGTGGAAGAGCCATGACTTCAGAAGTTTCAGAAATAAAGTGGCATATTTTGCTTTTTTGTTGATGAATGCGTTTTCCCTGTTCCAGGCTGGCAGTAGTGTGTTCAACCGCGCCAAACTGCTGAATGTTGGATTTCTGGAAGCTCTGAAGGACTACAACTGGGACTGCTTTGTTTTCCACGATGTGGACCTCATACCAGAGAATGATCATAACCTCTATCTGTGCGAGCGGCAGCCAAAACACCTAGTGGTTGGCAGGAATGTCACAGGTTACAGGTGCATATCTATCGTTGTTTCTGTGTTCTTGGTTAGTTCGAAATATATTTATTGTCGTGGGAAGCACAGTGACTAGCACTCTCCGCTACTGTACAGTACAAGCAGCTTACCTCCCTGAACACACTGTCTTCGTTTTGGTTACATGTCAATTATAATGCATTGAGATGCCTGTCTGCATATGATGCAGTATAATATACACACACACACACACACACAGTGGTACCTCAGTTCTCGAACTCATTAGAACTCAAATTTCTTAAAAGTCGAACCAACCACTTCGGAAAAAAATTACCTAGTACTCGATCTGAATCTCGGAAGTCAAACCGTGAACACCGACCTAAGATAACTTGTATGCGCGGGGAAATCAGTCACGCGGCACATCTCTCAGCGGAATCAACGGGAGACGCTTCAGTCAGCCTCGCATTCGCTGTGATAGCATCGTGCATGTTTACGCAAGCTGAATACATATATTTAGACAGTAAAAATACATTTAGACAATGATAGTGACAGTAATTATTATTATATAATGAAATACATTTTAAAATAAAGATTTCTTATTAATTATTTTAATATTAATAATAAACCATTAATACATTTAATTATAATAATATTGTGGGGTGGCATGGTGGTGCGGTGGTTAGCACTGTTGCCTCACACCTCTGGGACCCGGGTTTGAGTCTCCGCCTGGGTCATGTGTGTGGAGTTTGCATGTTCTCCCCGTGTCGTTGTGGGGTTTACTCCGGGTATTCTGGTTTCCCTCCACAGTCCAAAGACATGCTGAGGCTGATTGGAGTTCCTAAATTGCCCATTGGTGTGCATGTGTGAGTGAATGGTGTGTGAGTGTGCCCTGCGATGGGCTGGCCCCCCATCCAGGGTTGTTCCCTGCCTCGTGCCCGTTGCTTCTGGGATTGGCTCCGGACTCCCCGCGACCCAGTAGGATAAGTGGCTTGGAAAATGGATGGATGGATAATAATATTGTCATGCCGAGCAGGACAGAACAGAGACAAAGGCACAGACGTCAGGGTATCTGGGAATACGGGGTTTAATTACAGGTAAGGCAGGCAAACGCAGATGGACAATACAATGACCGGACTGGGGAAACAAACTGAAACACGGACTAAATACAGAGGACTAATGACAACAACCAGAAACAGCTGATCACATGGGGATTCCACACGGGGTTAACGAGGGGGCATGGCACACAGAAGGAGCGGACGATCAGAGCAGGACACATTGTTTTCTTTTAACTTTACAAATTGGATATATTTATTTTCTTACTTTACAAATTACTATTTTGATAAATGTCCTTAGAAAAAAAAACATTTAGGTGTAATTTTTTGGAGCCGGTAACCAATAGATTGGTTTTCCATTATTTGTTATGGGGAAAATTTGATCAGAACCCGAACTTTTTAGGATTAAATCCGGAGCTCTGAACGGATCAAGTTTGAGTTCTGAGGTACCACTGTGTGTGTGTGTGTGTGTGTGTGTGTGTGTGTGTGTGTGTGTGTGTGTGTGTGTGTGTGTATACACACATATATATGTATATATATATATGTGTGTGTGTGTGTGTGTGTAAATATATGTGAAGTTTTTATGTTTTATAATAGTTTTCATTTATAATGTCCTCAAAGCATGAACCAGTTTCACATTTCATATATAGAATATCCTCTCATATTCTCATAGCTAAGTTGTGCTAAGTAAGGTACACATGATCTAACTCAGATTAAACTTCCCATACCATTCATTCATTTTAAATTAATAAGAAGATAAAGTGTAAATACACTCGATGGTGTATGTCAACTTTTTGCATTAGTGCTTCCATAAGGTCAAGTTTTCCACACTGCTGTCAGTGTTTGCTCTTCCTCCAAATGGGCCAATTCATGGATGACTTCTTGAGGATCATTGGCATGGTGGTTTGGAAGAATGACTTCAGTGTAAGAGAGTTCGTGCTTGCCACTTGCAGCATCCATCAGAACAAGCAGGCCCCCTTTCAGTCAATGGGCTGTTAGATCTCCGCATGGACTCAGGCTGTCCATATTGCTTCTTTTGCCATGCTCATTAGAAAGCTTCCAACGTGACATCCATCTTGCTTTGTGTGATTTCGAGCGTGAGTGTCCATTTCCATCTGTGTGACCATACAGGGAGAACATAAGTGACACAGTGTTTCAGAAAGAAATTATTCCGTTAAATACTGATGACATTTATTCATTTATGTTTTTTAAGTCAGTCACAGCCAGGCAACAGATGGGAAAGTGCATGCAAACATGATTGTTTGGCAAATAAGCTAGTAAACTATGTTCATCGTGAGCCCATGGAACAGCAGAATTTAAATCCTTGGAAAATCCTTCCAGATGCTATATTTGTATAACAGAAAATCCATTGAGCCGTCACCTCTTGTAAAAAGTCATCAATAACACTTTATGGGAAATTTTCATATGACCATCTGTTCAACATTATCAGTTACAAATATCTGTCTGTGTTATGGACATTGCTGGAAAGTAATCCAGCTTCCGCAGGTCCTTCATTCCGTCTGCCATCAGACTTTATAATAACTCATAAATTATGTCACTATCCTGTATATTGTGCAATACAACTATTTACATCACTCGGTGCAGTCTGTATATATGTGTATATGTATGTATGTGTATTTTTGGGTCTGTGTAATATGTGTAATTGTGTGCACGAATTTTATTATTTATTGTATTTTCCACTGTATTTTTTGGTCTGTTTCTTTTCTATTGCTTTTTATTCACTGGCTGTAGGAACGAGTAAATTTCCCCAGTGTGGGATCAATAAAGTCATCTATCTATCTATCTATCTATCTATCTATCTATCTATCTATCTATCTATCTATCTATCTATCTAAATGCTATAGTCAGATGTTTCATCAGATTTACCGACTGTAACTTATAAGCTGCCACTATTGTGTTAGTGTTGTTTTTGTCAACGAAATTTTTGACCAAATATCTTCATCAACGAACCTTTTTGACGTGACGGAGACGAGACGCAACGTAAATGCTGGTCATGTGACGATAACTATGACGAAATCTATCATGTAATATTGTTGACGAATAAAAACGAGACCAGCGAGACACCAGTGGTGAGGGATGCCGTCAAGCTGAAGAAGGAGTCCTATCCGGCCTATTTGGCCTGTGGGACTCCAAAGGCAGCTGACAGGTACCGGCAGGCCAAGCGGGATGCGGCTTCGGCGGTTGCTGAGGCAAAAACTCGGGCTTGGGAG
>JAODLC010000042.1:7007097-7017501 GCA_026781145.1 Hippopotamyrus pictus | reverse complement strand
TGTGTGTGTGTGTGTGTGTGTGTGTGTGTGTGTGTGTGTGTGTGTGTGTGTGTGTGTGTGTGTGTGTGTGTGTGTCTAATGTAATGTATGACTATTCTGGCTAAATCTCAGGCAACTAAAATCCAGTTCATCATGAGGGTGGTAAAAATGGGATTCTTGTATGTTTCCCCAGGCCTCTGGTGGCCATAGCTCAGTCTTCAGAGTTTTTGAAATCAAAGCAGTTTTCAGTATGGTCTGCAGGCCTGAAATTTTTCCACAGTCAATTGTACTTCCTCCCTATATTAGACCTTTCATTGCATCCCTCTGTTTAGAGTACAACAAACATGTCATTCCAGTGACTTTAAAGATCAGAAGTGACAGGCTGATGTCACATAATGGCGAAGGAGAACCAGAACCAGGGACAGTGCCAGCTTATAAAGCGTGCCAGACAGGTCGCGTTCTGTCAAGCAGCCTTTCCTCACTGTAAACATGACACTAACCCTTTGCCCAGTCTCGACATCATTGAGTCACTTTCACACATCATAAAAGCATTGAAGCATTAGATCAACCACTGATAAGTTTTCTAAAATAGCTCAGAGGTACATTTCATGAACCTTCAGGCATATATTGACAGGACACAACACAGTGTTACAATTTCTGACAATGGAGGAACAACAGGGACCCCTATTGCCCGTTACTTAACCCCAATGAGGAGCTCTGCTCAGCATGGAGATGGAGGACATCACGTGATGACATCACAGCAGATGCCTACAAAGGCCATAGAGTAATGTGCCGTGCAAAGAAGGTGCAGTCTTGTGCATTTTCAGTCATTGTCTTCAAAACCTTAGCCCTAGTCTGCATCGGAAAATACAGAGTACACTGTTATGTTGACAGTATGGTGAAGCGTTTTTACTATCTTGTTTGTAAAAAATTACATAGACTTGACAAATACTTGTCATTGTGATGGTGCTGACATGTTCATTAACATAAATATTTTCTTTTGAGAGGTAAACTAAAGATTCTGGGAAAGTTACGGGCTTTTGCAGGTAATTCATTGTGTGGTGCTGTTTGTACGAGTTGTTTCGAGAAATGCACTTAGGCCTACGGGTTTGCAAATGTTATGAATGATTCAAGAAATGTACCAAAGTGACTGAGGAAAACTGTAAAAGTGAAAGAAAATTTAGGCTTTCAGTTTTGAGGGACTAATAGTGCTAGGATAGCCATAGATTTCTATAAACTATACTATATGGACAAAAGTATTTGAACACCTGGCCATTACACCCACATGAAGTTTCATTAAATTTTTGCCCATTCATCCAGAGGAGCATTTATGAGGTCAGGCACTGATGTTGGGCATGAAGGCCTGACTCGCAATCTCCGTTCTAGTTCATGCCAAAGGTGTTTGATGGGGGCCAGTCAAGTTCTTCCACATCAAACTCACCCAACCATGTCTTTTTTGACCTTGCTTTGTACCCTGGGGCACAGCCATGCTGGAACAGAAAAGGGCCTTTTCCCATAAAGATGGAAGCATTGAATTGTCCAAAATGCTATACTAAAACATTGAGTTCCCTTCACTGGAACTAAGGGGAGTAGCCCAATCCCTGAAAAACAGCCCTATCCCATTATCTGACTCGTCCATCAGACTGCCAGAAAGAGAAGCATGATTCGTCACTCCTCGGAACACGTTTTCACTGCTCTAGAGTCCAGTGGCGGCGTGCTTTACACCGCTCCATCTGACGCTTGGCACTGCGCTTGGTGATGTAAGGCTTGCATGCAGCTGCTCGGCCATGGAAACCCATTCCATGAAGCTCCCAGCACACAGTTCTTGGGCTGAGGTTAATGCCAGAGAAATTTTGGAACTCTGCAGTTACTGAGTCAACAGAGTGTTGGCGACATTTACACACTATGTGCCTCAGCACTTGGTGACCCCGCTCTGTTACTTTATAATGGTCTGCCACTTAATGGCTGAGTTTCTTTTGTTCCTGAATGCTTCCACATTGCAATAATACCATTTACAGCTGACCATGGAATATCTAGCAGGGTAGAAGTTATGCTTTATTGCCAAGGTGTATCCTATGACAGTGTCACACTTCAATTCCCTGAACTTCTCACAATGACCCATTCATTCACAAATGTTGGTTTGACCTGACTGCATGGCTAGGTACTTGATTTTATACTCTTTTGAGTGTGCTTGGCCACGTGGTGCCTCTCCCCATACCATAATCCATTATTTGCACTGTGAGCGTGCTTGGCCACGTGGTGCCTCTCCCCATATCATAACCGATTGTTTGCACTGTGAGCGTGCTTGGCCACGTGGTGCATCTCCCCATCCTATAATCCATTGTGTTTGTACTGTGAGCGTACTTGTCCGCATGGTGCCTGTGGCTCATTAACTCCCGCTTGGTCATACTGACTCATTCGGTCACTGACTCTCTGGTTCGACCAATTCACTGAAAAGAGCCGGTTCAAAAGGATTAGTTCGTGAATTAGACATCATTACGGAGTTGTTTGGCTATCGGCAAGTTAGTGGTATGTTCGGTTGAAGTGTTACTCGGCAAGACTTGTGAGACTCATAAGATCTGAAACTCACTGAGTGATCAATTCTGATTATGCCAAAAGTTTACTTGAGAATAAAAAATTGAATCAAACAAACTGGTTCTTTTATTCAAAAGAACAGTTCCATAGATTTGGTTCTGTAAATTGAAACCAAATCCCCATCACTGCTATCTGTGAGTGAATAAAACAGCAAGGATGAGAATGATCATGATTGGCTTGGAGAGTGCATGCAGAGCTTATGGATGTACAATGGCGGTAAATTTTTGAGTAATTTTATTTGTTTATTTTTTTAAACGGTTACTAGTTTAATGTTGAAAAGGAACCATCAATAATATTGCAACGCTTGCTAAATTATGAT
Source organism: Hippopotamyrus pictus (assembly GCA_026781145.1). Classification (NCBI taxonomy): domain Eukaryota; kingdom Metazoa; phylum Chordata; class Actinopteri; order Osteoglossiformes; family Mormyridae; genus Hippopotamyrus; species Hippopotamyrus pictus. The sequence continues at coordinate 7,014,608 of JAODLC010000042.1, read as the reverse complement.
TCTATGACAGAGTAAAAGTTTTAGTTTGTTTACTGTCTCAATCCCTGCGACGTTACACCCATGTATTTTGCGATGTCGGTATTACCATTGCAAACCATGCTGGTCTAGTGTTTAAGAACGTGGCGGCACAGTGGCTAATGCTGTCGCCTTTGCATTATATTTTATAATTGTATACAGGATGGGCCAAAAGTAGGTATGCAGTTTTTATTTTTCAAAGTTATTTTTAAAAATGGGTATACTGTTCTTATTTCACAGTACAGATTGCATCATGTTTAGTCTTTTAGATGTTCGAGATGTTCTACATCAACGTTGATACATTCCTCTATACCTTCTTTACTTTGTAAAATAAGAACTATATACCTACTTTTGGCCTATCCTGTATTTTATATCTATAAAAGATTTCATATATATGCCTTATTTTTTTTTAAGATGTACTTGCATTTCTTACATTTGTTTTACTTCTCAGATTGCGGTACAAAGGCTATTTCGGAGGGGTGACGGCCTTGAGTAAGGAGCAGTTTAGTAACGTGAATGGGTTTTCAAACAAGTACTGGGGATGGGGAGGAGAGGATGACGATCTTCATATTCGGTGAGACTAAATTCTTGTATACCTCACATGTATTGTTTAATGATGTATTATGTATGTGATGGCATTAATCATTCATCATCTTTACATTGTTTAAAATGTTCCTTTTCATGTGTGGCAAAGCCCTGATGCAAATCGAATTTTTTATTATTTTTTTTTCATTTAAGGTTTTATAGTTTTGCAGTTTGTAAGTGTTTTGTCCAATTAGGGTGGGGATCCAGAAAATGAAGGTTGTGCGGCCGCCTGCAGCAGTGGGTCGTTACACTATGATCTTTCATAAAAGAGACAGTGGAAATGCAGTGAATCGTAATCGGTAAGTATTGGTGGCAAATGCAAACATCCGGAAAATTTACAGACAATACACATTTAATGTGTGCAGTAAAAAGAATATTTAGTTGGTTCTACCTGAGAAGTTTACAAATACACTGCCTGGCCAAGAAAGTCATACACTTTAATATTGGATCGTCTTTGTGTTTGATTATGGCACACGTTCATTGTGGCATTGTTTCGTGGTGCTTATGTGACGTCTCAACATGTATTTTCATCCATATTTGCATTAAGTTTGATCTTGTGTTGATGACGGGAGAGTACTGTCTTCTCTACCACATCCCAAAGACTTTCAGTGGGGTTAAGTTCAGGACTCTCCTCACAATTTAAGCCAAAAGAATCTCTGCATTGTTGTCCTGGAATATGCCCATGCTGTCAGGGAAGAAAATAACCCATTGATGGGACAAGCAGTTCATTCAGTAGATTCAGGTGCTCAGCTGACTTCATTTTATTGCTGCATGATGTTATTGAGCCGAGACCAGACCAATTGAAACGTGGGTGTGCCCATCGCTCTAGAATAGGGTAAATCTGGACTCATCAGACCAGCTGACCTTTTTCCATTGTTCCAGAATCTGATTTTTATGCGGCCAAGCAAATTGAAGTCATTACTTTTTCCAATTACCCTCACTAACAAGTGGTTTTCTTGTGGCCACACAGCTGTTTAGTCCCAGTCCTGTAAGGCCTTGTCGCATCATGCATGGAGATGCTCATACCCCTACTATTAAGCATAGCTGTAATTTTGAATTTTTGAATGATCGTGACCGGCCATTCGGTTTTTTTTAATCTGACCACATTTCTTCCACAAAGTTAACGATTCACCACAATCCTTCCAGGTGTTAATTATGCATTGGACAGTTCTTAACACAATTCCAATACTTTCAACAGTCTCCTTAGCTGTTTGGCCAATAATTTGAAAGCAGTAACATCATACCCATGACCTCGGGATGCATCTTCACACATGGTAGCCTAAGAAATGAGAAGCTACACAATGAGTTACTCATGGGCTATTATTCACCTTAATCCACAAAGGGCTACAAATGGCAATTGTATCTGTAGACTCCATAAAATGAGTAAAGTACCCAATTAACCCTGCTTCTATTACAGATATAATTATGGAAGGTATAATTTTTGCATTTTCAGAAATAGGTTGTCATTTTCTAAATATACAGCACTGTGCAAAAGTCTTGGGCTCCCAAAGAAAATGTTTTAAATTCTATTTATGAGGTGTAAAATGATGACACAGAGGCTTTTAAAAATGAAGGAAGTTGTAGAAGTATGCTGTTCCGATAAACTGAGTTTTGATGAAATAGTCTATCAGATTACTCTCTCTCTCTCTCTCTCTCTCTCTCTCATATATACAATCAGAACTCGGATTGCAAATAACTTGGTTTGTGAGTGTTTTGCAAGACGAGCAAAATTTTAAAATAAATTTTAACTTGATAAACGAGTGAGATCTTGTAATACAAGTATTACATATACAATTTGTCTGCCTAGTGTCACGTGATCACAACTGAGCCAATAGTTCTTCTCTCTCTCTCGCTGAGGGATTAAATCATTCTGTTACAACCTGTTAAATAACTGGAGGTTAATTTTTTCCCCTCTATTTCTCCATTTTCAGGATGCGTTTATTGGAACAGACTCGGAAAATCTGGAAAACGGATGGAATAAATTCTTGCTTGTACAAAACGCTGTCTGTTGAAAGGACCAAAGCCTATATTAATGTTACAGTCGACATTTCTGAAACAAAGGGCCAGAATTGAGAAGAATGCCAGAGAATGTATGCCTTACACACTTAGCGTGTGATAAATGACACCAGTGAACATGCCAGATGCCCGTGGCAGCACAAAGGAAAGTGGGACACTACTGAATGTCTAAGAAGTAGATGAAAATTCTTGTAATTAATTCATACAATTCAAATGAATTAACTTTTCATATTTATGACTATTACAGAACATCCCTGTATGCGGTAGTTTCCCTTAGACTTTGTGTTTTTCAAATGCTAATACTGTACGATATTACATTTAGGAGGAGTGACTATACCTTTTGGTCTGTCTGATCCCCTGTATTTATTTAATTTCTGTGCATAAGTATCATTTACTTGAATTTTTTGTAGAAAAACAAAAGTGACTCATATCAGCTGCCCTGATTAACGTGTATAACGACAAGGTAGTTGACATTTGTACAGACTAAAATTCAAATGGTTTTCAAATTTTTAATTGTGAATTTTTTTTTTTTTTTTGGTTTTATGTATTTTTCTTATTTAGATCCACAGTCACTGAACCCTACATCCATAATAAGTGTTGGCTGCTCAGAAGTCATCCCAAAAAATGTTATGCTGAACTGCTTGGCTGGCAGAAATAACCCTAAATCATTCCACCTGTCTTGCTCTGCAAAGTTTCTATTTTATGTCCCCACGACAAATGAGTGATTTTTTTTTATATAGAAATAAATCTTGAACATGCACTGTTGTTTATTGTTTGTGCTGCAGTGCCCTTGTTAGTGTTGGAACAGATCAACCTGAATCACACTCCCTGGTATAAAGTCGATTTAAATTTAAATAATATGGTCATCACAGCTGATAATCACTCAGATCTTTGGCTACTACTAGTTAATTTTAAAACCTTTTAAGTGCTATCTGCAGCTAAGCCGTTTCCAAAAATTCTGTACTTTCCAAACTACTTAACGGGCAACTGGGAAACATGTATGGCTATTTCAGTTTTAATAACTAGATATTCAGTGTAATGTATCATCAGTCATCCCTCTGTATTGCATAAACTTTTGTCCAGTGCAGGCTTCTGCAAGCCTGGGGTGTATTCCAGAAAAAATAGGGCACAAACCTATAACCATGGAAGTGCTAAATACTGTACCTAATTACTGTACCTCCAAGCCCCATCAATGCAATAATTAACAAACAACTAAATGCAGAACTTAGAAACTCTTTTGAACATTTAGATTGTTTCTTTATGCAGTTTGTTCACCAAAGAGAAACTGAAAGGCTAATGAGCCAGACTTCCCAAAATCATCCCAAACCTCAACAATGTTACAATGTTTTTGAAACATACCAGTGTTTTTTTTTTGTGAATATAATACATAATACCCCCACTATATGCAATATTTGCAGGGCAGAAATACAAACTAGGTTGCCGTACAGTACCCATATTTTCAGCTATCTGTATGCCATCTGTGTCAATCATCAACTCACACCAGGCCTCACTGGGCTCATTGTTCACTGCATAGAGTAACAACAATGGAATCTTTTTATAAGTCCTGCTAGATTAAGTAACCAGGCTCTCAGGTAAACTGATGCCTCGCTGGAAGTACATTGAGTAATGTCAAACTGTTAGTGCAGCCAAAATATGGTACCAGTTTGTTTATTTCAAGAGGTAGCTCTTCAAGTGGATTTTGAATGTTTTATCATTTAATATATGAGGATTTCATTTTTGCCATACTTAACAAATTGGGTAAATGTGCCTTTTTCAATTTTAAAGATTATGCATCCGCCCAAGGTATAATTAAACATGACTGGAATGGAATCTGATAAAGTTCCTGTTAGACTATAGGCTTTCATGATATTGTTCATATTGCAATGCTATACCCCTAGGAATCATTACCAACATGCCTTCTTCAAACAGTAATATACATTTCAGATTGAGAAAACATTTTCTAGAGCAGGGTTCTTCAAATCTGGACCCCGATTCCAAATCCAGGCCTTGTTTTCAGTTCGACCTCGAGGACCGTGATTTGAATAATAGGGTTCTAGAGTTAACAAAAATGGAAGGGAGGAGGTAATTTAACATTTAACAAGTATTTCACTCTTGAAACTAAAGTTGTCCCTCTATTATTTTAAGGTGGGTGTCTAATAGTACCCAGTAGGGCTGGGTAATGTAATGGATGCTGAAATTTTGCATCAACATGTTAGCCAACATGGTTTCTATTTACTTGTGAAAGTTAAAGACCATCCATCCATCTTCCAATGTCTTGTCTAGTTCAGGGCCACAAGTACCCTGGAGTTTAGTCAATTTAGATATGTAAATCTGGCAAAATGCATGTCATTTGCAATGCAATTAAGATGTGTAAATTTGACGAAATACATGTTGGAGAAAACCCAAATCCCTGGAGTACTGCATGACATGCGGAGAGCATGCAGACTTCACTCACAGACGCAGCATTTGAATCTCCAGATGTGAGAGAACAGTACAGCACATTTCTGACTGTTCAAGTTGCAGAGGAAGTCTTTCTTTAAGACTTACCAATGTCTGACTTTCCTGTTGAGCGATATGACTCAGAAATGTCAGGACTTAGCATGTCTGTAGAAGATTAGGCAAAGGGCAGGGGAGGATCAAGGGGCCTGGATTCACCCTCAAAACAATTGTCTATGTACTAGGAGCAAATTGCCATTTCATTACCATTCAAAATGTTGTACACTTTTATTTAATTGCAGGTTAAATTGTTTTTCTTCCGTCGTCAGTCCACTTAGGGTCATTGGGGGGCCTAGAGCCTGTCTGAAGGCTGAAGTATAACCAGTCTGTCAGAGAGCACATACACACATGGGGAGTGATTTAGAGATGCTGGTAAATCTAACCGAGTCTTTAGATGGCAGGAAAGTCGCACAACACAGGAAGAACACGTCAACTCGCACACCCACAGCAGGGGCCGGACCCCACAGGCCTGAAGACGTGAAGGGCTACCCCTCAGGTCAGTGTGCAGCTCCCAAACGCGATTCCATCGAGGTTTCATTAGGGCTCCGGTTTTGTTAGAACCTGGAAGTCTGTCCGCTTCATGGTCCTGTACCTCCAAGCCATTCTCGCAGTTTCACAGTGGTGTGTTTGTTGGTTGATCAGAAGGTCGTTTCTTCAACTTACATTAGGATCAAGTGTTGTTCAGTGACTTTACATTTTCATTTTAGACAAAAGCATCTGATAAATAGAGTGCCTTCTTGTGGCAGGGTAAGCCCATAAACCGCTGCTGTAATTATTAGTGTAACATGAACACAAATAATGACTTTTGCAGTCTGATTTTTATTTTACCATCTAATGGTAACAATAATTTTTCTAATGGTAAAATCCACTTTTTATTGCCATCAGTCTTATATATACAGCATATTCATGAACATCTCACTACTAAACACTCCACCCTCTCTTCTTGCGTGTGTCTCACTGGTATCATCTCTGTGTGCATTGTATGTTTCATGTCCTCATTATATTCATATTCAGATTCCTTGAACACAATAGCACAAGCATGTCATTTGATAACTAAAGCTGCTTCTCATTCAACCCGGAGAAAACGTGTTTAGTGTGACTTAAGCTAATACCAAATTACTTACTAAAGGCAATTTATGTACGCCACTTATATCATACATATTGTAATAGCTAAATATAATGGACCATACTCTTATCTTTCTAACACTATAGATTAAATAAACTGAAGCTGAAAAAAATGGTTTGGTTGAAATACTGCTAAAAAGAAACAAACACTGGTTAAAAAAAGCCTGGACTAAATTAGACACCTCTGACAGAAATTCAATTAAATCTGATGAGAGAGAGTCGGCTCTTGTTTCCTGTATACCTTGCCTTACTAATAAATTGTAGGTTACTTCCACGGGAAAACTTGCATTCCATACGCTTAAAAAGTGAGGTGATATCAGTCACATCTACTCCAACTAACTTTTGTGCATTTGGCCAACACAAAAGGAGCAAGCTGTTTCTCCTGGATGGAATGGATGAGTGAGAGTGGTCATTTAAAAATATCAGTTATGTTCACGCCCATCATCTGTTTTAACCGTTTGGCAGCTTGGACTGAAAGATCACTGTGGCTTTTGGGCAGCGATACCCAAGTCTTCTTCCTCACATAAGCAGGTGAATGATTCAGTATGTCCCCTTTCCACAGTAGTACTGGGAGAAGTCAATTTCAATTTCCACATAACACCTCTCTGTCTTTTATGCCTATGATCTTAACTCTTCTACATAACACTGGCAGATGTACATAAATTTGTACATTTTTAAAAATATTACAAGGGTACTCAACACATGCTGTCAAAAATAGTACTGTCTGTCTATCTATCTCACAAATATATAGTCCTATGTTTGTATAGTTTAGTAATTTAATGCCCTCTGCTTGTATAGTGTAATACTATTATGTAACGCTATGTCAGTATGGTGGCGGCTACTTCATTTCACGAAATCTGTGTAACCCACTTGCACTATGACAAGTAAAAATCCTCGATCCTATAGTTGCATTTTGTGTTAATTTTACATTGTACAGAAGAAAGACATTACTTTGGTAAATTTTACCAAAAATGTTACAAATAACCTAGCAGGTTTTAGCACTTTACAGCAAAACACATGATGTAAATGCATTAATTAAAATGATCTGAAATATCTAATTTCCATGACAATATATTCAATTTGAATTCAATTAAATATTGTTTGTATTGTACATTTTCACAATACATTCTCTCAAAGTGCTTTACATTGTCCCTGCCCAAAGCTCCCAGTGACAGTGACAGTGGCAAGGAAAAACTCCCTAGAAGGAAGAAATATTGGGAGGAACCAGACTCAAGGGGGGGGGGGGGGGGGGGGCGCCCCCCCGGGGGGGGCAG
>JAODLC010000042.1:6996902-7006997 GCA_026781145.1 Hippopotamyrus pictus | reverse complement strand
GTGTGTGTCTGTCAGTGTGTGTTTGTGTTTGTCCCAAGAAGAGGGTACCAGAATGAGGATAGCTGGCAGAGGAAGTCAAAGGAACAAGATGGCAAAATTCTATTATACACTTTCCATATTTTAAGATTTGAGTCTCAAAGCGGGGGGAGCAGGCAGGTGACGGAATGCAGGTGCAGGTGCTGCTTCTGGTGGCAAGATGAACAGTGGTACAGCAGCAGCAGGTAAGGAAGGAGAGACGTCACACGCAGAAGGGTGAGCAGGCCGGAAAGAAACCACAGGTAGTGGAGGCATCACAGAGACAAGGCAATCCAGAAGGACGTCACAGGTAGTGGAGTCATTGCAGGAAGGATAGGTTGAATATCTTAATTTTCTGGGTCTCGAGACAACACGCCCCAGGAGAGGCAGGAGAAATAAAAAGAGTATTAGCTAAAGTAGGGGACACTTGAGGCAGTGTACATACTGTAGCTAGGTGAGTGCAATATGTAAGCTCTGGCAGAAATGGCTATGGCAGCATAAGTACGAGGGCGAGGCAAGTGGGAATGCAGCATGGGGAGTCCCTGAACGTCAGCACTCCAATTGCACAAGGGAGTATGAAGCACTGACAGCTGTTTATCCAAAGCCAGTGGCACCAATTCCCACCCAGCTCTACACCTCACACTGCAGATCTACTGTAACTGGGGATGAGCAGTTAGCTAGAGCTAGGACTAAAGTAGTGTGTTTTTCGTCTAGACTTGAATATTGATAGTGAGCCTGAATCTCACACATCTGCTGGAAGATTTGGTACTTCATAAGTAAATAGCAGTATTTCGTAATCAATCTGAGATTTATCTGGAAGTCAGTTTCTGTAGAAAGGAAAACAGTTGATGAACAACATTCTCTAGAATCTTTGAAATGAAAGGATGATTTGAAATATGTCTATCATTTCCTAAGTCACGGGTTTTAAGAATTTGTTTCTTGGGAACAGGTCTAATAACAGCAATTTTAAAAGGTTTTAGAACATATCCAAGCCTAAGAGATTACTTTAACAGGGTACTGCTAATCAGCAGTGCAATCTTCTTCAGGAGTTTCATAGGCACTGGTTTGCCAAGGTTAGTTGATTTGCAGATGCTGTACGTAGCTAAAGACATGCTCTAGATGGTCTGTCTAATCTGAGTTATTTTAGCATTAAAAATTTAATAAAAATGTAATGTGTGTGTGTAAAATATGTTTCACATTTAAATGCATTTTAAAAATAATTATACACATACACACATCAGGTATACATGCATACCGCCAAGGACTCAAATACTCGCGTTATGAAAACAAGTTACAGGAATCACAGTATTTCCGGCTTCTAGCTTTCTAAATAGAAGTCTCAGTGTTACACTGTAATATACCTATAACCAGGGACTGACATAACTGGTACCCGAGTACGCATTCACCTTTAAAAGCGATACGTGTGGCAATCGATTTATATGCATTTTAACATTTATATGCTAATTCGTACTTATAGAATATATAGGTATAGAGGTTAAAATGCACGATAATTTGTCATATCGGCGCAAATGCACATAAAATGCGTATACGCATTCACGCTGTTACAACAATCGATTGCCGCACGTATCGCTTTTAAAGGTGAACGCGTACTTGCGTACCAGTTATGTCAATCCCTGCCTACATCATACTGTACATTTGTTAATGTTGTACACTCAGTTCAGGAACCATTTTCTAAATATTTATGGTATTAAGCCATGAATGAAATTTAAGGGGGCCGAACATGTTTGTAATGTATTTTAAGGATAATGACGATCGTATTAAAACTGGGTTATTTCCATTTTTAAAGTAACCTATTTGAGTCTTGAGGATTTCTTTATCTTCTAAGCATCGTAAAAAAACGAAACGAAAAAAGACACCGAAGGGAATTATGTGAAACTTCGCTCAGGTGAACAGTTTTAAGTTTGCCGAAGTAAAGACAGGTTAGTCAAGAGAACATAAACTATTGTCCAAAATGACTTGCAACAAGTGAATATCCATTAACCACATTTCTTCAGCTACATTTTCCCGTCTTCCTAATACGCTAAACTGAGTGCGGTTCACCAGAGTCACAAGTTATCTGTTAGTTATCCTGAACAATTCTGATGTAACGGTATTTCAAGGACATGCTCCTGTGTCACTGTTTTCTGCACCATTTTGGACGGGACATTTCCCCGCCCAGACAGACCGCAATCCGAACTCTCCACAACCCATTTCAGCAGTGAGCGAATGCCGGAAGTGACGTTTACCTGGTGGATGTGTCGTATACAGTAGTTTCCCGCGGTTTGGAAGAATCAGCGAATCAATTGCTACTAGCAAAGAAATCACCAAACTAGCAGAGACCGACAGACAGGTGATGGGTCTTGGGCCAAATAGGTATTTAAAACAATAATAACGAAAAGATCCGCTGCTTTACATGAATTCAGAACAGTGACGTTTAAGTGTTTACACACAGGGTAGAGAAATATTTAGTGCCAAACTCGATATGCCTCCTAAAAAACGTTGCAACGGCATCCAGCTTAATAAGGAAATAAAGCAAACCAACAACAGAAGGGTGTCTCCAGTCAAGCAGGAGAATCTGGAGTTCAGCGAAGATAGGTAAGTCATGTTTAAGCACCTGTTTGTAATTTAAAGCAAACGGTTAACTTTATTAGCAATAAATGTTGTCAGTTGAGGAACATTCAGAATTAGTGTCGAGTCCATGTACGAGAGAAGGTCTGTTAAAATAAAACAAGTCGTTGTTTTGCGGTCTAGGTTTCTGGTTTGTCCTACGCGACGTTATATTTACATTCTTAAAAGCAGCTAAGAGAATATGATAAACTGTAGTAAAAATGGCGAGTTGCTTATAGACCGCTTGATGTATAAATAGGGAAATACTGTCTGTGCTCTTTATTTTGGAGCATACGTTACCCACTAGCTGTGTGAGAGCCAGTTAGCAGTTCGTTCTAGTTCGCTTCCGCCTTAAATATCTCGGCGACGTTAACGGTCCGCAGTTGCTGCCATAATTCTAAGGTAGCATGTTCTAGTAATTCTTTTAAATGTGTCGTATTTGTGTCAGGTTTCTATTAAGGGACGTACCAGACCTCACAAAGAAATCAACTGGATTTTCTGGATACTTTTGCCAATCCGTGGCTGACGTACCATGTTGAGGAGTTTAAAATTAGTCGCACATGGCCCTTTCAAACAGCAGAATTATACAGCTGTTGTTTACAGGGGGGTTATCACCTCGTCACCGTCAGCTTTTAACAGCATCGCAAAATCCGCTCATTTCCAAGCGTAGCTATAGGTTTCTCTTTAAGAGAGTTAGGGGTCAAGGTTGTGAGGTTAGGACTGGGCCTCATTGTTTGCAAGCTTGTATTTACCAGCTTGGCTAGAATCGTTCTAGCCAGCATCAGACTAATGCCACATCTTGGTCACAGTGACATTCCCGCCCAGTATCCAGTGACACCCGCAGAGAAACACTGATTTTAATTGTTTTCGCCTATTCGTCTGTTGCAGACACAAAAATAAGGATGCAGACTTTGTAACTCTGTGCAAGAAACTGAAGGTGACGGATTTAGTGTGTGATCGTGCCTGGTCAGTATGGGAGATGATGCTGGCATCGATGGATGGTGTGCAGGTCAGTTGTTCTATGATAACGTTTGTAGGGATTGCAGGTTCATTTGCTGTTTAAGATTCAAGAGCCTTTATTTGTCACACACAGCTTTACAAGTTCAACTTAGGAAAATGTACCCTGATTCTGTCCTGAAACTGCAATAAAGTTTAAAAGATTGAGTTAAAAATGAAGATAGATATTTTTAGATGCATACCTAACATAAACTCTGTTTAACCTACCATTCTGCTCAGTTCTGCAATACCTAAACTAAGAGTAGACGGTATTATATTTTGTATAGTCTGTAATAGTCACCTGTATTGGAAGGGAATTTGTTAATGTAAATGTTAGATGTAAAGACCTGAATGATTGGTTTATTGGTGTTTGGGATGTTTATGAATTGACGTAGGAGACCAGCAAGCAGTACTGGGCAGCATGTCTGTTTATTGCTGCCACGGATTTGGGGATGCAGACCTTCACCATCACGGATGTCCTAAAGGCTGCTGATCTCAGGTAAGTGTTGCTCAGAAAAGGCTCTGGTTTATATTTGAGAAAACCTCCCGGGGGGCGTGTGCGACTCTGTGCCAATTTAGCCCATCAAGCCAAGTCCCTAACCCTTTTTTGCTCTAGGGACTGGGTAACATTTTCTCAGTTCTAACCCACTTTAGATAAAAGCATCTGCTAAAATAAATGTACACGTATGAAATGTTTCATTCGTAATCTTTAGATAAACACTAGATGGGCAACCTTATTTATATATGTTCAGGAAACTGCTTATTTGCTAAGTTAGTTTGGCTTATTTGATTCACATATAGGTTGGTGAGTATATTAAGGTAGGTCTTGTTCTTTTTCTGTCCAGGCAGAAGCAGTTGTTTGACCTGTTAAAGCTGATGGATGTGAACATGGACACCATCAGCACCAAAGTCAATACAGCCATGAGTAGATTGGAGAAGAAATATGACATGTTGCAGGCGCTCTTCCTGAGGTTTGAGAGGTAACAGTGGTGCTGAATACTCTCAGCCTTGGGCTTTTTTCTGTGTCTCAGTGCTTGAGAGTGTCATGGTTTATGTTCTTTGCTTCTCTGTTCTTGGCCAGAGGTGCACAGACCTTTCAGGCAACCAAGCTGAAAGCGCACGTTCAGGTGCCAGTCCTGTGTTTTTTTCCGTTTGGGACCTTGCTCATATTCTTTTTTCCTTTCTTGGTTGTTTACTCATCTGGAAGGTCTAGCTCTGCTTTCCATATCCCAGTAGATACATTAGTGTCTCTATTACCTTTTGATTGATTCCGGATCCTTCCGATTAGAGCATAAGAGACTTTAAGGAGGAGTAAAATCTAGCCCAGAGACTTTAGATTTTTTTTTTTTTATCAAAAGCTAGTCTTAATCATCTTAGTTTTAACTGTTTGTAATATTATTTAGTTCTTTATGAAGTTTTTGACTTTGGATAATTCAGTGCTTTAATGTCCTTATCCTCTCGCCATGAATGTAGTCCTAGTTGCTGGTGTGGTGTTACAAGTCAGCATAATGTAACAAATGTCAAGTTTGTGATAACACTGCTTACAAGTGTCTGTTATGTCTCAAGACCTAACCAGCTGCTTAGTTTCTGGGCTATAGATTCTTTGATAAAGATGCATAAATAGGTGATGCATATCTAGGCTTCTAGCCACGCTCTCCTATAGCCGTTTTCTATCTCGTAAGGAGTCTCCTCTCTGTCCTTCCTAGGTTCATCCTGTCCTCATTAATACACGAGCTAGCTTTGCTGAAGTCCACACAGATTTAACCAAGTACAGATGCTGCTCCCTTTAACCCATGCCTCATTTTCCAGAGTTTTTGCACCCTGCTCTCCTACTTTCCCAAGAATCCTCCGCTGATCACGTGATGAACCTGCTGCCCACATTGTTTATTCCACCAAACATATAATGATGCATTTTGTAGCAGAAGCATTGATATACGTTTGTAGAGCAGGCGCTGGTTACATTAGGCTACTTCAAGCAGACACAATTTATCCTTCCACAAGGTCTTAAACATTTTACTTGTGGTATTTCCATTGATACTTTTAATCCTGCTAAAATGGGTTAACTTTAAAAGTTTATGTATGCATGGTTGCTGATTTCTGATTTTACTGCCTTCTCAGGATGCTAGTGATTGGAGTATGGTGTCTAATTTTTCTGATTCATCTGGCTCATTCACCAGGGAAGAACACTACTTTTCAGAAGCACAGTTAATTTAAATTATGTTAATCTCAATGCTTATATGTTTCTGCTTTGAGATTTTCAGTCAGAGCAAACCTGGAAGTCAAACTAGGCTTGTTTGGTAAAAATTCATATTAGATGGTAAATCGGTTATGTTTGCTTAGTGCTACTGTAGTCGGTGCCCATATATTTGAAATATTCTGGTCCTGCACATATTTAGGTGTTGAGTTGTTTTTGGAACACTATGCATCTTACATGTTGATGGATTTCTTTGTGTACAGATCAGAAGTTTTGTTTTATGTCTGGAATCCCTAATTTCTTCCCTAAGAACTCCTGGTCCGTTTAGGGCTTGTGTCACCTTGGGGGGTTAACTAGAGTTAGGAGCAGTTCCTAGTTTAGGAGGGGTGTCTTTTGGTGTATCCGAACGAGGTGCCAGCCGCTGACACTTCGATTCAAGGGAAAAGGTGAAACGGGTCCTTTCAAAGTGTCTGAAGTCGAGATGCAGGATGTGTAAAATCTGCTTCCTGCAATGAACCTGTCAGACGCAGAACTGTAGCCACTGGGTTTTAACATAAATTTATTTTTCACTTTATCCTTTTAGGACCTGTGGTAAGATCTTCACTGACAACATCTCCAAGTAAGTCCAAAAGGAAAAGAATACTACGTCCTTCCGTACACGAGTTATTGTGACGAGTGCTATTGCATTAAGCAAATAGCAGCAGTAATTCTAACACTCATTGAGTGTTGAGTGTGTTTAAATTTTAGCTGTCATTCTTTATTGTATGTGTCTTGAGTCATAGCAATGCAACATTACTGGTGATTTCTTTATAGTAAATATGTATGATTATGGGATGGCATGGGGGTGCAGTGGCCTCATACCTCTGGGACCAGGGCTCCATGTGTGTGGAGTTTGCATGTTCTCCCCGTGTCATTGTGTGGTTTCCTATGGCTTCCGTCCACAGTCCAGAACATGCTGAGGATAATTGGTGTTACCAAATAGCCCGTAGGTAAGCATGTGTAACTGTGTGTGTGTGGGTCTCCTGCAATGAGTTGGCAGCCCATATTTGGTTGTTTCTTACCTTGCACCTGTAGCCTTTGGGATAGGCTCCGGACCCCCAGTGACAAGCGGTTTTGCAAAACAGATGGATATATGACTATTAGCAAGCTGCCCCACAAATTTAAATGTGAATTTGGCCGAACGATCAGTTCACATGGAATTTGTAGTTAAAGCTTACATTGCGTTGCATTACCCTGGAGTTCCAGGTTGCACTGTATCCTAGAATAAGATTTTTTTCCCCCTGCTTATTTATGGTAGCTACTTTGAATTGGTAGTACCTGAAGTTTTTGTCTTTCTCCAGGGAAAAGGATGGAATCGAAATCAAGGAGATTGTGCGGAGCTGCTGGGTGATGTTTCTGCTGGCCGTAGGTGAGTCAGTGGTATAACGTCGAGGGCCACTTCTGCGTTAATTGTTACTATAAATGTGGGTTTTGAATGAAGTACCACTGCAGTAAGCCAGCACTGTGAGTTGTTTTCCGCTCCATGGATCTTGTTCCGTTGACCAGATATGCCGTAGCTGGTCCAAATTCAGGAGATCCACACTCCTTTGTTTTGTTCAAAAACTGCAGGAACTAAAGCAGTCCTTTGAACTTTTTGTCGATGTGCTATATGTAAAAAAAAAAAAAAAAACTCAAACACTCATTTCTAATTACACTTCCATAAAAACCTTAACTAAAAAGTTGGTTATCAGTTGGGGGGGGCGGTATTTGTTTGCAAAAGCAAAATAGAACCCAGTTTTGATACTACTTAATCAGAGTACTGTACTCCATATGAACCAAATACACAGTGTTTTATATTCTGAGATTAAGAAATTAATTAAAAGTCAAGGAAACCCTTTCAAACTGATTTATTAGAAACTTCTCAAACTGATGTTACACACTTCAAGACCGTGTTTCTCCGCCTGGTCCTCAGGGATTCCTACACCGTTCGGGTTTTCTTGTGAGCTGAGAGGAGCAAAAACGTGGACCGTCCGGGGGTCCCCGAGGACCAGACTGACACACATGGACTTAAAGCATGCACGCGTCTAAGTGTATAACACCAGTTTGGACTGTCTGGCAGAAGCACTCCCTTAAGTGGGCTGCCTGCTACCAGCTTCCGCAGGCTCTGATCTACTGCTCTTTGGACGTATAGGATCAGTGCTACAGATGGAGGATGACCTGGTCATCTCCTTCCAGCTGCTTCTCTGTGTGCTGGCCTTCTACATTAAACGCTGTCCTGCGGCAATTCTCCAGCAACCCTACAGTAAGACGTCCGGCTTTTTAATACTCTTTGTTTCAGTCCCAATTACATATTGTAACGATACTCAAAAACTCATCGGAAATAAAGATTTTTATTGGTGATCTATCAGCGTTTTTTTTAGGCATCTGTCCGGTTTTAATTGTGGCTGATTTACGTTTAGGATTCAGTCCTTGAATACGTTGTACCTCTTTTGTTCAGAGACTGCCAGTGGTGGGGCCGCCCAGAGCCCCCCAACTCGAACGTCACGACGTAATCAGGGTAGAGCCAAACCGCGACCTCCAGATGTCGATAACATCCTGATTGAGGTCCTTTGTAAAGAGAACGCCTGCAGCGGCGATGAGGTCAGGAAGACGCATTCCTGCTGTCTTTTATCCGTATGATTGTCTGCGTTAAGCCGGACTGTTCGGGACCCTCTGTGTTTCCGAACAAGTCAACAGCAACAGAATCTTGACAATGAGACACCGTTCTGTTTGCAGCTTTTATAAAAAAAGGTTTTGCTATAAAAGGTCAGTAAGTCAGAAAAATTCCTAAACCAAAAAATAAAGACTTTCTTTTACCCAACACATTAAAAGGTGCAAGCTTTGAAGATAATCAGTCTAAAGCTTTAAACACTGTTTCAGTGTTTAATGCAAATGCAGGTCATTCAGATTAATTTGGAAATGCCTTTTTAAAATGCTACCAAAATCAGTGCATGAACTAAGGCATGAACTGCACGATTCCATGGAATCCAGTGTGACTCCCCCTCCCCCATTTTCTTATCAGTGTATTTTGATTAAAACCAGTGACATCACATCATCGACAACTGAGCTTTCTGTTGTACTTCCATAGGTGAAGGATGTCAATCTGAACAGCTTCACTGCCTTTCTTGATTCTATGGGGCTCTCTGCTTCCAAAGATCTTCCAAAGGTTTGGAAATTTGTATACTGAATCGCTCCCTTAATGCAGTGCTCAGTAACAGTGGGGGTTTCTTTCTGGAAGCCTCCAGGATGGAGTATCTTAACCCACGAGCATGTAGCCTCATACAAAGTGCTAATGATGTATTTTCTGCCTTCAAAGAAGTCCTTCGATTACCTGTTTTTATTTTAGGAGCATGAGCTTAGCAAGCAGTATGAAGAACTCTACCTCAAAAATAAGGACTTCGACGCCCGTCTCTTCTTGGACAATGATGAGACTCTTCAGATGGTTAAGACAGAAGTGTAAGTGTGCCATTCAGGGAGGGTTGTCTGCTATTACTTGACAGTTCTTGAAACTTGAAGTGTTTTATAATTAACGTCAGGTAGGAAGTCGTTATAGTCTCCAGGTCAGCAGTATATATCTGCTTTTCTTTCAGAACCCAGTTGGAAAAAACACCCAAAAAGAGTTCACCGGGGGAACAGCCTGCTCTTATTCCACCTCAGACCCCTGTCCGGTGGGTAAAAGTCTCATTTCGGCATACTTTTATTTTCTGCTTCTGCTTGAATTGGCTTTTTCTATTAAACTCTTTTATCTTAGTGTTTCTCAACTTGGTTTGCATAATTAAGTGTGGAAACAGTCCACGTTTTTGCTCCCTCCCAGCTCCCTGCCATACATTCCACGTTTTTGCTCCCTCCCAGCTCTCTGCCAGACACTCCGGGAGCTGGGAGAGAGCGAAAATGAGGACCGTGTGGCAGGGAGCTGGGAGGGAGCAAAAACGTGGACTGTCTTGGGGTCCCCAAGGATCGAATTGGGAAACCCCGCTTTAAAGGGTCACTAATTTTAAAATCCTGGAAAGTTGTTCTCATGCTGAGAGTGATGTGGTTACCTGTAGTCATGTTCAGTTACCATGGTTGCGGAGGGGAAAGTGAGCTGGAATGTGTGTCTCCACAGAGCCGCCATGACCTCCATCCAGCAGCTGAAGGTCATTCTGTCCTCTGCCAGCAGCCAGCCCTCGGATGTATTGGAATTGTTTTTTAAAGTAGGTCACCTCTCTCTCTCTCTCTCTCTCTCTCTCTCTCTCTCTCTCTCTCTCTCTCTCTCTCTCTCGCTC
>JAODLC010000042.1:6969537-6980699 GCA_026781145.1 Hippopotamyrus pictus | reverse complement strand
ACCAAAACTGGGATTTTGAGTCATTCTGCGCTGCAGATGGGTTAATCACGTTAAAAATTTTAATCAAATTAATCATGCTGATGGATTAATCCACGTTAACGCGTTAATTTTGACAGCCCTAATATATATATAAATAAAAACCCACTGTTAACCCATTACCCCCCCCCATTAATACAAGAACACAAACACAAATACAAGTAACTCAACTTCAGCAGAGTGACTAGTTACAAAATTTCCAGTGACCCCTATCTGAAGGAAGTCAGAAGCTCACACATGAATGATGACTCATACATAAACTATGGGCTCGTGTCACAGGAATGCTGCGTGTGGCGCATACTGATGACTCACGGGGCTCTGGCCTCCTTTGCTGATGCAGCACACCCTGACCTGGTAGGTGCACCCAGGCTTCAGACCCTCACACACGTGTTCCAGGGCTGATCCACTGTACACTGTCTTCCAAGACGCTTCTGAAGCACAGATCAGGCAAACGGAGAATTAAAAGCAGAGTCGTCTACAGCAGTGCTTCTCAACCTGTTCCATGAGGACCCCTAGATGGTCCATGTTTTTGCTCCCTCCCAGCTCCCTAGCAGTAATATGGACTGTTTGGCAGGGAGCAGGGATGGTGCAAAAACATGGACCATCTAGGGGTCCCCGAGGATTGGGCTGGGACACACTAATACACTGCATCAGTCAGAGCCCAGCTCTCCTGGTCTGTCTTCTGCCCTCAGTTCCTCTTTTCTACCACTGCATTCATGCAGGCACATGACCCTGCCCTGCATTGGTTATTAAAGGCTTTGGATACATTCTTCAAAGATTTCAGAGGCTTATAGCATGGCTACAAATCATTGCAGGAAGTTGGTATAAGTAGTGCAGAATGGTGCCCGAGTTATAGTCAATAACTAGAACACTGTCAGGACAATAAGAAGGATGTTTCCATGGGGAGAGCCATGAAAATTTTAATTAGGCCGCAGCTGAAGAATTGCATAGCGATCACATGTGGAATACATGTTACTTAGTAACTTTTTTAGATTTATTAGAGGCACAAAAAGCACCAGGTGGGGAAATTAGGGACAGTCCCTGACCACAGTTATTCATTTATATTGTATCAAATTCTTTTCAATAACCATTTGTAGGTATAACACTTTGGAATGTATCAGAATTACTATTAAGTGTAGCTTCTTATAACAGACAGCTGGTGAAAATTATATTAAACACAGGCACAAGTTTCCAAAATTAAATTAAGATCTACTTTTATAGTTTTTTTTTTTGTTTTTTTAATATCAAAGGTAGTACTGCATTGCGATTGTATTGTTCTGCACACTGCTATCATACCTGTATTCAATAATATTTACGTCACTTAGAACACAAAATAAATAGAAGATATTTAAACAAGAACGTACCACCTGTGCCTTCCGAAATCTCCACACTGTATTTTGTAATTTCTGAACCGCCATCATCTTTTGGGGCCTCTGGAACGAGATCGTGTTTGATGTTGCAGGAGCAGTACAAAGCAAGCTAATTATGAATTTTACATGGCTGGGGAATTTTACAGTGGCAAACTGTACTTAAATTAAGTCCCCCAATTCAGTTCAATACAATACAGACTACAATTGTTTTTCTTCTTCCAGATATTTTTCTTGGTACTTAAATTAATAGTTAAACTGACTTTGTAAGAACACCACCCCACACGTTAGTGATGCGCGGGTCGGGTATTTTTCCAACCCGCGGGTCCCGCTTTTATGAAACTATTTGGCCCGCCCCGCAAATAAAGTGACAATTTCTTTACCCGCCCCAACCCGACGCGCGGGGTCCGCGGGTTACAAGACGACCCGCGCATCACTACTGCTTGGCGCTTTCGTGACTTGTCATGTGACGTAACCTTATCAAAGAACTTAATAAAATATGAAAATAGATATTCCAAAATATTTAATATAGGCTATAGGGAATTGCACGCAACATACATGGATTTTTTATTTACAGTAATTTTGTTTTTAATGACCCGCCCCAACCCGCCCCGCAAATAAAGTGACCATTTCTTTACCCGCCCCAACCCGACCCGCGGGTTACCCGCGGGGTCCGCGGGTTACGAGACGACCCGCACATCACTACCACACGTATTATCACTCAAGAACCATTCGTTACTTATGGAACCGGAACCATTCGTAACTTATGGAACCGGACACTTGACATTTAATGCATAGGGAGCGACCCCCTTTCATTTTGTGCCGTGATAAATACCAGACTTGCATATCATATACTTGCCAGCCCCCCCCAGAAGAACAGTGGTTTCTTTTACTGAAGATTACACAGGCGTACCAGCATTATACATGTTTATTATTAAGAAACAATCCCTCCAAGAAAGTCTCACCCCAGGCCAATCTGAAGCTATACGAGTGCGGCCTTCCCTTCAGCGCAGGCTGGCCGGGACGAGCAGGTCTGTCGGGGCACGTAGTAAATTCGGCCACCTGACTGGGGACACTCTTTCCTTCTGTGTTGTAAGCAATTACCTGGGAAGGACGTTAAAGGGAACGTCATCCACATGATCAAAGAGGGAGATGAAGGCTAAAGGCAGCACAGAAGCACATGTATGTTTCTTACCCGGAACTTGTACTTTGTACTGCGACAAAGGTTCTTAATCGTGTAGGAGACTTCTTCACCGTCATATTTCGGCTTGAAGCCATAACCCTATATACATTTAAAAAAAAAAAAAGCAAGAGACACTAATGAAGACGGACACCTTCAGCAGATATGGCTGCAAAATACTCTTCTGTCCTGTTTAATTTATTCTGATATCCTGAGTGACTTGTGAATCGGCACAAATCCTGGACGGGACGCCAAACCCATCGCAGGGCACACTCACACACCATTCGCTCACACATTCACACCTACGGGCAATTTGGCAACTCTAAGAAACCTGTGTGTACTCACAGGAAACCCCATGACTTCACAGGGAGAACATGCACACACGGAGCCATGGCAGAGACTCGAACCCAGGTCCCAGAGGTGTGAGGCAACAGTGCTAACCACAGTGCCACTCCAAAAGTCATATAAATACATTTTACTTGGTTAAGGGAAATGGAAACGGTAAAAGTTTATTATATGAAAAATATGGGCTATTTCTTCAGGATGGCTTGGAGACTTTGCAGAAGCTGGGTGGCTGGGCGCTGAGGGCAGGTTTCATGGCACGCAGACACTCACTGAGCCATCCTCCTCCATCTCCAGGGTGTAGAGGATGTCGTCATCCTTGGGCGAAGAGGGCGGCCGCTGCCACTGCAGGGTCAGCCAGGTGACTCCTGCCTTGAGGAGCGCCGGCCGGGGCGGGGAGGCGGGCACGCTGCAGGAGGTGAACAGGCTGATGGGCTCGCTGAAGGCGCTGTGGGGGGGCCGGGCGGGGGAGAAACCCATGGGGGTCAGCGGCAAAGGACGGCGCGTCAAACACAGACAAGCGAAATCACCACTGATGGTGTGCGTTAGACAGCCGAACCTCCAGGACGGAATACGGTAATTAGCTACCTCGTCCCCAGGTCATTCTTGGCAGCCAGACGGAACGTATATTTGGACGCTGGTAAAAGCTTGGCCACACGATGCTGCTTCTGGGGTCCGTAGTAGCACTGCTCAAACTCGCCATTTCCCTTGCCCTGTACGATACCAACTGTTATTTTGATTTAACGATTTGCAAACGTGCTGAGACTTGTAAGGTGAAATTACGTTAAAATGCTACGATCGGCCGTTTTTTTTTTTTTATAAGAATGAAACAAGCCTCCGAAATTCCTTCAGATAATCATCTTTGTTCATCAATGCAATATCTAGGATACCTTATATCCGACAAGTTATCCGGCTAAGCAAGAAATCCACCTTTGTGATACAGGACTATATTTTTTATCAATGTAATAATTAGCCAATAAATATAAAATTTTGCAAAAAAATTACCATTAGGTTGTCCGAAGAAAACCAACAAAAACACTGTTTATGTGCTTTATAGGTACAGTACATACCGAAGCCTGGACAGATGTTTTTGCCATTAGCAGATTTACTTGATATGATACCACATTTATCACAAACTGTAATAAACTAAGAACAAATATGTATATAAAGGGCAGCCACAAGTCATGAAACTAGTCATCTTCCAAAAAAACTATACTTATTTAAATCCTATAAATATTGACGTACCTCATCCCACTGCAGAATGTAATTCTGTATTTTAGATCCATTATCACAAGGAGCCTACGAATAAAAACAAATAAATAAACAAACAAAAAAAACGAGATATCACATAATTCTGCAACCTGAAAGAAAATCGTGGAGCGTACCTTCCACTGAAGCAGGATGGTGTTTTTGTTGCCGCTGGACTTCCTGGGGGCAGCGGGGGCGTCCGGCTCACAGCTGAGGGTGGTAAAGCTCACAGCCTCGGAAGGATACCCCTGTAAATGGTCACAGAGTACCCCCACCCTGAAAGGTGGCAGGCACAGA
Organism: Hippopotamyrus pictus; assembly: GCA_026781145.1. NCBI lineage: Eukaryota > Metazoa > Chordata > Actinopteri > Osteoglossiformes > Mormyridae > Hippopotamyrus > Hippopotamyrus pictus. The sequence goes on along the minus strand of JAODLC010000042.1, from coordinate 6,976,229 downwards.
GTACACATTATCCCTGGCATATACACAGCAGAGCCCCCCGCTCTCCACAGCTGACTGTTTTATTCACTCATACGAAACATATTTATCTAAAAATGATCCAGCAACCCAGCAATACCCCCCAGTAACCTCAGTAAACACCGTACTGCTTCTGCTCTCTGGCAATTTCAATAGTACTAAAACATAACAGAATATTAATTAATAAAAAAAAAAAAAAAACTCATAAGATGGTTTTCAGTAAAAGCCAATCGTTCCTGAATACAGGAAGGAGAGAGTTCATCCACAGTACGAATGTTTTAATTCTAAGCAAATGCCATATTTATATAAAATAATAGAAAATAAAGAAAAATCTAAATAAAAAAATCCCAAACCTTGCATGATAATCAGTTGCTGGTCTGAGGGCCTCTAAAGTCACAGTCAAGTCTTCACCACTGAAAATTCACAAAATACAGGTTAAGAACAAGAGTTCTGTAAGGTCGGCACCGTATCAGTAAGCGCTGCTTAGCATAAAAAGCTGCCAGAAGTGTCAGTGTAGCTCAGAATGCTGGAACATAACCAGCAACCACATGCCGCTCTTACGCAAACCCACACCCACCTGTAGGCGGTCTTGTACTTCCCGTCCTTGCCAGTGTTAGAGACCATGACTTCATAGCGGAGCGGATCACGGGGGTCATTCTCACCCCCTCCATCTCCATCTCCATCTCCGCTGTCTGACACCAAAGGCGAGCTCCACGTGAGGACGGCAGATCGGGCCTGAATGTCCGTCACCTGGAGTGAGGAGGGAGTGACGTTTATCTGGACATTCCAATCATACTGCTTTAACCAACCATTTTTTTCAACCTTGGGTTGTATGTACCCTCGAGAGCATATTTAAGCCTAATCACTTAATTAAAGTTGTATATTTTCAAATTATAGTTGTATTTAGTCAAAGTATGTCATACATAAACGCAGAAGGGAGTATGTGACATCGCACACAGACAAAAAAACGTACTGAACAAAAAAAGCAAACAGTTATATACATCTGAGACGATGGGTGATATTAATACAACACAGTAAGACTTTCAGAAACCCAACATAAGATGATCTTGAAGTAGAGGACCCACAAATAATCCAGGAGGCAGAAAGGTATCGTCACAAAGCATGGATGTGTCATATTCCAGCTCGTTAAACAAAAACGTTTTAAACAAAAATGTTCTGAGGGCAGAAGGGAAAATGATTGGTTCAGGGAGATAACCAATTAGATTGTACAGGAGGTGGGTCCAAGCAACTAGAGGAGGCGAGACCAAGACATCTGACTGGTTAGTTCTACCTCCTCTAGTTTCTTGGGCCCACCTCCTCTACAATCTGGTTGGTTATCACTGAACCAAACATATTTCCTTCTGCCCTCAGAGCATTTTTGTGTAAGTAAAAGTCCCATAAGCCATACTCCATACAAGCTGTGTGGTGGTAGGTTACATGCACAATGCTTTGCTCTGTAATACCACTCTAGAAATCAGAATCATGCCCCTAACCTAAGCATGTTAATTTCCTAGCCATTTCAAGGGTTACAACTATGCGAGATATTTCCAGTACTCATCCAGCATACACTTAAATAAATCAAGGACTTAAAAAATACATAAAAAAAAATAAAAATAAAATAAAACACAGCAACGGCAAATGTGACCCCACCTTGACTACGCTTAAAAACAATAATGAAAATCCATGATTCAATTACATGCATTTGCAATCCAATCTGAGGGTGAGTGACACTTATTTATCCATGTAGCTGTCAGTAAGGCTGCTATTTCTCATGGGACGTCAGAGATTAACAGCCAAATTCGTGCTTCAGAGCTCAGACATAGTATTTTCTATATTCTTCTCCCCCTTCAGAAATGTCCGTCACCATCATCCCCCATCGGCCACACTGCCACTGACATCACCCCCGAGGGTAAAGGTCGCTAAAAATGCCAGACACTCACAGCGACACAGGCTGTATTCACGCCACAACACAGGATCTATCAACTATACCAAAAAGAAAACTGTGTGGCTTCATTAAAATCTCAGAAATGGTGAAATCGAGGAATGCAAAGATGTTACTTCCAAACAGTAAGGTGAGCTTTCTGAAAACACTTCTGAAAGATAGGTACACGCGGTCACACAACCCCACACACACAAAACAAAAACAACACAAAACAACTGTCCCCATACTCACAACTGGTTTGCTGATAGCAGACAACAGTACTTGGAATGCCATGGATTTTTCATCGAGTTCTAGAAACAATAATAAAAAAATTTAAATTATACAGCCGCAAGCTGTTTGCTAGAGTTGGGCTTAAGGCTTACTTTTAACCTTTTATACTACATGAACATTATTGTTATCATTATTAATATTATTAACAACAACGCCTCTTCCACACTCTATGCTGGCTTCTTTTAGCTTTCGAAGCTAGTCTAACTGAACAGGACTGCTGTGCTAACTATTTTAACACAGAAAGGGAGTTACCAGAGACTTTGATGGTGGTTTTATAATAAAAAGATTAAAAAGAATGTTATAAAACTTCATAACCACTTTATTTCTACTGAAAGAATTCTCTCAACAGCCTCTTTTTTGTGTCGGTCATCTAAAATAGCGATGTTTTGTGTACAGAAACACATACAGCCAGCCTGCAGCGCTTGGCATGGTTCAGCTTTGTCCTGAATTGCGATCCAATTGTGTAGCCTACATATCACGGCTGGCAAAGCGCTCCCGATTCTGTGACAGACCTGCAGTCAGAAGCACCATTCAGATTTATCGAAGGCCAAATTTCCATTTGCGCGTGTGTCTGGGCGCTGGAAACACTGAGAAGTTCAGGTGAAAAGCAAAGCAAAAAAAATAAAAGATACCGGCTCCTAACTTTGCAAAGGCCTTGTGCTCTGGACATATGGCTTCCTAGACTTCGAACACGTGTGCCAATCATTTTTGTCATATATTTGCAAGCGAAAAATCTAAAATGAAAGGAAAAAAAGACCCAGATGGACATAGCGCAATTAAGCGTGCCAGATGGAGGATTAGAGCTTTATACGCACGGTGAGTAATAGAAGGCTGACCTGTTTTTACACACATGCATATTATTAAAGGCATTCTGAATAGAGAGACAGTTACAGCTCCATCTCTGCATGTGCTTCCAGAAAACTCCGGGCTGTGCATGAGCACAGCCTCCAGTCTTGCCTGCTTTCGCGGCAGTGGTCGTCCCAGAGGCCGCTGCCGGTTCCTGTCCCTTTCCCGTCCCGTTGCGGCCGTCTGGCCAGGAGGTCCTGCCCGCACACTTCTGCGGGGACGACGGCGGGCTGCCGCTTTTGTCCTTGTTTAGGCCCCCTTGCCGCTCCTTGATCTTTTTTTGCAAACGCTCGTATGTTTTGCTAGTCCTTTCGTCCCTGGGAACAAATCCTGCACGAGCATGTGAAGAATGGGAATCTGCAGAAGGCAAAAAAAAAAAAAGTTTGCAGAATAATAATTCATCCAACCAGCTGCTAACTGCTCGTCCTGTAGAGGGTCATGGGCGGTCATGTCAATTTGGTATACCGATTTATACCATGGTGCGTACCAAGTACCTAGGACCATTTCGGGAGGCAGCACGTTATTTAGCCGATAGCACATGGCCTAGGTGTGTATTAGCCCATACCCTATAGCCTAGGTGTGTCGGCTATACCACGTAGCATAGGTGTGCATTAGCCTATACCACATGGCCTAGGTGTGTATTAGGCTATACCATCTACATACTATGCAAGTATACTCTATGATGTTAATATGATGATAAAAATCACCTAACAACGGATTTCTCAGATCTCTCCATCGTTCAGTGATATGAGACTGTATTAAAAACTAAAATAAAAAACGAAATAAATCAAAAGTATAACATCAGAGGTGCTACCACCGGCTCACCTTGCTCGCAGAACTGCAGCGGATGGTACTGAGGGATGAACTGGGACGTCATGTCTCCGGCACCGCTCACCACAGCAGGGTAAATGGCAAGGGGTTGGGGAAGCATGGCGGGGTGAGGTATGAAGGTGGAGAGGTGGCTGTGGGGCGGGGCCGGGCCCGCGGAAGGGGGGTGCAGCGGGGAGGGAGGGTGCAGCGGGGAGTGGCTTCCCGGATGAAATTCCCGCTGAGGTAAGACCAGAACACGTCGCACTCCATTCTCCTCGATGACCTTTACGGGGCAAAAACGCAGGGCGAGAGAATGACGAGCTTCCTCAAGCTCTACTACAAAGTTGGGAATTTCAGGAATGACATACAACTTGATTTACCATGCGAGTCACCCAGGAATCACATGACGTGTCAACAATTATAGAATAAGAAAATACCTATCATTGATAATATTCTTCTTAGTTATTGACTTGCTTCTTTTATCGTGCTACCATTACAGAGATTTTCTCCTTTGAGAACTGGCTGATCTAACCTGTTGAAAATAACTACAGATGTCATAAGGTAGACAAAATTTCACCTGCGAAATGTATCCAGGAGGCACATAGATTGGAGGCACTGACCCATTTGGGGACATCATGGGAACCTGAGCTGGCCCTTTAAGGAGGAAAGAACATTAATACCACAAAACTGAGGGAATCTGAGCTGGCCCTTTAAGGAGGAAAGAACAATAATACCACAAAACTGAGGGAACCTGAGCTGGCCCTTTAAGGAGGAAAGAACATTAATACCACAAAACTGAGGGAACCTGAGCTGGCCCTTTAAGGAGGAAAGAACATTAATACCACAAAACTGAATACCTGCAAAATTTTTTCCATCAACTGTGACAGACTTAAAACTATGAGTCTTCCTACCTGGCAACAACTACATTGCAGGATTCCAAATTGAAAACAAAGTCTTTTTGTAAATGAAAGCAAGGTACAGTATGAGGAACCAAGCCTCATCTCCAGACCTTCCAAGCTGACAGATACTGTACATTTAGTGGGAGAACAAGGGTGGGACTGATTGATCTCTTCAGTCAGATAATGAAAGTTGTACTGTGGAAAATTTATTCAAATATTTATTCAGAATTTGTAAGACAACAGCAGATCGGAGGATAAAACAGATGAGAATGAGGCACCGAGTGTCAGACTGAAAATCCTGCAGGGCGGTGAGCATCCTGATGTGGCTCTGTGCGACTACTTTTTGGCCGATTTAAAAGTGAACAAAGGTCACGGTGGTAGCATTTCACAGATCTTTTAGTGTCTGAGCATTTATTTTTAATTAAGTGCACTACCGATTGAGAAAAATACTTGAAGTGAAATTCTTAATTTGTTTATTTCCTATTTGATATGCATAGGTGGGGTAAGAAATAAAGAACTTCAGATCCTTTAAGAGTTTATTTCTTTTTAAGAAAAGGATACTACGAGTTGTGATTTATTATTACTATGCATGTTATTTTTATTTATTATAAAACATCTCATGTTGCTCTAAGAAATATTAAATTTAGCTTTAACAAAAGGTCTTAATTTATCATAGGCTAAGTCACATATTTTAATCTTTGCAAGAGCTAAACATGACATTTGTGCATTGATTTAGAATGTGTGCTACTTTGAAGGGTCTCTCCTAATAACTGCAACCAAACATTACTCTAACATACAAACAGCCATATTGATACAGCAAAACTGAGAAATGTGTACATATTCAATAAATTAAAATATGCAAATATACCATTCTGTTCATTTTTCCTGTCCCTTGTGAAAGCCAGATTTACCACTCATAAATGTGAACATTTCACACTCTTAAAAGTGTGCTTTAAATACAACAGAGGAGGGATGAGAAGGGCTTATTTATACACCCTGCAATGCAGTTTGGACAAAACACACATCTGTTTTTACAGTCAGTTAATGTTAATGTCAAACATTCCTCACACACCTCACATGTAAGGCAAACAAGCACAATCAATTGTATTCTTTATTCGAAGCATTTTCAATTATGTTTTAATTGTTTCATGTTTTTATGGCTTTTAGGGCTAATTACACATAAAAAAAAACCTTCAGAGCTCCTTACAGATCTAGTGACCTCACTATTTCAAAGCTATCATCTTAAAATACATTTGTGTATATTTAGCAAAAACAGGGCCATTCCCTTCCAAGCCAGCCTACACAGCCTGAATTTAAGGTCTATGTGAAATGACACTGGGAGCGTATTTGTGCCCATAATTAGCCTTCTCTCCGTTTTCCACCCTACTGTTGGTATAACAGCAAATCCCCAAACTCAAGCGGGAAAGTTCAAATATTTGAATTCCAAGCACAAGGGGAAAAGCTTTAGTAGCTGTGACACTGAATAACAAAATTCACCGTGTCTGTACGTCCCCGCCATCACCAAACTCTGTAACTAATGTGCAAACAAGCCTGGCCAAACAAGAATGTCCCCATAGTGCAGTTAGGCATGAATCTCTTGGTATTTCCATGCTGTGGGAGCACAGCAAGCGACCCATTGGTTTGACTTTGTGTGAACGATGAAGTGTCACATTGATCACTGTTTCTTTGTAACAGCAGATCTATAGTAAAGAATCATCAACCCAGCCAGGTTCATATAAACCAGTGGTTCCCAAACTTTCTCTGCAGGGCCCCCCTTTTCTAGATAGGAACATTATTGAGCCCCCCTCTCCCCCCCATTCAAACTACATACTGTAGGTTCAGATTCAAACTTTTTTTGAAATACAACTCCCTTTTCTAATAGAGTGAAACAAATGCAATTACAAAATACA
>JAODLC010000042.1:6956066-6968431 GCA_026781145.1 Hippopotamyrus pictus | reverse complement strand
ATGTTTTTAGTACAGTATATGCTCTTCTTGTTTTATCCGGTTCATTTTGTGTTTAAATGCTAAAAAAAAAAAAAAAAAAAAAACACAATATTTAGGTGTAATTATTTGGGGCCGGGAACCGATGAATTGGTTTTCCATTATTTCTTATGGGGAAAATTCGATCAGAACCCGAACTTTTTCGGATTCAATCCGGAGCTCTGAACGGATTAAGTTTGAGTTCTGAGGTACCGCTGTATAACCGTTTTTTCTAAAGATACGAATACATTTGACTCTCACGTACAACATTATTTTGCAAATTGTCGCTGTATGTTTGGCCACATACAACATGGCAAAATTTCCAAAGATTGAAAACAAAATAAAAACAAACAACCATTGGATATTTGCCTTTCTGTTAGATGGTTATTTGGCATCGCAGATGTGTCTTTTTAACAGGAGGCAACATCGTGAGCAAAAAAAAAATCGACGTTAAGCACATTCAATTTAAGTCATAGAAGCTTCTGCCTACTGCACACAGCTGCAGACAAAAATTAAAACGATTAACTATCTGTGGGCGCCACTGGCTGCTGGAGACCAAAGCTGTTTTTGCCCACCTCTGACTTCACACTCACTCACAGCTGCCTGGAAGATTCAGGGAAGCAGTGGGTACAACACAGTCCTTGATGTACAATTACCCATTCCACCTTTATGCTTTTGATGCAATTTATTACGATATAATTCATTAAAAATTGACTGCAGTTAAAAAGAAGTTCCAGTTGCTATCCATTATAGACCTAAGGAGAGAAACAGTAAGAACCAGTGTAAACAGTGGTACTGCTGAAAGCCTGGGACAGAGAAAAGCTTAGGGATGCTTTTCATTTTTAGTCCTGAATTGTGTCAAATAAGGACCAAAAACAAACAAACAAACAAACAAACAAACAAAAAAATGCAATAGAGGTGAAACGCAATGCATATACTCGGGGTTCTCAAAGTCTGGACCACAGTTCAGATGCGTACAGAACCGCAAGTTAATCGGGGTCCCGCTGATGATGCACCTTATGATTCAATATGGTTAACGTCGGCTTAAAGTTGTTTGAAGTAGTAAAGTAAAATATAACGTAGAGCTACCAAACTTCACACATGTACATAACTCATAATTTGTCACTGCTGTAGACAATTTTGGACCATCGGTGACATATTTTTAAATTAGAATTAAACCCAGTCCATGGATCAATTATTTTACAGAGACTGAAAAACGTAATCAGTGCCCAGAATGTGACATTGCGGGGACCTTTTTCCAGTCCCCACAAAGGGAAACCTGACTTTATAAACATTTTTGAATGTAATCTAATAACTAAAAATGCCATAAGACTTTTGTTTAGTCACTTATGGTTAAGCTTAGGACTGGGTAGGGGTTAAGGTCGTCACTGTGTTTGAGTGTCTGTGTATGACGGGGAATTGCTGCTGGACTCGATATTATCATTTATTCCAATATTTTAAAACTACAATATTGTGTTTTTTCCCCTTTCATCCATCCCTAGTATACAGATTAGAATTATGTAGAAAAATGCCTAAAAAGTACTCTTTGATTTACACAACTAATGAACATACTGAACCATACATGTAAACAAGGAAATAAACATTATGCCCAAGAGAAATGTCTAAATGTAACACATTAATGGTTTCAGTAGGCATTCTGTAACTTAAAACACAGTGTGTGTATCCTTTAACGTCAAAGAGGACTACAGCAGCATAGGCTGGACACAGCCAGTCTTACCTGTGATACACTGGAACTGACCGTCATCTCTGCGGATGGTGAAGGCCTCGCCCGCATTCACCTGCACCAGAATCACCTGGGGGGACACGGCAGAGACAAGCAGACATCAGGAGTAACGTACGATCTCATGCTGCCTGGAAGCCGTGCCGAGCGCTACAAGAGGGGGACAACAGTATGACCTCCTCAAGGTAACGTGGCATATGGCATTTCACTATTATTATTATTAATATTATTATTGGTTGAGTGAAGACTCTATTATAGCTGAAACTTGAAATGATTTTTGAATTGGAAGTATGTGTAAAAAGTGTCCCTTTTCAAAATAAAATTAAAAAGCTGTAAATCTCCTGTTTGAACAGAAGAAATTAGAAGCAATATAGGAGCAGAATCTTTTTTTAAAAAAAAATAACCTCTTTTAATAATAATCGATAAAACACATTGGTATCAAGCTAAATATACATTAAATTGAGTAAAACTTGTCAAAGAAACAATTAGACTTAAATACATGGTTATAATCCATAAAATAAATCACTATAGAGATAAATATACATTAGAAATCCAGGAAAACGTGTTATACTATCAAACTAACTGATTTTTAAATAATAGTTAATAAAAACACTTTTTAAAAAAACATTCATGAACCTAAATTATTGATGTAAATGTTGCTGAAATGTCTTTGGATTGATATAAAAATGGCTGCAACAAATGCGAAATACGTCAAGCTTCATATTTCAGTTCAGATCAACAAAGAAAATGGATTTCTTTTTCAATCAGTGTAATCATTAACACCAGTTCTCACTAAATAAAGCGATCACTATAGTTTTATCATAAAATCGCAGGATGAACGGATTGGACAGTGCCAGAAAATGCGGTGTATGCATGCTTGAAAATACATGCGCAGACATGAGAGATTCAAATCGGGCAGGGGATAAGGACCGGGCAGTGACATTCTGGAAGAGATTTGGCATGACAGTGCCTGTCCCCGAATCTGACAGGCAGCCGATTAGGAGACGCAAACGCACAGGTGAGATTTGGTTGCATTTTTTTCCTCCAACACCAGTAGCAATCAAATGTACATGTACATGTCAGTCAACATGAGGACCAAAGACGTCTCAATGCCTGTAGGGCATCATCAGGCGGGGGGGGGGCTGTGGGGGGGGAGAAAAAAACAACAAACCCATCATAAAGACGGCAAAAACATGAAGATTACCCACTGGAAAGCACCGGTGAGCTCAGCAACACCAAAAGGCCAGGTCGAATGCAGATGACTATAGTACGTGATCATAGGATTCTTTCCTTGATGAAGCAAACCCCTTCACAACTTCTAGCCAACACTCTCCAGGAGGTAGGCGTATCCATGTCAAAGTCTATAATCAAGATTTCATTAAATTAAATACAGAGGGTTTGTAAGCCTTAAGTATAAGGCGGCCAGATCAGACTTTTAAAAAAGCCAGTTCTGGAACAATATACTTTGGACAGCTGAAACTAAAATCAACCTGTACTACAAGGATGGACAGAGTATGGAGAAGGGCAAGAAAGGCCCAGGATAGCACATAATCTGTGAGAGACGGGGCAGGCAGTGTCATGGCACTGCCATGAGCGGCCTCCAGTGGCACTGGCTTACTGCCGTTTATTGACAGTGTGACTGCTGACAGAAGCAGCAGGACGAATGGTGAAGTGTATAACGCCGTCCCGTCTGCTCAGATTCAGCCAAATGCGGCTAAACTGACAGGACGTCGCTTCTCGCTGCAGACGGACAATGACCCGAAACATACCGAGAAAGCAACCCAAGAGCTTTTCCAGGCAAAGACGTGGAATATTCTTCAATGGCCGAGTCAGTCACCTGACCGCAACCCAGTGGAAGAAGCGTTTCACTTGCTGAAGACAAAAGGCGAAGGAAGAAAGACCAACGCACAGGCAGAGAAGCCCTGGCAAGGCCTCACTAGGGAGGAGACCCGGCACCCGGGGTAGGGCACGGGTTTGAGACTGCAGGCTGTGACAGCTTTGGATTATAAACATTATTTATATTTATGATTATTATATTTATAATTTTATTAGCATATCCAATTTCTTTAGAGCTCCTGAAATTGGAAGGACTATGTATAAAAATGGCTGCAATTCCTAAACGGCTAATTTTTGTTAAAGATCTGCTTCAATCTACTTCAATGTTTCTTTTCAAATTTTTTTGTCACAGTATAGAGGCAAAATGACAAAACTTGTGGCACTGTCCATGGATCCAACTGCATATTCTTACATCCACACTGCGTGTGTGTTTTTCTCTGATCCAGTGCTGCTTGCCTTTTCTTTTGTCCCAATTTTACCATTCGATATTTGACGTTGCTATGGGTTACACCTTAACATCCTCTCGAAGATTAATAAAATCTATCTGACTGCACCAGTGACTCGAGTAACTTAGCTACAAAGACCCAGACAACTGTGAAGCTGGTTTATTAGAATTCGCGACTGCTACAGCAATAACACTGAATATAAATGTATCGTGTTTGATATGCGCCCTGCAATGACCACCTCTGTGTTCAGACTTCAACCTGATGGAAAACCTGATGTTAATAAAATAAACTGCAGCTTATCTCTGCTGCCATTATTTTATTTGTTAGGTAGCAAAAATAGTACAATATAAAGCTTCTTTAATAAGAACAGGATGTTCCACTCGAGAGCTGGAGCAGGAAGCCAGAGGGGCAGCCACTCAGACAGGGTACCTGCTGCGGCCCGTCGCCATTGACCATCCCAGCTGGAGGTGGGGGCCCAAGCAGAGGGTAGTCGGACGCGGGCAGTCGGCCAGGCTCCAGGGGGGGCGTGTGGTCTGCCATGGCTCCCTCATTCATACGGACATGCGGGCACTCCGGACTCCTGCAAGAGGGCCGACATCATCGTCACCACACGCCCTTTTCTTTCACTTTGAGCAAAGGTGTACTGTGCCCCTAACCACCATTTCATTTCACCAATTCTAGTTGCTCGACCCTCTCTCACGCTTTTCCCCGCGGGTTTTCCCCAAGAATAAAATTTCATTACGATCCGCACAAACAATAAAATAAGAACGAGGGAACGAGTGAATGGCGACGCATCGAACTGCCGCTCAGTTCCTGCGTGCCAAGTCACGAATAAGGAGGCTCAGCAGAAAAGGGAGCTTCCAGGTGAGATCTGAACAGAGAGGGAGGAAATTCACTGTCGATGGTGGGAGAAGAGATTTATTAGATGCATGGAACATTTTCATCATTCGAGAACTATGAATAAAACGCTGAACTATTAATAAGCTAATGAAAAATAAGCTAATGAAAGACTCGAGCCGAGTTACTCAGCTAAAACGACAAAGCGACCCAGCCGTGCTTCCAGACTTGCGTCCAGATTTAATGCTAATAATAGAAATGCCCACCTTACGTTCTGTCCTCCGGGATACACTGACGTACAAATTAAGTGTCCCTAGTGAGTAATATGAAGCACGAGTCAGAAAGTGCATAGAAGAACATTTGAGCAGAGTCAGACGTTTACCATTATGGCCAACAGAATCTATCGAATTTGTTCAAAGTCACTGTATTAAACTGCATGACTTCTGTATAGCCTGATAAAATATAATAATTAAAAAAAAAGTGAATACAACATGGTCTTAGAGTGACACCTGCTGACATTAAATGAAACTGCACTTTTTAAAAGTACATGGCACTGGATTTAAGAGGAGGAGAAAATATGTCACAGACTACTACTGGCCGTGACATTAATGCAAAAAAAATGCCATAACTCTCTGAAGACCATAAAGCTCATCTCCTTTGAGAACCGGAGTAAAAGTTCCATAAGTAGACCTAATAAACTGATATTCTATTAACATTTTTCAAACCATTGTTTAGTGGCAAACAGATTATAACTGACTATTTCCCTACACACACTTTAAGGTTTTGCTCCCTCAGACATACATACATATACACAGGGTCAGGGTCAAACAACACCGTCTCTCACGTGTAATTTCCATATTATACAGGTCATCTATGGATTATCATCAATCCATCATCAATCCATTTAATTTATAATCAAAAACTGATCTACCGTCCAGCAGGGTGGCGACACCAGGTATCTGCCAGCTGAAACAATGTATGGTTTGTGTCTTTTGAGAGGCTCTTCCTTTTATCTTTTAACTGGACAATACTGCTACCCCACCCCCCAAAAAAAAACAAACAAAAAGAAAACAAGCAATTCCAAATGTCTAGCTGTCACACCCTTGGTTTTCCTATGAAGTTCTTTAAGACTTTTCTGGGAAAAGTAGCCATGAAAGATGTCAGTGTGCATTACGACCCCCTATCAGTCGCCCCCACAGCTGGTCATTTTATTCCAGAATAACCCAGTTTTCATCCCCACTGGGCCACTTAGCTCCTGGACATGGTGGCAGAGGTGGTCTCACCCACAGATAACCTTTTTTAAACATTATATTCAAATATATTTTTGCACATTCAATGACAATTTACCAGACGTAATATTCAGTCTCTCCTTTTTTCAAAATTCCCTTTTAATTCAATAAATAAAATTGTAATGCTATATTACACGTTAATTGGCAAATGTATGCAATATGCATGGAAATAGAAGTAAAAAGGGACAATCATTAAATATCCTAGTTTAAAAAGATTTAAAGCCATTTGGTTTCATTCCACTATCAAGGTAACATCCAAAAAGGAACCAAAACTTCAAATCAAACTCCGAGACTTAATCTTGATAAAGATTCCAGCATATCCAGCACATAAAAATCACCCTTCATTTCATTTTAAATTGTCAACCATTTCTATGTACATTTTTAAAGATGTCACAAAAATGTATTTCAATTCAAAAGACCCATAACTGGGTCTATGATGTTACCCAGAGCTCCTGGCTGAATCACCACTTACGGGAGTGGCTGAAATCTTTACAATGTGAACAACAGTCCTTTTGCTGCAGTATCAAAGTCTACTGAATGCTTGAAGTACTTAAACCAGTTACACAACCCCAGGAGCTGACACATAATCCTTAATTTTTATTTAACAAAAAAAAGCTAAGATTAAAACAGATAATAACTATACAACTGTTCGGAAATATTCTAGATCTTAGTCAGGGCCTAGAAGGCCCGGCCAAAAAAGCCACTTCCAATAATCGATGCACATAACAAAGACATACAAATGTCAAATGACAAATGATTCACTGAATATTTCACAAATTTGGTCCAACGGCATTCTCATAAAAGCATTGTTTGTGATGCAACAAGGATGTGCACTCCATTGCAAAGTTGCTCTTTGTCTACATGAACACTGGATTTCTGAGCACATCTATCCAAAACCTTCTCCATCTTGGCTTGCATTCTTGTTTCCTAGATGACTTTCCATTACATCTGAAAGGCCATGGGCGTTTAATAATAACCCGATCGTTATCAGACACAGACGACAAAGTTAGTGCAAACAGCTCAAATGAAAGTTACTTATTAACTAAAGCCCAAGTAGAACTGCAGCGCACAGACAGCTGACACGACCTGTGTAAGACTGACCGCCAGAATAAATATTATTATTGGAAAGAATCAAATAAAGTGAACATATAGAAAACAGCACACTCATTAACAATTTGGACAAATCATTAAGATAAAGCATTCCTTTATTAAACATAGCACACAAGACTTCTACAAATATGCTGTTATAAGCACAATTTCAGTTTCTTTATGGTTTCAGTTGCATACCCAGTATTTAATAAGAATATTTTAAAGTTGATTCATTGGTATTTGTATAATCAGTTTAATATGGGGAACATCTATTCTTATCAGATTTAAGCAAGCAATTTAAAACAGGACGGTGATAAAAGAAAACATCTGAGAACGTAAAATACTTCCAATATCAGAAAGTAAAGTAAACAGTGACATTCAGCTGCTCTGACCGAAGACACAACTGGAAAATAACCAGAGGTTCAAAGGCACCTCTGAGGACGCAGTCATTTCTAAAAGCACATAAATGAAACCCAGCTGAACTTTCGGAAGAAGCAAAAGAAAAAATTCCTATTTAAAGGAAAGCTTTGAAACAAGGAACAGATTCTAAAGTTCACCAAAAAATTGTGCCACCGTTCAAAATCCGAATTCCGAGTTATCTAGACATGATGTTTACTTTTCAACTTCAGGTTGACACATATGCTGTTAAATCTGTGTGGTAATGCTGCCAAAAATGTCAGCGACAACAAAACTTTATATTTAATTAATGTGTTGGATTACGCAATGGGGAAGTAAAAAGACTTCAAAAGCTAACTGCATAGGACGATACAGTGAGGACTAAGCATTCTCCTTGCTCCAAACTAATAAAGGTTCTTAATTTAAATCACACATATATTAAAAACTCTTCTTACAAATAAAGAATACAAGGATAACACTAAGTTTTATTGGTACACGTCACGCGGCTCTCCTGACGCGCGCGTGAGAACTGTGACTTGGTGACGTAACAACCTTCTACCCTTTCTTTTTTTTTTACTTTCGGTACCAGAAGGGTAACATATGGCAGCGCGAAAGCTACCAGCATTTATTATAAAGAAATGTACTCTGCTCAGTGCATCAAGGCAGTCGATGTTAGCTGTTAGTTTCTAAATCATGATACATTAAGCATAAGTTAAAAATCATCATAACCCCCCGTGTTAACTAGTAACGTGGACGAAACAGAGCTTGATTAGTAAACAAGCTAGCATTTCATTAAAAATAATAATTAGTTTATGCAAATACTGGAGCAGATACATGTAGAATTAGAGAAGCGCTAAATGGTTACAGTAAAGGCCGACCTTAACCATAAAGATGCAACATGCCCCATTTCACATGCTGAACACTTCTTGATTTTTTTTCTAGCTAAATTAATTAACCGGCGATGTAATCGAACATTAATTGCGCAAAGCCACTTCACAGAAATGGGGATTTCACACAGACAGGAAAAAAATGGATGCATTTTCAGTTATGGTACAAGAAGGTACAAAAGCTGGAGGAGGTTGAGGAGCAGTCCAGCCTTTGCGAGCCGCATTTCTGCAAAGACCATCCTCGCCTCTAACTGCAATCTAGTAATATGATTAGATACCCATAGGTCCCCGTACTCACCCAGACTGCTGCTGGTATCGCGGAAAGTCCGAGTCCAAGACTCGCTATGTTAAACGCCACAGAAGCAAACCTAACGTCGTGATAAGGCTTTTTCCCTTTTAGCATTGAACACGCTTCCGTAAATCAGTCAGACGCCGTCTGGATGGATTGATAAATAGATATACTTCCTAGATCATAGCCTTTGCGAACGATAGCTAAATAGGACTGCTGGCTGCCCGTGTCTCCCCAGCACTGCCGAGTCCGCCGCCCAGCCGCAGCCCGCTTTTATATCGCTTTTCTGCAGACAGTGTAGCACGCGATAAAAACGACATGGGCGAGTTAATAATGCTTTCCCATTAAAATCCAGCTCTGCATTCCTAATTACCAGACTGCTTAACACTCTACAAACCCGCCATCTTCTGTCAAAGAATGTACACAAACCGTGGGGCGCAGGCGCCGTGACTGAGTCTATTCCGTCTGTTTAACGCACCGCCGATATTTGCGTACGTAAAGGAACGTAGCGCACTTTAAACCCAGCTTGAAATGGCTTCCTAGCTTTTATATACGGCGCTACCTCTCCGTGCAAAGCATTACATTCCACCTCTGCATACCGCAGAATCACTCAGATGTGCGTGTCCAGCTGACGAAACTGCATCCCGAAGAGAGCATTTAAGTAACTTTCCAATCTGAAGTTGTTAAAGGGACCTTGCTAAAGAGTGACCGAAGGATACTTTCATCACTGTCCAGGAAGTGTTGCAAGTACACGTTCCCAACAATCATTGGAGAGCCCTGATAACTGAAATAAATAATTATACTAACTGCCAGGTCGGTAGAAGACGAGTTATTGGTGCTTTTGATAAACAGAATAATCAGAAATAATCAGATCTGGAAATGTTTAATACATCACTCATAAATTATAGTTATGGACAGTATTTATGTCCTTATAATTATCTGGAAATATAAATGGGTGGATAGAATTATTTAATCAAAATTTTATTAGGAAATACATTCAGTGGCCAGTTCATTAGGTACAGCTGCTCACGAACACAAAAAGCCTTCTTGTCCAAACAGCAAATGATGGTGCTGCAACTGAATATACACTGCCTGGGTGCTTTATTAGAAACACCTGTACAACTGCTGGCGAATATATAATCAGCCAATCATGTGGCACCAGTTTAAAGTATAAAATCATGCTGTGAGGGGTTAAGCGGTATAGTTAATGCTTAGATCAGGAGTGGCTGATCTCTTCCAGAAAGGGCCACTGTGTATGTGGGTTTTTACTGCAGCTCCCTGATTGGCTGAGGAGTCCACACACCTGGGTTTGAACAGCTGACCTAAAGGTCATCCCAAAAATCCACATACACACCGGCCCTTTGGCCACCCCTGACTTAGCGCAAACGTTAGAGTTGGAAGAAAAAAAAATGTCGTTAAGTGACTTTAACTGTGACGTGCTTGTTGATATCATATAGGGTGGTGTGAGTGTTTTGAGACTGCTGATCTCCTGGGATTTTCGCACTCAGTAGTCCCTAGAGTTTGCATAGAACGGCATGGAAATACAATCAGTGACAGTTCTGTGGGTGGAAATGCTTTGTTTATGAGAAGCAAATGGCCAGACCTGTTTGAGCTAACAGGAAGGCTACAATAACTGAGATACCCAGTCTGTAGAGCGGCTGTGAGCAGAAGGCAGCTGGAAATTCATGGCACAGTGAACATCGAGGTGGGTGGGATCCGACCAGCGGTACCACCGACTCCTCAGCTAAAATCACGCTTCCTTCTCCGTGAAGCTTCAGTCTGACCTACGCCCTCCCCTCCACAGCTTTCACCACAGATATCTATTTATGGCTGAACGATACCGAGGGAAAAAATGACATAGTGGTATTTTTGGGTTTTGCGTTCAGCATTCATAACTGCGTCTTTTGCTGTTTATCGTGTTCCTGTTCATCTACAGATGAAACAGATAAGATGAATTAAGAGCGAGTTCCTTATCTTTCATTAGGAGCTTGATTAGTAAACAAGCCAGCGTTTCATTTTAAAAATAATCTGTTTATGCAAATACTGGATCAGATACATGTAGAATTAGAGAAGTGTGCTAACTGGTTACAGTAAAGGTCGACCATAACCATAAAGGTGAAACATCTTTCATTAGGAATCTGCTGAGGACAATTTTCTGCAAATGCAGAGCATGAGGACTATATATATGTTTATTATACATAAATCTAACAATCTAACAAAGACTATTGCATGATTGCTCATTGTGATGTCATACATTCCATCCCCTAGCTGCATACTCCCACCAGGGTAGAATCGGTCGCCCACAAAGTCAAACTCTGTCCGACGCCACTGGCTACAGCAGCAGAAGATCGTGTCAGAGGTTCCACTCCTGCGCACTAAGAACAAGAAACTGAGACTGTGGTGGGAACAGGCTCACTGAAACCGGACATTGCCTGATCTGATCAATTCTGTCTTTCTGCTGCATCTTGCAGATGGTAGAGTCGTAATGTGGACTAAACAGCATGAATTCATGAACCTCTCCTGCCTTGTGCCAACAGCTCAGGCTGCTGGTGGTGTAATGATGTGAGAAATGAGCCCGCACTGGGGTCTCCGATACCAGCTGGGCATCTTGTAAATGCCACACTCTGCCCATTGTTGCTGACCATGTCTATCCCTTTATGGCCACAATATACTCATCTTTAAATGGCTGCCTCCAGCAGAATAATGCATCATGCCACAAACCACAAATCTTCTCATACGGGATCTATGCACATCATGCTGAGTTAAATGTACTTCAATGGCATCACCGGTCACTAGATATGAATCTAACAGCGCATCTTTGGGATGCAGTGAAACAGGAGATATACACCCTGAATATTCCGGCAATAGATCTGCTGCAATTGCGTGGTGCAATCATGTAAATAACGAACAGAATCTCTAAGGCAGGGGTGTCAAACTCCAGTGCTGGGGGGCCGGAGTCCTGCACATTTTTGGGTTTCCCCTTGTTTAACACACTTTATTCAACTCCTTGTGCTAATTACCACACAGCTCTTGAGCTGAACAGGAAAAGAACTGAGCTACACAGGGCTCTGCCCCCCCCCCAGGACTGGAGTTTGACACCCCTGCTCTAAGGAATATTTCCAGCAATTTGTTGAATCCAAGCTAAGTATTCGAACTGCAAAGACACCCAATGTTATGACCCCCAAAAGACATGGCATCCGGGGAAACCAGGAGGTCACAAATAAAGAAAGAAACTATCATTCATCTGTGCTTCTAGGTGGTGAAAGGGAAGAGAAAACAGGCAAACCCCTGTACTATTCACAAAATGTATGCATTACAAAGTAATTATTTACAAGGCAGGGTCAATGGCAGCCAAACCCAAGCGGGAATCTTCACAGTCAGAGAGGCAGCACTAGTAATGAAACTTGGTTCCAAAAAATCCAATATGGACACTAACTCTCCACAAATACAGGAAAATAAGCTATGTATATCTTACATGTCATTAACTTTTTCTGAATCAGTTTTTGATGCTGATTTCGAATCTGAAAACCGTTTTGCTCT
>JAODLC010000042.1:6936571-6954441 GCA_026781145.1 Hippopotamyrus pictus | reverse complement strand
CGTTCAGAAGACGTCGTAAAAAGACGTCATAAAAACTTTCATTCTGGCTCCTCAGGGGACGTCTTTTCTACGTATGACAAAGACGTTGAAAAGACGTTGTTTAGACGTATCTTGGTTTAGTGGGTAACAACTTTACTCAAAGAGCTGAGTGCCGCGTCTCCAAACTCACACTCAGTGTAGTGTCAATGAAGCATCATGTAAACAACTAAAGACCAGGTGGAATGTTCCCATACGTGATGGCCAGCTGAACATCATATAAGCAACCAAATCATTAAGATAAGCCTGGAAGTTTGGCACAACCTATAAGACAATGGATATCAACCTGTGGAACACCGCAGGAGCATTGCATATTCCGAAAGCTATCACTATATGCTGAAGAAAATGGTCAGGTGTCGCAAAGGCAGTGATCCCTGTGCCCCATGGAATTAATCGGACTTGCCAAGCGATTTTGAATGTGGTGTGATTGCTGATGCCAGACATGGTGGTTCCAGTATCTCAGAAACAGCCACTTTCCTGGAATTTTCATACTCTACTGTCTATTGTTACAGAAAATAATGCAATAAAAAAAATCATCTAGTCCATAACATTTTTATTGCCAAAACATGTCATTAGTGAGGAGAATGGCCAAAACGTCTCTCCAGGTCATCCCAAATTAGCATGAGTATTACACTTTTTCCACTTGAGGAATGTGCAAGGCGTACTCCAGTGTGAGTGGAAATCCATTAACATCATTAGGCTGTTTTGTGGGATGAGAGAATTACTCTGGTCCACCTGCAAAGGAGGATCTAATCCAGGGTTGTCTAATTCCGGTCCTGGAGGGCCAGAATCCAACGCAGTTTGCAGATTTCCTTGCACACTTCCACTTTATTATTGTGGTCCTGTTCTTAGAAACAAGGGACTGTTTAGTATTCTAAAACTTTAAAAACATTTATTTTCAGACTCTATCTTGTTAGTGTTCATTCAAGTGTTAAGTTTCATTTTGAATGGAAAACTTTAACGCCTATGTCATGCTATTTCTGTAATAAAAGTGTCAGTAACAAAAAAAGGATGCAAATGAACATTTATACCCACAGCACAGCACACACAATTTTTTACGAGTTATAAATGACATTTTTCATAAGAAAAAGTACAGCAATAAAATCTAAAAATAAATCAGACTGCACTAACCAGAAGTAAATATACTTGTTAACGAGGTGTCTAGAACATTTATGGACAAGCAAAGGAAGGTCATTGAGTAACAGTATGTTAAGGAAAAGGAAGGTTATTGAGCAAAGTTTTTCATTTCCAGTAACGGCTAACCAGTGCAACAGCCAGTCAGCATGAATATGTGTCTTTGGCAGGGCAGGGCACAAGGAAGGCGTACACCCTGGGAAAAATATATACCAAATATATATCATGGGAAAAGTACCAGTCCATCACAGGGTATATACCAGTACACACATTATTTATTAGGGCTCAAGGGAGGCGTACACCCTGGGAAAAATATACAGCAAATATATACCAGCACACTTGTTGACACACAGTACTTGAAGCCTTATCTTTTGGACTGCAGGAGGAATTGGACACACGCACACGCCCGCGTGTATTCATATCTTTGTGGGGACTCTCCATTCATTTCTATGGGAAAAACCCAAATCTTAACAATGATGACCTTAACCCCTACCTAGCCCTAAACTCAACTATAAATAACCAAACAAAATACAAGACTTTTGGCATTTTTTGTTTTTTGATTTCATTCACAGAAAGCTGTGTTTCATTCACACATGCTGTGTTTTAATTTCAGACTGGAATGATATCTGGCTTTCCACTGAAGTATCAGATGCAAAATACCTCAATGTTGATTGTATACACAGGAAGAGCGCAAACAAATCATGATATAAATGCAGCTTAAACTTAAATGTGAGTAATTACAATACACCAAAGCATGCAAAAATGCCCAAAATACCTTCCTGGGTGTGGCCTAAATTCTTGTCTGGTAGGCTTAGAGACTTCAGTCCAGGACCACAGCGATCATATATGAATAAAAACAAAATCTGTATAATTGTAGCTAAGGTCAACTATGGCAGAGAAAGAAGATGGAACCACATTAGAAGCAAGAGCATCAGTAAGCTGTAACTGCATGCAGTCATGTGGCATTTCTTGATGAGAGGATACAGTATGACTGCATAAAATTAATTTTAATACTACGGTCAAGAGAGAAGAGAGACTGGCATTTTGTAAGGTATGTAACAGGTATCAAATGTGTATGATGCCAGGATAATATAACTTTTCAGTGATTTTTAAAAGAAAATGGAGCTTTTATTCAGGTCTGTGGTTATATAAATATGTAGTATCCATTCATTTTTCATAACCACTTGTTCTATGTGACATCAGGGGGGTCTGGAGCTTATCCCAGAAGCTACAGGCAAAGGCAGGGAATAACCCAGGATGGGGCACCGGCCTATCGCAGGGCACGAGGCAGGGAATAACCCAGGATGGGGCACCGGCCTATCGCAGGGCACATTCACACACCATTCACTCCTACAGACAATTTGACATGTCTAAGTCACCTCAGCATGTTTTTGGACTGCAGGGGGAATCCCAAGAACACAGAGAGAACATGCAAACTCCACGCACATGGAGTCATGGCAGAGTGTCAGACTTTGCTCTCCAGAGGTATGAGGTAACAGTGCTAACCACTGCACCACCATGCCACCCTGAGCACCTAATGTACTTTAAAGAGTCGGGAACGAGGCCATATACGTCGCTGCGTGGCAGGACCTACCAGCTTAAAATAGAGAGCTGCCGGAATCAAGTTGGAATCCACAGACATGGAGCTCGAAACGTAGGGCATAGTGACATTATATACTGCAGCCAACTGGCAAATACCTGGGAAGGAAGGTGAAAGATACTGTGCGAGGAGACGCACTAAAGCACTAGAATCACATTCAGAAGTATTAGAACTCGAGTATTAGAACTGCTTGGCCTCAATGCTAAATGCTAACATCAAACAGTATGTATCCCAGAAAATCTAAGAGAGATACATAAAACCACAAATTGTGGAAGGACAAAAAATGATGACCTCCATGACATTCTCAGTTTACCTGTTGGGATGCAGGATTCAAGGACATGTTAAGGCACATCACTGTCAAATCCTCACAAGGGGAGTGACAAGCCCACATAGGGACCTACGCTGTGGTGTGAGTGCAATCCAGAATATTGGCAGACTATGCTGCATTTAAGAGTGAAGGCAGAGTAGACAGTATTGGATGGCTGGATCCTGTCGCCATCGCCATGCATTATTACATAGCTGTCCTCAGTCATGTTGATGGTGCCATATCATAAAATTATCACTATATTATCATTAAAGGTGTTTATACAGACATTTAATGTCTTGTGAGTTCCATTTTTAAAACTTGCAGGTGTATTTTTTTAAGTATTGAAATAGTTGTTGATAGTAAAACACTTACGGTGCAATCTACCTAATGCTGGAGAAGTCAATTTTGATAAAAAACACCTTGGTCATCTCAGGCGATGTTTCAGTACTGCCCCCTACTGCCCCTGCCCCCACAAACTCCCCCCATGAGTTTCACATGCATTGTCCAGATTCCCCTGACACCACATCCGTGTTTAGGAAAAAGGGGTGGAAAACAACAGATACATATATTTACTCCAGACATTGCACATGTATGTACTGTACATACTGTAAATCCATCTATTATTAGGGCAGTTATAATAGAAGGAAAAAACATGTGCTGAAAGGTCTTTAATTGCAGACTCTGTGTTACTCATATTAAGTATGCAGTACCTTCAAATAATGCATGCCTTGTCTGATTTACTGCATTTTTGCTCATTTACTAAATATCATATCTTCTGCCAGACCGAACATTAACAAACTTCAACACGCTTTTCAAATGGTAAAATCTCGTGAATGTGTGTCGTTGTGTTATGTTAAACACCAAATAAATAAATAAAAGAAGCACAATACATGTAAATTACAATCCACAAATAACTGACCAATAAATGACCAATACAAGTATTATGTTCAAAAATTCTGAAAACAAAACAGTGTAATAAAAAGAGAGAAGAATATGAAAGTGATTGAACTGGACTGAATCACAAACAATGTGTAATACAGTGCAT
This sequence comes from Hippopotamyrus pictus, assembly GCA_026781145.1. Taxonomy (NCBI): domain Eukaryota; kingdom Metazoa; phylum Chordata; class Actinopteri; order Osteoglossiformes; family Mormyridae; genus Hippopotamyrus; species Hippopotamyrus pictus. The sequence goes on along the minus strand of JAODLC010000042.1, from coordinate 6,950,319 downwards.
GGCTCTGCAGTGCAGCAGGTGGGATGCACATATATAGGAATGTGTAATACAGTGCATGGCTCTGCAGTGCAGCAGGTGGGATGCACATATATAGGAATGTGTAATACAGTGCATGGCTCTACAGTACAGCAGGTGGGATGCACAGATACTGTATAGGAATGTATAATACAGTGCATGGCTCTGCAGTGCAGCAGGTGGGTGAAGGAAAAGTGGCCAATGAGAGCTCAGCATATATGTAGGACCAACTTCAGGACAGCTGGAAAAGCATCCCAGGAGGCCACCTCATGAAACAGGTATAGAGGAGACAGTAGGGTCAGCCAGTCCCTGGGGCAATTGGGGTTAAGAGCCATGCTCCAGGTCCTATGGAGAGATCACTGAACTGGCAACCTTCTGAGCCCCAGTGGAGTCATAAGCCATTAAATGCAGTTTGTCCTGTCTCTGAAGACCTTTCTTACACCTTCATCAATGGTACTTAAAAAATTCAACCAGATTCCATAATGAAAAAAATGTTTTATCAAGCAGACAGAAATGACAAATAGGCAGTGTAATCCACAAAACATGAGAGGATCCTCTGTCAGGGCTGTTCCTAGAAAAGCCTCTTTGTCTCTCACTGTCAACTGAGAACACGATGGAATAATGTTACTGAGATGCTGCAACTCACAGTTAGGTCCATAAATATTTGGGCAGTGATGCAGTTTTTTTTTTTTTTTTAATCATTTTGGCTCCAAACGCCACAATGGATTTGCAAAGAAGCAATCAAGACTGAAGTGTAGACTTTCAGCTTTATTTCAAAGGGTTTAACAAAAATATCACACTAGCCGTTCAGGAATTTTTACAGTATAGGTAGTTCCTCAGGAGCTCAAAAGAACTTGGATATGCTAATATATTCATAAATATAATGATCGTTTGTAATACTTGGTTGAAAATCCAAGGCCGTCACTGACAGCCTGCAGTCTCAGCCCGTGCCCAACCCCAGGTGCCGGGTCTCCTCCCTAACGTTCCGCAACCCAGTCAGCTGTCACACTGTCAATAAACAGCAGTGACCCAGTTCCACTGGCGGCGGTACCTGGCCGTACCATAACACTGCCTCCCCCATGTCGCACAGAACATGTGGCGTGCTTTGGATCATGAGCCATTCCTTCCCTTCTCTATAATCTTTTCATCTGTCCAAGGAATATTGTTACAGAACTAGGTTAGCTTTTACAGATGACATTGCCTAATCTGGCGCTCCTATTCTTGAGGCGTACCAGTAGTTTGTAGCACGGGGGCTCCCTGAGCTTCATAAAGAAACCTGAATAAACGTTCCTTTTTAAGCATAACTACAACCGGTCAACCCCCCTGCCTTTTTGGGACAGTAATCCATTGATTTATTCATAATGACTAAAATCAGAGCCCATCCGCAATGATTTAATTCCTTTGCATGAAATTTTGCGCACTCTATGATCATTTCTGCTACACTTCAGCGCAACAATGGTTATCTTAATAATGTCAGGCTACTTAGCTACATCATATTAAATTACACTGCAATTTTATCACTTGTCAGATAAATTTATCTTCCTTAGTCATGATTAAATAAGAACCACGTAAATACTGTTGCACATTTTTACACACTCTGTAGGAAATGTTTTATGACTCGTCTATAAAATGGAATAGCGAATAATGGAGAATGACATCAAATCACCACATTAACTGAGAGATTAATAAAAAAATTAATTCATTTTCTAGCCTCCATTAGTAATGCAGCTGACTAAATGCAAATAGTGTAATGGGTTCACATTAGAGGCGGTGTTACGGTGGTGCCGATATCAGAGTGTGAGCCAGTACAGTACCGAGCCCTTGCTTGAAGAGCTTGATCTCACGAGCAACCACATGGGAGTACTTTTCATCTGATACTTCAGTGGAAGCAACCACATGGGAGTACTTTTCATCTGATACTTCAGTGGAAAGTCAGATATCATTCCGGTCTGAAATTGAAACACACATGCCAGCTAATTACTAAACATATACAGAGATCAGACTATTTTATTTTACATTTTCTTCCTGTAAATTACTAAGTATTCAAATATTAATTCAATTTTCCTGAAAAGACCATCTGACACAATTAGGGAAAGTACTTTGAAAATCATGGATTGATGGATTCAGCAGTCTCACCCGTAACTCTAAAGTCTATACAGGGCAAATTTTCAGGTCCAGAACAGCAAAGGAGACAGACGTGAATGTAATGGAAGATGAGTAAGGGCCTCCCATTCAGGAACACCTTGTCAGGTTGTTCATTTAGCACTCCTAGGGTTCTTTGTGTGATCTGTCTGAAATATAATCAGCCTCAGCACATCTGCGGCTGCGCTATCACGTGCCACCACTCACTGTGGCTTGGAAGGTACTATGGCAGTATTTTTGTTATACTGTGGTAGTTTTGTTTTGCAAAAATTAATGTGACAGAACACCACCCTCTCCCCCATCATTGTGGGGGAATTTAATCATGTCATTTATCCCTAGTGCCAGTTTCTAACCCATACAATGCCTCTGCCAAGTCTAAAAAGGATCCATCAAATACTTCTTAAGTTATTGACTTAATGGTATCAAGTGTCAGTACTGCCATTTTCTTGCTGCCAGTATGCTGTGCTGCTTCAGTTTTGGTGTGTTAAGTCTCAAAATTTAATCAGTTCCAATTTGTCACCCATAAAATACCTCTACAAAGTCTGAAAAAGATCTGTCAAATACTTCTTGAAATGTCTCCCAAAAGCAAACGTATTCCCTGTCCAAGGGATACAATAAATATCTAACTGCATCGCTGCTTTGATTAGCTCTGCATGATTAGGTATCCACTGTAACAGACTATAATACATTTTTTTTTTCATTTAAATGCCAGAATGACGCTAGAAGGAAACTGATGCCATTATCTTTCTATGTCTGTGTAAATAAATTTGAATTAGCTTTGCTTCCTCACTGACAGCTTACGCATTCTGGGTTTCTGCTGTCTTTAAGCCATAACATTTAAACCAAGGTATAACAGAACATGTGCTCAAACTGTGAGGAGGGTAAATGCTTTATATGGGGAACAAAAGTCACATCTAACATAGTATCGGGCTGCTCATAACCCCTGCTGCTAAAGCGTCCCATGAGTCTTTGTCGCCATGAAAAAGGTAAAAAATTTCCTGGAGGGCAAATAACACTTTAGGAATTCTCTCTGAGTCTGTATAGTTATTCGCACATGAGGAGAAACAGTACAACTACTGCTGCGTAGGTTCAAGGCCAGGTAGGCCTTCGAAGTGATCCCACTGGAAGGGGCATGAAGGTTGGAAAGAAAAACTGCAGAACATCCTGCAATAGAGGGATCAAGGCACAAAGAGCTAAAGCATTGTTTCAGCAACAAAGCCACAATTCATTATGCTATTTTAGTACATCATGTTTTAGTAACATTTATTACTACTACAAAAATTTTTGTGAGGATAAAGTTGTGCTGGTCAAATATTCCATATTGCCTTTTTCAGTACCTCGGTAATGCAAGAAATATGATTAAACACTTAAATTATTCCATAAAATGTATTGATACAGATATTTGATACTCAAATTATACTGTACCTAATCCAAATGTAGATTCCTAATGAATGGATGTGGAAAGTGCAAATATACAGTATTGTGCAAAAGCCAGTGGAAGAAAACATACAAATTGTTTATCTGGGTAATAAATGCATGTTTGCCTTATGCCTAGTGATGTCACTGCTGTTTTATTCACATTACTACGTTTTACAGTCATTTCCAAGTTTCTTGGTTGGTTCTGCACTGCAAACAGCTGAAATCGACTGCACTGCTCCGTATATGCATGACTTCGCACTGGGAAAAATTACAGTTGGTTTTTGAGGTTCTTGTTTTTGGTTTTTCTTGAACCTCTAGATGTGTAGAACATCTGTTGTGGCATGAAGGACTTTTTCTCTTTTAATTGATTATTTTGTGTGGTGAAGAGTTGCTGTGAACTCCTGCAGTGCTTGTGACTTGCCTGTAGAGGGGGCTATTAGCAGCGAGCCCAGTGTGGCTGACCACATACCCTTTTATCTCTGTCTTATATTACAGGAGCAGAGGGTCTTAGGCTGCAGGCTCTCTGGTCCCTGGAGGTGGCGCTCTCCTTTATGACTGTCCGTGGTGTACATCATACGTAGCACCATGGAGTCCAGTGCCCTGTGCTATGAAGCGGGGTTACTGGATTATTGGGGTAACTTGTCAGATTTAAGGTAGTCTGAGCAAAATGTAAGTGAACGAATATGAAGTCCATTTAAACTGTGGTACCTTAAATTCGACAAGTTACCCTGATAAGCCAGTAACCCCGCTTCGTAGTACAGGCCCCAGAAAAGACACGGGATAGAAAGTGATATCTATCACATTCTGGAGTGGCAAGCTTACCGTTGGGTATTAACATGGGCAAGGTAACTGCAATTGGAATACCAAAACTGCTGGCCATCTTCATGTGACCCTGGTGGCCTAATGGACAAGGCTTTGGCCTCCTAAGCCAGGTATTGTGGGTTCGCGTCCCATCTGGGGTGTGGTTCTTTTAAAGAATGTCCCCTGCAGGACAATAAATTATGCTTTGGGGGTTGTGTGCAGCTTTTGCTCTGGATAAAGGCCTCTGCTAAATTAATGCCACTGGTTTTCTTTCCCCTGAACGGACATGCTGTAGTACTTCATCCGCGATCAAATATTTACTAAATTTAAGATAATCTGGCTTCTAGTCTGAACCTAATATCCAGAGCGCATTCGAATGTTCCTGCCCCTGGCAGCAATTCAATCAGAACACCATCAGCTACACAATTTTGTAAATTCTGGGCTCTGCAGGCAAAACCTTTAAGCTACACACATACAGCATCAGACAGCACGTAAGGCAAGTATAATTCGTGTGAAACATTAAAAAATGCATAAAAAATATTTTTTACAATAATAAATACATAATATATAAATAACTTTTTAAAGTGGTTTAACCAGTCCACAGCCACCTCACTCTTACTTCAGCCCCCTTTCTTTCCTCTCCTACCTTCCTCAAACCACCACGCTCCTCCTCCCAGCCCCCTCCCAACATCATCATGGCGTCCTCCTCTTCATTCTCCCCCTCTTCCCAACCCCCTGTTAAAGTCACAGCAGACCAGGTCAGCGGACAGCTGAGGAAGCTTTGACCCAGGAAAGCAGCAGGACCAGACAAGGCGTGTCCCCAGCTTCTGAAGAGCTGTGCTGCTGAACTCGGAGAGCTGCTGCAACGTGTCTTCAACCTCAGTCAAGGACTGGGGAGAGTGCCCGCCATTTGGAAGACACCCTGCATCGTTCCGGTCCCAAAAAAGAATCGGCTTAGCGAGCTGGATGACTTCTGACCGGTGGCACTCACGTCACACCCAATGAAGACTCTAGAGCGGCTCTTCCTTGACCTACTCAGGCCCCAGGTTCAGCAAGCCCAGGACCACTTACAGTTCGCCTACCAGGCAGATGTCGGTGTGGAGGATGCTATCCTGTACCTCCTACACTGAGCCTACTTGGACAAGGGGAAAGTCACGGTCAGAATCCTGTTTCTGGATTGCTCAAGTGCCTTCAACACAATCCGGCCCTGTCTGCTATAAGTTAAACTGTCCAGGATGTGGGTGGACCTCTGCCTGGTTGCCTGAATCACTGACTACCTCACCGGCAGACGGCAGTATGTCAGGATGAAGAACATCACGTCTGACACTGTGGTCAGCAGCACAGGAGAACCACAGGGAACGGTACCGTCTCCTCTCCTCTTCAACCTGTACACCTCAGACTTCTGCCACGACTCTGAATTCTGTCACATACGGAAATTTGCGGATGACACAGTCATCATGCGGTGTATTAGGGACGACCAGGAAGAGGAATACAGGAGTCTGGTGAGGAACTTTGTCATCTGGTGCCACACAAACCACCTGCAGCTCAACACCTCAAAAACCAAGGAACTGGTTATAGATTTTGGGAGGTCCAGTCCAAGTCCACGACCAGTTCAGACTAGGGGAGAGGAGGTGGAGGTGGTGTACAACTACAAGTACCTCGGGCTGTGGGTGGACAACAGACTGGACTGGACATACAACACACAGCACCTGTACAAAAAGAGCCAAAGCAGGCTGTACTTCCTGAGGAGGCTGCGATCCTTTAACATCTGCAGGAAGCTCCTGTGGATGTTTTACCAGTCTGTGGTGGCCAGTGTCCTTTTCTTCAGTGTGGTGTGTTGGGGGAGCGGCACAGCAAAAAAGGACTCATCCAGGCTGGAAAAACTGATCAGGAGAGCTGGCTCTGTTCTCGGCATGAAGCTGGAGACTCTGGCCACAGTGGCAGAGGAAAGGACCCTGAACAAACTGCTGGCCATTATGGATAATGTCAGGCACCCCATGCACACTGTCATTAACAACCAGAGGAGTACACTCAGTGACAGGATACTACTCCTCAAATCCAGAACCAACAGACTTAAAAATTCCTTTGTCCTGCACACCATCAAACTGTTCAGTTCCTCACTGGGGGCAGGAAGGGGAGCAGGAGGGGAGACTGAAGGACTTTTTACTAACTTTACAATAGACCACATGCCTGTGCAATTGACCTGTGCAATAATAATGTATTATTACTATCATCCCACCACTATTTATTACTCTTTATTACTTTATTACTTAATTATTGGGTAACTGTAGTATTATGCCAGTGTATTGTTGCTGCTAGAAACTGAATTTCCCAGCAGATAGATCTATCTATCTACAGTATCTATCTATCTATCTATCTATCTATCTATCTATCTATCTATCTATCTATCTATCTATCTATCTATCTATCTATCTCTGATTAACCCAGCAAACTGAGCATACACATACACACCCCTTCATACACACACTTATACACACTTTTTCATAAGGTATAAAAGTTCAGTTCATATATATTGAATGTTACTATTCACAATAGATACAGTCTGTGCCACATGGTCCAACAATTCAGTACATGTGACATCACCAGCTAACAATGGCAGGAAGAGGAAACGGGGGAGAGTGACATTGAAACTTGTAAGTCATGATATCCAGAAATAGACACAAAGAAACGTGGCCTAACAGACCACGAATCTCTGCGAGAAAGAGAGAACAGAGGTTCTCTGCCAGCCCCCCCGGGACAGAGACAGTCTCGCTGCCCCCAGGCCGGCAAAGCGCAATTGGAACACGATAATCAGAGCTCAGCACCTCCTGCCACCTACCTGGGGGCTGAAAGGAACAGAAATCACTAATATCACTTACAAACAAAGGCAAATGGGGCACAGTAACCCTTCAGGTCTTGGCAAGGAATAGGAGGCAGTAGATTCCAGTATAGCGGCGCACCAGCTGGTTCTGGTGGATGAAAAGGGAGCTCTCTGTGGAAATGGCTTCTTGGGTCATGGAGTAGCACTGCGGGCAACTGATGGTGCTGGACCAGCAGATGTCAATGTCTAGCTGGTACAGTACAGTACACGTGCTTGTGGTCAGATGCACTGGCATTTTAGCAATGTGAGTACGGGTAACGTCTTTTAAAATAAAGAAAACAACAAAAACAGAGTGAGTGGCTGTCCCAGAAGAGCCTCAATGAACAATCCAGGGCAAGGAACTGAAGTCACATCTCTGCGGGCGTGAGGCCACATTTACTGGCCAGTGAACCACTGCTCTGCTCTGTGTACACATCAATGTACCCTGGCAAACCTAGCTGCTTTGTCAGGTACATAATTACAATACCTGAAATATAGCCCCAACACATAATAATTTGTGATCGGAAAATATTTTGTAAACTCACTTAACAGCTTAACTGTTGATCTTGAATGTTTGGAATAGCTGTTTTCTGAGTTATAGTTTTCTGAATTCTGTTTTCCTGCTAAGCCACACCAAACATCTATCCATCCATCTATCCATCCATCCAACTGCTCAGTGAGGGTATTTCAGGGACAGTGCGGGAAGACAAATATGTTGTTTCGTTGTTACAAAACAGCAAGCACCCTTCACCTCAACATTATGTCCATAAATCCATCCATCCATCCATCATCATAACCACTTAATCCCAACTGAGGTTGCAGGAGGGACTGGAGCCTATCCCAGGAACAATGGGCACAGGCAGGAATCAACCCTTGGCAGTCGCCAACACACCGCAGGGTTGCACACACACACACACACACACCCATAGTCACATATTAAGTAATTAGTACAATTCTAAAAAGCTCATAAGGCTTAATTTTGGTAAGTGTTCCTCCTCAAGCCAAGTGAAACCTGGCGTTCTGTACCCATTAAACTTACAAATGTGTCAAAGTAGCGAGCATTTCCATGCCTTGCAAAGGCCTTGTTAACAGCTTCAGTATGTATTTGACATTTATCTCAAATTTTCATAGCTATTATATCTTTGAATGATTAAAAATAAACAGAAAAGTTGCAAAGGCTGACTGCTCAATAAAGCAAACAATTAAAAAGTCACTTTTGGATTAAGAAGAAAACATTAATGTGTGAAATGTTAAAATAGATCAAAGTTGATGAAAATTTGATGAAACGGAGTAAAACAGTTTCGAATTATAATTTGGAATTTTAATTAGAAAGGAAGTTACATTCGAGACTGTAAATAAGCTACAACAGAATTGGTCTTGAGTCACTAAAGGTTCTTGTGCATTATGTTGGTGCCAGGAATACAGATCAAAGAGCAAAGATATTTATGGGAAGCGGGAGGTGTGGACATCCTGGATGAGGCCGCGGTCACCTGGAAAGCCCACTCACTCAGCTTGTTGTATATCACTTTATGTAACACTGAGCGTTCTTCTCTGTCACAGCAAGCTGTATCTACAGCGTTGCCGAAATCTATTCACACGTCCACTTTGTTCTCAACTGATGACGTCGAGTTGGCACTAATCACAACTAAAACTACACCTCCAAAAAAAACTGCTTTCAGCATTTGATGGGGCTTCCCTTTCCTGTTTGAGGCCTTTATAATCTTCTCTTCTTTGCTTTATCTGCTCATATGGTTGACCTGCTCCTCAGAAGCATCGGCCATATTAATGTCATTTGGAGATCAGACACAATGAGCCTCCGTAGATAAATCCAGGCCCCACCTCGATAAGAAAGGTGTTTATCAGTGCCGCTTTGAACCCGAGTAATCTTAGGTGAAATTGGCACCAGCAAGCTATTAGGCACTTAAAAACCAGGAGGCACAGCACTGTTTGCTGGGATCTAGTCTGGATATACACACAAATACAAAGAACTTTCTTAAAGACACAGGCCCTCATTTCCCTTTCCCCTCTCGGGATCCCCCTTCCTTACCGCTTCTCATTGTCACCACCCTGTTTTCACTATTTTCAACATATCGATTCACATTCGTCGCGTAGCTTCAGAAATAAAGACAAGTGAGAACAAAGTGAATTTCATCCCAAATGGCGAAAAAACACTAGAAACCATGCACTTCTGCTATTAAAACCTCATTCTGAACCTCATCCATGAAAGTTGCACCAAGTTTCACAAATGTTATATGCCAACAACTTTTAAATGAGAAATTGCATTCAATACGTTCTGCTAAAAAACATCTGAGATCTTGTGCATTTATAGTGTACAGTATATTAAAAGCTAACTGTTATAACATGTGGTGAGAAATTGATTGACAAATAGTACGAAATAATATTGCTAAAATGCGGCATCTAAAATAGACAGATTGACCTCTAACAAGGTTGACCAGTTGTCTGACTTCCCTAAAACAGGTGCATGGCTACAGACCCCCCATCTCTCCCCCCCAAACCCCCCCCCCCCCCACATTCGACAACATCCAGTTTTAATATCTGGATTTAGGAGAATATTGTTAAACAACAAAGACTTCTGGGTAACCTAGCTTGGCAATGAAATTACATCTTTACTTTTATATTATTATACTTTGCCAATTTATATGGCAGGCTGTAAAAATGTAGTTTTTGTTCATTTATTGACACAACTCAGGACTGTATAACTGCAACTGAGTAAATCTCCCACTAGTAAATCAGGATGAACAGAAAATTTACCTGCAATAAATGGGTAGTGATACTATACAATTTACTACACAACATTTACACCATAATGTTTATAAATTACATACTGTACTGAAATGAAGTTTAGCTTCGATACTTTGGAACAGACAAGGATGAACCTGCATGCCAGGAACTCTGGTGCCAGTGCACCACCCTAGAAATCTCAGTAGTGCCAATCTGATGAATAAACACGCCTGTGCCCAGAACCGATGAAGGGAGAGTTCCAGTCTCTGGTACCTTCAGTCGCTGGAGTTCTTGGGTTCCTGCAATGTCACTATGACAACAGGAGTCAAGCCAATCAGGTGGCCCTGTTGCATGGCTTGGAGGGACAATTTCTGTAGGAAAATTAATCCAAAACCCACAGCGAGAATTACCACGCTATAATAAAACTAGCAGCGACCTTAATGAAAGCAAGCTGGCAATCTTCGTGCCACATGCATCCCCCCAAGCTACTTCAGCTTCCTCCCAAAGTCAAAGACAACAGTCTGATAACCTGGCACAACTAATTTACCCCTCCTGTGTTTATGTTTGTGTACCTCCCCTGCGATGCACTGGCATCCCATCCAGAGAGATCCCCAACCCTGTGGCCTGCTCTGCCTGGAATAGGCTCCGATCTCACCGTAGCCCTGTCCAGGATACATATTTGGAAGAGAGACTGTACAGGATTCTATTTGTTTGACGTAGTACATTTACACACTTAAAAAACTTATTCGATTCTCCAATAAATAGGATTTGGAAACTAGTATGCTGATGCCTTTCATAACTAAATAACCCTACACCTTATTCCTTAACCATTTACCTCAAAGCTTCTGCATTTTTGCTGGAAAAACTTTGTGACTATAATATGATCTTATGCATTTTTTATGCCCCCACCGTCTATCCATTTTCCAATGACCATTTCCTGTAAGAAAACGACAAAAAACAAGTCAGCATGGACACAAAAGTGGTCATATTCAGCATTAAATAAGTGTACCTAATGAAGAGGCCACTGAATGTAAATGTATCATTTTGTTTATGGTTGCATATGCTGTTGATGCAGTGCTAAGCTATACTGCTGTGTTCAGGCCAAGCATCTAAGCGTGCGACACTTCAGCTGTGTGTGACGGATAAACATTACAGAGTACGTTCATTGCATTTTAAACTGAGGAATTTTCAGAGGACATTCAATAAATGTTAGAAACTTGAGTCAAACAATTCCAATAAACCCTTTGCAAAAGAAAAACATTGTGACCCTGAGACTAGGGATCTGTGCTAGCAGTCAGAAGGTTGCTGGTTTGAATCCTGTGAATGCCCAGTGTTTGTACTCCTTTGGGCCCTTGAACAAGGCCCTTAACCTCTAATTGCTTCATGCTGGGTATGACATTAATCTACATCCAGCTCTCAAGCAGGTCCTCCATCCTTCATGGATAATCCGGGGGTTGGTGACAGGAAAAAAAAACTTCACACTGTTCTAATCCATGCAAACTAGTGTGGTGCTGAGGTATCACCTGCTGCACGGCTGCAGTTGGGGTCTCATCCCTGCGGCAGCGGGTGTGGCAGCACACTGTATCGGTGTGTGCTCCTTACCTTACCTCCTGTCCTATGCAGTGTTGTGGGAGTCTGGAGCCTATTGCAGATGCTATGGGCACAAGGCTGGGAATAACCCAGGATGGGGCGCCAGACCATCACAACATTTAAATTACTTTTCAGTAACTAATCATATTTATTATGGTAAAAATGAAGCTGACGGTTTTTGAGATGGTATCAATTTGCTTAGCATTAAAAACTAAATTAACAAATAGGGTTGCCTGGGAATAAAAGTGTTTTGAAAGGTATAATTATGTATATTATGTTATAAGTGTTTCTCAAGTGTGCTTCACCAATAATTGTGAATACAACCAGACACATCTGTTGGGTACTCGCACAATATTGCTCTGTTTGGTTTCCACTGGCTGGCCATCCGATTTTTCCATTAATGCATACAACTTTTCAGAAAATTCCTGCAACCCTACGCCTCCAGACAGATTACAGTGGGAGACAGAGGTGCCAGGGTCCAAAAAAACCACAGTTGTGCTCTCCACTCACAATCCCCCATCAGCTCTGCAATATATAGCAACCACAGGCTCAAAGAGATGAAATTCCACATCCAGGTGAAAAACAGAAAATGCAATCAATTCAGAAACAAAACTACATGTCCTACAGAAACATTGTTTTCATGAGACTGTAAAATATTTGTATTATGTACTGTCTGTAACATCCTGCCCACCACGTCTGCCTCACCCACTGGTGTTCTCCCTGGCGTGTCCCTAACGAGCAGCGCCCGGCACTCGTTTGTCTTACTTCTTGATCCTGCCCTCGTGTCAATCACTCCAGGTGCCTCTCATTAGCTCCCTTGTCAGTTTTGTATAAAAGTGCTTCCTAGTCCTGTGTTCCCCAGTCATTGACGTTGTTCCCTTGTGTTGCCAGTGCCTTCCCTCGTTTCTTCCCCCTCCACCCCTTTTGGATCCCTTGCGATCCCGTTTATGTTCTGCCTTTGTTCTTTCAGTTCAATAAAACCTCTGTTAATTTTGCTATAGTGCCCTGATCCTATGTCCTTCGTCCCACGTTGCATGACACTGCCTTCCTGGCTTCTCTGCTTCTATCAATGTGACCTATACCTATTCTGACCTATACAAGTTTATGTATTCACTGTCAAATTTTACCTATTTACTTACAGATCAGAAATTGGTTTATAAGGTTTTCTGTTATTCACTCCTGCATCCAAAAATTACCTGTTGTAAAAAAATGTTAACTTTAGGTTATATTGAATGTATGAATAATGGAATATATTTACAAAGTCTAAGCAGGGGCGTTGGTGGGGTATAGATACCCTGTCAGATTTCGGGGGGCGAGCACTTGACCGGAGCCCATGGATTTGTAAGTTAAACATTAAATTGGGCAGTGGGACCAAGGTGACATTTTGTCTAGGGGCCCAGAATTTTTACGTATGCCCCTTATGTATGTGTTTTATGATAAATGTTTTGATGGTGTTTCTTCCAGTGTTTTTTATCCCCTATTCAAAGTTCATTGCCATGGATACCGGCTGCATTAAGGCCAGAGGAGTTTCCTGCTTCTGCAAAGACCAGTGTGAGTGAGAAGTGAGTCTGTGAGTGAGAAGTGAGTCTGTGAGTGAGAAGTGAGTCTGTGAGTGGCGTGTCCATTCAGCCACATCTGCTGTCCCAGCACCACATGGCTCCTGCACCACACCTGATAGATATATATGTATACTTACTTTAAGCACACTTCACTGAGTTGCTTTGCAACTTGGTTTAATCTTAACTACATAATATCAAACTAAGGGCTTCAAGAGTTTTGAAACAAGAATCTTTGAAAATCAGTTTATTGTCTCAGGAGTTTTGAAAACATTGCACATTGTTCTGAACATGCAAACATTTTGTATTAGCAAATGTAAAAACAGAAACAGAAATTCTGTACTCCCATCGGAATTGGAAATGTCTTGGTGAGGTTAGTCATGAGTACTAAAGATAATCAGTGAGCAAACATAATGCACCAGGTGAACCTGAGTGCATCGCTATCATGGTATATCTACCATGGTAACTGCATCCTCTATCATGGTATATTTGCCATGGTAACTGCATCCCTCTATCATGGTATATCTACCATGGTAACTGCATCCTCTATCATGGTATATCTACCATGGTAACTGCATCCTCTATCATGGTATATTTGCCATGGTAACTGCATCCCTCTATCA
>JAODLC010000042.1:6911627-6924419 GCA_026781145.1 Hippopotamyrus pictus | reverse complement strand
TTATAGCCATGTTTATAATACTTTATGAATGCATTATAATGCATTATGAAGGTATCTATAATGCGTTACACACACGTGCTTTAAGTAAAGTGTTACCAAATGGGTTATAATGGCATTATAAGGGTGTAGTTAATGTAAAGTGTAACCAAATATTCTTATCCAGAAGAATGAGAAGGAGTTTATAAAAACTTTAGAACAACTTGCATGCTTAAATAAACTTGGCTGAACCTTTCATTAAGTTTTCCAACATTCTCCTCATTATTAATCTTATTAAATAATCGATGAGCCTCTGACACAGTGTTTCTCATCCTGGTCTTCGGGGCCCCCCAGACCCCAGCCCCTTACTGGGTGGCAAAAACGTGGACCGTCTGCGGCCCCCAAGGACCGGGTCGAGAAACACTGAACTAAGTAGGAGTTTTGTATCTGTATTCATTCAAATCTTACTGGTCTATCTGGTTAAATCAGCATACTGTATCATGTCACATACCATTGTGAAAGGAATTTGGCAGAAGGCGATGAGTTTAGGAGTCTGACAAACTTTATTTCCTTTACCAAAGCTTTGGGGAACAGACACAGCAGTTTCCCATGCATCTTGTGATCTGCTCTCTGAACAACAGGTGGATACATTTTTTATAGCCATAGAATTGCGACAGCTTTCAGTCAGCTGAGGAGGAGGATATCTGTGGTCATCAGCCTTTACTGCTAATGGGGTCTATTATCAGGTTAAGGTAGGGTCGACCTTTCCATGATCACCCTTGTGGTTGTTATTATCCTTTCAGAACAAACTGAGTTCTCCGTTTTACTTCCCCATATACTCCTTTACTCCTTACTCATACCCTAACAAACACCCCCCCCTCCTCAGCAGTCATGCCTTTCTCATGTTGCAATAGCTTACTTTTCGGACCAGGTCTGTACCTTAATCCGGTCCTCTTGCAGAATGAGCTCTCATATCAAAATATATCAGTTCCGCTTTTAAGCATGAAAGCCTATTTTTCTATGTGCTGGCTAATATTCTCTGTTCAGCAGAACAATTGCAACATACCATATTTTTCAGTAACAGAATCATAAAGTAGTAATTATACAATTGTACATAATTACAATTAACAGTTATAAATGGTAACACAGAATTCATTATCAATTACTTATTGCATTGATACATGATATTCATTTTTCTTCCACACCATGTACAGTATACCAAATTTCCACCAAAATACTCTATGTAAAATACATTGTTAGGTATTTGCCATAAAGCGGTATAGTCAGTAATCTACTGTAATCTCTACAATGCATGTAAAAGTTGAATAATTAGACAGTATGGTTGGAGACAAACCTCATGAAAACAATTTCAGCTTAAAACCCAGTGGTGTAAAGATCTATTTGCTATGACCTGCATATTTATTGTTGGAACGGATGCTCCTTTTGCATCAGTCACATTTTTTCCAGAAGCATACTAAATAGTGCACTGGAAGCTACACCAATCACAGATATTTTGTTCTTGCAGACTTGCGATGCTTTAGCAGTTAAATGGTGTGAAACGTTATTAGAACCAACTCAGGTAATTACAGATTTTAGGTTTAGATATAGGCTTTTAAAGCAGTATGCTATCATATTGCGCAGCGTGCGTGTTACTGTGAATCTTACTATGCCGAATGGTTTACGGTACTTTATCCATTTATGTAGCTGTGTTGGTTATTGGTGTGTCAGCTGGCAAGGCTGTTCCTTGTTGCTAAGAATGCTTTCTGTGTAACTAAGGTAGTGATGATGTAGGCACTTCATGCATGCAGGTCTTTGATGTCAGCTCTCACTGTGTGTCGCGCTGTGTGCATGTTTCAGGATTGCTGCTTACAGTACATGGTAAGGGGACACACAGAGCTCCATCTGCAACTGTATGTAGGCTGATGAAATCATCATGACATCGTGTGTTGCTTACTCAAATGTATTTTATCTTGGTACTTTCATAGGGCGTATTACAGCAATTTCCCCTAATGTCATTTAGGAACGAATATAGAAATGTATCTTACCTTCTTCTTTTGGTATAGACTGTCCAGGTTTATTGTTGAAGATCTGATCCATGTGGTTTAATATGAATTCCACCACTGCTTGCTGCACCCTCACCTCCAGAAACGCAGTGTCTCCATTACAGGTAGGGATTTCATTTTCTTTGGATCTTCGATACGAAAAAGAAAAGTGCAAAGACAGATATTTAACAGCAGTAATAGTATAAATAAGAGTAAAATATTTTACAAATAACACTTTTGTATGATGTTCTTTAAACATTTATCTTTGATTCTCTTTTTTTCTGTTTTCACGCTTTAAATCTCATTATTGTTTTAGATGTTGGTTTTTATGTATGTATTAATGTATTTATTACGTGTGTAGGCATCTGTGTGTATATGTGTGTACATGTGTATATTACTTTTTATTCAGGCTTGGCACGGGAAAAATTTCATTGGACTTCGGTACAGTCTATCTATCTATCTATCTATCTATCTATATGGATATATTTTCTTGTTTTGTATAAGCATGTAAGGCCGATTGCAAAAATTGAAGTCCTGAAATGTGTTTTTGCGCACTGGTCTCTACCGCCTGTCCCGCAAGAATCAACCTCTATCCCATATGTTCCTTTTCACAAAAACTTTACCAGGCAATTACTGAGACATTTAGATCACCTGACATTTACTTGTTATAGCATTATGAGCAATAACATGAATGTGAGTGTTAAGATTATTCGCTGGAGCAAACTTTGGATCGGCATGTCAGACGAGCGCCTGAATCTTGGGTATCGACTCTATTTTACTAATCTTCAGCATGAGAGTTTCTAGAATAGCATCCACATCTGCGACTGGGGACCCTGGTACATAAAGAATCACACGGTGCTCTACAACACTTAATTACATTAGCGAGGCATTCATTACGCGATAGTTGAGCAACAGATTTCTGGTGGATCCAGTTAAAATCACTTTTTAGCGATAACAAAAACTGACAGCTGAGGAATCCCTACATGTACCTGATCTATAGTTAAATTAATGAAGAGACTTGCTGCTGATGTCTAGCAGATGAAAAAAAATTCAGCATGGCTTTAGCTTGACAACTTTGTTACCTATTGAATGCAGGTTTGGGGTATCTACTTACCGGAGAAGATTCGGAGCCCACACTAGGGCCAAATTTCTAGCATGCATGTTTGTCTGGGAACTGAAAGCAGCAAGATGTGTGAGGTGTTTACTGAGGTACTCCAGGGTCCTGAGGGGGAAAAACACCATTAATTCAAGTCAGCAGCCACACGGTGACACAAGTTGCACCAGAGAGTGTCGCTTGCATTTTACCTGTAGTGTGACAAGGGAAGTTCTCTGATGACACTCTGAATGCACTGTAGCTGATCATGTTCCTCCTTCACCGACACGGCATCCTGCATGGAACCAAATGGTGATGTCGATGAATAATAATGGTACTTCAATGATACCTTCTGGAAGGTCACCATGCCACCAACCCCGTCTTGCTCTCTCTCTCTCTCTCTCTCTCTCTCTCTATGACACACATGTAGATGAAAGCAAGTTTGGCAGTGAATGGCAGTTACCTACAGCAGCCCCATGCAGCTGGGGGTTAAGGGTCTCGCTCAATGGCCCACAGGCATGACTATTCTGCCAAGGCCAAGGTTGAACAGGGGACCCTCTGACCCCAGGTACAGAGGCTGGGGACCTTCTGACCCCAGGGACAGAGGCTTAGCCCACTGAGCCACACACTGCCCCGCAAATGAAAATTCACTGTAATTCAAGTCATCGTGTAGGAGGCTTCAGGCTGTCCCACCACGGCCATAAGTTTGGGCATGGACAGTAGGGTCATGTTGCTGCCAATGCTGTGGTAGTACTGCATGAGTTTGAGGGGTTCGTGGCTGATTTGACCCTGATCAACGCTCTTGTCTCCCATGACCCTGAACAGGAAAGGGTCAGGGAAATACCTTAGGTTGTCCCCGCATTAACATACAAATATTTTATCATTCACTCTGGTAATTATACTTTCAGTGTTTTTCAGCAGATTGAGAAAACGGTCATAATTAAATAAATTTTCAATTTAATACTTACTTAAATTTTTATTAAAGTTTAAATTGGCTTATAAATGTCCATATAAAGCAATTTTTCCATGCAATTATAGTCAAAACACATGACGTTATAATAAAGATTGATGCCACTAAAACTTATATGTTGGAACATCTGACAGAAAAGAACTAGAAGGTTTTTTTAATATTGCCTTGCATGCAGATCTTGGTTTTTTCTTCAATTAGGTCAAGTTCCTATATATATATTTATATATTGTATGTAGCATTTTTCACACTTACTCACCAAAAACTTCCTGTATAGTTCATGTGTCAGCAGCGGATTTGGAAGCTCCCTGAAGTACAGCTTGCAAAGTGACCCCACACAGTGGATGTCCTGAAGATACACCTCCCTCGTTAGATCAGGACACAGCTTGGAGCCAAATTCCTGCCTGCATGGTCGCAGAGAGAGACGCCAGGTCAAAGGTCACAAGGCCAGAAATGTGGAGACGGTCTGAGTTCAAGGTATTGAGAGTTATTATTAACATACTGCAAATAAAGCATATTGTCCTCAAGAAACACAGAGCATGAGAAATTAATCTATGTCCATTGCAGGGATCACACTCATATGTTATAAATTACATATGGATATTATTGTTTTATAATAAGTGTTTTGTTGTTTCTGTTATTATTTTGACCCAAACTATGCTGTAGTAATCAAACACAAACGTAGGGTGACCAGATAATCCAAGTTATATTAAAACTGGGAGGCTCCTGCACTTGGCTAAATAGTTCAGCTCTTCTCATGCTTTGACTGGTTTGTTTCCTTGATTGAAAGACTCATCCAGCTGTTAACATTAATATAAGTGACACATGCATGATTACAGGAGACTGACCAGTCACTAAACATTAGTGGCACATGCATGATTGTAGGAGACTGACCAATCAGCACACAGCAAGAACTCAGTGCTTACAGTAAGTGAAATCCAGGTCCTTTTAATTGAAATGGTAGTTTACAAATGCTGTCCCAGCTCAAAGTGTCCTGCCTGACATGGATCATCTGGTCACCCCA
Source organism: Hippopotamyrus pictus (assembly GCA_026781145.1). Classification (NCBI taxonomy): domain Eukaryota; kingdom Metazoa; phylum Chordata; class Actinopteri; order Osteoglossiformes; family Mormyridae; genus Hippopotamyrus; species Hippopotamyrus pictus. The sequence goes on along the minus strand of JAODLC010000042.1, from coordinate 6,919,317 downwards.
CAGAAAAGGGCCGATGTTATTGCAGGTGATTTATGTGAATTATGATGGATCCAAGCACTGATCTGAATCTCTCAAGACAAGCAGAGATTTCAGCAAGACGGCGTTTAGATAACTGCCAGGGGCAGCTTTACGAGTGGGGAAAAAATGCTTAGAAAAACAAAGCCCTTGATAATTTATGCAACCACTTGCTGCATTTTCAAAGACATATGTGCATGTGCATGTGTGCAGATACAAGGCATCAGTTTTCATTTTAGCAGGAGAAAAATATATATCTGGTTTCAAGTTATGTCACCCACTCCTTCATCTGAAATATGCATTCAAATGTTTATTCATTCTGACCCGGGAATAAACGTTTTCATAAGCACAGGAAGTTGAGAAGTCTGTAATTAAATTCAGCAGCAGTGCACAATTGGTGGAACGATGGTTTTACTTTATCTAGTTCACTTCAATTAATCATTATAATTTTTTAGTGTTTTAATTTGCATCTCTTGTAATAAGTCACAAGCATCCATTTTCACTTGATTTTAATTAAATTAATACATCAGAATCTCTTCTGATGCGACGATGCAAATGCAAGTTTAATCTAATATTTAAAAATGAACGTTTTTTTTGTTTTTTTTTTTCCTCATGCAGAATTTTTGAATGACAATGTAAGCAGTGACTGGCATGCTGTCCAGTGTATGCCACAGCCCTCTTCCCTCTGACTGTGACCCGGACCACGATACACAGCTAAAAGATGGATGGATGGAATGTAGACAGCTTGCTGCTCAATTAGTAAGTTGCCAGTATATTCTGGAACTTTCGTATCATTCAGTATCTCAAAGAGTATAATAAACATATCACTTATTCAACAATAAGAGCTGTATTAGTTTAACCCAGTACATTAATATCCTCTAGAGGTCACCAAATGCTACTTTGGATTTGTTGCAAAGCTTTCCAGCTGGCTACTACGTGGCCAGTGCAATGTAGGCTAGTGTCATGTAGTCATATTTGATAAGCTGCATTATGCAATACAAATTATGGTATCATTCCCAATTAATTCAATGCGTTCAGTTCATTCCAGTTAATTTAGTCTCTCCCATAGCTAAAGACACAGAGAAAGGATCTAGGCTGTCACACTAACACTGCACGTCACTGTGCGTTTGGCTTCACCATGTCTTACTGCAATGCTGGTAGTCCTGGGTCTCTCCAAAGCTTGCAGATGACCACTGTCAAGCGTACCAAGGCTATTCTGTATTGAATGCGGTTCTTTCTTATCTTAAATGAATGGTTTAATTAAAAAAAAAAAAAAACTTTCCAGTGCCTTTGCTTGATCATTTTGATTTCAAATTGCTGCTCAATTAGTAAGTTGCCAGTATATTCTGGAACTTTTGTATCATTCAGTATCTCAAAGAGTATAATAAATTTGATTCAAATATAATTCAAGAATATTATGAGTATAATTCAAATTCGATTTCATTCTGATTCACCCCAAAAGACGATACTTTGTAGATAAGTCACTGAATCACTTTCTCAGCTGTTTTGTCATTGATGGAGTCCTTGCCTATGTCACCGACTAGATGGGTTGACCGGCACTGCGTGTACAAAGCAGACACTGGAAATGCTGCTGCCTATCTTGCATACCCCTTATCATGGATAATATTATGGTGACCCCCCCATTCCATGTAGCAGAGGCCCCCCAAGGCAGAGGCCAACCCTGGATGGGATGCCAGTCCATTACTGAACACGATCTCACAGACATATTTACACACTGTGTAAGATCTACACGCACTGGATGAGGACAGTATTCAGACTCCTGACCCTGTAGGTCTATCCCACAGCAGTGCTACCCACCGAAACATCATGAGGCCCAGTCCTGGTTGGTGTTATTATTATGATTGTTGTTATTAATGCTCTTGTTGTGCTTATTGTTGTAATATCGCATGATAGAAATGATGTCATCCATCCATCCATCCCTTCACCCATCTTCAGCCAATATACAATTGCTATTTGATGTTATTATTAACAGGAAATAATCAGATTTTTTTAATCTTTCAGAACTACACAGCATGACGCCTTGGTTACAGAGATAGGTACCTGAGTCTCTGGATGTTCGACGTGATCCCTGAGAGTCTGTATATTCCATCAACAATTCCATGTTTCTCAATAAATTCAGCGCAGCACTTGAGAACTTGAGGAACTACAGAAGGAAAAAAGGAGAATGAGATAAATAGCCAAAATTAACATTTTTAAAACTTGTATTGCACTTGATTCTCCCACCATTTACATTATTAAAAAATGGCAATATTTCTCCAGCATGGTGCCCAGCATGTTATTTTATAACATTTCATAGTTCATAGTTTTGCATTTGCATTAATGAATTCAAAAACCAATTTATCACTTAATTTTTTCATAGTAAATGTAAATATGTTTTTCCTGTATTTATATTATCTAGTGGTTTCCTTAATATCATTTAAATGCAGAAAAAACTGAATCAAAGTATATCTGCAGCATATTTTTAGTTCAGATAATATAAAATCATCCATATACAGATGTATTCAGAGTACAGGATGTGTGATCTGGTATGTTTGGCTAAAGTCACCTTGTAGAACATTTCACGCATGAAGTAGTTGTTCTTCAACACACATAATGTTTGCGATGTGTCAGATGTATGCCATCGTTCACTTCATGTTCAGCTATCTTGGTTCTAAAATGATAATTGTTTCCTATGAATCTGTAACTTCCCATTAAGAACAGCGTAATGAGTAGGTAGGATGAGCCCAGATTACTCACTGAGAATTTTATGAATCACCAAATGTAAGCCGCAATCCACCTACCAAGAAGGCTTTTATCACAAAACGTATGCAGTATTCAAACCTATCCATTAAACTACATGCCCTTTCTAACACTTCTACTTTCTTACTTCATAATGCTTTAATTTAATTTGTTTGTGTTTTACATATTGCCCTAATTCTAATCATCTAACTGCTTTGCTTTCATCTATAAATTACATTTGTGTAAACTCACACACGCACAGGCGTGAGTAATATAATGAAACTTTGTACAAACACTGTATGAATCGGGCAATTGATGTATGACTGTTTCTGTGTCGTTTATAAAAACTGCTTCTCCAAATAAGACGGTGGTGGTCTGGAGCCCTGGCAGCCGACGTCCTAACAAACAGACGGGCTGCGGCTGGAATGTCGCCGCATTCGCCAGCAGCACCGCGCTTATACACAAGCTCACTCACTCACTCGCTCGCTCACTCACTCACTCAGCCACTTGCTAGTCAACTTGCCTGGGCTACATTTTGAACTGCATTACAACAGTTACAAGAAATTTCCCAGCTAAATAAAATTTTGTAATATAATCCTAATCCAAAACTCCTAAAATCAAATGTTTAAGCAGCACAGTTAGCGCACGCTATAGGCACCGTTGCTACAGTATAAAGCATTTCTATTTTAAGGGATACAATTATCGTGAACGGTAAGAATGTTGATTAATTTTCATGGCCACCTACTTACATTTTGCCCGAATATCAAAAAATGAGTCCAGCATGAATAAATGTTCCACATAAGAATGCACTACACATACATTTTGTTTGTAAATTCACATTATCTGACTACTGCAACTTGGTGAACTTGGCTGAGATTCCGGCATAATCTATCAAACTGGCTTGAATCACTTTTGTTCCTTTGTTCTCACCGATGGGTCCATGTCATTCAGTCATACATATTTAGTCATGTGCTATATGGACAAAAGTATTTGGACACCTGGCCATTACACCCACAGGAACTTTTATGACATCACATTCTAAATCCATGAGCGTCGATATGTAGCTGGTCCCCCCTCTGCAGCTGTAACAGCTGCCACTCTTCTGGGAGGGCTTTACAAAAGGTTTTGTAGTGTGTCTGTGGGAGTTTTTGCCCATTCATCCAGAAGAGCATTTGTGAGGTCAGGCACTGATGTTGGACGTGAAGGCTTGGCTCTCTTTGGATCTCCATTCTAGTTCATCCCAAAGGTGTTTGATGGGGTTGAGGTCAGGGCTCTGCACGGGTCAGTCAAGTTCTTCCACACCAAACTCAACCAGCCATGTCTTTATGGGCCTTGCTTTGTGCACTGGGGCACCGTCATGCTGGAACATAAAAGGACTGTCCCCAAACTGTTCCCACAAAGTTGGAAACATAGAATTGTCGAAGATGTCTTGGTACGCGGAAGCATTAAGAGTTCCCTTCACTAGAACTAAGCAGCCTAACCCAACCCCATACCATTATCCCTCCTCCACCGAACTTTACAGTTGTCACAATGCAGTCAGGTGGGTAACGTTCTCCTGGCATCTACCAAACTCAGACTCATCCATCAGACTGCCAGACAGAGAAGCGTGATTCATCACTCCACGGAACACGTTTTCACTGCTCTAGAGTCCAGTGGCGGCGTGCTTTACACCGCTCCATCTGACGGTTGGCACTGCGCTTGGTGATGTGAGGCCTGCATGCAGCTACTCAGCCATGGAAGCCCATTCCATGAAGCCGCTGACATACAGTCTTTGTGACGTTAGCGACTGTCATGCACTATGTACCTCAGCACTTTACATGGTGATTCAGTGATTGAGAGGTGTGTCCCGATACTTTTATTCCTACTGTGTATATACGTTCTGCCTAGCAGCCCTAAAGGTTGTATGCCGGCGATGGATGAAGCAGGCCATGGATGGGGTGGAGTCAGGTGGTGTTTCATTCACGCTTCACCTGCACCTTGTTGTCAATCACGCAGAATCGGCCTTCTGTGTCACCTTCCCAGAATCCTCGGCCAGGCCCTCACTCCTTATGCCTCAACCTATCGTAACTCTTCCCAAGTCCTGACACCTATTTTGTTTTCTTGTCCTGAAGTAGGAACACTTCTCTTTCCTCTGTTTTGTTAAACCCTGTCTCCGCTCCCATACAGTCAGAAATCATAATTAGGTTTTAAGATGGGGATATGGATGCTATAAAGCAGAGTATAGAGCAGAGTATAGAGCAGAGTATAGAGCAGGCGATAAGCCCATTCAGACACGGGTGCCTCGTTTTCTGTACTGTAGAACCGCCTCTTTGTCCCAGCTGCCACGTGCGGACCTTGCTGCTTGACCCCTGCCGTTGCCCCTCCCGAGACCCAGGGCCTTTTTTGTTTCCCTGACTACTTCCCCCCAGCTGAAACCAAAATGGCTGCCTTTTGTTTCTGCTCCTTGGCACCATTTGTTTGCCGGTGCAGCTGGATAACCTGTCCGTGGTGAGTGGTGCCTCCCGGCGGCCTCCCCCTGTGCCTCCCCCTGTCCGTGGTGAGTGGTGCCTCCTGGCGGCCTCCCCCGGTCCGTGGTGAGTGGTGCCTCCCGGCGGCCTCCCCCTGTCCGTGGTGAGCGGTGCCTCCCGGCGGCCTCCCCCTGTCCGTGGTGAGTGGTGCCTCCCGGCGGCCTCGGGACAGCAGTAACAGTGGGAGGCGGCCCGGCTCCTCCCTCATATTCCATCAGTTTGATCAGTAGCTTCACTGGTAGAACGCCTGCACTTTCCCAAATTTGTATAATTTAAGAAATATGGTGTTTTTTTTATTTTGTGAACAGTCTTGACAGCCTCCATTCTTTCTCAACAAATCCCCCCCCCCCACACACATACTTTATTATTGTCCCTTAATTGTTGTCCCTCCCAGGTCTTTAGTTGTCTTTTATACTTTAATTGGTAACACTTTACTTGAGGGGACACAGATACCTAGTAGGAACTCAGTTACTACTGAAGCACAAATCCTGAACAAATCCTGAACAAATATAGTAGCTACTTGAGATGAAAGATGCGTCATGATTAATTAATGGTGAACAAACATGAGATGAGCATTGTGGTTGTGTTATTCATTACGTGTTCCTTCAATAGTTCCTTCAGTAGTTCATTTTGATTTACAAAACTAACAGATATAGTCACAAATACGATAGCTGTTTGGGGAAGGCAGCAATGCTGTCACAAAGCAAACCAAAGAGCATTGCTGTGTGCGCTATGCTTCACCGCTATACAGTACCTATGTCACTGTCTATTGTGAAAAAGCACTTAGTTTATCAGTCTATGTTGCCATTAAACTAAATATGCAGTTTGTCTTGTGACGCTAACCATTTGACGACTAATAAGCAAAGTTTTACATACTTCTTTGTGGCTGTTGCATGCAAAAGATTGTATTGGTAACATGCATTTGTTGTTGTGGGGGACATAAATAAAAATAAACTGAATTATTTGTCCACACACAATTAATTTTGACTATTAAGATGTTCTTTGGTGTTTGGCATTTTATTTAATTTTATAATGAATAGCAGGTTGTTGTCTGTTGAAATTAATCAGATTTTAAAATATTTAATTGTGTATGCTATTTAACTGGATGATTCACGTGTGTCTTAATATTTTGTCAATTAATATATTTGATTTTAAAAGTAATACGTAAGTCACTATTGTTAAATTAAAAAAACGCAGTGAGAGATATTTGCTTAGAAATTACTCAGTTATAGTAGTTGTGCTGTTTCATTTCCATGGTCGATTCACGCACAGCTGAGACACACAGCATTGCTGTGCCGCTTTCTCAACCTAAAACTGTGTCTGTTTGTCTCCTTGTCTATTTTCACACAGAAATAGACGTAAAACTAGATTATTGAATAGCACTAAAAGTAATAATGAAGATGGAGTACTTGGGGAAAAGCTACACAAACACAGGAAGAACATGCAAACATAACATACTAACTATTCAGGAAAAGAATGAATATGACAATAGCCAATAGTAAATTCATAGCTAAGCATGGGCATGAACATTTCTATATTAATATTAAAATAGCCTGTAAATTAATTAAATTTCCATGATAAATCATTTTATGTCTGCTCTACTTGAGAAAGTTTACACTTTCTCAAAGTTTACACTTTCTAAAGTTTACACTTAGAACTACGTTTTGTATTGGAACAAATACAAAGATACTATATATATATATATATATATTCAAATACAAAACTTAGTTCCAAGTGCGTTTGTACATACCAGAAGTGTATCACAAATGTCTTTAGTTAAAATATTTATATTTGAAGATTACAGTTTCAATTTAGAGAACAGTCACATTCTTTGCTGAATGGCAAGAGAAAAAACAAACAAACAATAAAGCGGAGAGTAATATATTTACCATCTTGTCCTGAGTTTTTTAGATGTTCTGTCAAGTCACAACCAAATCCACTCACACTTTCCTTCCCCTTGGAGTTCTGCTTGCCTGTCTTGTTCTTCATTCCTTCTGTTTTAGGTATTTCAGACTAAACCAAATCCAGGAACATAGCTATGTGACTCCACAGAAAAAGTTAGGCACACAAAAAAAAAATCCCTTGATTTCTGATGTAAGATCCAATTATTTACATCTTGGTGAACAGACAGCCAGCGGAAAAGGAACAAAGTTGCCATCCGGATGTTGCTTGTGACATTTCTCTGTTACTTATTAAAGCAATTTCAGAAATGTACAGTGTCATACTACGGCTTATGTAAATCCCACGACGGTGCCACTAAACATATATCATATCATGATCCTCTTCATTTAAAAATGAGCCTGATTTGCCCGTTCCTGACCATCTTCTCTCCTCTCCTTCTCCTCTTTTAATCACTGCTCTGCTCTGTGGATTTGTATTTGAGGAAGTGTAGGAAGTGAGGCAGTCACTGTTTTTTTTTTTTTTGGGGG
>JAODLC010000042.1:6886715-6911527 GCA_026781145.1 Hippopotamyrus pictus | reverse complement strand
GTATTTGAGGAAGTGTAGGAAGTGAGGCAGAGGCACTGTTTTTTTTGGGGGGGGGGTGCGAGAGGGGGGCTGGCTTTTTTCTGTATTCCTGTTTTTTTTCCGAGGTTTTCGTCTGTTATTGTCCGGTCATGGCGGCGCTCACGGACTCGCCGCAGAGTGTGAGACATGAGAGACAGCTGAAGTGATTTTGAGTAAAAATAGAAGTTTTTGCAGTTTCAAGTTTGGCTGTTTTATGACTGGCCCCCTTTTTTTCTTTCTCCCTTTTCCTTCTAGTCGTAACAGGAAATCTGCTCTCAGCCCGCCTCACCCCTCCCAAATGACACCATTTCCTGTCCGCAGATCCTTGTTTAAGAAAAGGAAAAAAGCAGATTGAAGAAATGCAGAAAGCAGATCGGGGGGGGGGGGGGGGGCAGAGAAGTGGAGGGTAAAAATGTTAAATGTTGATATTAAAGAACAGATAAATCAGGTTAAAGTCATTACATTCCTTTTCAATTGTAGCTTTTAAATATGCCTCTTGTACCTCATCTGCTTTGTACCAAACACTATTTTACTGTACATATGAAATATATTCTCAATTCAAAACTTTTAACTATTAAATACAAATAGAAAAGTCTAACAAAACTGTGTGACGGACATTTTTTCTGGTATAATCTTACTTTCCAGACACCACATTACAAGAAATAAAATGGAAAATATAAATTTCAGTCACGCCCTGGGTGCATTAACAATTAAATTGAAGGTTAAGCAGGATTGTATTCATGCTGATGTAATTTTCCTTCACATGTCACTTCAGTTCTAAATGTATGTAATAGTCCATCCATCCATTTTCCAACACGCTTATCCTACTGGGTCGCGGGGGGTCCGGAGCCTGTCCCGGAAGCAACGGACACGAGGCAGGGAACAACCCTGGACCTGGGGCCAGCCCATCGCAGGGCATACTCACGTGATACTCAGTGATACTCTGGCATACCAATGGTCTGTGTCTGTCTGTGCCCTGCAATGCTCTGGCATCTGGTGGTCTGTGCGTGTCTATGCCTTGCGATGCTCTGGCATCCCAGTGGTCTACATGTGTCTATGCCCTATGATGCACTGGCATCCCTGTGGTCTGCATGTGTCTGTACCCTATGATGCACTGGCATCCCAGTGGTCTGCATGTGTCTGTGCCCTATGATACACTGGCAATCCAGTGATCTGTGCCTGTCTGTGCCCCGCAATGCTCTGGCATCTTGGTGGTCTGTGCATGTCTATGCCTTGCGATGCTCTGGCATCCCAGTGGTCTGTATGTCTCTGTGCCCTGTGATGCACTGGTATCCCGGTGGTCTGTATGTGTCTGTGCCCTGTGCTGCTCTGGCATTCCAGTGGTCTGTGTCTGTCTGTGCCCTGCAATGCTCTGGCATCTTGGTGGTCTGTGCGTGTCTGTGCCCTGTGATGCTCTGGCATCGTGATAGTCTGCGTGTGTATGTGCCCTGTGATGCTCTGGCATCCCGGTGGTCTGTGCATGTCTGTGCCCTGCGATGCACTGGCATCCTGCATGTAAGTATACCACAACATCCAAACATACATTCGCAGCTTTAATATACAATAAATGTTCTATGAACACTTTGAAGTTTATGTAAAGCATTACCTAATAAGAACAGAAAGGCTTTACAAAACAATTGAAGATATTGGATAAAATAAAACTTCAAAAGAGTAAAACACCAAATAAATAGCAGAATAAAACTCAGACATTGAAACTCATTAAATGAAACATAAACCTTTCCACCAATCCAGAACAGGGGTAAAAAAAGCAGGTAATTCATTAAAAAGTGTCAGAAGATTCACCTTTAAAAGGGAGAAACTGGAACTTTAAATGCCAATGACTAATTCTCATAGATGTCTGATGTTCCAGATGTTAAACTGAAAACTACGCCACGTTTGTAGAATGTAACATAATGTAATATTGACTGTAAAGCCTTTCATGTGTCCATTTGCACCTGCGCCAGTGCCAAATGAGAGTCCCGGCAACACGAGCAGTAATGCTGTATCGCTTTTACTGCAGGCGTCCCTTACCGTCTGGCCCTCTGGTCGGGCCCTTCTGCTCCGTTTTGCCCTCCTCTTCCTGGCATTCAGTTGCCTTTGCCAGAAGACTTCCTGCACACTTCCCCGTTGCTTGGCTGAAATCCAAGTTAATTAACAAAAGACGGACCACAGAAGTTGTTTCAGGATTAGGGGTGAGTATAATCTCAGAATTTTGTATACATTTTACTCTTTGGATTTGTACTTATTCTCAGTGCTCTTGCTTTTAGGACTGAAATCCTCTTTGTTTGCTGGGCTCCAAAGAGAAACCTACCATGTTCCCTTACTAAGCTTTATTGTAAAATATTAATGTCTGTCCAAACCTTCACCCAAATCTCTTCCAGCCGCTTATTTTGATCATGGTGACGGGGGGGGGGTGCTGTCCCAGGCAGCCCAGCCCCCACAGTGGGGTACACCCTGTCCATACATTTTATAGTCTTATTGTTGACATTTGCGTGGAACAATAGGCTTTTAAGCATGTTAAATGTAAAATATACCAAAATGTCGCTCTCAGTTCCATGCTAGATTATGTCAGTAAATTTAAGACCAAAGATTTTCAAAGTATCCTAATGATCCTTGCAATGTTCTGCTAATAATACTGACAATATTTTGCAAATGCATGGCAGTAACATTGCAGGATACCATGTCCTTAACTGTCCACTTTGTCTTCAGCCAAATGTTCTAGAGTTGCAAATCCATTCAGGCATTTTATCTGAGCATAGTGCGTGTATCTTATTAAACACAAGCGACATGCAGTGGTCCCCCCATTTCAAGACCTACTGGGGATATTGGCAAACAATCCCTCATATTTAACACGATCTTTGTGTATTTATAGCACATATAGTAAAGTTTAATTGAGAAATTATGCCCAGTAAGACATTACCAACATTAAATACATGAATGATAAAGTACATTGTACATTATAATACACTACTGTACAGTACTGTAATGAATGGGATTCTGACATTTTAGCCTAATTCCCAATGATGGAGCAGTGAAAAAACGTAAGGTTTCAAGGGAGGGTGGAGAGATGAAAGTCATGGTTTCTGTACCCCTCAAAAGACAAAGGAATGGGGAAAAACAAAGGCGACTGTCACACATTTCACAATGAGAAACACTGCCGTGTACCTGTACGTAACCTGCGATGGCGGCCGGGCGAGTGGATCTCACTGTGGTACAGCCTGACTCGCTTGGTGCGTGGTTAGATGTTCAAGAATCATTTATTTATGGAATTTTCCATTGTTTTTTTTCACCGTGGTGAACTGCAGAGAACTGGAAATGCGGTTATGAAAGCGCAGGAACAGGAGGACTGCTGTGTACTGCTTAATTTGTGTGTGTGTGTGTGTGTCTGTGTATATATATATATATATATATATATATATATAAATATAAACATCTACAAGAAAAAAGTATAGAAACAAGATTCCAAATAGGCTTATGAACCGTCTTCTTAGGTTCCTGCTTTGTTAGAAGCTGTTGTGTAGCTCCTGCTCCAGTCCCGCTCACACCTGGAAGCTCGACTGAGCCGCACTAATGCCCAGTCGACTCCTCAACGGCTCGGATGTCTGCAATGTGCCATTTGCCTCACTTGTATGTCACTTTGGACAAAAGTGCCTGACAAATAAAATAAATGTGAATGTGATTGGAAATGTCTTGGAAAAATTGAATGAAGGCATTAAACTGTATAATAAAAAACCTTACTAAGATGCAGGATATGAAACCAGTACTTTAAGACTATTTTTATATATTTCTATATCTTAGTGTGCGTGTGTGTGTGTGTGTGGGGGGGGTTATGTACTGTATATACTGTATTACGTTGTCCCCATAAATGCCCCACATTGTGATAAAAGTCTTTCATTTTGACATTGTGGGGACAATATTTTCGGTCCCACAAGATGACACTCAATGTAAAAATCCATGAATACAATCAAAAACTAAAATAGCCAAAAGTCTCATATTTAGTTTGGTTACTTATGGTTAAGGTTAGGGCTGGGTAGGGGTTACGGTTGTCATTGCTGGGATTAAGTTTTTTCCCATAGAAATGAATGGAGAGTCCCCACAAAGATACAAATTCATGGACTGTGTGTGTGTTAAAAACCTGCAAGTTAAAACATCTGAAGAATAAATAACAGCATGTACTATATGCTATGTTGCCAAGCTACAGCATGTAATGTATGCTATGTTGCCAAGATACACCATGTACTACATGCTATGTTGCTAAGCTACAGCATGTAATGTATGCTATGTTGCTAAGCTACAGCATGTACTACATGCTATGTTGCTAAGCTACAGCATGTAATGTATGCTATGTTGCCAAGATACACCATGTACTACATGCTATGTTGCTAAGCTACAGCATATACTATATGTTATGTTGCCAAGCTACATTTAATTGTTTTAACTAATTTAATTGTAATGTTGAATAAAACACAAATTAAAATGTTTTACTAAACTTGTGCGCAAGCTGTAAATGTTGACATTTCTCTTTAAACTAAATATTCAATGCAGAATATGTAGTGCAGATATTCAGCTCAATTTGACCCATTAGTTTTCAGTTTCTTCAGATACTTGAATAAATATGAATTGATCATTTTAGCTTCACACACTTCCATGCAATTCAAACTGCCCTTAAGAAAACTGAGTACAAGAATATATATTTTAATGGGGCCATTTATTTAATTACAAGTTATATTTCAGAAATTTTCCAATTGAAATGAAACAGGTGTGTCTGGTCTTGATCCCAGGATGTTACCAACTGTACAGGAATCGTGTAAAAACACTGTGAAAGAAAAAAGAAAAGAAACAGAAAAGCAGGAGAAACGAGGGAAGATCTGAGTCCCTCGGAAGATGACTGTGTCAGCATGCTTAGTCACTCCGACAGTATAAAAAGTCTAATTCGTTCTTCACTTCTGAGCAGGAATCATGCCATCGATGGCCTCTCCCTTCTCCAGCTTCTTTTCCATCTCAATCATCAGCTTCACACCATCAACCACCAGCTGGACCTGCTCGACCTCAGAGGAGCCCAGGCGGTCAGCGTTGGAGATGTCGAAGACGCCGCCCACGGAGGCAGTGTCTACGCCGCCTGGCAGGAATCCGCGTAGAGCGACAAGTCAGCAAAAGCAGGAGTAATAATTCGACGACACAAACACTGTGGTTTCCAGGCATTTTCCAGTTTGACACATCCCAAGTTTTAAAATGACAATTGTGTGTTTATAACAACCGTCATGGGTCAGAATCAGAAATAGCTGCCTGTTTACGGGCAGCGTGCCGTGAACCGGGCCAGCGTACCTGTGCCACGCTTCTGCAGGCGCAGCCTGGTGAGGATCTCCTCGAACTTGGCGTGCGTGCTCAGCTTGGGCAGCTTGACGTGCACGCCTCCACGCAGCCCGGTGCCCAGGTTGGAGGGGCAGGTCAGCACGAAGCCCAGGTGCTCGTTCCACATGAAGCCGTGGTTGTGCTTCTTGAAGACCTCCTCAATCTGACAGAAGCAGCAAGAAGCAAGAACAGGAGCATTACATCTTCTAAGCCTTTTGTCTGGTAAGGCGCTGGTGTGGTTTCTCAAGAAATAATACTGGAACTTGGGCTAATGAATATTAAGAGAAAGGAAATAAGAGAATAAGGGAATAAAAAAAATAAAAAGTAAGTAGTCAGAATAAGATTTAGAATTAAAATAAAGTAGCACATATTTAATTCCAGATCTCACGAAATACACATGTATTACATTTGAAAATGGTACTGAGGTATAACTTTTTACTGAGGTACACATTTAAATATGTACTTTTTGTAACCTTTCAGAGAGTTTGCTACTTTGCACAAATGCCCAGTCAAATCCCCGTATCCTTGTATCTTTGTAATGTGCTATTTTCCTCACTTGGATGTTGCTTTGGAGAAGAGCTTCTGCTAAATAGGAGTAAATGCAAATTAAATTAAATAACAAAGAGCTACTGCCACACCATTACATAATGATTTTCACCTTCTGCAGACCAACGCAGAATCGCCTGAAGACCTCCTTCATGTTGCCACCTAACTGCATGGAGATGACACGCAGATGGTCCTCCTCATTCACCCAGACCAGGAAGGTCTTGTTCTCATTGTGCCTTATTTTAAGAAGGAAAAAAAATCAACACATTGTAATTGTGATAGCATGTAACTAATCACACATACTGCCCAGCAGAAAAGGAATATGAAACATCAATTAAGTATCCCAATGATTACAATGTGCCTGAAAAGGCGTTGAAAATGACTGGAAAGATCCTGGTTTTTGGTCATCAAAATATAAAACTTTACTGTGCGTTAACACAATGGAAATTCTCACCAGATGCCTCGTGCGTCAGGCCAGTCGCGGGCCATGCCGGACGCCAGCAACAGGGGCGAGACGGGCTTATCAAACAGGAAGTGGTCAGCGATCAGTTGTTCCTGTTCCTGATCAGTCATGTTTTTCAGTGGGTAGTATTTGCCCTTGAACTCACCATCCAGGCTGTTCAGGGCTAGAGAAAGAACACGGCTATGAGGACATGTATATAATGCCGTCTGCGTGGTCATGTAGACAAAACATTTTATTAAGATAAAATAAGAGCTGCTTCATTTCACTACACAAGTAGCTGAGCAAAATTACGATTACAAAAGAGCAACGTTCATCTCCTTATTTAAAGGTTGTCCGTTTTAGAGCATTCTTATAAGTTGTCTGGTTTAGAACATTTCTCTTGGGTGCTAGATACTCTTTACCTGCCTAGTACTCACCCTCAACAGCGAGCTTCTCCACAGCCCTGCGCTCACCGCGGCTGTTGTGGGGGGGGAGCGTGTACCCCTTGATGCTGCGTCCAGTACGCACGCGACTGCTCAGAACGTAGTTGGGGTCAAGGTCATCACCACCCTGATCAGCAACAGGCATAATATACAATGGAAATCACTATGATTTTACTCACAAAACCTGCAAAAGTCATTTCACAAAGGAAGGCCCTTGATAATTTAAAACACTTTGGAAACTAAATGCGTGTTTATCGTGAAATAAGTCACATACCTTGAGGTTCTCAAAGTTCAGGTCGGTCTTGTGCTTGTCAGTGGCCTTATAGCCGCCATGACGGTCGGAGATGATGGGGTCAAGCAAGTCCTTGAAGACTTCATAAGACTCTTCATCACCGGCAACACAGCCGACGGTCATGATGAAGGGATGCCCTTTAAAAAGTAAACAGTTACTTTTAGTTACACCTGAATAACAATTATTGCTATCAATATACTACGGGCTTGTGTAGTATACTCAAGAGCTAATTGTCTGGAGTAGTATTAGCGTAGAGGTAATATTAATACAGTAAAGGCTGGTTATCTGTGAATACCAGGGTTGTCCACTCCGGTCTGAATGATGTCATCCAGAGTGAAGCCACTGGGAGTCTGCTTGTCCCGCAGCTTGGCATAGATGTCTTTTGTCAAGGCCTTCGCCATGTGGTTGTTGTGCTTGGAAAGGTCAGGGTACTCATCGTCGACGGAGAAGTTCAACTTGAAGTTGTTGTGGGTGTTTCCGAAAGGCATGATTGCGTTTCTAGCAGCCTGCGATAAAAAGGAGAAGATAGGCGGCACATGAGATCATGGTGAACAAAACCAGCAAGTCGAATCGTAAGCGCAGTGAACGAGAGAAAAACACAAGCGTATAATCGGTAAATGTAACAGGTGCAGCCGCTGCATCTACACTTGTCCGTCTTCCAGCAGTTGATCATGGGCAGGGTGACAGGGGCCTGGAGCCTATTCCAGGCAGCACAGGGTTACGAGGCAGAACCACCAGATCACACTCTACTCACACTACGGGAAACACACTCACTGCTTCACTAAAGCAGTCTTCAGGAAACCCACATGAGACAGGGAGGGCATTCAAACTCCACACACAAAGAGCAGAGCCAGATTAAAACCCTTAACCCTGAAGGTGACAGAAACAGCGCCACCTACTGAGCCACCATGACACCCTAATGTCAAATGGCACTTGACAAAATGGAAGAATCACACAGTATAAAATACAGACACCAACAAAGGCATTTTCAAATGCAATTTATGGAATCATTCATTTCTTCTTGCAAACGTGGAATTCAATATGGTGGAATGCATATCGTTGCAGGACAGGGAAAAGGATTATATTATACAATATATTACGGCGAACAGCTGCTAGTATCAAAGCTCATGTGACAAGGGAGGTCTGTTATCGGTGACTCTCCTTGCTGTGGCCTACATTAACCAGCTCGTATTTCCACTAAAAATAGATCGAGGCAGGAATTCTCTGCTCTGAGCAGCAGAGGATATTTTTAACAGCACCCGCCACCCTCAGCACATACTTACACTTAGAGGCATGAAATCCCTTATTAAACAAATGGAGCTGACGGGTTTCCTCTCTATTGTGTCTGCCTTGCTGATTCTGACCAGCACTGTTTGTCTGTATCGGCGCAGCCATGTTTATATAAGCTGACCACAATGAAGGAAAAAAACGTGATTTTTTTTTTTTTTTTATAGGATTTGCATACCACAGATGGCACATGCATCATTTAAAATAAACAACATTTTTTGAATATTCAAACTTTCGTCTAGTCTGTGTTTGTTTTTAATAATATTTGGTAGTTCTTTGTTGAAGTTACAGACCTTTGAAAAGTTCCTCGTATCTTGACACTCACAGCTAGTGTGTGTGTGTTTTCATACTGACTTATATAATCCTGGGTCAAACTGGTAAAGAATGAGCAAACTCAATCGATATGTATTGTAACTTTGGCCGACTTAGCAGTTGTATCTACCTAAGACATCCTGTCATTCTACTGCATGGTGCAGCCGTGCCCTGCATGTGCTGCTTCAGCCTTTCTTATCATCTGCATTCGCTTCTGTTTCTCCTATTTTAAGAACCAGCATGAAATTGCTGTCAGTTGTCTCCATCTTTCACCTGTTACGGAATTTGGCACAAACTCCCTGATCCTGCCTCATGCAAGTTCAGCTTGGCACCATTTACGTGAAACGCTTCTACAATACATCTGAAGATATCTTCTCATAAACACATGAAAGAAACAAATATTCACCAGGGTGTAATTTCAAGTTGAATAGTAAAAGTTCAGATTTATAACTAGGGAAGCATTATCCTCCACATAATTCAGTATTATGAATCATACAGTGAGAGAAGTACTGAAAAGCAGCACAAACTTTTCATCATAATGTCCAAATAAATCTTGCTTGAGGTCATAAAAAATATATTCACTTCCTTTTAAGAATTATCAAGCACACACTATTGACTTCTTATTGCTTCCTGGACAACACCAGTAGATGCAAGACGCTGACTTTACCTGCACAAGATTACTGGTAACAGCCCTTGGGATCAGATCCTGTTCACCAAAGCCAAAATGAGGGTCGCCCGCTTTCGGGGTCTCACACCTTGGCTTATATACTAGGCAGCTCCGCGGTTATTGGTTTGGCTGCTTTCAGCTCGCTCAATTCTCATTGGCTAGCGCAAACCTCTGGTGCCCAGTTTAGCTTCTGAAAGGCCAGGACTTAAATCACAGTCACCCAAGATGGGACAACTGCTATTTTCCCCTCTTCTGAGCCCCCACCCCATACATAGATTAACTGAATGCGAAAGGGAGAGGGAGGGCCGGGGCGCTCGAAACGGCTGAGCCGCACTTCTGCTGAACACGTCGAAGATTTCATTAATGTTCCTGGCGCAGTTATTTGATCAATTAATGCACTGATGGGAATAGGTGCGTACTCTGTGCTGCTCTTATGCTCGTGGTCAGTGACACAGGGCAGAGTTTGATATGGAGGGGGGGGGGGGGGCAACTTAATAGGCCCAATGTATAATCTGTTGATGAAAGAAGCCAAATGAAATATTTGGGGGATACACCCCCCCCAGGTCCCTGCACCCCTGGTTGTGCTTGCTTTATGCCTGTACATGGTAATACAGAAAATGATTTTGACAACCGTGAAATCATAGCATCCTGTGCTGGGTGTGCTCCAGCCTTGTGGCCCATGCTGCCTGGGATAGGGTCCAGGCCTCACCACAGCCCCCCCCCACGACCCTAACCAGGACAAGCAATTAGAGGACAGGTGGATGGATGGGTGGGTGGATGAATGAATGGATGAATGAACGAATGAACAAATTAATGAATAAATGAATGACTAAAATAATAAACGGATACACTAAATAAATAGTTACTTAAGAGGATACAAACAGCACTTTGTGACTTGAAATAACAAATGTATAATAAATGAGCTTAGTTATTTCCACTATGAGTCTGTCTGATGAATAAATAAAATAAACTAACTTCTTGAAGTGATCTTCTCAGAGCAACATTTATTCAAAGCCCTTGTTATGATTCTGCTGGCGAGCTGACCTGAGTACTGTACTTTGAGTTTCCTTCTGACATCATCAGTAAGAGCCTTTGATGTGCTCTGTGGGTAGTGCTGGCTGAAATAGATCTTCATTCAGATTTGTTCATTTGGAAATTAAAATAAACCAATAAACAGACATTTCTCAGAGAGTAAAGAGTTTGTTTAGGCACATAATCACAACATGATCATAATAATAATGAAATTTCTACTAGATGGTATATGTGAATTGTTTGATATTATTATTGATACATTATTTCACAAATGTTATGTTTTTCTGTCAAATACCATTTTGATGTAATTGGTTAGGTATTACTACCAGAAATGTTTAAGTTTTGTATTATTCATTTATTTAGTGCTATCTTTACCTCCAAAATGTGGAATTCAACACAGCACAGTGAACATAAACATGTAAGACAAGGAATACACATTCCTGGAATTATTTGTGGATGCCATTTTAGTAGCAAAGTGCCGCCTTTACGGCTTGGCAGAAAGTTAAATAAAAGGCTATACGTGCAAGCGGTACTGAAGGTGAAGTCCTGTACGAAAGGGAATCTGGTCTGAGGATATAGAACAAAAGCAGAAGTGCACTAATATACAGGGAAACCCGAAGTGAGGAATGCATGGAAAAAAATCAACAGAAACAATGACGGTGTCCTGACCCGCCCTGTGAAGGCTGCATGAGCGCCTACCCTTCCCATTGTCGTCTTTCAATTGCCCTATTGTTACACTGCCAGCTTACAATTTAACATCTAGTATTCATATTTACATGAGTATGGGAAATAAAATCTTGCACAAGAACGATTCTTTCAAGCCCTTTTATTTTATACCAGAGACACTCTAACTTACTGTCATATCACATCAATGTAATAACTACGTATACCAGCACTTTTCTTACTGTCATGTTACGTCAATGTAATAACTACGTATACCAGCACTTTTCTTACTGTCATGTTACGTCAATGTAATAACTACGCATACCAGCACTTTTCTTGCTGTCATGTTACTTCAATGTAATAACTAGCAATACCAGTACTTTTCTTACTGTCATATCACATCAATGTAATACATCGTATACCAGCACTTTTATTTATGCCTTTTTATGTCAATTACCATCCATCATTTAAAACACAATCAAATATCTCCACTCCTAATATATTCCATTGTTTTGGTATAATTGCATGCCCTTAATTCGGAGAGATTTTGTTTCCTGTTGATTTTTTTCTGTCGTAGGGAAAGAAAGTATTGGTGATTAACAGTTAGTCTTGCAACCTTTGTCATTTATACCGTATGTAAAATATTCAATGTCCCTCCTACTGTAACATAGACAACAACAACAGAAGCAGAAGTGATAGTGGGCTGGTTCTTTTCTTGTTCTTCCTGTAGGAGTGCTGCTATTTCCTGGCCCTTTAAAACTTTTCCTGGATTAATTCTGCACTGCAGCTGAAAAAACAGCTTCACTAGATTTAGCTAGTTAACCTGGGTGACCAACTTATGACAGTTGACCAGGTTAAGGTGTGTTTTCTTATGATGGTTTGATGGTTTAGCTGGTCATACCGGCTTGTGACGGTCATTCTAGCTGGTTTAGATGGTCATACCAGCAAGACCAGCTTGATAGACTGACCACACCAGCACGACGAACTGGTGGCCCATCTAACTAAACCATCAAAATGCAGCAAGAGCTGGGACATGACTATATAAGACCATCTTAGACCAGCTAACACCAGCTACCAGTATAAGCTGGTTCGTATCTGTTTTCTTCAGCCGGGACAAAATGTAGTTTGAA
The DNA here is from genome assembly GCA_026781145.1 of Hippopotamyrus pictus. Taxonomy (NCBI): domain Eukaryota; kingdom Metazoa; phylum Chordata; class Actinopteri; order Osteoglossiformes; family Mormyridae; genus Hippopotamyrus; species Hippopotamyrus pictus. Next base: position 6,899,343 of record JAODLC010000042.1, on the reverse strand, counting down.
GGATTTTGAGTCTAAATAACACACATGAGTAGGTGCAGCTATGTATATTCTGTACAGCTACATGTTAGCTAGGTATCTAGTCTCCGGCTTACTGAGATATTCTGAGTGTACGATAGGTGCAGGACAAACAAAGGCAAGTCCTCCAAGGCTGCCACAGCAAACCCCTGCTGGTCTCTCTCCATCTCTATGAGGGACTTGTCTCTGTGCCCTTGTACTAAACTGAGAACCCGTGTGTAATTTCACAGCTGGCCTATGCCCGTCTAACCCTGACATGACTTACCAAATTTGTCTCTGTCCTGACCCCTGTCAGTCTCCACCCGCGGCTATGGTGTCACGGACTTTGCAAGCAAATCCTTCTGTGGTCGTCTTAGTTGCATATTCTCAACAACACACAACATAAATGCAAAAAGAAGCTTTTAAAAAGCCTCCACCCCCCATTAATGAAGGCTTAAAACGTTTTGGTTAAATCACTTGACTGGTGTGAGTTATATTTAACTTTGGCTCATACTTGAAAGTCCAAATAGTCACCATGTAAACTATTCAGAAAATCGGCCTGCCAAAACCGCTATTGATCTATTGATTCGTCACTAACGTAAGAATGCAAAAAAGAAGCACTTAAAAAGAAAACCTATCTGGTTCCTGAGAAATATTTAGCAGTTTCCTAAACATTCAACAGTAATATTTGGTATGCGAATAACACTGTGCTCACTGGGCTTGTTGAGACTTCCAGCTGATATTACACAACAAGAGCGTTATATTGGCAAGTGTAGGGTGTCCTTTCAGCTAGTAAACTGGAAAACCAGACCTGTTCAATAGCTGAAAGATCTGCATTGGCACCTAACATAATAAATAATAATAACACTAAACCACAAGATGTATGGTTGTGGAAGAACCCCCAAAAATGTAGCATTCTCCTTGATTTGAATCTACAGTGGTAGGAATCCATAGCAAAAACCACTTATTTTGTCTTATTAACTTGCTTTTCATTCTAAACAGTCTTTTCAGGCAGAAAAGAGACACAAACCCTAACTCACATTCACCTGAGTTACTCTCAGTCCTGTTCATGGCACCAAGATTTCACTGCAGCTCATGAATGCCAACTAGAATTGCTAGATAGATTTTTTCTTTTAGTATGAATGTTACATTATAACATTGTACATTTGCCTTGAATAACCTTAGAAACATGCATCACAAATATGACCTGTTGCAGACATGTTTAAGCTCTCAAAAAAAAGTCTTGGTATCTCTCTTATGTCAACTATTATTTTTTTGAATGCATATGGTATTTTAATGAAGTGTTGGATAAAACTGTGCCCGGCCAGTTTCATAGGAAGATACCCAAAATATTTTTGTTTGTTGAATTATGAGTTAAGTATTTAAATAGACAGACAGAAAGATGGATGAACAGACAGAACCTGCCAAGAAATGTGCTTTATTACTATTCAGGAGTATATTGCTGCTCTCTTATTATGCTGGTCTATGGTGCCCATTTCTTGAATAGGTTTTGGCACTTCGATGAATTGGATATATAACAAACAACAAGTAGAACGACATTTCCAAAAATCAAGTGGATCTGCAGGATACACCATAACAGATTGGAATGTTCAATTATAAAATCGCTAATATTCTTTCCAGAGAATTAAATCCCCTTCTTTTCCTTCAATGACAGTGAAATCTCCTATGCGGAGCAGTAGGTACATTATCAAGAACTGCTTATTTCTTTAATTGCTAAGACAATTTTCTGCCTGAGCTCATATGTAGATGTAAGCAGAAGCGACTAGTGCAACATGATTAAAAAGGTAAACATCTCCTCCCTGTACCAGTACCAATACCAGTTAAATGTAGATGTTCACTGACTTCAAATCCAGTTCCCCCGTGAGGACAGTTCAGGTCACCCTGGACTTTGTGCGCCACAAACCCTACGTTTGCTTTCAGTCTTTTACTTTGAGTTTTAGTTTCTAACCATTCCAGTCATTGATGACACTGATTAAAAAGCATCTTTGGGCTGCAGGTAAAAGGCCAAACCAAATCAGGCGTTCCATTCACACCTCCACCCCCGCCGCTGAACCACCCAGCCATGCGCTGTACCTCAATCAACTAGCTTATTCTCAGCAGAACAGAATGGCTAAAATGTGCTTTGTATTAGTCATTTAGGTGTAATCCTGTGTCAACGAATGGCAAAAAGAATCAATTCTGCACTTTCTGAAATGTTTGAAACGCAATAAAGTTTGAAGAATAAAATGTCTGTGTCTGCATACTTCCTGAGGCTGTGCAAACTTGGGGTGTGTATAGAAATGGATGGAAAGCCACGGATTTCTCGTAATCATTATCTTAATTTTTTTAATGGAGTGAACTTTGTGTTATGATTCACTTCGATTTTTAATAAAAGTTGTAGTTAGTAGTTATATATTAACGCATTTATGTAGTAACGTACTGGGCAGTTGATACAGGGGTTGTTCAGCAGGGAGCCACTTTTAAAAAGAGGTATATCATCTGAAAAATGGCCCATAAGCACATCATGGCGTGAGCTCGTACTAAAGCGCATTATGTAAGAGCAGAACGTCTAACATCCAAAGCTACATATTCCTTGGATATCAGGACATTACCCTTGGGGTGGGTGTGTGTGTGTCCCACCCCCGCCCCCGCCCCCGCTTATCTTGTCGGATGGCTATGCCAGTGAACTGGAAGTGCTTAAAATACATTTTCCCATTTGAAATATGACTCTGGCAACTACGACTCAGCATGTGTGCTGGCACACGTCCACAGAAGACCTTTTAACTAAAACACCACCATATCTCAATTAAGCACATACTAATTATTTTAAAAACACAATACCTGATAGCATTAGACAACTGAGATTACCTTGGCATTAGACGGTGTTATCCAAAGTGACGCAGGTTTTTGAGAAAGCAGAGTCAGTCACTGCAGTTAAGGACCTCAGTCAGGGCCCGTAAGGTGAAATCACTCACTACGCCAGCAACCTTCCGATCACAGAAACAGCATGCTGATGAACTGGAGCCGCACAAGCCCAGGCCTTTTATGCTGCGATTGATACACCTAATATTACGGAAAGGTACGGACACAATGTGCCTTATGACATCCACAATTAATGTTGATCTTTTCAATCGAAACAATTGTCACGCAGTTATTGGTGTCTTGGGATCATGGACCTCGTTGTGGGTGCAGTTTCTTCACGGTTATGATCATTTCTAAAATCACCTTGCCCAGTCTAACTTAATCTATGAGCGTCACAACAGTGAATGACGCAGACTGTACTTCTGTCCAGTCGTATCGATATATTCTGCTCTGCAGATATGCACTAAGCTAATGCGACAGCTTCCAAAGAAAATCCTGATTTCAAATCTGCAGTGCTGTTCTCTATCACGATAATGAATTGCACCTTGTATTGTGTCCCATTGAAACCCAAGTTGACTCAGACAGAAGCCGGGACCTGTGGCTATATTTACTGAAGTATTAAAAGACTGTCGGCCCTCCCATGCCAGCAGCACTGATTGATTTCCATTGCGTCAACTGTGTGCTGCACCTAATCAGCTGCCTCTTGGCTCTATTTCCACTTTATTTTCTCCACCAGAATTTCGGTGTGTAGTAGAAACGCCTGGGTGGGACATTCATCAGTGTAAGCTAGCCTGCTTTGCTTTGCAACCCAAATGCTAAAATATAATTTTTTTAATGGAAAATAATCATGATTGCAAGTGAATTTTCTAATGCCAATCTATGCCCTATCCATCTGCTGCTTTTATGCCAGAAAATTTCGGTTTGAGCCAGACTATGTAGCTACTTTTTGCGTGACTGCGAAGACAAGCTAGACCTAAAATCCAGTGCCCTCTAAATCAATAGAACAGCTGCGTGTACACAGTGGGCACTGCCTAGCACTTGTCCTTCTGGTACAGAGAGTATGATCATCCCCAGGAAAGTGGTGCCAGATGTCCTCCTCATGTCATGTGTCGCGTGGAATTTTCCATGGCATGCATCTCGTCGCCGAAGCAGTGATCACATTCCTCACGAACATTTTCATTCCAGGAGTCCCTGCACCACATAGGTAAAGGTGACAGAAGTTCTGCTGTCTGTGGCTGTTCCAGCAGATCAGGACCAGCATCTCCCCCTTAGACGTCGGGCTGAGCCTTACAGCACGACCACAAGAACACATGATAGCTATGCTGGGCGTCGTACATTTAAAATGCCGCATTTCAAAAGGGGTTTTGTTAACATAAGTACGGGCAGTCTCCAGGTTAAGAACAACCGACTGATGGACACTTCATACTTATGAACAGCCATAAAGTCTGTTATATTAAAAATATGAGTTAAATACAATGGTTCATAATAACGAAGCACGCACTAGTTTGTGATCCACCTGAAATCATGATGCGGTTTCAGTGGTTCATCGCATCAGTACAATACAGTCACATACATAGTTACTTGTATTATTGCTGTGTTACTATTATTACGTACTCTATTATTTTTGTTCCAACTTACCAATAAATTCGACTTAAAGACATTTTTAGGGAATGAATCTCGTTCGTTAGGTGTACATATGGGAATCCTCTTGAAGGTGTGGAGTTATTCATTAGCATGGAGCTATTTGTTAGCATGGAGCTATTTGTTAGCATGGAGCTATTCGTTAGCATGGGACAATACGGCGATGTAGCAACGCAGTATTGTCCCATGTGAGGGATTCGAGCTTCACACACAGAGACAGGACAGCAGTTAGCCTGTCTTTCAACTCGAGGCACGTCTACTGTCAAACACCTGTTTGGTTTATGGTGCAGTCAGTCACTCAGCTGAATAAGCACTTTGTTAGCATACGCTACATGCAGCCGGATAACCCGAGGCTAATTTACATGGCCTGGGACTCTGGGCTATTGGAGCGGGTAACAGTAAAGTTGTAGAATTTATTATGATACAAGGCTAGTTGAGGCCCCCGGGCATCGGCCTGAGCTCCTGCATATAATTTAAGGTCCAACTTTGCTCAGCTGGCTGGTGTGAGATTTTCAATTCGAGACAAGTCTGCACACATATTTACATGTATGTAAGAGTTTCATTCACTTAGGGTTTGCAAATCACCCCAACTGCTTTTGATGTAGCTAATTTCAGGTTTATAATGGAATAATATAGATTTGCCGTAAGATTTCTTGCATGAGCGAGAAAGTGTGAGAGTCAGAAAGTGTGAGTGTCAAGCCAGATGCGTGAGAGCTGGCAACCCTGCAGTGATTATTATGAGTGATTACTGGAAGGTGGGGAAAGTGACAAAGGTCGACTGCACTCACATATCCTTCCACACTCCTGCCTGTGTCAGTATTTATTAAGCTCTCTGGAAAGTTTTGGAGGTTAGGCTTCTTGTGGCTTCTTAATATAAGTCAGATAGTATGAACTTCATTAATCCCATGAAGGGAATAAATGGAATCAGACAATAAACACAACAAAACAGCACAGTATGAAGGGAAATAAGTATCACACACACATATATACAGAATTGTTACTGTAATTACTACCAGTAGTAATAATAGTACATTATAATACTCTTACTAATATAGTTTTATTTAATTCAATCAGACACACAGCAATGAGACTGGCCCAACATTAATGATTATTAAACTAGGTGAGCTGAGGCCCCTGGGCTTCTGCCGGGGCGCGCCTGTGCGTTAGAGCCCCTCCCACCCAAAGCCCTTGCCAACATGCACTCTCGCACTGCAGCGTGACTGTGAGCAGTGAGACCTCGGTTGCATAACTCCGAGCGTAGCTGCAGTTTCTCGATTCATGTAGAATAATCCCGTATGGATATGGATATCAAATAACTCTGAAGAAGTGTGGGCCGTGTCGTCTGCTTCTCCGCGACCGCAGACCCTAACCCCCTCGCCACCTTCGGCTTAGCAAGGTGACCGTTTCTGTGAGCCGAATGGTCCAAGTCAGCTCACCCTCGCAACTAAACACAATTTGCAGTTTATTGCAGTGGAAGAGCGACATCAGCAAACTCTTTATTCAGACTAATGTTAGAGATGACGACTTGGCTCACTGTTGAATATCTCCAGAATGCCGTTCATTCATTTGAATGTGGGCACCAGTGGTAGAAGAGAACAGTGCCTATGGTAAAACGGAAAACTGGGGGAAATGCATAGACTGATGTCATGCTATTGTTTGAGAACTTATCAGAAGGATAGGCTGTGGATGCAAATGCTGAACTCGCTCTCAGTGGATTCCCAGCGACTGGGACAGACTACATTCTTTTTTTCAGCACACATTAAGAAACATTGTTTATTAGTATTAATATTCTTTTGCATAGCCTTTGTGTGCGGAACCTTGCATCTCACAGGTCCATTTCAATGATAGTACGACTTCTCAGCCCAATAAATTTGATTTCACGCTGAGAACACGATTAGTGATTATGTTATCCATTCATTTTCTATAGCGCTTACCCTGTGCAGGGTGTCAGTCAGCCTGTGCAGGGTGTCAGGGACGCCCCACCTGGAGACTGAGGGCACGTGGCAGAGGGTCACCCTGTGCGGGACGCCGTTCCATCGCAGTGCGCACTGGCACACTGTCATGTTAACGGGGCCTTGCGGGAGGCAGCCTAACTGCATGAAATTCAGGAAGGACATTAAGCAAAGTACCCAAGCAAAAGCAGATGTGACCGGAGCGGAGGACATGGGGGACACTGACAGCCGTGGGGATGTGACGCTGCAGTGAGACCGACACGGCCGCCCAGCTGCCAGCGCTCCTTTGCTGAAATGCCAAAACTTAAAAACCGTCTTCAGAGCCTGACATTTATCTTCCTTCACTCACAGCATGTATTACACACGCCCATTGACATCACTGGAACGCAAGTATGCATTCGCCATTTAAAGGTTAAAATGCAGTCATTTCTTGTCATAACAGTACAAACACACATAAAATAAGCTTTTGTGCCATACATTTTAACATTCATTCTGTGAATGCATATTTGCATACAAGTTATGTCCATCCCTGATTATACAATATAAGCCAAGCGTAAGCTCTGTTGTATCACAGAAAGGCTCATGTGAAGTTAATCTGAAGTATAAAGTAACATATTAACCCTTAAACACACCCATAGGCATTCCTGTGATATTTTAATGGTCATTTTCTATTTTTATTACAAAAACAATTCATGTGTCAGTTGCATGAACCGCATCCCTTTCTCTGTGACTGCACGCACATCCCTTTCTCTGTGACTGCGCGCACATCCCTTTCTCTGTGACTGCGCGCACATCCCTTTCTCTGTGACTGCGCGCACATCACTGCGGCCTGCCTTTGTGTCTCTCAATGGAAGGAGCCTCCATGGAAAGAAAATGGTACAAAAAACAAGGAATGCAGTGCCACCTGCAGGATTAACCTCAACACGCAGCTTCCCACGTACGCAGCGGGAAGCTCACAGCCCGACTGCTGAAGAATGCCATGTGTAAACACACTAAAAGATCACCGAGGGAGGAGCCAAGTGGGGAAACAGCTTCAAACGCTCTGTGTAGCCATTTCTTCTGTGAGCTAATAGGTTGAGGATGACTCATGCTGCATTGTAACTTGTAACATTGTAACATTGCTCTCAGCCATGCAAGGGTACTTACACATGTATAGAAATGTTACTTTCAAAAAATCTTAGACACTGTACTGTACAGTCTAAATAGACAAAACAGCCAATTGATGTCATAAGCAAATGGCTCAATTAAAGCCTTTTTACATTGTACCGAATGGTATTTGGATTTTCCTACTAAAAGTAATGAATTAAAGAATTGTTGAGGCTGTTCCATCACACATTTTACTTCCCAGAACAGCCATCATGATATCGAACACCTTCCTTTCTATGTTGTTGGGGAGCTCATGTATTTTAAAGAAAACATGCATTTAGTTACATGCATTGCGCAGTGTTAAGAAATGCATTTAAAAATATATAAAACAAACCACTCCAGGTCCAATGTTACACTGAAACGTCATTACTTAAACTTCACAATGACGTGGAAACAAATTGTTTTCTGTTGAATTTGAGTTCAAAAAAACATTTTTACTAAACTAAAACCCAGTCCTCTTAACATTATATTAATGATGTTAACATTATACTTAATGATTATAGTATTATAATCTACCAGTGCGATGGGCTGGCGCCCCGTACTGGGTTGTTCTCTGCCCGGTGCCTCTAGCTTCTGGGATAGGCTCCAAACCCCCGCAACCCTGTATCAGACAGGCAAGTACAGAAAACGGATGGATGACAATAATGATGCACTATTAATCTCCATGGGCAAATCCTCTATTCATCTACCCCATCCTGCTCTCCCTGAGACATACAGACACATATAGAGGCAAGAACAAACGTGGGGTGACAACAAGGGGTCATGTACCTACGGCACCTGAGGAGCTGGGGTTAGGGGCCTCGTCAAGGGCCCACAGACATGCGATTATCCTACTTAGGCTGGGCTTGAACCAATGACCTTCTGCCAACAATCTGTCAACCTAGGATTTCAGCAACAGGGGAGCTGCCTCACCCAGGACAGTGATGCATGTGGCCTAAGAGGGTTTGGGTAAGCAGCTCTGGCGTAACCCTTATCTGGAAATCCCACCTTATTTGAGTGTACTTACACATCTTTCTGACCGGGGGAATCTCCGGAGGATGTCACCCTCCCCAGCGGCCCATATAGAAGGGGATCTCTCGAGTATATCCGCTTAGGGTCCACGCTGAGCTGTAGGTCAGTTCTGAGAAGGTCTCTCTGGGAGAATAGAATAGATCACACAGGCGTTAGACGCTTAGCACAATCACCTCTGACCAGCTGGCGATCCTTATGCTTTCTATACTGACGGTATGTTATTATGACAGTACTGTCATTAAACATGATCTGCAGCCGGAGTCTATATGTCTATATTCACATTCCTCAGCATTACATAGCGTTCCCACACAAATGAGTGCGCGCGCACACACACACACACACACACACACACACACACACACGATATGGCTGGTTACATGCATCACCACGGATCATCGTCCACATGCCCACAGCAAAGTAATAAAATACCACCGCGTTACGTCTCGCCCCAGCCACCAGCATCATTAAAACGGGAACAAACAGCTGTATTGCGTTATCCCCGCATTTATTCTCACTCGCACCATTTCAGCGCACACAATTAATTCAGGTCTGCATTCTCTTTAGTCTACGTAAGAAATTACTTTATAATTCTTAACATAAATTCAGTACCCAACAAAAATCTGTAGCAGGGAAGAGAATTATTTACGTCAGTGGTGAAATATTTTTTTTTAGTAACTCTGCTATGCAGTGTTCTTCCAAAAAGCCAAAAAGTAGCTCAACGCCACTAAAATACTGAAACTTCACACACTGTCGCTCTCCTCTCTGCGGCATATTCCTGGGACTTCACTGGCCCGACAGTGTCTCACTTAAACTGGCACCATCACTTTGCCGTTTGCCCAGAACAACTTTTATGTCTGTGCCAATCCCATTTGCTCATTGATGATGAAGTTAAATGAAACCATATTACCAAGTTGCAAGTAGACTAATTACTTAAGCCAACTGAGAAACTTTCCACAAAGCATAATACTGTAAAACTGAAACAAAGCAGTGTGGATGGATACAAAGTTATATTTGGTCTTTGTTACTTTAACTAGGCCTTAAATGTATCTATCCACAGATCTTCTATAATCACTCACCCACTGCATGGTGCGGTGAGCTTGGAGCCCATCCCGGGAAATGTAGGGCGCCTGGGACCGCCCGCTCACTTAAAGGCCGTTTGGAGACCCCCAAGGCACGTGGGAGGGAACAAGAGCACTAGGAAACAAAACCAAATAACTCTGTAGGTGTGAGACCTCAGTCTTGCCCCCTGAACTGCTGAAAAACCAGTTTTTAAATCATTAGTATGATAGTTTTCACCCAGCAAAGTGGTTCTTCTTGACTAGCTTTAAAAAAATGCACTGTAAACCCTGCAAGAAAGGGCAACATATGATAATCCATACTGTGCTAATTTTTCCTTGAAAATCTGTAGGACCAGAAAGCACTGAGGCGGTGGGAGCGACAGCTTCATTTCCCATGAGGTTCTGCAGTGCTGGTCTTTGACTTATTTGGTAGAGTGACCAGATAATCTATGTCAGTTAGGAAATTGTCAGCTACTTCAGGTTTTAGAAACTCTTTTAAAACTGTGAGGCTCCTGTGATCGGCTAAATAGTTCAGTTCTTCTCACGCTTTGACTGGTTTATCTCCTTGATTGAAAGACTCCAGCTGTTTCACATTAACATTAGTGACACATGCATGATTGTAGGAGACTGACCAATCAGCATGCAGCAAAAACTCAGCGCTTCAGTGAAATCCAGGTCCTTTTAACTGAAATGGTAGTTTACAAATCTGTCCCAGCTCAATGTGTCCTGACATGGGTTACCTGCTCATTCTACCCAACAGTAAAGTATAATGTTGACTTTGTAATCCACAATCCTGAAATGTCTTGATCCACACTAAAAAAAATTACAAGTGAAATATTTTCACTTCCTCTCCATTGATCATATTTCCTTCGTCCCAAAGCAGTGACTGTGCTGAATCAACGACAGGAAAAAACATTCTCATTATTTCAGATCAGCATGAATGTTTCATTGCTAGAGGTAAGTATTCTGGGATGAGTCCTCAACACCACAAGCTACACTTGCTCTTTGACCAGAAACCTCAGCAAAAGGTGACTCATCTCAACCTGTGACATTTTTCCGCTACTCAGTGTCCCAGCTTCTCTTTGTGCCGCAGGCCCTGCGAATACAGACGTGTCATGTGGTGCTTGACACAGCCAGAGATGGGGGGGAGGGGGGTGGTTTCCATGCAACCACTGTGAATTTATTTACAATAGCAATGCACGAAAACATCAATATGCGAGTGTTCGCAAGTGCACCACTGGAGAATTCTCAAAATATATGAAAACAAAAGGTTTGGGTATATCATCATCAGGGTGATAGACTTAAGCAATAACATATGACAAGGACTGTGGCTGTACTCCAGTACATCACGGCAGTGATTCAGTCGTAGAGACAAGGCTACAGGCAGAGTGCCAAAGATAATCACAGCCGTGGTACGGTGTGTACAACCACACGACTTTGAGTTTTGTTATTGCTTTCATACAACAGTTCATCGGATACCATTTATAACTTAATAGTAATGAGCTGCAATAAATAAGACTTTGCTTGTTTATATATTTAAACATTTACGGGTCTCTGCAAAACAAATAGCTCCCACCAACCAACTGTTGACTGTTGCCAAGCAACACAAACATATTATGACACAAGACAGCTCACTCACTGCCATCATTTAAATTTAAATATAACGGTTTTTAGATAAACCTGTAAAGCAGTGATGTGAAATGTCTGACTGCGGTTATATTCTGATAACTGCACCCACTGAACGCTTCTTGTCCAATGAGATTTCTAGGTCAGGAACTAACTGTTGCATAAATATAGTTTAAAAACAAATTTTGCAATAAATAACTGTATTACACAGCAGTTTAGTTAATGTATAGCACCATGTCCTACAGGTTAGAAAACAGTACATTCGACATACTTCTTTTTCAAGATATAAGTATTTTTTTCATAAGGTTAGCTTAGTTACTTTTCACCCATCACTCTTGCTTAGCTTTTGTTCAAGCCTTTGGGGAAGTCATTGTTTAATCTAATATACATATCTGATGACATTTTCTATAATCCATCCATCTTGCAGATCTATACTTCTGACATTTTGTGAGAATGTTGTATAAATTGGAGGATCATTTTCAGACATAATTAGAATCGCTTGGTAGATTTGTTTTTATCAAAGATGGAGAATTGTTTAAAATGTTACTTTCCTTTCTTAACTAGAACACTCATAAGCTTGTGGTGAGTTTTCTGAGAAAGTTCTAGATCTACAGCTCAAATCTATGTGCAACATCATAGAGTAACTGACCTTCACGTATAACTCAGATCAAATCAGTTTAAACCATTAACACATCAGCAAAGTTTAAGTCTGTGGACTCTCTCCATTTCACTGCATGGTTCAAATTTATTGTCATTTGCGTGTAGTCCAATGAGACCCTTACATACATACCTGCTGCAGACTGTGAGTAAACAGTACATTGACAATGAAGAAACAGTAAGTAGCAACATCAGGTAACAAGTGACAACAGAAAAGCAGTAAGTAAACGCAGACAATAAATAACACAGAATAATAAACGATGTGTTGATGACCTTTGAGACTGATGATGGTAAATGTTGTGTGACATGTTGTGTCAATTGGTTGCTCTTCAGAATTTATGAAAATGTATTATATTATGTAGCATTAAGGGATGTCATGTTCTCAAGGTCAAAGACGAAAAGTACCCTCTCGATTGTTACTGATGTAAAGTTCAAAATCAGTGTCTGTCATGATATGAGGTGTGTCTGTCCCTAGGCACGGGTAATGGGGGTGTGTCCCTGTCCCTAGGCACGGGTAATGGGGGTGTGTCCCTGTCCCTGGATGTGGGTAATGGAGGTGTGTCCCTGTCCCTGGATGTGGGTAGTGGGGGTGTGTCCCTGTCCCTGGATGTGAGTAGTGGGGGTGTGTCCCTGTCCCTAGGCACGGGTAATGGGGGTGTGTCCCTGTCCCTGGCTGTGGGT
>JAODLC010000042.1:6861557-6876478 GCA_026781145.1 Hippopotamyrus pictus | reverse complement strand
CCCGTTGCTTCCGGGATAGGCTCCGGATCCCCCGCGACCCAGTAGGATAAGCGGCTTGGAAAATGGATGGATGGATAGTTTCTGTGTAAATGTTTTGAGTGTTCTCAAAGCCTTAACTGAAGTTATTAACTTAGGCCTAAGGCTAGGATAAGCATGCTTAAAATTCAGATTTGACATCGATTAAAACAACATGGTCTCCTACCTCTTAGTCACAGCATAGCAACATCTGTTCAAGTTATTTTTGACTCATAAATCTCTGAAAATCAGAAAGCAGCTCAGAACAATCGAATACTAATGGTTTCACTCGTTCTTCTTTAGCTATCCCTTTATTTAGGAAGAAGAGATTTTGTGGACCATGTGACCTCTGTAGACCCAGTCGGTGAGCTTTCTGTGATCTTATTTTGATTTTTAACATTGAACCTTGCCTTTCTAATAAATAACAAGACAGACCCTAAAGCCGACTTGCAGCTAATACCATTTTCCTCATCTCTCAAAAAGATGGGGTGGTGAAGGTTGACCCCACTGACCTCGGGGACAGGAAAGGTAATAATCTGCTTAGATTCACATCACTCCTCATTCTTAGGAGCTGATCACAGCCATTGAAGGCCACAGATTGAGTTTTCATGAGACCTGTTCTTATACGTCTTGTGCTCTATACAGTACATGTATGCCTCTGAAAATAAGACATGTAGACACGTCTGTAACACATACAGCAAACATGTAAGCAAACTGCTTTATGTCAGTGTGACACATGCAAAATCAGCATAATGGTGCCCAGCTATGTCAAGTCACATTCTATTTTCCCTCTCCGCCCTGCGCAGTGTGGGTTCACCTGGTCTGTGCCTTCCGTTATGGTCGCGATGACCTGGATGTCATCGGCTTATCCTATCGAAAGGACATTTGGATCGAACAGCAGCAGATCTACCCCCCTACTGGCAGCAAAACACCAAACACCCCCATGCAAGACATTTTGCTGAAGAAAGCGGGAGATCAGAGCTACCCCTTCATCTTCAATGTAGGTCCTCCTTCTCACTTTCATCATCTCGTGCTCTTCCCTCTCTACAGCCCGGGCTCCCCATACGTGTACATAGTTTCCTTAGTGGTCATAAGTAGCTGGATGGAAGTTGATGTCCTGCAGCTCTGAGTCTTGTATTCAGTTTATGATCAAGAAAATCCACATGAACATGTGAAAAACATTATGAACAGATGCAAAATCAAAACTCAGAATCTGCGGCAAGATCTCTGCAGATCCACAAATGATCTCTGCAGATCCACAAATGATCTGCACAGATCCAGGATCTCCACCATTCACAGATGCTTTGTTAAACCTCTTGTGTCGCAGCAGAAACTCATGGTCTTGTCTTCCCTCATTGTTTCAGATGCCTACTAACCTTCCCTGCTCTGTAACACTTCAGCCTGGGCCAGACGACAAAGGGAAGGTACAGATTATGCTGCACTAGATCAAAATAACTGCTGTGAAGTACTTTGTTGTAAAGGATCTGTCCTTTCATTCAGCCCTGTGGTATTGACTTTGAAGTGAAGACATACATTGCCAAAGAAGCAGATAATCCCGATGAACAAGTGGACAAAAAGTAAGTATGTTTTCAGAGCAGATAATTTTGAAAATACATCCAGACAGGAGCATTACCATATTATGATTTTCATGTTTCTCATCACGGCTTTCAAATGAATTCTGTAAACATCAGCGAAAACAATCATGCGATTTGTTTTGTTGATAAAAAAGTATCTCTATTAAAAGCAACATTTTAATACATCCTGAAAACTATTTTTTGCAACCATCAGCCATTACTTGAATGTGTGAGGGGTATCTCACTCCTCCCCTGCAGGGACACTGCCCGTCTTCTGATTCGCAAAATCCAGTTTGCCCCTAACAACACGGGTACCGGGCCCAAAGCCAGCCTCAGTAAGCAGTTCATGATGTCTGACAAGCTGGTCCATGTGGATGCCTATTTGGAGAAGGAGGTAACATCCTTTCCACTCTCCTCTTCTCATCGGTCTACGCCAGGGTTATTCAAATCAGGGTCCTCGAGGTCCGAGCACTGCTGGTTTTCCAGCCTTCCTTTACCTGTCAGTCAGGTGTGACACCTCCAGCCAATCAGAATCAGTAATCATTAAACTAACTACCTGGGAGAACTGAAAACTAGGCCTGGATTTGGAATCGAGGTCCAAATTTGAAGAACCTTGGTCTATGCCTTACACAAACAAACATAATGATCATGTGAACTGTAGACACCCAGAAGAATAGAAAAAGATTTTAGGAAAAGCTTTTCTGTGCCATTTCTCCCAAATAAAACCAAGATAACTACTTCTAACACTATTTTGTTGGAACATTATGACTGGACTATACTAATCCTTTATTGGATAGCTGTCTGTAATATATCGTTGCCGTTGGATGAAATCTGCAGTAACCGAGAAAGCCCACAATGAGTCAACATTAACGCAATGCAAAAACATTAAGAAGATGCAAAAACACAAAGGCGACACAAAAACATCAAGACAAAAAATAAAGCAAATTTCGTTGTGTTAATATTTTTGCATTGTGCTAATGTTGGTGTGTTATGAGCTTTCAGGGCCACCCTGGAAAACTGCTTTGTCCACTTTTGGATGTTTGTGACTTTTTATTACAGATGGAATAGGCCCATTCTCCTCTGTCTACTAATAGCATTTCTATGAAAATATGTTTCATGAAGACCTTTTTAAGTAGTATTTATTTTTGTACTAGTGAACATTTGTAATCATGATGCTCGTTTGTATGGATTACTTAATATTGCTAATTTTAACAATTTATATTGATGAATATATTCATATAGCTAACTAACATAATTGTTAATTATAACTATAAAGTGAGATTAATTTGTTTCTTGCTGATACATATTTGCCTCACTGACAGTAATATTATAGTGCTGGTGGGCTTTGAATATCCCGCCATGCTCAAAAGTGCTTGAGGCCACAGTATACATAAGTCAATTTAAAGCGTCAAACTGTTCACTGACAGCTGTGTAAAGACAGGTTTCTGTTTGTGCTGTTAAAGGGGTCTCATTCCATCGTTTTAGGGTTATTTTGTAAAGTACTTTCTGAGAAAATGTTTTTTTCACACTCCTGGAATAATGGATTTTTGGTGATGTGTGTCTTTCATTGGACAGTGACGATATTCTCAGGGTGGGATGATGCGCAGAATGTGGAAGAGAGTATAGACAGGCATAGCAAAAGTAACAGGGAAACAGAAATCAAAGAAAGCCATTTTGGCATAAGTATGAAAACAAAAATGGGATTTGGGTCTTAGATAGAACACATGCATGGGGTACCAGGATGTCATAAGGGTCTGGGCAAGATTATTCAAGGTAAAGGAGAGCAAAAATGCACCTTATTGGAAATGTGAGTATGGCAGTCAAACCCAATGAGTATACTCAGCACCTGAACCCAACGAGTATACTCAGCACCTGAACCCAACGAGTATACTCAGCACCTGAATCTAACGAGTATACTCAGCACCTGAACCCAACAAGTATACTTAGCACCTGAACGTGCCCCATACTTCGACATTCTTGCCCTCATTGCACTATTTCTAATGAGTAATCATTGACAATGTGTTTCAAGACATGATAAATGTGATCTCACTGATTTCTCTTTATCAACATTGCAGATATGTTACCATGGTGAGCCAATCTCAATCAGAATAAAAATTAACAATGAAACCAATAAGGTGGTGAAGAAAATCAAAGTAACCGGTAAGCATGATCAAAGCCTCCATACTAAATATAACTGTTGATATAACTGCACAAAAAACACACTAGCAGATTGGAAACACCATCTAGAAAAAAAGCGCAAGCAAGAATGAGACCATGAATAAGCTAAGATACCTTAACATTTCCTGTTAATTAGCAACCTGCAGTCACACGTCAAAATCAATATTTTCTACAATTGCTAAATTGCTAAGTAGCTTTTGCAATACGTGCCGTGATATTGGAATGTCATACAATAGAAGCATGAATATACAGGCAATTTCATTAACAAGTAATTTATTTCAGTTGATTAATTCTGTAATCTCTCCTTCATCAGTGGACCAAACTACAGACGTGGTGCTGTTCTCTGCTGATAAGTACACCAAGAATGTCCTGAATGAAGAGTTTGAGTAAGAAACAAAAATTATATTTGTCAGAAGTTCATTCAGAGTTGTAGTCAGTTGATAGCAGGATGCATTGGTTGTCATCCATCCATCCATTTTCCAACCCGCTTACCCTACTGGGTCGCAGGGGGTCCAGAGCTTATCTCAGAAGCAACAGGCACGAGGCAGGGAACAACCCTGGATGGGGGGCCAGCCCATCGCAGGGCACACTCACACACACACACCATTCACTCACACAGGCACACCTATGGGCAATTTAGCAACTCCAATCAGCCTCAGCATGTCTTTGGACTGTAGGGGGAAACCGGAGTACCCGGCTTCCCCACGGAAACCCCACGGGGAGAACATGCAAACTCCACACACATGTGACCCAGGCGGAGACTTGAACCCGGGTCCTAGAGGTGTGAGGCAACAGTGCTAACCACTGCACCACCATGCCACCCCAGCATTGGTTGTCGTGTATTAGGTAATACAGAAAATTGATGGATGGATGGATGGATGGATGGATGGAAAAATAGGTGTGTGACTTACATTTAGTTCCTTTGTTTCTCATTTAGCTCTCCATTCTGTTCCCCCGGGAACCCTAAGTGTGCACTGGGTTGTATGTTTCAGGGAGATGGTTGAAGCCAGTTCGACTTATGACAAAACCCTCAACATCACACCATTGCTGGCCCACAACAAAGAGAAGCGCGGCCTGGCGCTGGACGGCAAGTTGAAGGAAGAGGACACCAATCTGGCCTCCACCACCATGTCAGTCTCACTTCCTGCCAATTCCTGCAGCATAAATATCACTGTAGCAGAAATTTGTGTCAGTTCTCCTCCCCAGCTTGTTACGAAGTCTATTTAACACACTACTGTGTGTTATAAAAGTAAAACTTGCAACCTTGGTGCAGCACTGTGACTTCATGAGTCATATGGTCGACGTGGTTGCAGTGGTTGCCTACCGCTCCATCCAGGGTGTCCCCTGCCTGGTGCCCAGGGTCTCTGCTACCCTGCTTTAGAGAAGCAGTTGAAAGATGAATGGTTGGACCTGCAAACTTGGCAGCATCGTCCTGTCATAAGACCCTTTTGAATGTGGTGACTATATGACCAGGCCACGAAGAAGTTACTGGAGATACTGATGAACACTGTTTCTTTGCATTGATAATGATGGAAAGCAGCTATACCCAGCTGGCTAACCAGATTAGAGTGTTACTCTCCTCCTCTTCATCTCCATCTCCTTCTTTGCTTATTTGCACATTTAGGTTGCGACCAGGCATGGAAAAAGAAGTTCTGGGAATGTTGGTCTTCTACAAAATTAAAATTGTCCTCATGGTCTCCAGAGGAGGGTGAGGAATAATTTCACAAATGACCCCCCCACCCCCCGGGGTCTTTTCTATGATGAGCTAAAAAGAAAAAGAACCAACTAAAACGTTAGTTAATGAGAGTTGGTTGCATACAGACCTAACTCAAATTGTACCACTTACACATTTCTTTTGCTTTTTCTATCCTAGCATCTTGGGTGACCTTGTAGCCAGGTAAATTTGTATGATACCTATGAGCAAAAAATCTTGTCGAATGAGAACTCACGCAGTAGCTATTGGTTTGTGCGGCGCAATGCAAAGGCGTGTCATGCATGGCTCATGTGTCTCTGCTGTTCTCCGGCAGCGATGTTGCTGTGGAGCTTCCCTTGGTGCTGATGCATCCCAAACCTGCAGGTAAGAAGCAGACCAGCCCTGGTGGCCAAGAAACGACGAGATCTTGCCTGATAAATGAGAATCTCACCAGAAGCCGGATGTTTGTGGCGTTCCGTTCCAATTTTTCAATAATATGCAAAGACTTACAGTAAACTGATGTTTACCTGTACTGTGATTGTTGGTGAAGAATTGCTAAGCACCTCTTCCTGTCACCTTTCTTCACTGCTTTCCCATGAGAAGAGGTGTAAGTACAAGTCACATAACAATAACACGCAAAGACATGAGCTGCTCTGAGCAGAGGGACAACTTGCACAGCTATTTAAACACAAGTGACATGGAGAGGGAGGGCAGTCAAGTGTTTTTACTGCAGTACTGCAGTTAAGAAATGTGTCAGTCATCAAAAACACCACAATTTAAGCTAATTATATACCTATTTAACTGCTACAATTAAAATTATTCCATAACATTTCTTGAATCACAAAAGAGATCGGAAAAGTTCAGATTAAAAAAATTCAGACTGTAGTGAATATAAGTGGCCTGGGAAAGTACATGGGGATGGTGAAGATGCTGATGTTCTTCTGTGTTTCTGCATTTGGAGGAACTGCAGCGAACTCGAGTAGCTCCACCATCTAAGGTATGCGCACCTCTGACCACCTCGGACGGGGTCATTTAAGCCCGTCAGCCTCGTAGCAAACATTCCGTAATATCTACACTGAATACTAAGTGGAAAAACCCAAGTCCCACTCATGCAATTAAGTGGCACTTTGTCTTTCTCATTTCTCATTGAGTAGATACCTCAGAAGGTCTGAAGGAAAATCAACACGCAGAAGACCAGCAAACGGAAAAATAGAAATAGAGACCTTGCAGTAGAAAGCTCCACTTTCCCAACACTGTTGTATCTCATGCAGTTACATAGCAGTTGTATTTCCAGATAACTACAATATATGTTTCATTATATATCATTTTTAGCCATATATAATTAGACATACTACGATGTCAGCTCTTATTTCTCTGTACAAAACTGAATTGTTTCACGATTAAGAGTTATAACAATATAACAATAACATTGTGTTTAATCATTCCTGTCTGTAGCTTTTTATTGAATTGCTAGGGCAGACCAAAACACAACAATGTACAGCTCTTTATATGCTACAAATCAGAAATATTTTATTGTATTTATTTCTTATTGGATACTATATGTATATTCATTTTTTGGCAGTTGCTGTAATCTCTTGACTGATGGACCACTATATGAAATAAAATATTCCCATTCCTTTATCCTTGTTCAAGTCATTTTTCAAAGCATTACTGTTTTGGGCAATATTTCTATACCATTTTTAGGGCACAGGGGGGAGAAAATACATTTTATTCTTATATATATGACTCACGTGCGCATGCATAAATAAATGGGGACAGCTGAGTTTAAACAAGGCTTAACAAAAAAGTACAAAATAGGTAACTCACTAAATAAAGGTTTAGTTAACTGTGTCATCCGTAGGCACAGGGTCCGGATTTCGTTTGCCAGAGTAACATATAAGCAAAACTGGAGCCCCGAGCCACTATAGCAATGCCACATATGTTCATACTTAGGTCAAATATAATTCAACTAGTGAAGTTACATTAAACTGATCAAAACAAAAGACACAAAAGGTAACATGATTTTTACAATTAGCGAAATAGTGGGTGGAAGTACATTTGTTAGCAATAAAAACCAAAAGAAAAATGAAAGCAAGTATTTTCATTCTCAGCTAACCTGTCACATTTCTTGGTAGTTTTTTAAAAATCTATAAAAGAGTGACTGTGCTCAGGCTTCTTTCGAGTTGCTTCGGCATTTGGATAGCAATTTTCTCTTCATTAGTGTTTGGAAGTTCGATTCAGTTTACAGAACCGATTTTGTCGAACTGTTCATTTAAATTAATCGAATGCTCGATTCAAAGAATCGGCGGCAGTGTCTTCCTTGCTGGTTAAATCACTCCTAGACGGCTCTGTGAAAAATGTATGAATTAACTTCCTTTTTGCTTAATAAATGCCGCAATATATTAAAAACAAAATCACACTAAGCCTGTATACGTGCTGCCTTAGTTTATTAAACAAAAAACATTTTAAATTTCCTGTCATACCATCCGGATCTTTTGTTGTATCTGTCCTTCCGACCAGACTGCAATTATTATTATTTTTTTACTTTGTTTTCTGAGTTCGTAACTGTGTTCAAGGCGTCCTTTGTATTTTGTTTCAGAGGCAGGCTATTTACATGACCAATCGACAGAAAGTGTTTCAACTCCCACCCCAAAAAGCGGAAAAGCGCCCTTTGTTGAATTACCTTTAATGAAACTGCATGTTTATTAAAATCTTATTTTCATAACAGTATTGGTCATTGCCTCAGGTCTAATTAAAATGAAAAACAATCACATAAGCAGGGTTTAGCTTTTTAAATTGGCTTATATACGAACAGCCATCCTCCAAAAGCCTAATAAAATCATGAGTACCTTCAGATATTTGCAAACATAGGCCTATTGTCTAAATGTTTTATGTAACGGATTAAAACTAACACGAAATTAAGCCACAATATACGGTATATAACAAATGCTGTTCGCAAACGCTGTTAGGATCGGCACTTTACTAACTGGTTCTTTTATAGATTTGAAAACCGGTTTGACTGATTCACTGGAAAGAACCGATTCAAAAGAACGATTTGTTCATAAATGGAACATCACTACATTTCATAAATTCTCTTCATGAGTGAAGCTGTGCCGTGGCTAATCACTTTCACTAATCACTCACTATAGTCACTGCCACGTAATCACTGTTATTAGTCAAAGCTTCTATATATAATCACTGTCACTAATCATTGTTAGTATTGTCACTGTGCTAATCACTGTCACTAGTCACTGCCGCTAATCACTGTTATTAATCACTGCCGCTTGTCACTGTCACTATTCACTGCGGCTAGTAACTGTTGCCAGTCACTGTCATTAGTTCAGGTGGAAACAAGTTTTGGCTTCACCCTTTTCTCCGTCTATTCTACTTCAGCCCAAGCAGCAGCCTCATACTGTGTTGGACAGCAGGGTCAGTGTTGCTAGGTAACATCCCACACCAAACATCTGACATCAGCACCAAGCCAAAGTTTGTTTGGCCAACACTCACAACAGCAGGTTTGGCCACATGTTTTTCCATAATCATTCGCTGTCACTCGCCCTGTCACCCCGTCACGCAGGACAGCGGTCATTGCTGACTGATGAACATCTGCTCCTCTTCCAGCCATTGAATCTTATGTTGTTTTTAATTTTCACAATGGCTACCCCTGCTAGCTTCCTCATCGCCCTTGTTCCATGAACAGACAGGAGCAGTGTGCTGTGATTCATTCCTCCACCTATAAATTGTCGATGTGAAAAAAATGACTGTAGTGAAAATTAAGGTAACACTTTACTCAAGGGGGCACAGATAATGTAGTGTTATGCTTTTACTTATGTATTAATTAACCATAAATGTCTTACTTACATACTTATCTCATGTTTGTTCATCATTAACGAATTATGACAATCTCTTACCGCAAGCAGATATTTATATTTGTTGCTATATCTGTGAATTCTATAAACCTTTGTGAATTACTGAAGGAATAGGTTTTTAAGTGATACATGTGTCATGGAGTTAAGACCAGATTCATGCAAGAATTGAACTCACAACCTTCAGATTATGAGACTGACACACTACCAACTACACCAATGAGACAGAAAGCATAACAAATTAATTCACTTATAAATTTTAATTTGGATATTAATTAGACTTTCAGTTATTAATAAAATATGGTATTTTTATGATATTTCATATATAAATATGATTACACCTCCTGCCCTAGAGGCATAGACTTCACAGAGATATCCCGGAGCGGTACTTCCGGTATATTTTCCCCTACAGCGTAGACGGAAATGACGTGCTGACGTTGGAGCTGAAGCTGCACATCCCTTCTCCATCCTGCTTATTTTCTACCGTCTCTGCTGCGAGTCTGGGCCGTGCATGACCCAGCATCACTCCGCTTGGGTCTGCTTTCGGCTCTCCATATTTTCCGTTTCACCTCTGCGGCGTAAACTCGCACGTTCTTGACCCCCAACATTAACGTTTTCTGCGAGTGAGACGTGTCAGACTCGCCACGTCCGTAGCTGTCGGAATCGCTAATTGTCTGGACACGAGCTAAATAAAGGAACATGTCAAACCCCGGCGGCGGAGAGTTTGGTAACCCCCTGCGGAAATTCAAGCTGGTCTTCCTGGGCGAGCAGAGCGGTGAGTGCTCGTATGGTAAATATTGAATGAGGGATAAGGTAGCTAGTAAGTGCGTGTACTGAATTTCCGAAGCGTCTTTGCTGAAAGCGGCGCTAGGCGACGATGGGGCGGTTGAAGGTGAGGCCGCTTGCTGTAATGACGGCCGGATCGCAGGGCCCAGAGGATCAGTGGGGGACAAGATGGGGAGAAACCTGGGTGGGGACTGAGCGCTTCCTGATCGAGGCCAGGCACGGACCGTCGAGCCGTCTGCTGTTCTTGTCATGTTGTTTCGCGATAGTTATCGCTTGTATTTAGCTGGCTGTCATACGTGTTCGCTTCGATCGCCGTTTCCTTTGAAATCGCGCTACGCCGAGCCGCTGCCACGTCTCAAAGAGGCGGTCATGGTGGCATTTCGTATGCGGCACCGCCGAACGCTGGCTTGTCTGCTCACGCCGTAATAGCATTTTATTAATAAAACGCATTGGGATATTTCATTCAGTCGTAGTCCTTTATTTGTGTTGGTCGCGCCAACTTAACTTGGCCCGACAAGAAGGGTGTGCGCTCCGCATATTCCCCTTCATAGCGGATCCGATGGCCCACCTTCCCGGCGCATAGAAATCTGCCGGCCTGCAGACCAGCTGCCAGAATTACGCGTCTCGCTTTTACTGTCGCGCTGTTGCATTTCATGAGTCTCTCTGCCCCGATTAGTCAGCTAGGATTTCTTGCCATTAATGCCATAGCCAGCGATGCACAGCAGTATATGTGTGTGAATTTATATGGGGGAATTCTGTTAATTATTAATATTGCTAATATAAATTAAAATATGCATTTATATTTGGTATCCTTGGTGAGTATATACAGGGAGCTCCCGATTCTGTATTTCTCATAAGTCACGTTGTAGGTTATAATGTTAAAATGCGTGAATAATATCTGTGTATGTAGAAATAACCAGCTTTGGTGGTTTTCATGTGATCGGTATTTCATATCTCGCTGCCAGCCCCCCAGCGAACCTCACCCTTTTGCACGGCGCAGGAGCCTCACGGAGATTAATGCTATTTACTGTGGGCTCTTTTGTTTCTTAGTGATCGATAAATAATTTCCCCCTACATAAAAAGTTTTGACTTCATATTAGCATCAGTAAGCAACCCCCTCTCTTCAGTGCCTGGTGATATTTTAAATTAAACGGGAATAGTGGTGTTATGTCGCAAATTAAAAAATAAAGACCTCTATTAAAGTCCCATAAATTGCCTGGAATCGGCAATACATCATGTCTGTTTACCAATACTCATAAAACGCACCGTTTGCTCTGAAAAGTTATGAGTTTTCAACCAACTTTTTTTATTCATATATCCCAAATTATGAATCGCCTACAAATACTTTCTTAACTAGGACAAGGTGATGAAAGCCTTTGTTTCACTGTTGTTCGTCACGCCTCTTGTTAACTTGGCAAAATAATCAGTTAGATCTTTTCAATAAAAAATCCGGGAGTATTTTCCAAAAAGAAGACATTTGTGAACAATACACGTGACCACCCTAAGCAATAAGTGCATCTCTGTATCTTTCACGCGGTGGAATGATGACCGGATTCTCAGTCTGATTTCCTTGTTTATTCATTTTAAATATCTTGTGTTACTCTGTGCCAGGATGGTGATGCCACTGAGGGCACAGGAAGAAAAAGACACTGAAATGGATCATAATGCGATGAATCTGATGAGTTTCATTGATTAGTGCATATTATTTCATTTATTTTGTAATGCATGTATTTGGCAGTCCAATTCGTTTTGGTAGCAAATTTTGCAGATTGTAAACCTGTTTTTGGTTATATTTGTAGCAGTTTGTTTCGACCTGTCTTTATATTGATATATATTAATGTATTGTCCCTGTGTGCATTCTTAGCCTCCTGTTTAAACTAATTTGCTTTTTCTCTCTCTGTGCTTCTTTTGTCAGTGGGGAAGACCTCGCTGATCACCAGGTTTATGTATGACAGCTTTGATAACACATACCAGGTATGGTCCCCATGCCCCCCCACTGCTGCTGCAGGCCTGTACCTCTGTCATGCAGCTACACTGACATGCAGTACAAATCAAGCACAGCTGGCAGGTTACGCACGTGAGGGAGTTGGGGTGTGTGGAAAGGAAGGAAAACTGATATATTTTAAAGGATAAGGGTGTTAGGATTGCTCACATATTAAGGGAGATTAAATGGAAAAATCTGTTTCTATTAATATAATCTGCTTATGCTATTTACGACATTCTTAATAATATTTATACTAATTAACACTTTTTTTTAAGGCAACTATCGGCATAGACTTTCTGTCGAAAACCATGTATTTGGAAGACCGTACGGTAAGTGCAACTTCTCTTTATTCAAAATACTACTTTTCTTGAATTTTATTTTTAATTGGTCAGTGTGTTTGTCATTGTTTTTATTTCTAATTGGGTCCACAGTGGGTTCACAGTCCTTTGTGTCACTATGCTAGCCTTCATTGCTATCCATTGTTTAGTGCTTGGGTACCATTTTTTTTTTTATCATTGCTGTTTTTTAAATTTAATCTTTTTTGAGTTTTATTATTTAAATAAGATCTCTGATCTAATCAGTGACCTTTTGCAAAGTGATTCCAGTATATCGAACATTCGGGCCCGTTTGGAAAACCTTCGGAATGTCCTTCTCTTGGGAGAATTTCAGAAATGGGCGCACAGTGACGGTTTTTACGCCACCGTTCCGTTACGTTTCTGTTGTTTCATTTTCTGTTAAGTTCTGTTTTGTTTTTCCTTTTTTTTTCGTTTCTCCGTCACCTTGCCCCAACACACGCTTGGCTGTTTGCCACGTCCCGCCCCCCGTCCCGCCCCCGTCCCGCGTGTCGTGCGGACGTGGCCCCCAGATTCGCCTCCAGCTGTGGGACACAGCAGGGCAGGAGCGCTTCCGCAGCCTCATCCCCAGCTACATCCGCGACTCTGCCGCCGCCGTGGTGGTTTATGACATCGCAAGTAGGTACCGCCCCCACCGCCCTTATTCCCTGCCCACAAGGGTCCCACCTCCCACGTGCCGCTGGTCTTGGTGGCGCCTTCGGGCTTGTCGGACCGGACCTTCGCTTTAAGCGATACTGGGGCTCTGGCGAGCTAATTTCCCCTATGAGGCTTTCATTAACCTCGTCCTTTGAGGCTGTCTTTGTCATTCTCACTTGCTTTGCATGCTCTGCGCTCCGTCTTGCGGAAATCGGAATCATCGTTCTGTCTCGGATCATCGGATGCTTCTGTGCCAGACATGCGCAGGCGGGGGCGTGTCATTCTAAATCGGTGGTTACAGTGGTGTAAAAGCATCTGTGGAATGCTGTCTGTCCAGCTCTTTGCGATAAAGCAGGAACTCTAGAGAACGCAGCTGAATAACAGCTCTTTGGATGCTGCCGTAGATTGCCGTTAAATTTCAGTGTCATCATACAGATCTAGGGCTGGGCGACGTAAAACCATTATTGCAAATTTTGTGTTTTTAGTCATTTAGTCATTTATCGTGACTAGATGTGCCATGACATGATTTAATTTTTTAACCCTGAAAAATGTCATTGTGGCTACCTATATTGCAATGTGTATTGCAATACACATAACATTTTGCTTCAGGATGGGATTCAGTTATTTAAATAAGGTGGAACAGCCACTGTCTTATCTCTATGTATCACGTACCTCAGGAAATAGTTTTCAGTAAAGTACAATTTGCCGATTAGTAATGTTTATTTTAAAAAGGTTTCCTTAATGAGTTATTGGAATAAATCCTGACATAAGCACAGTTTTCAGCTTCTCTTGGCCTTGCACTCTTCATATTCAGTGACACGGTTTTGCTTTAAGTCAGTGGATTCCTAAAGTAGGGGCTTCGGAACATGATTTCCAGAATATGTAAGTGAAATTTTAAGTGTGGTGAGAATTGGTAGAGACCTCTTGATTTGATGCTGGTCTTGATATGTATCATGATTTTTAAATGGCATTTGCTGAATTAGATGCGTTTCAGGTCTACGTTTAAAGCAGAGATAAGTGCTGTATGGTAGCCATTATGCTAATTGTGGCTGTGAGTTGGTTACAGAGAGCTCGGGGTCCCTCCCACATCACTTAAGTCGGTAGTTTTCGGGACATTTTGGTTTCCCAGGAAATTACACCAGCGCTGGAGAGGGAGTAGTTGATAAGACCAAGACTGTCTGTTGGCCTTGTTATACCAAACACAAATATATTTTTTGAAAGACCCCCAACATGGTAACTCATTTGGTAAGAGACTTAGTGTGTGTACGACCAGAGCAAGGCAGAATCAGCCTCTGTGAGTCAGTCTTCCCACAGGAATTTACAGCACTTTTCCAGGAAATTCAAACAAATGTAGGGGTGTGTATCACTACAGATATGTGACCTTACTCAGAAGTAGAGAACAAGGGATTTAGTTCATTATCATTGCTATGATGCAATCTTATTTTGGAATGTTATATTTTACAAATTTATTTATAGTGCAAATAAGTGTCTCAATTTATTCGTCAACGTACACGCCACCTAGTGGGGATCGAGAGTCTGCCCCTTATTTTTGGGGATCGTAGGCAAAACAGTTTAGGAACCCATGTAACCTTCTGGGGTCGGGAACACACATTCACTGACTGGGGCATGATCACACATTTCTTTCAATATCATAAACTTAATTCATGGCAAATAAATGATTTATATATTTCTTTTGGCATTAATCTCATCTTTATTTTAATGTACTTTGTAAACGTAAGATTTATGTGAAGTTTGTAATTTTGACATCAAAGTATAGACATTGCAAAATGCAGTTTGGAACACTTGCAGAAACATTATAAAAGTACATAATAAGCA
>JAODLC010000042.1:6843941-6857975 GCA_026781145.1 Hippopotamyrus pictus | reverse complement strand
GGTCTGGGCCGCCCCCCTCCCCCGGCTCACGATTAGGCAGGTCTCGGTAGAGGCCGCAGAAAGGAAAGCACGGGAACTCAATGTGATGTACATAGAGACCAGCGCCAAGGCGGGATATAACGTCAAACAGGTGCGTCTCGGAAGGGGCGGCCGGTCTCAGACCACGGGCGGAGGCGGCTTTCTGCTCTCTTGCTCGTGCGCTCGCTCTCTCTCTCTCTCTCACAGAAGGCCTCTTTTAGCTGCCGGCTACACGCCTTGATCTGGCGTTTGTATGTTTGGATTGCTATGTGTCAGCCATGCAGCACTCTTTCCCTTTTCGTTTGAAGCGGTGTGTCTGTATTCGTCATTTTTCTCTCTCCTCAGAGGGTGGAGTGTAATACTGTCTCCTCATACTGACACTGGGATCCATCGTGAGCTCGCCTCCTCTCTCTCACACTCCCTCTTTGTCTGTCTCCTCCTCTCTTTCTCTCACTAACCTCTCTTATGTCCTCCTCTCTGCTGCCTTTTGCTCTGTACTCCGGCCCGAGCAGACAGATCACCACGGAAGAGGGGGAGCGGAGGGCTAAGGAATTGAATGTCATGTTCATTGAGACCAGTGCAAAGACTGGCTACAATGTGAAACAGGTAGAGACTGTAGCATGAACAGTTCAGCCCAGTCTTTTCACACAGTTTTCTAATATATTTTTTTTAATAAAACGTTTTCCTATAATCCCTTCCAACCAAATTTAATTTGTGATGTGCACTCCCACCACCAGGTGTCGGCATAGTGTTCGGTTCGTCAATTTTATTTACTTCTCATGGTAGTTCTTCGAGTCCCCTCCATCCCTTTGATTTCAGTGACGTTGTCATTTAATCGGCACTTCTTTATATATGAAGTTTTCGAGTCCGCAAAATGGATTGTACAATGTGTCGATGCTTGTATTTAATTAAGGCACGGATTTGGAAAAAAAAACCTCACCTTTTATTTCAGAGTAAATAAATGCTAAAGTAAATTTAACACTAGTCATAATGGCTTTCTAGCTTTGATATTTTGGAATTTTATTACTGTTACCTTTTGTTCAATATTTATTTAGGTAAGTCAGTTTTAAAGTTTGCTTTCCAAAAAACGCTCAAAATGGTGGATCCTCCTGTGTAGAGACTGAGCTGTAAGATTGGAACTGAAGGCAGGTTGCCAATGGTCTCTCTCTCTCTCTCCCTCTCCCTCTCCCCTTCACAGTTGTTTCGTCGAGTAGCTGCTGCCCTGCCTGGGATGGACAGCACTCCCGAAAAGAGCAAAGAGGACAGTATCCTTCAGTTGAGGAGCGGGACAAAAATAAGCATGGTCACTTTATTTTCTAGGATAAGAGTTTCTATTGCGTTGACTTTTCTGAATAGTTGAATGTTACTCTTGGGAAAACATAAATTGTAGCGCGTTCCTTAATCCGTTTCTACACGCGTGCTGATGATAATTGTACCGTTTGAACACGCTGTAGTGGCACTGCCGTGGTCCAGCTACTAAAGCGAGATTACTTGAATTCTGCATATGAGAGCTGCATACTGCGTTAATATTATAAATCCTAGCTCCTTATCGCAAAACTAAGGAGATATGTGCTGTTCAGCTTGGCTGCATTAACCAAAGGCCGCTCGGATAGCCTTTGCGTTTTAGAGCGCACTTCCTAGTGTAGGCGAGTTTTCTGAGAGTGCGCTGGAGGCGGCGATGTTGATGTCCCGTCGGAATGCATGCTTTGCCCGCGCTCGCGTCTGTCTGCATTCCTGAGCTGTAGCTTCCAGTGATCGACATCAAGCTGGAGAAGGCTCCGGAACAGGCCGTCACCGAGAGCAGCTGCTCCTGCTAATGCACGCCTCCCGTGCCATTACCCCCCACCCCCAGCCCAGCCCCTCCCCCAGCCCAGTGTCTTGATGGCCAGTTGCACCGACCACATTAAAAATGCCATTGGTTAGAGAACACATTTCCCTTTTCGGAGTAACAACGTGCTTTTATTCTGTATTTAAAAGGGTTTTCAGGAACTGAGAAAACAAAGCAGAGCTAAGATAAAAGATAAACCCGGATACCATCTCCTTTATACCAGCCGCATGGCGTGCCTGTAGGGTTGCAGAGCGAGAGCTTTTTACCTCCCACTTCAGAGTTCTTTTTGCTTTCGTTTTGAAGAAAACCAGAGTGGTCAGTCTAGCCACAGCTGTCGAACAATAATTTCAGCCGTTTTTATGCTCCGTACACGCCAAAGTCCTGGTTCAGACTCCCCTGCTTTGGCTTCTGTTTGGTTGTGGATGAGGAAATCTCCGCTGATCGCTCTAATGTCAAGGTTGAGAGATTACCAGACAAATGTTGTTTTCTTCTGTTTGCAAATAGTGAATAAGGTTCTCAAACCTATTCAAACAAATAATCCCACTCGACGTAATTAGCTCAGGACCAAACAGCCCAGAGCTGGTTGGTCAATCAGTCACTAACGAATGAATGAATGAATGCCTTTGTCATTGCACAAGGCACAATGAGACTGGGAGACTTTCCTTGTCAGTGCAAGAGAAAAATCAGTATGGATACAAATACAGAAAAAAATAAGATGAATAGAATCTATGCTATGTGAACTATCGATGGTTTTGTAGCTTAGATGATTTTAAAATAAAACTTAAATTCCTTTCAACTACCAAAATTGACTTGTTACACATATCTTGAACTACACATGCAGAATGATCATTTAAGGTTTAAACAGACATCGGCCAATATGCATTCGCTGATACTAAAAGTGATGCTTTGCATAGAGAACAAGCCAGGACAAATTTCTGTATAAGTGTTTGATCCCCCCGACAGAAAGTTCAAGCTGTATACAAGCACCTTCTTGCTTTTGTACATAAACTTGACATTGCCATTTATGTAAAATGGTTTTGCTCAGTCTGCTTGAGAACAATAGCCTGCGTTAACTGTAAAAACAACGCTTGCATCCAGAATTTCAGAGTATCTTAAGTGTAAAACAAGGACAACTTTCCATTTTTTTTTCTACATTTTTTTCCTGTGGATGAAGTGATTATCTGTAATCTTCCCTGCCATAGGAAACATTGCATATGTCACACTGTAGTAGGACTGCATGCAGCATTTATATGGTTTATAGAAGCTGAGCATTTATTTGTTCACATGCATTATACATCATCAAGCCACAGAGTAGTACGCGTGCGAGTAACCTAAGAATTGTCTAGAGTATATCTAGTGTTCAGGTTGTGGAAAGGGAAAGTTTTAAATTGTAACTATAGTTCATTTAAGAACTTCGCTTGTTCACTTTTTTTTCTGGAAAAAGAAATTGTGCAGGCAATGGTACAAGTTGCTTTCCTGATTTGAAGTCATTTTTAAGATGATATACCTTGCCTGCTTTTTGGGCGTTATTTTGGTGCGTGAGCCTGATGTGTGCGTGAGCCTGGTGTGTGTGTGTGTGTTTGTGTGTCTCCGTGTCCCTTTTTAAAATAACTGATGGCACCTGAACCACTGACCCCCAGTCACACTCTTGTTTTGTGTTTCTGTGCCACAATAGAAGCCACATCCCCGCAGGCCGCCAGTTAATCTCTCGGCCCTCATTTTCCTCTGTTCATCTTGCATCCACATCCACCTCACATCCACTCTCCATCAATCACATTCCTGCTGCCCCCTTTTGTGTGTGTGAGAGAGAAAATGTTACACAAAAAAGACTGTGGGAGAAAAATGTAGATAATTAAAACCTTGTATTAAAGAATCTTCTTTAATTAGGTCACTTATTTGCCACTGACTGAATTCTGTTCTGTGCTGTTCTGGAGTATCAGTCCATGTGGAACATGCTGTCTACTAGTCTTTAGCAAAGTTTTTGTGAATAATGTACTATTGCTATCTGCTGTTAAAATAATTAAAACATTGAAGTGTATTGCACAAAATAAAGTTAAGATTTCACCGGATTTGTTTCTGCTCTTTTTCAGTTGCTTAATTAAATCTAAATTATATTTATAAGTTTATAAATCCGTAATATCCATCAGTATTGTTCTAAATGAGGAACTACCATTTAGAATTTGTAGCTAATGGTTAATGGAGAAGTATACATAAGAGATCATAATTACCTTAGGATGATGGCTAGATAGATGTGAACATAACGCTGAAAACGTTAAACGAATCCAGATGGTGCAGTTACAGCAAACAAGGGGATTTGCAACCAAATATTATTTTCATTTACTTTAAGACTCAGCATCTTTTATTCACCTAATTTATATTTTGATCTCAAACTCAAACTAGTCAGCCTTGCCATTCCAATAGTTTTGGTGCGGACTGAACTTGTGATGTCTAAACTTACATCTCTAAGATGTGCAGGAAGATATCCAGGAATTTCTGCTTTTCACTGATGCATGAGCACAAGATCTGCAGAGGCCCAGTGACACCATAAACCAGTTATTCCATCTTTTGTCTGCTAGTTGCAGGCTTCTGGGTTTATACCCATCTGGGCCTGTGTCATACTGACATCATCATGACACTACACAGACTTTGTAAATAGTCAGGAATAACAGTCGATGAAAGCTGACACGTGGATTTATCTTGATGTCATTGTGGGAAAGGTAAATATTCTGAGTTTTTTTCTATTATTCATTTATGATCAGTCCCTGTGTCTCTACAGCAGTTGTCATGAGAAAATGAACAACACTTTAGAAAACAAATATTTTCCAGTCTAATCAGAGAAAGTGATACTTCAGAGAAACAAATGCTCTTGCTTTACCAATCTTTAAGATTTTAATCCTCAGCACACGTTTGGCTAGTAATTTTATACTTTACAAAATGTTTCTCTTTCAGTTTACATTAATTCCAAGTTAATTACATGATGTTATTTTATTTGTTGATACAGTGAGGATAAAGACATTTGGTACTTTTTACACCACTTTAAAACCAAACAACTGGTAGAGAAGTACAAAGTACAGTTAGCAAAATCTTCACAACCCAGTGCCCAGTCTTGGTGTAAGTGGCCTGGATTTCGGTATGGATGGACATATCCATTCATCTCTTACTACACCGCTGGTATGAGATTAATCATTTTAAAAGTACATCGGGAATATGAATCTATTTCCATATGACGACATAAATTCCGTGACTTCCCCTAATGAGCGCACGGCTTGTCACATGCATGAGCCAGAAGGGCCGGTTCCCCCATCGTTTGCCTCCTTGCTCCTGCCTTGACCGAGAGGGCGTGCATTTCGGTGAGAAGCCACCCGGCGGGTTTAACCGGTGCGGCGGCGAAGCGCGCAGTTTCGCCTGGATCTTCGCTTCTGTCCACTTTCGCTGCGGGGAAAAGAGAGGGGGCTGCCCGACCTCGCCACGGGGCTTTGGATATTCACTAAAGTGACACTATTTACTACCGTGTTCAGATCTGTTTCTTATTAGCGCTGCGGACCCTTACCTTGCCACGTAAGTAACGCGGACCCGCCAGCAGTTAGGTTACCATGCCGCATGGTATTTAATCTTTATTTACTATCTATAGGCTATTAAGCGAAGGGTGAATGATTAGCACATATTTGTGTTGGTTTATTTGTTTGTTTTATACCTCTCGCCGGGCTCGTACTCGTAGCCATTATGTTTACGGATATTAGTATGAGGTTTGGAAACGCTATATATAGGCTTTACTATTGCGGTCGATGCCGCATTCTAGGGAAAAGTTTACAATTGGCACGAATACGCGCGATAGGAACTAATGTATTTCACCTTATTTACAAGCCGTTTCCGTGATTTTGTGGCCTTTTGAACATCGCAAAAAGCTGTTTCCCCCTTTTTGTTGAACAGTCCCACCTGCTTATTGAGTCAGTGACATTGTCAGTCACTGTGGCCGGTTTTTTTCGCAGTTGTGATTTTTCCCAGCATGTCGGACACAATCAGCACCCAGGCGCCGCCTGTGCCCAAGCCGCGCACCCGGCACAAGCTGCTGCTGAACCAGCCGCCTCCGGACAGGTGAGCCGCGCTCAATTCTAATACTGCATATACGGTAAAGCTTACTTCTTGCAGTCTTGCTACTTACTTAATACCTTTTTTCCTATTTAGCGTTTCCGCAAATAATGTGCCAGATGAGAATCAGTCTGACCGGCAAGGAAGCCCGGACTGCGGCGCTGCAGGTGGGCAGGACGGGTGTTTGTGAGCATATTAAGCTACACGCTACTGATATACAGTATGGGCTTTGAGAGACAGGTCAGAGGTTCGCATCCCTGAAAAGCCATTCTGGTTTTAACACATAAGCAAAATATTTTTAGTATTTTGAATGCTTTACTGGGAAACCTTGAAGATGAATGTCATTGTGGCCATGAATTGAAATTTCATCAGCAATATCATTCTGGCTGGTGTTAAACACCTCATATGTTGAGGTGCTAATAGTGAACCCTGTGGTGTCCCAGTGCAGCGAGCCCTGTGGTGTCCCAGTACGGTGTGTCCTGTAAGTGCTTTGATTATTGAGTGCTCTCCATCGTCTTGATGCACCCACAGGTGCTCCACCTGCTTCAGTGGGAGGAGATCTTAAATCAGCTGTGATCCCAGATGGTTCCGGTAGCAACTGTCCTGATGAAACCAAAGACAGTACTGACTTAATTAACGGTACAGATGACCAGGCGGCCTGTGCTGCTTCAAGCCAGCCGACGCTGGAGGAGAGCTGTGATCAGAGCTCCTCGAACTCACGGCAGGATGCCGATTTGGCTGTATGGGACCTTCCAGAAAGGTCTGCTGCAGGAACCCAAAGCCAGGCAGACTTTGCTGACCCCAGCCATGACTGCCCGGACCCCTGCTCTGCTTCTCCCCCGCGGAGTCCTGCTGGAAATTTGGACTCCGTCCTCAAAAGCTTGGCTGACTGGGCTACAGAACCTGCGGACGACTCATCGGCAGAAGACGAATCGCAGGATCCGCTTCCTGTCCAAAAGCTTCAAGACAAAGCCAGTGAATCTAATGCTACAAATAAGTGAGTGTTGGTGTCCATGTCTTCCTGTGGATGAGGCGCATGGAAGAACGTGTGACACAGAATACATCCTGTAGCATTTCTCAAATAACAGTTATCCAGTATTGCACAATTCGCAAATTCATATTTTGTAATCAGTATTTCATATGACAGTTGTTTAAAAAAAATTCCTAGCCTTTGTAGCACATGAGCTGGTTGTGTAATTCATGGGGTGTTACTATACGTACATTATGGTAATTTTTTAACTTCTTTTTTCGGGAAATGGGGGGCGGGTCACAGGAAAGAGATGATGTTCCTGTTTTAATCCAGCTTTGAACTGCTGTCTGTCTGCCTTAGCTCTGTGCCCCAAGTCTCTGGTGAGATGGTCCACACTGTGAGTGTTGACCTGCCCCCCCAACCACGCAAGGAGCTTTCGGTTCTGCAGACCAAGCCTGCCAAGCAGCGGCTGCCCCGGTACGTGCAGAGAGCCGCCGTCGGAGCACCGAGGAGCAGAAGGCAGGGTAGACGGAGCAGCATTAGAAGGGCAAACTGACCATCCTTCTTTCAAGCAGTCTAGTCATTTCTTTTTGCATAGACTAAAAAGCCAAGAAGATGTATTGTCCACAAGGATGGTCATTGGCAGTGTGGCAGTTAAACAAGTAGCCCACTGCACAGATTATGTGTTTATTTAAAAAACTGGTGGTGCTTCATACAAGAATGAGTGAGGGGATGCTCTGTGTGTTCTGTCAACATGGTGTGTGGCTCAGTGGGCTAAGGCTCTGTGCCTGCGATTATAAGGTTGTTGGTTCCAACCCAGCCTCTGCATATCTGAAGGTCCTTGACCCCCCAGCTCCCTGGGTGCTGCTATGGGGGGCTGCCCTTCATGGCCAGCTCGCTTTCACTAACAGGGAGCAAGTGGAGGGAGGTGTAACGAGAATGTCCCCATGGGATCAATAAAGTACTTATAATAATAATTGTTATTGTTGCTGTTATTAATAATGTGTGTGTGTGTTTTCAATCCCATAGTGTTGCCACCATTCGAGTAAGCAGGAAGAAGCAAAGTGCCGTCTCCAGTGGGGGTCCCCATTCTGGCGAGGGGTCTTTCGGGGAGAATGTGGTGTCACGCTCTAGCTGGCTGGATGTGTGGCAAGGTCGCAGGTACAGCGCCCCCTACAGTGTGGAGTTATTACCACAGCGCATACGGCACTGGGTGAAAGTCTTAGACCAGGGGTGGGCAATCTTATCCGCAAAGGGCCGGTGTGTATGCGGGTTTTCGCTGCAACTCCCTAATTAGATTACTGATTGGCTGAAAGAGTCCTCAAACCTGGGTTTGAACAGCTGACCTACAGGTTATCCCAAAAACCTGCATACACACCGGCCCTTTGCGGGTAAGATTGTTTATCTGGGTAGCAAGTGCATATTTGCTTAAACAAAAAGCAAACACAATTTAACTTTAGAACACATGCAAACTAAGAGTAGCACAATAAAAACAAGGTTTATGTCCTCAGAACAAAAATCACATTTTGACATGTAAATTAAAAGTAATACAATAAAATACAACATATATAAAATAATAATGTATGTGTACAGTAGTGACACATGAAGTAGCATCTTCCATTTCTTGCTTTTACTTACTTTTTTACTCGTCTGCCCGTCTGCAGGCACCATGTTCTGTGGGCGACACTGGATGGACAGATTATGTGTCTCTGGAAGAAGCGTACTGTAAGTCTTCTGAATGATCATTTGTGTAATTCTGGGACCATCCTGCTTTTTGTCAAACCTCATCTTTGCTCCCCTGTCTTACATCCTGAAGGGAGTAACCCCCCCCCCCCCAAAAAAAAAAAAAATTGTAATATTGTCAGTTTTAAAATGCCTTTCATATTCAAGTTTATCTTGGTTTTTATCACTATATTCTTGCACTTTTACCGATCTCGTGTCGCCCTTGGGGCGCACAGCCGAAGGTGACCGTGAAGAAGCTTTGAGGTGACTTTGCCTTGACCTGTGCTCCTCAGGACAAGTTCACCGAGGTGGTGTTCCACGTCTCCAGCATCACCAACGTCCGGGTGCAGGAACAGGGTCGTTTCTGCATCTACTTCCAGAAGAAGCGTATTGAGTTCATGGCGCACAATCAGGGTGGGACGCCTCTCCTCACGGCTACTTCTCTTTGTCTCATTCTACGTCACTAAAATCCACCCCCCACCCACACAGTGGTGCAGGACGGCTGGGTGAGCTCCCTCCTTGCCGCCCGGGGACAGGACCCCCCCGCACCACCCGAGCAGCAAGGCCCGCTCGGCATGAAGGAGCCGCGCGGCAAGGTGTACGCTGCCCTCTGCGGGCACAACCTGTGGATCTACCACAGCAAAGAGGTGCGGCACAGCTAGCATAGACGCCAACACGGATTTAAGGTAGTCTGGGTTAAACGTAAGTGAACGAAGATGAAGCCCATTTAAACTGGGCTACCTTAAATCCGACAAACTAGCTAGCTAACAGATCTCCTCCTGTGATACAGACCCGGTTAGGTCTGAGTCCAGGCCTTACCCCTGCTTCATGCTCAGGTTCTGCCACAGCTTTGTCCCGACTATGTGGATGGATAGAATTTTAAGATTCACTTCACCGTAATTGGAACCTGGCTGTGCTTGATGGTCCTCTGTAGCTGTGAAATTCCAGTGTGTGAATTAGGGTGTAAAGTGTGCTGTCGTTTTGATTAAACCACGAAGAACTGTCAAAAGTAGGTCTGTTTTTAATTTAAAGGTATCATCACACGCCATCATATCAATGTTTACAGTTGCCAGCTAGGTGTCATGGTGACATCTAGAGGCCATTTATGCCCATAATCGTCTATTAATTGCTCTAATGTCCTTGCAATTCATTTATGTTGAATCCATATTTGATATACAAGATGTGATGGTGTTCAGGGGTAGGCGGTATGTCCGCAGGGTGTTACTCCCGTGTGCTGTGTCAGGGGTAGGCGGTATGTCAGAGGGTGTTACTCCCGTGTGCTGTGTCTTTCTCGCTTACAGGATTTTGTCTCCGGCGTGGGGATGACCTGCGTGTCCATGAACGTGGCGTCGGTGAAGCCGACGGGTCGTCACAGCTTCTGCCTCATAACGCCGTACAGGACGTTCAAGTGAGACTCCGTCAGCCGCTGCCCCCTTTAAGCTGCAGTGGGTCTGTCCGCCCAGTAGATCCGCATTCAGGCAGATCCATGGGTCTCTATCTCGGCTGCCTGAACAGGGGGTTACGGTGCTTTGCAGGACTCCGAATAGCCATCAAAGGAAATGTTTAAAGCTGTTTATCTAGGTAGCAAGTGCATGTTTACTATTAGAATATATGAAATAAATAGTGACACAATAATGATTTCTTGTGTTTTCAAAAAAGTTACTGATATTTTGCTGGACGGCTAGATGAACTCTGCTTCAGTGCCCAAACCTCTCCTCAGGGACACCCCAGCCGTTCCTTGTATTTGTTACATTTCACCACCAGCTCACTTAACTTAATCTTATAATTTACTTGATGTGGTGTTTATTAGTTCGACTTTTACACAGCACTGTGACGTTTCCCGTTTTTAAGTATTTAAAGCGAACTTAACAGATGTCAACGCGGAGCGGCTTGGCACACAGTGGGGCTTTCTGGGAAATGTAGTCAGGCCTGTATCTGCCTCCCAGCTTCTCAGCAGATTCCTCCAAGGACCTGAATGTGTGGCTGGACTCCCTGATGCAGGGCATCCGCAGTGCCCTGTCCTGCAGCGAGGTGGCGCGTCGGCTCTGGGTCAACCCCGCCAACAAAGTCTGCGCTGACTGTGGGGCAGCCAGCCCCGAATGGGCGTCCGTCAACCTGCTGGTGGTCATCTGCGATGCCTGCGCTGGTCAGCCCCCCCCCTCCCCCACAAGCCCTGCAAGCTGCTCAGTCTTTGCCTCCTAAAGCCTTTAAATGCTCTTCTGATGCATGCTTGTGGTTTACAGGTCAGCACCGGTCTCTGGGGATTAACGTGTCCAAAGTGCGCAGCCTGAAGATGGACAGTAAAGTGTGGACGAATCCTCTGATTCAGGTGTGGGACCCCATGCACCATCCACATAAACCCCTACGTGCTGTGGAATCCCCCCCCCCCCCCCCCCCCCCCCCCCCCCCCCCGTTACTGGCTGTGTGGATCTCGTACTGTGGTCCTGGGGGAATGTTATTTTGTGCCACTGTATACCTGTATATACTCAGAATTCGCGATTCTATACGAATTTCGGTGCGGGGTTCACGTTTCGGTGCAATTCCAGTGCAGCAGGGAAATCAAAATTAGTTTTTAAGTCATTTTTAAAATTGCAAACAAAAAACAATTTGGAACTGCTGTAAACAAAAGGCAGTGCATCAACTGACGTGTCCGAATAACGAAACCTGAGATGCCCCTATTACATCGTATAAATAAAGAACTAAATCTTGTGTTTTCTGTTATCGAGTATGGTCGCGTATCTGTCGTGATGATCGTAGTGGTATAGTCGTAGTGTTTTTCTTATTTTTTTAGCCCTGATTCTGCATCGCTCCGGTCGTAGACACTCGCTTCATCACCTCCCAGATGAGTTAGCACGATGGATGTTTCTCCAGCAGCATATCCAAGCTCGGCGTAACGGGGCCGACAGACTGCCTTGGTTTTACCAGCTACTCTCTCTCCAGTGCTGGTGTAGTTTACTGGGAAACCAAAAGGTTCCCAAACCACCGATTACGACTGGCTGTGAACAGCATTGGCCGTAACGAATTCACAGCCGCAGTTACCATAAAGTTCTACGTGTGGAACCTCTACTTCTGAATTTAGGTTCCGTCCATATGAATAAATGTATGGATTCATTTTGGACCGAACGGTACATGATGAATTCAAGTCCTGTTACAACCCTAGTGAGTACAGCTGGTGTAATGATACAGCGTCCTTGACTTGACTTGACCTACCTCTTGATTTGGCGTCTTTCTGAGTTGCCGTCGTCCCTGCTTTTCAGTCACGTTCCTCTTTATTGTTTTAAATCTTTTGATCTCGCCGCCTTCAGCTGTTTATGCAGTACGGGAACAAGGCTGCCAATGACGTTTGGGGCTACAGCGTGCCCGCCACTGAGCTGATACAGCCGGACTCCTCCCCAAACCAGCGCGCCGCCTTCACCAAAGCCAAATACTGCAGGGGGCGCTATAAGCGACCCCACCCTCTGGCCTTGAACCTGAAGCTGCTGAACCAGGTGCCTGTGTCGTCTAATCCTGTAATATGTCGTTCTGTCTGTCTGTCGTTCTGTCTGTCTATCTCCATGGCTTAGGGGTCACTGTGAGCAGTGTCCCTGGAGCTGGGGGCTAAGGGCCTTGCTCAAGGGCCCACAGACATTTTCCGATCAGACACAGAGTCTCAGTGCGCTGACCCACTCACCACCGCCTGCAAATGCTGGTCTGCAGGGAGTTTGATTTGCAGAAAGACTTATTTGGTCAAAACTGACATGTGGTAATAATATAGGTTTATCACAGTTTGCCAGTGATATGTATGTTATAAACTATACATCCTGGCACGAAGTTCACCACTCTGTTCCCTGAATGCTCTCAGCGTGGCACTTTGCCTGCTCCTTTGAACGTTTGTCTTCTTAGGTTCCTGCTTTGTTAGAAGCTGTTGTGTAGCTCCTGCTCCAGTCCTGCTCACAGCTGGAAGCTCAGCCAAGCCGCACTAATACCTAATGGACACCTCGATAGCTGTATGTTTGTACTGCATTCTGCCTCAGTTGTACGTCGCTTTGGACAAAGGCGTTTGCTAAATAAATCATGCGTAAAATGAATAAAGAATAAAGCAGGTATAAAGACGAATAAATGGTTCTCAGAGGAAGAAAATGCCTCAGGAGTCTGGGAAGTGTCAGCGTTGTGAAAGTAGTCATTGCGGCATGAGGTTCGAGGCAGAATGTTAATAGGCGACAGTGGGTTTCATACACTGACGGATTAACAGGTCACTTCACTTTCAAAACCTCTTCGTCACTCTCCTTGGCTCTCTGAGGTCGGAACACAGTCAGTCTGTTACATTCTAAAAACCCAGATAAGTTTAAATTATAAAAGAATATTCTTTATGCCAATAGCATTAGTGTACTCTAAACAGCAGCCGTGTGGCACAGCCTCAGATAAAGGAATGAGGTTTATACTCGACTTATAATGTTCAGTTCATGAGATAGGAGCTGAAAGGTTGGGATTTCCTACATGTTTCAAAAATATTAACTAACTCATTTGCTTATTCATCACTCGCGCTCGTGCTTTGAAAAGACGCGGCGGATGGTAACCGGCGTGCCCCTCCCTGTTGCAGAGGCTGTGCGAGGTGGTGCGGAGCCCAGACGTGCCGGAGACCTTGTCGCTGCTGGCGTCAGGAGCTCGCGTCCAGTGCCAGTCGGGCGACCCCAATTTCCCCTCCCCCATCTCGCTGGCAGAGAACGCGGGGCAGGCTTTGCAGACCGAGCTTCTGCGGCACAATGAGTTCACAGGTACTGCTGCCTATATCTCTGTTACAATGTCGCAATATTTAAACAAGCCTGCCCAGGGGAAAATTAAGCCCTCAGCCATTTATTTATTTAACTCCACGTTACTTTATACCTGTTGGCAATACTTAATATTTTTTCAATTATTATTGTTCATGACAGCAGTAATGCTGATACCCATTTGTGTTTGGTCACTTTTCTTGTTCCTGCAGAGATTCCAACCTTTTCTAAGAAGTTATGCAAACAATCCCGGTCGATGGATTTAGCCTCTTCAGGTAATGTCTAAGGGACTTTGCATCCTGTAAGGGCATGGTTGTGGTGAGGTTATTTTAAATATTACAGTTGCATTTTCGCTTGCTTGTTGACACCTGTATATATTTCAGTGTAGTTTTTCTTGAGCAGGTAACTTTACAAAACCTTGTGCTGGTGATGGGAGGGATTAAGCTTTAAATTCTCGGGGGGGGGGAGCTCACAGTGGCGGCTTGGTGTGAACCAATGAGGAATCAGTGAGGCCGGCTGCAGGTTGCCAGTGCATGATGGTCCCACCCACCGAAATCCCCTTGTGAAAAACCCGTCTATCAGCCTTAATCGCTTAAAGCGCTGCTTCTCAACCTTTTTTTTTTTTAAAAAAAAAATAAATAAAAAATCCAAGGAAACAT
>JAODLC010000042.1:6815506-6835825 GCA_026781145.1 Hippopotamyrus pictus | reverse complement strand
CCCTTAGGGTCCGGGGCGGGGGGGGGGGGGGCTGACAGTGACGCGAGGAGCCGGGCAGCCCCCCTTCACACCGTTCGGGTTCGGGGCGGGGGGGGCTGACAGTGACGTGGAGCCACCGGGCCTCCCCCCTCATCCTGTCAGGGTCCGAGGCGGGCGGGCGTGTGTGTGTGTGTGGGGGGGGGCTGACAGTGACGCGCTGGGTGGCGCTTCCCAAACGCAGAGTGACCGGCTCTCAGCGCTGCGGGACGCGACCATGCGGCGCCCAGCACCGGCTATGCGCCCCTTTCTGTTTGTTAGGGGTTCGCTTTGATCGTCTTGTATGACCAAAACGTCTTACGCGCCATATGTGCCTCCGTCGTCATCCTTTGGAGTTGACAAAAAAACCGTTAAGTTTTATATAACATGGTGCACAAAACCGGTAAGTTACACAGCATTTTTCTCCTTGGTTATTATCAATATAATAGTTTACCGTTCATTCGGAGTGATAAACTGTAACATAAACCGCTATCGTATTAACGGATTGTGACTGTATATTCCTCTGACTGGAGTATCAGTAACACTTGTTCGAAAAAATGTAACTGAGGGCAATATACTTAGTTTCTTTTTCACCGTGTGACGCGAGCCCTCCCTCGTTCCTCCTAAGTTACTCATTCTGCGGCGCGATACAGAGCAAACTTCGGGATGGGGTGATGGCTGTTAGGACGGCTGATGTGGGGGGGTCGCTTCGGCCCCCATCTCACACCTGCACTCACGGACAGCTCGCCCAACATCTGCGCGCCTCTCGAAGCGTCACCGCGACAAAGCGCGTCCCCCCCTCCCGCGGCGCACCAGCCCCAGGGAGACTTAACATGCGCAACAATACAGCGTTATTCTTGCATTCTAACAACGATGCCCCCCAGGTATATGACGGCCCACTTTTTATTAGTACGCAAAAAAACAAAATAACTTCTGAGAACCATGTGTTTCGGAACTAAACAGCCTATATGCAATACAATCACGTCGTTGTTCTATTTATGGCGCAGTCGAAGATGTGCGTAATCGTACGAAAGAATATTTTAAAGACCTGATCAGTGTTAACAAGAAGTTTAATGCATATTTACAATTTAATGTCTGGCGATGAGAATGTAATAAGGTTGTGGGGTAAATTTAGGGTATACTTTTCGTTTCACAGACACTAAAAGAGCAGTGGAGCTCTTGAAACAATACGAGGCCACCCTCACCGGCCCAGAGGAACAATCACTGCGGATTAATATGGGGAAAGTATCTGCAGTGTTCAACAGCCAACTTTTTCAGGCTCTTATGGGTAAGAATCGGTAATATTTAGCATTTAGCATTTAGCGTGACTGCTGCATGAACTATATGACCTTAGTCCAGCATTGCTGATACTTTCTCGAGGTACACACTGTACACGATATCATTCCCATGTTATGAAGTCACATTGATTTTGGATCCATCTCCCCATTCATTTTATAGCCGCTTATCCGAGTTAAGGGTCAGGGTTGCCAGGGCAACATAGGGCACAGGGCTGGGTTTGTCTAGGGATGTTTTAATCTGCTCCTTCCCTGCCAGTGTTAGATGACTACGTTAATTACTAGTCAGTTATTTTAATACATACATTTGTTCAACAGATGTTTCCCATCCATTTCATATTCTTGAATATTGTTAGCATGACAGTGTAAATTCGCCTCCCCCCCCCAGGCTGTAAGGATAGTATTGACCATAACTGAGTACAGATATAGGTTTCAGAGGTATTATTTTTGCTGTAAGTGGAAAGAAAACAATAACTCAAGGTTAAGAAGGACCTGAATGGTTGTTTAAACCCCATGGTGTCTTTATAATTCTTCTAAAGTGTGTTTTTAAGTCAAGGTGGTGGCATATTTCACATATTTCACAACTCAAGTGTAACAGGTATCAAATGCCTTTTAATTGGTTTTGTAGTGCTGTATACAGTAAAATTACCTTTTTGATGCACCAGTAAAACACAGCTCACAAAAAACCCATTTTGAGTTTTACGGTTTTAGTGTGCGTGAAAAAGAAACTTTTTTTTTTTTGAAAACCTCGACTCTTTTGTTACAGGAGATATGAGGAAAAACCCCCCTGTCAAACAGAGGGTCCCTTTCAGCCTCCAGAGAAATAAAAACAGATCTGTTTGACAGTGATTAAGGTCACTTTCTGTGAGTTCC
This sequence comes from Hippopotamyrus pictus, assembly GCA_026781145.1. Taxonomy (NCBI): domain Eukaryota; kingdom Metazoa; phylum Chordata; class Actinopteri; order Osteoglossiformes; family Mormyridae; genus Hippopotamyrus; species Hippopotamyrus pictus. The sequence goes on along the minus strand of JAODLC010000042.1, from coordinate 6,833,642 downwards.
CACAAACGATCCCTGGAGTGGTCACTGCAGTGGCCATCTCCTTGGCATCAAGAATGAAAAGGGAAAAGTAACAAGTAACAATTTACGGCAACAGTGGCTACATGAAGGCCAGCTTACATGGGCCTATTACACGTAACTAATGAGTGATGTTTGAACAATGTCTTGTGTATGGTACAGCAGAGTCACGGCAGGCCTGCAGTCGCTAGTGTCAGCCTCTCTTACTTAGGCAGTGATTCAGCTGACAATAATGCGTTTCAATACTTCTGACAGTAGCTGAATGATACATTTTATCTTATGTATATAAAACAATTCATACTATCTAGGGGTCCCCTGCCTTGTGCCCATTGTCTCCTGGCTCAATATGACACTGCACTGGATAAGCAGTTATGAAAGATGGATGGATATAAAACATTATAATATATTTATTATAATAAGCATGGCTTTGAAAAGAAAAACAGTTTTATCCTTGGGTTTGTCACTGAAAATGAATTTGTCAGGTCAGATTCTTAGTGTGCAGACTGCATAGTTTTTGTACTTGGAACAATTTTTCAAAAACAGTTTGGGATCTTAGTTTGAAAGTTCTATAAATTATACCAACAAAATTACATGTTTTTAAAACCAGAAATTTCTTGCCTTGCTTCAGGGACTCCATTTAAGAACACAGGCTTTGAGAGTGAGATTTTGATTAGCCCTGTTTTTGTCAGTCAGCGGCTGAGACTCTCAGATGTCACCGCCGTACATCCTGTTGTAGGTGCATATCGACTTAGACTGTCATGCAGTCCCCCCCCCCCCCCCGTTCTGGACCTGAATTCTTAGCCTGAGCATCTAGTGATAATCCCTTCAGAAAGACATTTTAGCTGCTATGGTTCGCCCACACCAAGTCTTTGAATTTTAGTGAGTCAGTTAGGAAAGGTGAAGTGGTCATAGCAAAAGTGAAACAGATGTTTTCTGTTCACGTCGCAAGTTTACACTCATCTACTTTGTGTTGTTGCAAAATGGGAAACCCCTGTGTCCGCAGTTAAACCTTCTAAAAACCTATCTATCTATCTGAGAGTGCTCTTTGCCTCCGGGTCTGGTTGCTGTGTGCTCAGGGTCTGTGAGCTGTGGTGTGGCCGTCCAGTGGTTGAGTTGAATGCCACACGTTCCACAGTCAGCGACGGAGGGGGGTGGAGGATGACCCAGAAAGCAGGGAAATCACACAGTTCAATGCTCATTGTAATGAAAAGCATTAAAGAGCTCCAAGGCCCATAACCACTGCACACTGGTCACGTCCAACTTTCCGCTTCTCCTCATTGTACCTCTCTGTCCATGAACCGGCAGTTCAGAAGGCACTTTAGAACATGCCAGACGCTTACAAACAAATAAGTGACAGATCAGTAAAGTCCTTATTCTTTTGTTTAATAGATGCATTTCATGTTTCATATATATGAGGAGCAGAAAGCTGATAATTCAGGCGCTGCATGTCTGAGCGACTGGGGAGCAGAAAGGTCATCATTAGCGCAGTGTCTCCTTTGTGCAGTGCCTGTGTAAGGGGCCTGTGTGGGAGAGTCCCGAGTGCGCATACCACTGGCAGTGTGGGTCGGGGCCGTTACCGTGGCAGTTTTGCAGAGGCGGGGGCGGCTCGGGGTGGGGTGGGAGTAGAGGATTAGGAAAGTTCTGTTGCTGAAGAAAAAAAGCACGACTTTGTTTCCACTGGAGGCTTGGAGCTGCACTTTTCCCAGTGTTGTTCAGAACGGCGCTTAAAGAGGGCGGTGTCTTTCCAAGCTGGGTTGGGCAGCACTGACACCGGCAGGCTTGGCAGGGGTTGGCAATAGGAGGGATCAGGGCGGCGTGTGCTGGGGGCACAGAGACCCTGACGACGCCGTGGGGAGAAATCTGACCACAGGCTACGGGATGAGAATGACCACAGAGCTGTACAATCAGCAGAGTGAGAGCTCAATAGAGATAAGGAGGCGTTGGTAAATAATGTCTAAAGCGATACAGAAACGGCTACGTCCCTGTCACTGGTCACCTGCCACGTTATTTCGTAGGTGTTGAACAAAGCCTGGTGTTGCTGGAAAGATGTAGCAAAAAGGAGAATCGTGTGTGTAACCTGAACAGGGTGTGTGAACACGGGCCTTTACTATCTGTGAATCTGCTAGACCGGGAACAAAGAGAGAGAGGGTGTGGATGATGGTGCTTTCGCTTGTGTTTTATTGTTCAATAAACCATATCTATTTGTAAATGCGGTTTATTTACCTTACTGCTGGCGGTGGGTCAGTCTGACAGTCATGAGCCTTCAGCTACACCCACACACGTATATTTATGTGGCACCACCTACATGCATGTCCCATTCTTCTTCTTCTTCTTCTTATTATTATTATTATTCATGCATGCATCGCCCAGCTTTTCAGGGACACGGTTGTGGGAGGCTTGCAGTCTGTCCCAGGTAGCCCGAGGCAGGATCCACGCTGGACAGGATGCCAGTTGAACTCACTGATACGTTCACTATCACACGTGCTATATGGCTTTGCTGCATGACGTTGAACGACACAATGTAACCAGAGTGCCCAGACGAAACCCTCACAACGCAGGGAGAGCACGTTAATGCAGACTCAGGGTAGGGACAGAATTCCCACCCTTGGACTTAAAAGGCAGCAGTGCTATTCAGTGATCCACCCTTCGGTTAACCGTCCTTATCTTTGGTATCATCGTTGTTCTCTTCCCACTGCCTTTTTTGTCAGTGCCGATCATGGTGGCAGCATGGCAATCTAGTCAAACCCGAAGTCTTTTTTCAAGGTCACAGCCTCTAGCTTGTTCTAGGGGTGTAAGATAGCCCCTCCAGCATGTCCTGGCTTTTCCCTGGGGCCTCTGCCCAATGAGGCATGCCTGGAACATTTCCTTTGGAGGCCGTCCAGGTGGCATCCTTATAAGACGCACAGAATACCTCAGCTGACTCCTTTTGACCTGATGGGACAGCAGCTTCGCACCCTGTCACGGGCCGGGAGTCCAGCAAGCCTTGCAGAGAAGCTCCATTTTGGCTGCTTGTACTCACGACCTTGTTTGGCCATTACCCTCAGGTCATGAAACACAGGTGAGGCTAGCCTCTTCTTACCGCTCATCTCCTGTTTCTCCACCATGGACATTCTCATAACCCGCAAAACCAAACCGATCTACCCGTCTATCTCAGAATCCTTCTTATCATTGCTGATGAGCATGATCCAGGGATACTTCAACTCCTTCACTACGGGTCAACTCTCCCCCCTCACCTGAAAGGATCGATTCGTTATTTTCTGTGAGAGTGCCATGGCTGCAGATTTGGCGCGTGGTCCATATTCTGACAGCTGTTGCTTCACACTCGGTATCAAGTCGCTCAAGTACGTGCTGGAGGTCTTAATCAGTAGAGGGCAAAAGCATGACATTATCTTCAAATAGCAAGGATGTCACTCATAGTCGCCCATACAGGATGCCCTTCCGGTCATGGCTGCACCTTGATGTCCTGCCCATGAAAATCACAAACAGGAGTAGAGACAAGACATACTCTGCCCAGAGGCTAACGCCCACTCTAAACAGCATTGATTTAGTGCCAAGAGTGCTGGCACAACTCATATTGCATTCATAACAGGGGCCAAATAGCACACAGTGCCAGCCTTGGTAACCCATATCCCTGTAGCATCTCAAGTGCCAAGGTACATGATCTCATGCCTTCCACAAAGTCTACAAAGTATATTCGGATGGTGTTATCATATTCCCACGAATCCTTACATAGCTGTGCAGGGTATGAGAATTAGCCCTCTGTTCCACAGCCAGGCCAGTATCCTCACTGTTCCTATCCTATCAATCCTAGGTTCAACTGTGGGGCAGAATCGCTCCTCTGGTACCCTGCTACAGTATAATCCTTCCCAAGTAGGCTGAGAAGTCTCATTCCCTTCTGTTTGCAACACACCCTCCGGTCCCCCTTTTGTAAAAATAATAACCGATTTGCTAGTCCAGAGATACTATTTTTCATGCAACATTGAGGCACATCAACCATGTCTCCCCAACGACATCTAGTTCATTCAGCATCTTTGAACTATTCCTGCAGCTTTTCTGTTATGGAGGCCTCTGACCACTGTAGCAACTTCTGCTGAATTGGTAGACTCTGATTCATCAGAAGTTTCCAAGATGGCCTCCTGGTGAGAGGTCATATCTGTTGAGTTAAGGAGTTTCTCAGATTCTTTCCACTGCTTGATACTATCTGCATGAACCAGGCATAAGCAATGTCCCATTTCTCACTCCTGTGGCCCCAGAACATCTTTGGTGCCACCTGATTCAGTTACTATCTATTGCCTCCTGCATTTCATTTATTTTTTTTCGACAAATGCTTTCACTGCTGCCCTTCTGGCCTCTTTTTGCCTTTCAGCTGTTTCAGGAGACCCCTGTGCAGGCATTGCCTTGAAGGTTTGCTTCGTTAGTTTGACAGCTTCCTTCACCACAAGTGTCCACCAGAACCACAGCTGTCTGCTGTTGCCGCGATAATCAAGGCCTTGGACAGACTCAGTGTCCTCTACCTCACGCTGCACATGTGAGATGTTTTCCTGGAGGTGTGGGTTGAATTTTCCTCACACTGAAGCTTCAGTCAGGTGTTGTGAGCAAACCCGACTTCTCGTTTGGGTCATTCTGGTTGAACTGGCCACTTCCTATAAAGCAAATCCATCCATCTCATCAACAAGTGGTGATCAGTTTATTGGCTCTGCCCCTCTCTTTACTCAAGTGTCTAAGACAGTGTTTCCCAATCCAGTCACTGGGGACTCACAGACAGTTCAACGTGGACTGTCTGGCAGGTGGGCTGAGATGTGGCAAAAACGTGGACCATCTGTGGGTCCCTGAGGACCGGGTTTGGAAACACTGGTATAAAAAACACATCCTCAAACCAGATGACACGTCAAGTCAATCATTGTCCTTTGGCCTAAGGTGTTCTGGTGCTGTCTACAATTATGAACTGTTTATCGAACATGTCTCTTGTCATTGACAATCCATGGCTTGCACTGATGTCCACTCCTCAACACTATGGTTGGTATCTGAGAGGGCTTTTTTCCCCAAACACGCTGCTCCAAGTGTCTCCATTATTCCTCATCTGAACAGTGGAGTCTCGCAGCAGATGCACGGTTCCCATAGGTGGTCCCCTTTCGAGCACCTCACCAACTTCCTTTAAGAATGCTGGGTCCTCCAGAACACTTTTTAGTGAATATTCACAAACAGCAGCCAGAGTTCAGCTCTCTGTGACTCGCGTTTGCAGTCCTCTTGTCCACGGGGGAAAACTGCAGCTGCACAGCCCTCAGCCCTGGACTTGTGGATGTCCCCACACCCACCTGCGATAATTCACCACGAGGAACATCCCCGATGCAAGGGTCTGCTTCCAGAGCGCATTCTGTGTGTGGGACAAGGCCAGCTTTGCAGCCAGTATCCTACTCCCACACTGGGTCAGCTCCTTCCCTGCCAGAGAGGTAGTGTTCCACATTCCCAAAGACAGTGTCTGCTGCCAAGGTCTAATCCCCCTGAGTACTTCACTCTCATGCTCGCCAAATGGCACTGCACCTCACTCCCAGTTTCCATCTTGCGGGTGTGTAGTTCACAAGATGGGTCTGCATACTCATACCCAGATCTGGTAACCCTTAACGTTCACTGGTAACCCTGTTCTGGACAGGATAGAGTGCGTTCTTCTTGGTATTTTTTTGCTCTTTCTATTATTATTATTGTAAGTTGTTGCCTGTGCCCAGCAATGGGCTTGAACCTCATCCTGGGTTGTTTTCTGCCTTGTGCCTATGACTTCCGGGATAGTCTCTGGACCCCCGTGAACCTGCAGAGGACCAGTAGGTACAGTATAGAAGATGGATGGATGGATGGACAGATGGATGGATGGATGATTGTTGTATGTTTTACCTCAGCAGTTCTGGTTAACTTCACATGAGCGGCATTCCTCACTGAACCTATAGCCTACATCGTACTGTATGTAGCCGTCTGCCTCAAAACAACAGATGTATCACTCTGAATCAGACCCTTGTTTGTCCTGTGAAAATCCTAAGTCTGCAGAAGTCAGGAGTATTTGCTGGAAGTCAGAACGCAGCATAGATCCCGTGGGCTAGCTTCAGCCCTGCTCATTCGGCTGCGACCCCCACATGCATGTAATCACATCACTGAGGGGCCTGCGTGCGTGATGAAAAATGAACACTGAGCTGCACAAAAGCAGAAGTAGGGGTGGACGATATGGCAAAAATATCATTTCATGATTTTTTTCAGGCAGGATCATGATCCACGATATTATCACGGTTCTTTTTCGTGTCGGTCTTTAAGCCTGTTTTGCAAGTTACTCTACAGCAGGGGTGCCCAACTCCAGTCCTGGGAGGCCGGAACCCTGTGTAGCTTAGTTCTTTCCCTGTTCCACCATAAATGATTCGGCTCAAGAGCTGTGCTGTAACTAGCACAAGGAGTTGAATCCTGTGTTAAATGAGGGAAACCCAAAAATGTGCAGGGCTCTGGCCCTCCAGGACTGGAGTTGGGCACCCCTGCTCTACAGTAATCATGTTGAATTCCACCACTTCGCTCATGCCACTTAAGTGCCAAATAAGGAATGTGTTGCATATTGCGTAATGCATGCTGGGACAAGGGCACAAAAGGGAGAGAGGAGGAAATCTAAGGCACTACCTGCTGTTTGCTACTACTGGTTTATTGGTGTGTTGCAACGAATCTGGCGGACAAAACAATTTTAGATGTGTGTATGAGCCATAGAACTGCAACTGGTAGAAAGCACACCGAATCCTGATAATAATGGTCTCTCTGTAAAAGCAGATTGTGGAGACATTTTAATCGTTCACAACCTAATATTGTCAAGTCGCAGTTTTTTTTTTACTTCTGGTGAGCTGACATTTTCGTCTAGACTCAGAGTTGAGGCATTTTTAAAATGTAGTAAATATGTTGTTTTTTTTTTTTTCATTGTGAATTAAAATATCTGTATCTTTTATATACAGCTTCCCTGCCCCTTTGCTTTGTTGGTGGGAAAGAACAGGACACATTTGACATCTGTGCTGCCATTTATGTCTTGTCTGCTTGCAATTCTACATGCACCTGAGTAGCTGAGACTGAATACAAACTGCCTTCTGAAGAATGGTCAAGACATCCGTGCACATATGTGTGTGTTTGGCTTGTGTGTGTGTGTGTGTGTGTTTTAGAGAGAGTGAAAGGCGGATATCCACTGGCGAGATAAGCAACAGAATATGTTGCAGCTAGGCTGGAAACGCAGTGGGCAGGCAAACGCGGGATTAAAGTCCAGACGAAGAGGGCTGGGCTGTAGAGAGGGTCCCAGCCAGTGAAATGGAAAAGCCAGACAGACGTGTCACTGTGAGGGGAGTCTCCCAGGAGCGCTTAGCCTTGCAAACAGCATGACCTAGTGGAGATGCAGGTAAATGGGGCCAATAAGGAGCGGGACTGCAAACAGTTTCAGGAATGCCTTTGAATTTGTTTACATATTTCTAATTATTTGGTTATATGAAGCGGTGAAAAGATGCATACATTTTATACTGTAATTACACACCAGTTGCACTGGAGGGAGACTGACACTGGGAGGGCAAATTTACCATGGGAGGGTCGGGGTATGATGATGTATATTATCACAGATATATCCATTAACACACAGACACACACGCCAAAGTCAAAGTGTGAAAGAGAGATTTTTAAATAATTTTGAATAATAAAGATTTCATCATTTTAAAAAAGATTAACAATGTTTAGGGTACAAAGCAAAAAATAACATCCGTATGGTAAAATGGGTGTGACAAAAAGATAAGGAACGCACTTATTTATTTATGGTTTTTTTTGGGAGGTGTCTCCCTCCCCCCTGTTTCTGACACCCCCGGAAACCACTCATGTCAGCTGCATACAGTGTTTATAATGGAAGTCAGTAACCTTAAGCTAATGTTGAAAACTGATGTTAAAAAACTGCCCCCAAATAGTGAACTGAAGGTTTGATTTATTTGGCATAAGATTTGTCAGGACGCAGGCTTAAAACATCCCGAACTCGATCATCCCGGCCACACTGCAGGATTCTCTGGCCAAACGTCTCCTCGCCCATCATTTAGAACTCCATGGAAAATAGGCGACTGCTGAAACCAGGGGCTACTGACTGGCCAGGCGGGCACGGAACCAGGGGCTGCTGACTGGCCGGGCGGGCACGGAACCAGGGGCTTCTGATTGGCCGGGCGGCCGTGGAACCAGGGGCTGCTGAATGGCCGGGCGGCCGTGGAACCAGGGGCTGCTGACTGGCCGGGCGGCCGTGGAACCAGGGGCTGCTGACTGGCCGGGCGGCCGTGGAACCAGGGGCTGCTGACTGGCCAGGCGGCCGTGGAACCATGGGCTGCTGAATGGCCGGGCGGCCGTGGAACCATGGGCTGCTGAATGGCCGGGCGGCCGTGGAACCAGGGGCTGCTGACTGGCCGGGCGGCTATGGAACCTGGTGCCCCAGCAGCCGGGGAACAGGAACCTGGAGAACCATCACTGGACAAAAACGAAACGGAAGGATCACAAAACAGGGCTATGAAAAGGAAACCAAGTGTGCTCCAGATGGGCTACCAGTCCTAAAGACTTAAAACACACTGCAGTCAAAAGAGACTTCAAAAAACCAGGGAGGAGTGCAAAGCCTTGTGGTCTGGGAGCGAGGAAGCCAAGGCCTAAGCGAAGCTTGCTGTTCAGCGACACATTAAACCTGGGCTTCTGGTCTTAATTAAGTCCCAAGCGACAGGGATGTAGTACATTACCGCTCAACAAGCATGAATATATAGGACATAAATGCTTAAATGAAGTGCAAATTTTATTTGGCTGTTTTTATTTTCCTTTGATAAAGTGTTTCCGAGTTGATTAATGCTTTCATTGATTTGGGAGTGACTTCTGCTTGGTGGCCATTTAACGGAACTGAAGCCAAAGCTGTGACTCATTTTTGTTACCAAGGCTCTCCTTCTGTGAGTTAGTGGCCATTGTTACCTGTAGGTGGCGGTAAAGAGTTGATAATAGTATAGACAAACAGCCCTGCAGTGCCATACTGAGCTGCCGGCAGATATCCTTGCAGTTTTAACAGTTAAAATGCTTGTAAGCTGACTCACTAGTCATTTGGTAACAGTAACACTTTACAGGCCTTGTGTTATGTGCATTGGACGTGTGACTATTAGAGGACTGCAATTAAATCCTTCAGTTCACACCAGCAACAAAAGTTCAGGGGGAGAGAGGGTGAGGTGGCGTAGCAGATAGGCTGCTTTTTTCATGTTTGGTTGTGTCTTTTCCTCTGTGCAGATATCCAGGAATGCTACGAGGTGACCCTGAGCCTGAACAGTGTGCAGAACGTGCAAGCGACCGGTGCACAGGGTCACAAGCAGGACGATGAGAACAAGGTAATCTTAGATAAATTCAGAGTGGGATGTAACTGAAGTTTTTTTTAAAAAATATGACAGGGAATGCAGAGGTGAGACTGCACTGCAATATTAGCAATAATGTTTTTAGAAAAATGAGAATAATTAATGAGAATTAGAGGAATGTTTCCTTTTGTTGTGGGTTTTGGCTCAGGGCTCCCAAAAAGCTGTGAATGCAGATTACGTGCCCACTGTCTCTCAGCACACCCCCCCCCCGCCCCCCCATGGCCTTGAAGTCCCTCATCAAACCTTGATTCTGGTGTGTTAACAGCTCTGGCATTGGAGCTGGTCTCCGGCATCCTCGACCACACTTTTTAATATTGTGAATTTGTAAAATGTGAGAATTAGCTAGAATATTACGGAAACGGACACGGTTGGCGGTACCCTTGAATGGGCATCACCTGGGTCTGTTAGCTGGATCAGGGAGAAGGTGACCTGCTCTGGCCGGTAGACTCTCCTCCACCTCCGCACCTCCGCAACATCACTCAGCACTCGGCCAAGATGGCGGCGGGTGCATAAATAAACCCAGCGAATAAAGCAGCTTTTACCCAACACACCGGCCCGGTCGCAAACACCTTGTGTTTCTCTCCGTGTGACAAGTGAAACCCCCCCCCGCAGAAGTCAGGCCCTGGTTAGCGGTGACATGCTAAGCCGAGCCGCGTTCCAAACAGCATGGAGACGCATCTCTGAATGGACGGTCAAGTAATGGGTAATCGCTGCTGAGAGGGGAACAGACATAAGACTATTCAGCAAATGTCTAGTTATGAAATGGCACCGTCCAAGAAAAAGCGCTTTTCTCACCGCCCACGCAGCCGCCCATCTTTTTGTCTCTGACATTTCGAGGACTCATACACCTGTCACAGACACATGCATGTTACAGACAGCCATGTACTTAACATGCAGAGGCCCAAGTTAGCTCACTCTAACCCTTTCCACCTGCACAGACGCACGTCTGTGTATCTAAGTATAGTCGCAGTGTGTTTCGGCATTGAAGTAGCACTATGAGGATTTGCAGTTCTGCTGGATGTAGTCGACAACCGCGGACTCACGATTCTGCGGGGGCACGCCCACACCGATCCAGCACCCACTGGCGCTGCGGCCTGGCACGGCCTGGCACGGCCCACCCGGCCGCCACGTAGCCAGCGGAGCGGGCGGCTGAGAGCCTGGGAGATGCAGGTAGCTGCACCATGCAGAAGGAGCAGAAGCAGTGCGTCGGCTCAGCGCAGCGCCAAAGACAGCGGGATGGTAGTAGAAGGCGATCCTGCCATGAAAGAGACTGGCTCATGGAAGTTTGGCGGGGGGGGGGGGTCCCTGGTTATACAATATTATTACACAAATCATTTCTGAAACATACATCAGAGCTCGCTGAACACAAACAGTTGGTATGTGTGAAATATCCATCAATCAGACGGACATTTATTCATTAAGCTGACATTTACCTTCTATTCATTCTTCTTTTAGTAATCTGTTCTCATCCATCCATCCGTCTATCCATCCATCCACTTTCTGTGACCATCAGTGTTTATGCATGTATATGCAGAATTATCTTGTATTCACTCAATTTGCGTTCGTTCATTTGGCTTCCCTGGTTCCTATATGCTTGTCCCAATCTTCCTGACTTGTCAAATGCAACTCTAAAACTTAAATACTTTAAGTAAAAAAAAGATTTTGGCAATTTTTATAAAATCCTAGCCAAGTTTTTGACCTAGTGTCCCATATAAAGCATTTTGCCCCCTAACTGACCCCTCATGAAACTATATTAGTTTATACGCCCTAAGTTTTCAGAAGTATACTATAACAAAACATGTTTTGAATACTTTATTAATCCATGTGAGGAAATCCTCTTTTCACTTTGCCCCATCTTACTTTTCATATGACATGGGGGGGTTACAGTGAAGGGCAGGGATCGTGTAGCATCCAAGGAGCTGGGGGTTAAGGGCCTCGCTCAAGGGCCTATGGACATGTGATTATTCTGCTGAGATTGGGACTCGAACTGGCAACCTTCCAATCACAGGCACAGAATGCTTACTCAGAGTGTGTTTAGCCAGGTCCGAGTTTCACCATCACTGGCATCTGACATTGAGGGGCATTTGATGACCAGTGAATGAGGCTGGGTGAGTCTCTCTCACAGCCCTGTAGAGAGTTCTGGCTACATTGTAGCACCATACAGAATGCGCACTGTGATGTCAGCGGCCCCCCAGCCACAGCACAGGGATCTCTCTGGCCCAGCATTCCACCGCTCAGCTGGATAAATGGGGCCCCAGCCCGTCCCTAATGCCACTTTCAGATTGTTTCCATGACGGCAGTGCCTGCCGATGACAGTCCCCACCGCGCTCCCAGGTCCTGGTGGGTTTGGTCCCGTCGCTGTTGCGTTTGGCTCTTTGTGCGTTACATGTCTGCATATTTACTTGGCATGAGCGTAAAGGGTGACGCTCGTCCTCGGTTTAGATTGTAACCTAGTGGTTCAGCTGAACAGCTTCTGTTTGATTTGTGACTCGTCTCTATTCGAGGAAGCCCAAACGGGATTTAGCTGACATTAGGTGACGGCGTGAACTTGGTAATGGTGATCATTCGCATGCCTCATCATCGACAGGAGGTGCTGCAGGGGCACCAGCTTGGGGTGGCAGGTTTCGCTGTCGTGGTGGTGAGTAATTCCCGAGCTTTTAATAATATGCCATTCACTGCCATTCAAGGCAAGCGAGCATTAACTGGAAATGAATGAAATGTTGTCAGAATGGAAAGGGGAATGGACTGAACCCAGAGTTTTCCAATATAGCAAGAGTATCAAAGCAGGCAGGGAATCAAATGTTAGTTTGTTCTAATTTGCATCGTTTTTGAAATAATTAATTTTATTACATTTTGGTATATGGAATATCAGACTTAAACATAAATATGATATCGATACAGTACCTGTTTCATATCTGCTTTGAAATATCTATTAAGGACCTAAGCTAATTTTGATATTGGCAACATGAATCTTTCTCTTTGATAAATTAAGTAATAAAAGCATGGTTCATTAAACATAGTGATTTTTATTATACTGACACGACTTCCTAAGCATTAGCGAATGCTGCCGCTTTCGGCTTTGCCAATGTCGCTAAATATCTTTAAATGTGAGCATGTCAAAAATAACTTGCAAGCATTTTTTAATCTAAACCTCCCTGCATATTAATAAATGCAAAATAAATGAATAAGCAAGCAAATATAACGATCTAATAAACAGGTCAAATCTTTAATTAGTAAATGAAAGTTACACTTTAGTAGCTATGAGTTTGTCGTTTTAATGTAACAGAAAAATACTGGAGAGGAACGTGCAACCAGCACTGTGATTACTGCTTTCTCTGGTCTTGGCTGCAGTAGGGCATGTAACTTGGTGGCTCTCTGAGTAACAGCAAAGCCTTTTGGGATGTGGTTTATGTGACTTGGCGTCTTTAAATTGCCCTCGGGTGTGATTTTGCGTGTGTAAGTGCATACCCTGTGATAGACTGCCAGGGTGTTCCATGCATTGGACCCAGTGCATTCTGGGATAGGCCCCAGAGTCACCATGACCTGTACTGGATAGGCAATTGTGGAAGATGGTTGAATCAAAGGCATCATTACTGGAGTTTATGTTTAGGTGCCATGTCATGTGGATGTTCTTTGAGAATGCAAGGGCCCAGATTTTTGTCCAAACCAGGTTTGAACTGTATGTAACCAAGTGCATGACTAGAACACAGGAAGTGATTTTTCTACTGGTTGGGTCTGGAACAAACTGATTGGGTAGAATTTTACTGTGTATTTCAGGCCATTTAACATGAGATGGTGACGTTTGAATGACTCTCAAAATGAGCCACCTGTATCAGGAGTTAACTTTCAGATCAGGCTTACGGAGAATAATGCACTCAGGGAGGGCACATCCCTACATGTGCTTTTTTGTAAATATATATAATTGAATATTTTACATATTTCTAAAGTTATTAAAGCTACAGGTTTCTGTGTCACGCGTGAGTTATGTAATAGGGCTTCCATCTAAAAATTATGTCGCATTAGTTTGAGTTTGACTTAGCTGACTATGAACTAATGCTTTAGACCTAATATGCAAAGTGAAACCTAGTTTTGTCAAAGCTGTGTGTTGCACTTTAACTGCACACTGCCTATCCGCTTCTTTATTACGCTTTATGTTTGGATGGAAGATCTCCCAGAAAATCAAGCCGTTCTGTGTTGTTTTCCTTCTCTTCCTGACGTGTCCTGTCCTGTAAATTCACACTTCGTGCCTCCTGGTGCTTTTATCTCCACCCCTCGCCGCTCCAGTGGACCTCATGCGGCTGTCCTGTTGTTGCAGAAGGAGAGCGTGGAGGGCGTGTCACGCGTACGGGTCGCCTGCTGGACTGTCGCTCCTGCGGTGGAGAGGGTGTCCTGCCTGGTTAGCCGCTCCGTCATCGAGCCGCCCAAGGTCAGTGAAGCTGCTTGCAGCCGCCATCGTATGGGCCTTTTTTACTGGGCGCGTAACTGGGTCACTCTTAATTACTGTAAAATGATTACCCCCTTGCCCTTGTTCACTGCAATAAATGTAAGCCGGTATCTCTGCAGGGGGGGCAGCCACAAACAGGCAGAACCCAGCAACGTTGTGATCCCCCTGACGTGGGGGTGTACAGTCACTCGATAACAGAGTCTCGTGGGGCAAGGCCATCCGTGAATGTGTGCGTATGTGAAAAGAAAGGCTGTGATGGCGTGAGCAGCCAGGGTGGGGTGCCAGCCGTCTCACGTGAGCCGGGGGTGCGAGGCTGACGTCACCGCCGGGGGTGCGGTTGCTAAGGTGTGGTGCGGGGCCGTCGCCGGTAACGGAGCCGAGAGCTGACGACGAGCGAGCGTCTGCACGATAATCCCTCAAGGTGGCTAGAGTAAGCCTTCCAGAACAAATCGGAGGGAGGGAGGCAGGGACGGATAGCGTCGCGGAGGGGAAACAAGCAGCCCCACTGTGAACTCGCATTCTCTTACTGTCACACCTTGAGGCTGCAACCGGACGAGACCATGGAGGAATCGCTGGCTGTTAGAGAGACACGGCGCACTCCCGCCCTTCCAGAGAGGGGGCGCTGTAAGCACCTGCGAGCGCTCTCCCGGCAGGGAACAGTACGCTCTCACAAGGGCGCTCATGTCTTCACATCAGACTCTCAAGTGCTGGCAACACAGCACCTAAAACGCAGACGTGCTTTGCCCCGATTACTTGGGCGTAAATTGATTGGTATACTAAGCCTTATGGGTAGTTTGGCAGCGTCGGTCTCCAAATGGATGTGAGCCGTAGGGGTGCTGGCGTGAGATCTCCTGTTCGGATTAAAGATCGTAGGCCGGTTACGCGGCGAGGCTGAGACACAGCTGCCAAGGCAGCGCTGCACTCATGGGACTGGGGGGGCAGGGGGACAGCGTTTTTATTGTTATTGTCGTCCGCCTCACAGTGGCTCGGCCCGGGCCCAGTGGCCGAGTTCGTGGCCGCATGGGGAAGGGATGACAGCTCGGTTAGGGGCCCTGAGGAAGGAGGAGAGCGAGGCAGCGGCAGCGAGCGCTGGCGAGGCGCAGCACACACGCAAGGCTGCGACGGACACCCAGCACTTAGCCTGCTTCTCGTCGCCATGGAAACCACATTTTTCCCCCCAGCCTGCATCATCATAGCCATTCTCTCTCTCTCTCTCTCTCTCTCTCTCTCTCTCTCTCTCTCTCGCTCTCACTCTCTCCCTCCCTTTTTCTCACAGACACACACACGCACACACACATTCTCTCTACCTCTCTCCCTTGTTCTCCTTCTGTGGTGCTCACTCACACATACAGAGGACACGTGTGCAAACACACTATTTTTTCATAGATAGCAGTGTTCACTCGTTTCATGAGTTCTCATACGCCTGTGTTCATAGGCATACTGATGCAGAGAGGTGTGGGAATTTGCTTCACTCCCAGTAGGTAAGGATCACCTCAAGTGCACACACACACACACACACACACGTGCGGATGTCTCTGCGCCCCTTTCTGCTCCAGCATGCCAGCTCTACCCTGCATTTTTTGTCACTTAAACATGGCACCCAGGCTCCGTGATGATGATGCAATCCCCGCTGCTATCCCACCTCCCTGCTCCTTCTCTGCCTGCTCCATCCCGTCTCCCTGCCCCCCTGCTCCTTCTCTGCCTGCTCCATTCCGTCTCCCTGCCTCCGCTCTCTCTGCCTCCTTGCCTCCTGTCCCTCCCCACCACTGCCTCCCCTACTCCATTCTCTCGCCATCTGCTTCCTCTGTTCCCACTCACCTTCTCGCCAGCCTGCCCTGCACCTCCACTCTCATCAGCTCCATATTGCTGCGCTCCCTCTCCCGGAGCTGCCTCCCTCCCCTCCCCAGTCCTTCTCCTGCCTGCCCCTCTTCTCCCCCCTCTGCTCCTCCTTTGTATCCCTCTCCTTAGCCTCCCTATCATTACCCTGTCAGCAGGATGTGCTGCCTTTGGTGGAGCAGCTGTACCCCAGCTAAACCACTTATAAATAGGGAGACGTGGCTGCCCCCCCCCCCCTTTATGTTAGCGGGTACGGGGGGACTTGGTTCTGCAATTAAGCGCTACCGCTGTAGATCACACGGCCAATGGGAAAGTGAGCAGCCCGGATTTACACGGAGTGATACACAGAGCAGGAGTAAACAGGCGCAAACAATGGCACTGCTAGGGCAGCCTTTAAATGGTGCAGCGCCCTCAGTCAGGGTGGCAGGGACACAGGCTGACCAGTGCGGCTATTAGACGCCGTCGCGGCTTCAGAAGAAACACTGGGTTAAAAGGGTGGCCGTCATTGCTCAAGAGCATGACTGCTTCTTCTTTAAGCCTGCCATCACTTCCTTTTGCCATATAAGGGCATTTGTCCTGTCAGGTGACCTGAGAGTCAGCATGTGAGAGAATGCACAGAAATTCCAGAAGAAAAACCATGTTCTGTTCCGCAGGTTGTACATTTAATGTGTGTGTGTGTGTTAAGGGTTTTTTATTGTTTTCATAGCAGAACACCAGGCCAGTGCAGGTTTCATATCAGACAGGCTGTCGGAGCGTAATGTACATGGATGTGTTAGGAAAACAGATGTGGCATCCGGCCTTCTCCCGAGTCGCTGAAATCCTCAAACAGCATTTCAGTGTAAAATGTTTGTTTGCCAGAGAGGGTCTAAGGTATTTACATCTTTTCCCAAATAAATAAGCACATATTGACATCACAGCTCCATATATTTACTGTAATTTATTGATAACCTTTTTAAAGCACACGGATTTCTATAAAAAGATGGACTTAGTCATGGCTGAAAATTTAACAATGGAATTTGTTCACTTGATAATCCACAGTAAGGAAAGATGCAAGACTTATTGATAAAGTATATGATCTGCACTTAATAAAAGTGACAAGCTACACCTTTGGGATGGTTGTAGCGTTTTAGGAATCACTACCCTGTCAGTCCAGAGTTTCATATTTCAGTATTATTGCACATTGCATCTCTTCCGTGTCAGTGGTATATTGAATGTATTCAATCTTTTGAGGTGGTAGCCTAAGAAAAAGAATTATTTGACACGGTTGCCCCCTGTATGGAGATAATGTTGCAGGGTATAGATATAAGTTCAAAAGGCAATAGATGAGTCTGCAAAATATCAGTGCCCTCTTTGGATATTAATTTCAGCCCCCGCCCCGTGCCTTTTCCGTAATCGTTTACCCAGTGCAGAGTCACTACGATCCTTCATCCTATTCCTGGCAAAACAGGGGCCGAAGGGAGGGGCATCTAGACAGGACATCAGCCTGCCCCAAGACACGGATCGTCATTTCATCCCGATTCATACCTCACCTCAGAATGTGAAAGGCAAATCAACAAAACTGATTAATGCACTTCTATAAGCAAAAGCAGAGTCACGCGATGCCACCAAACGAGGCAGGTCCCATCACCCAGTGCCTCGGAGCCTTTCGCTCCCTTTGCCTGTAATCAGCATCGATGAGCTGGACTTTGATGTCTTTTCTCTTGATGTCTGTGTTACATGCAGGCCCGTAGCTAGAAGTTCTGGACCCCTGACAAAATGTTTCCTTGGGCCCCCCACTTGGGTTTGCACTTTCAGTCGAAGAAATACAGCTCTTCCGAGCGGGAGGGAGCAGGAGGGAGGGGTCTTCCTCAGTAGATTTTGGGGAGTGGCTCCTAGTGGTAGGGTCTGGAAAGTGCTGGGGCCCCTGATTCTGGGGTTAGGGTACAATAGGCAGACCATTGAGGGTACAGCCCCAGTGGCAAGTAATTGTACCCTCAACAGTACAAATTGGCACTTTTTTTACCGACAGTGTGGTTACGTGCCGTCAGTCGACGTGGACTAAAGATAAGTTTAGACTAAAAAGAAGTTTAAGTAAAATTATGTTTCATTATCTTAGAGGCATATTTGTTTTCACATTTTGTCCGTTTTTATAATTTGTGTAATCCAAATTGTTACTTGCTGAAATACATATAAAGAAGTGCAGCACTATGTTGAGGAATTGGAAGGAGGTGATGCGCTATGGCACAGCTAGAGCAGTAAGAGAGGCTGTATATCACTGCAGCGTGTGCTCAGCGAGCTGCACTAGGGGGTCTGCAGCCCTAAAGCTGTACTGTGCCTTTAAGAAAATCTGTCAGTGCCCACCCTCAGCCCCTCACTGTAAAGAGGTGATGCGCTATGGCACAGCTAGAGCAGTAAGAGAGGCTGTATATCACTGCAGCGTGTGCTCAGCGAGCTGCAC
>JAODLC010000042.1:6804407-6815406 GCA_026781145.1 Hippopotamyrus pictus | reverse complement strand
TTAAGAAAATCTGTCAGTGCCCACCCTCAGCCCCTCACTGTAAAGAGGTGATGCGCTATGGCACAGCTAGAGCAGTATGTGAGGCTGTATATCACTGCAGCATGTGCTCAGCGAGCTGCACTAGGTGGTCTGCAGAGCTAGCGGTGTACTGTGCCTTTAAGAAAACCTGTCAGTGCCCGCCCTCAGACCTCACTGGCTTAGGCTGTCTTTCTGAAGAGGTGAGCTCTCACTTGCATCTTTCTTTCATTATCGCCCCCCCCCCTCCCCCCACCTCAGATTTTTCACTTGCGAAACCTACGTAAGTTACAGGAATAGAATGGCGCGATAATGAGTAGAGTTACCCTTGCATATAATTAATGGCGGCTGAGCCTGTGCTTTCTGGCCCCAGGTATGTCTGGGCAGGTGCAACCCGCATGCTCAGCGGAGGGCCTGCCGTGTGACCCAGCACAGGAGTGCCGATATTGGTCATCCTGCTTTGTGACAGATACCTGGAGTCATTTCCTGTGTGACATCGCTTCCTATGTCACATGAAATCCATGCAGTGAGCCCCTCACCGTTTACCCAATCTCCACTGTGGAAGGAGACCATCACGTCCATTCTGCATATTAATGCCAGAGTACTGAATATCGCGGAACTAAATTCTGTAGGATTGACCTCTTTATGACATGATTTTGTTAAAAAAAACATCAGACTCATTTCATTTGTTTGAGATTGTAATGTAACATGGACTCATTCTCACTCAGTGTAAACATTCCCATCTTTATATTACGATATCGCAGCGGATTGTGAACAGTGCCACTGGACGCGGTTCGGGGACTATGATGGGGACATCGAGTGGGTTTACTGTGGCCTGGAGCCTCGTGGGGGTTCTTCTGAGGACTTGAGCCCCTCCGGGTTGATTGGGGCTATGGATCACAGGCTGTGAGAATCGCCCCCGGGGCAGCGAGGTTTATGCGTGACGTCTCCCAGCGCCCCGGTTTACCAAGGAACTCGCGACCACAAAATGGCTGGTTCCCTAATTGCTTCCTGGGTTTGGAAGACAGAAGAACCAACGCTAAGAAGGCCTACGGTGATGCTCTGCAGCTCCGGGGAAGCGTGGCCCCTTTAAGAAGAGCTGATGAGCTGCTTAGTGCCTCTGCTGCTGATGACAGTGCTGCCAGTTGATTGGACGTGGCCGTCAGGGCTGCGGCGCTGGAGGGATGCTGCTTCATCTCCCGTCTCCCTCACCCTCTCCCTCATTTCTCCTGCTCTCTCCCCCTCTCTCGCTCGCTCGCCCGCATCTCTCCGTGTGATCGGCAACTAGGGCAAGCGAGCAAAGCCGGCAGGCGACCCAGAGCGCATCGAGGAAGGAAGCAGCGGCGGAGAGTGAAGAGGAAAGGCAGCAGAGAAAAGAGGAGAAGCAAGCATCTTAAACCTAAAGCAAGCAGGGACAAATACAGAAGGAGATTTCAAGAAAGGATTGAGATTTTTTTTTATCTATATATCCATTTATATATATATATACACAGATATATATGTATATATACATTTCTACACACACGCACATAGTTATTTATCTATTCGTATATACATTTCTTTGTATGTGTTCTTGTCTGTTTATATAGATATTTTTTTATGTATGTGCGCGTGTAAATATATATGTACATATACATATATATGTGTATATATAAGTATATCTATGTATTTATATAGATACCACTGTGAAAAGAGCGTGGCTGGAGATTTCTACCATCAGGGCTGGTCTCTGATTTTGTGATCCATACTTAATATTTTCAGTATATATTTTTTTCTTTGCGTCAAGGAAAAGACAAGCGCCTTCCTCTTTTTTCGAAGCGCTGCTTCCCCCCTTCATTCATTCGCAGCGCATGAGGAAATTACTGGGATATTAGGGGAGAATCCGCCAGATCCGTCTGAGCAGCGCCGTCACCGGTGGACTGACAGCGCCGTGCTCCCGCAGCGGCAACAGCGCAGAGAGCCGAGCCGAGCCGAACCCAGCAGCCAGCCAGCATGCACAAGCACCACCACTGCTGCAAGTGCCCAGAATGCTACGAGGTGACCCGCATGGCCGCCCTGCGCCGCATGGACCCCCCGACGTACGGCGACTGGCAGCCGGAGCCCTATGGATACCCGGCCGGGTACGGCGGCGGGCAGACGCTGCCTCCCCAGACCCCGGGAGGAGGGGGCGGCGTGGGCGGGAGCGGCACACTCGGGAGAAGCAAGGGCAAAGCCATGTCTGCCGGGGGCCCCGGGGGCCCCAACTCCAAGGGCCAGTCCAAGGGCGGCCCCAAAGTGAACGGCGACGGCTCAGGCGGCCAAGGAGGATGGTGGCCAGAGTGCACCTGCTCCGGGCGAGAGTGGTACGACCAGGTAAGGAGCCTGCGGCGCGGGCCTGTCAGCGGGGCACCGGGAGGTGGCCGACACCCTCGCCCCAAAGCTGTCAGTCACGCGTGAGGTTTATCGCTGCCCCTCATACGGGGAAGAGGCACGGTCATATTTATGGGACTGCTTATCTTCCCAAGTCAAGGCTGACTGGACACGCTGATCGCTCCGTCTGCAGTAGCCATTCTCATTACCTTTTCTTATACCAGGTCTTCCAGATATTTGTTTATCATCCAGCGGCGTTTATCGTACGTTAACTCTCATATCTATCCACCGGTAGCCCTGATACGCCAGACACCTGAATGCACACACATGCACCCCGCAGTTACTGAAAAAAATTCATATGCCAGTTTATTTCTGATATTTGTTCTGCATACTAATCTTGTTCGGTGTTCATATTTAGGATGATGTTATTTGTGACTTTCATGTACAGATAGATCGAGCTTGATTGCTAGGCAGTCAGCATCATTATGTAAAGCCATCATTTTTCGGTCATTTTCTCCATTCTCTTGATCCTCGGTGATGATTTTCTTAACAATATAGTCGCGAAAGGGGCAGTCTCTCATCTGATGTGTGTGCCGTAAAGACAGAGATGGTGCAGTGGAATAGAATGCTTTTCAGATACATGTAGCAACTATGAGCCGCGTGAGACAATGTCTTGTAATTATCGTGCGAGTCAGTGTTTTTATTCCTAAGCAGGGAGTGAGGGCTGGTGAAACGATGTACAGGTGGAGAAGCCCCTTAAATGTAATAGGAATCATATAATTCATTACATTAGATAAATACAGACGTTCCGTTTTTGTTTATCTATTCCTCGCGTCTCTGCAGACACTTGGGCTCCACACCAAAGCTGGCCTCTGAAGCTTTGAGGTGTGTGCTGGCTTGCCTGCCTGTCTGTGTGTGCGCGTGTGTACCGTCAGGAGGTGGCTGAGGGGGAGGGGTGCTCTCGATGTACGAAATGGCAGAGGGCTCCTGGGCGTGTTTGCATCTGCGATATATGTGCTGCTCCAGCTTCTCCCTGGGAGCACTGGAGCAAAATGGAGACTGAAATCACACCGGTAGCGTTTCAGATCGGCAAAGGCGGGCATGTCTCACACGGCGCCATCAACGCAACCTTGCTGTCCCGGGCAAACGAATGCCGGCCGATGGATTCTGCCGTCAGGTGGCTCTCCGTGTGGGAACGGCTCCGGTTTGCGGGAGCCGTCGCCCAGCGTCGCCCGCGTGCCCCTCCGGGCGTCCGCTTCGAGATAAACGAGCCGCGACGCACACAGCGGCACCGAGGGGAATGGTGTGCGCCGTGGAACTATATGATTTGTGCCAAAGTGTTTCTGAAGATGAAGCAGAGGATGAAGGCAGCGTGCGAGAGGGGTTTGGGAGTCACGTAAGAAGCAGGCGCGCGGCGTGGTGCACGGGGACGGTCAGAGCGCTGTGGCAGTGCGGCAGGCTTCTGTCCCGCAGTCTGGATGCTATATGGACGGCTGCAGAGCATACAGGACACCTTTAACCCCTTCATCTCCAGCCCCTCATGTCATGCTCCATAGCTTAGAGCTAAGCAGAAGCCTTGTCTGTCTCCAATTCAAATCGCCTAGGTCGTAGTTTGAGCTAATTACCATATTATTATTACGAGAGCTCAGTGAGTTAAAAACTTTTCTGCAGGAGATTTTAGCTCGAAGAAACTTGTGGTTCTTCATTACGGGAGTGTTCACGCTAGCTTCTGAGAAATCCCGAAAAAAATGACGGTACTTTAGTAATGTAACAGATCGTTTCCTTTCACAGCGGAAATAATTTTTTATAGATATGCTAATATGAATTTTATACAATGCCTGGGCCTAATTATTATGTAAATTAATTTTAAGAAATGTGTGTGTATGTGTGCGTGTGTGTGTGTGTGTGTTATATATGGTTTATGTATAAACCATATATAAATACACAATGCATTTTATATATGTGTGGGTATACACATACACACACAAAGACATATGTTTTACATTTAAAGGAAATCTTGATATATGTACACCTTAAACTGAGCTCTGACTCTTTATTCCATGAAAATATTGCCCTTTGACGGCACCAAGGTACATTTCTGTGCCAATCTGTGTTTGAGGTCTGCAGTGTCAACAGTGCCACACACGTTCCTAATTGTCGTCAAAATTGTCATCAGCGTTTTAAAGCTACATTTATATGTACGATTCGTAAATCGGCGCTGTGGATGACGGTGAAAATGCTTCTGGAATCTGCAGGTCTTAACCCGTTTACCTTGAAACAAGAAAGTGTTTATTATGCGAAAAACAGTAAATAATAATTATTTCTTTATTACAAAGAAAATACCAAATGTCGGTGGTATCTCGTTAACACTGAATTATATTTTGTATCAATTAGAATATAGATTACATTTTTATCACTGAATGTACTGCGGTCTTGGGTGTATATAAACCAACATTACACTGGTGTTCTGTATTATCTATGCGTTCAAAAATATCTATAGGGCATGAAGTTCTTAAAGTTATAGGAAACATAATCTACCTTTGAAGCAGAGCTGCATATTTTTTTTCTGTGTGCCTCATTCATTTCATGTTGGGCGTAATTCTGGATCCCTGAAATGCAAAAATGAAGCCGCGCGTGTAAACATGGCTTGCGAGATGTCTCTACCCCTCATGGGCTCGCTGACCGTTCAGCTCACTCTGATCCAGAGCAGAGCACCATTACCGCTGCTCATCTGCTTCGGCTGCGCACACACAACCTCGCAGGCCATTGCGAAAAGAAAATAATGAAGCAGGATCATAGACAGAGTCAGGCGGCATTAATTAAGAACAGACGGGTGGATAGTGAGGAAGCCTATATCCATCACGGACATGATAGCGGCTTTAAAACCTCACTACTGATGCGTCACCTTGACCAATGAGCCTCCACCTTTCCTCCACCCTTCCTCAGCATTACTCCTGCTATCTGCATGGCATTTCATACGTTTTAACTTCTGTAAGTTTCCTTCTACGCTGGCACCCATTTTTTTCCAGCAGTTTTGCATTTTCTGAAAATGGATACACAGTAACATAAACAATGTTTCCTGCTCGTGTCTTTGTATCGAGCAGTCCAGCGCTAGTGCCCGTGTGGTGGGCACCAAAGACGTTTTTGGCATTACTCGCCCATATTCCTGGCACTGTTCCCTGCAATATTCTAGCTACCAAGGGCAAGCTTTTCAATAGCTGCTCTTAAACAGTAGCGACGTTATAAGTTAATATCTCATGTTTATTTAGTATGTGCTTTTACCAACATGCAAGTTTGGTATTTTAGCTGTTACTTGAGTGGATTTAAACAATGGCCGGTGTCTGAAAATACTTTTACAAGCAACTTTGCCTTAGCCAGCCACTAACAATGGTGCTTTTGTAACACATTATAAAATGAATGGGCAATCATTTTGCCAAAACAAAGAAAACCCAATTAAAAGTCACACTCAAGCCACTGCCAATGAAAAGCCATTGTAACAACATTTAGATGCTTAGTATATATTTATACACACTTGCATGCATAACATACTTCGAGATTTTATACTTTATATGAATGGTTTATAACGCATTTAACACATATTTTAATGGTTTCCTACTAAAAATGAGCCCCCGGTTTTATGCTGCTTCTTGTAGTGATATTCCTAATGCTCATGTAAGCTCTGGTGAAAATATGCCTTTGGTCAGAAGTGATGTATTATGCAGATTCTTTGTTTAGAGACATCCCATAATAACCTACACAGAGCAACACCTATACCGATCTATCCACCTCATCATGGCTGATCCTGGGCCGGGCGGGAGGAACAGCTTCAGCGTGCCGGTGATTGGGGGTGCTCGCCCCAGGTGCGGGTGTGCTTCGGTGAAGCCAGCTTTCGGGCGGATGCAGGAGTGGGTACATGCGCACGCATCTGATTGGAGGCGCCTGGGAGACGGGGCGTGGGCTGTCACTTCTGGGAGGGGCTGGAGATTAATGTAATGAGATGGGGGCATGGAAAGGGGGGGCAGAGGCCAGAGGGCGGACATGCCACACTCGTGCTGGGGGGTTGGGGGCCGGGGGAGAGGCCTGGAGGGGGGAGGTGGGAGCGGAGCTCGATTGGAGAGCATGTCAGCAAGCTGGCGGGCGCAGTGCAGTGCAGTGCCCAGGAGAACTCCCCCAGGGTGGCAGCATGGTAAACACACCAGGAGCACGGGCTCGCTGGGGGTGATGTCATGCCAGGGCCTGTGTGAGACTGGGGGAGGGAAATAAAAGGGAAGCGCAGAGTGAGGAGCTGAGGTAACCCCCCCCTCCCCACCGCCGTCGCTCCTCTGGCAAAACGGCCATCATCCAGAACCTGAAGACGGGCTGACGCTCATTTATGAGGCAGGGTGGATTTTCACATCCGCCACCCAAGCCTGGGATATAAACACTCCTGTGCATTTATACATTTATGTGTTTGGAGGGGATGACAACAGGGTTCATATTTGCAGTATGTATGTGTGTATTTGCGGATTTATCTACACATAGGATAAAATTCGCAGAGTGCTTCCTTTGTTTGGAAATGCCCGTAGGAGACATCCAGTAAATCTTTATTCCAACTTAAATCAGCAGTCATTCAGTGAAAACCAAATGGATTTTTGTAATTATTAGAAATCTAATACTTTCACTGTCGTGGTTACAAAGTCTGCAAACCCTTCAATTAATACTGGCATCATAACCTCCTGTCACTTATACTGCACAGTATTTCCGTAGCATTGGTCCCAGGCTTTGAATGGGCCGCACCACGACATTCTCCTTTTGGTGGTTGATTTGGTCATTTGAAATTTCTTTTCAGCTTCAGGTCTTTTTGCAAACGCAAGCATGTTTCCCTCTGAAAAATCCCCGAATTTCCAGGCGTTCGTTTCCCCTCCCACTCCTTACCAAAACCTGGGCCACGCTGCTGAGCCGAAACAGCCCCACAATGCAACTGTGATCGACAGCCGGTGTTGCGTTTCGTAGAATGTTGCTTCCGCCTTGGCTTGGGATTGTCATGAGTATGCAAATGAGCAGTTAAAAAGCGGGAGTGACCAGCCTCTGCTGCAGTGTTGCACATTGCCTTTAAAGCTGATGCTGGCCTTCCTGCAGCCTCTCTGATGAGCTTCTTCCCCGGACAGTCATCCATCTTAAAGGGACAGCGTCATCTAGGTGTGGGTCTGTCGGGGCCATATTTCCTTCACTTCTTGATTATGGTCTTCACTGCACTCCGTGGTGTATTTATGGCCTTCAGGATCTTTTTATAACCCTCTCCTGATTGGTACCTTTCAACAATAACACCCCGAAGGTCTTTTGTTAGCTGCTTGTTGCTCGTGGCTGCCTCCACAAACTGACGTACGCTAACATTGAGGGCAATTCTACTGGTTTTATTTTGATCTAATCAGAATCACTTCAGGTATTGTCTAGGAAATTAGCTTTATAGAAGATGTGCTTTCAGCATGGCATGATGGTTCCCTTGGTAGGACGGCTGCCTGGAATCTCTAGTGTTGGTGGCTGCCTGTATTTCGGGATGGTGAATGTGTGTGTGTGTCCTGTGCAACCTGGGACAGGTCCCCAGTGCACCTCTGTCTAGGTTAAGCAGGTGGGGGTTGGATGGATGGATGGATGGATGGATGGATCGATGGATGACTTGCATTAGTCATGGGGTTGTGTGCATTTATCAGACCAAAATGTTTCATTGTTCTTTCCCCATTTTTTCCTTTTCAGAAATGAAACAATGTTTTTTCTGTGATTATATAGGTTAATGTGTCGAATGAAAGTGATTTAATGTGTTTTCATTTTGGGCCACGAGGTACTGCAGCCTGCAGACTAGGATGCGTAGATTTTTATCTCCACCATATACTTGATTTATGTTCATCGTCATGAGTGACAGGCAGATATATGTTAGCATTAAGCTGTGCTTAGCTCTGTGTGATGGCTGGGCCTCCCGCCCATGAACCCTGCCTAATGCCCTGTGCATTCTGGGAGAGGCTTCCAGATTGCCCTGACCCCAGCTGGAGCAGCAGTTATTGAAAACTGATAAATGGGTGAAGGCATTTCTCTGCCAGTAAGAGCTTCGGGTCCCTTGTGCTGGGAGGTTCTGCGCTAGTCAATACCCTGAAACCAGAAACACTGGGAACGCAGAAGCATGATTACAGATGCATTAATGGGACAGAACAGAGCAGCGTAGGAAACACGCCGCGTATTTCATTACTGCGTTTCCGCTGCTCTGTGCTGGCCCTCCCTGCTCTGCCCACCCCACCCGCGTCGCTTAAAGGAACAGCGACATCATGGAGTACGGGGAAGGACTGGATGCTGATGCCTTAAAAGGATTCTGACTGAGACTTTGAGGACCATCTGCTTCCAATTATGAAAATAATCACAGCATCCTCCTCCTTTCGGCGTACGGCAAGCGACGGACAGACAGATTCCCCCCCGACTCCCCCTGTTTGTAGCAGTCACTGCGCTTATTTGTATTTGTGATCAAAGTATTTCCATAGGGAACGTCTGCCACCTGTTTGCAGAAGGATGATTTGCGTTTTTGGGTTGCATACTTTAACGATGTATATTATTTACTATTTTCATTAAATGTGTATTAATTCATAAATTGTATTTATGCATAAATCTGGTGCGCACTGTAAAACCATATGGGTACTGAAGAATACTATATATATATATATATATATATATATATATATATTATTCAAATTATTGAGCTGCAAATGTTAGTACATGTGAGCCTGGAGTCAAAGTTTTGATCAGGGGAATTTCACCATAAAATAGTTTTCCTTTCATCATCACCATTAAAGAAAAATGAACAGCTTGTCGATTTTTCAAAGGCATTTTATATGCCTGCATCACCATCTTAAGCTCTTTGCACCGTGTTCCTCCTAAGTACCAAGCTCGTGGATATCTTAAAGCTGCTCATCCTGCTCATTCTAGCACTGGAAATAGTAGCACACACCAAACATTAAGGCGCTGTGGACAGGAAAGTGGCATCAGATGGGAGTATGGCAGCTAATTTTAGGAAGCTGACAAACAATGGGAGCTGTGTTCTGTGGTAGGGAATGAAAACAATCGTTTCATTGGTATATGAAAAGGAAATGCGATATGTGTTATAGATTCCTGGGAATGATGCACGAATAGGTCCGATTACCGCAAACTGACTCTGACGAACTGCTGCTGCTATTCTCATGTCATGTTGTGTGACTGATAGTGCCATAGACACCTACTCTCACATGACTGGCATCTGCATATTAACAGTATAATTGTATTGAATAGAAAGACGCTTAAAAACACACAGTGCGGTATTTTTTTGTTTTTGCTTTTGATGCTTACTGCTAAATTGTTGTTGAACCAATAAATTCAATAGATTCCCGATAAAATATATATTTTATATAGCAGGTTGTAGGGTTGAACCATAAAGAGTACTGTAATGCTGCGGTTGCTGCAGGGTGTGACAGAGTTTATCATCAGTAACTGTAATCATGTAAATATAACTGTATAACTGTTAGCTGTGTGTCTCTCAATGTATTACGGTTAGTTGATCTAAAACAGAGTTCCCCAGAATCCAGTTTCGGAGGGACAGAATCCAACACGGTGTGCAGATTTCCCTATTCAAACACATGTTAGTCAGGGAATTACCAGGTTTGGTATGTGTGTTTGAACTGGAAAATCTGCAAACTGTGTTGGATTCTGGCCCTCCAGGACCGGATTTGGGGAATCGATCTAATATGTTGAATACAACTTGTGATGTTTTCTCATGGGCGTTTTATTTGGCTGCTATGTCATGAAGTAGAAGTTGACCCCGGGTGTTGACCCCAGCAGCATTCTCGGTGACCGTTTCAATTTCCATGTCCGGAAATTCACATTCCGTCAGCTTGACACATGCTGACAGGCTGTTAGATGACTGTGTCCATCCCGCTTCCGCAGTGTCCCGTTGTCAGAGCTCATGTCAACCGTTTGCAAGCGGCTCACCTGAAACAACACGTCCTCACCTGTCCTTCCAGCCCTGGGGGGGGTGGGGGTCTGATGGGCAGGGCCTGATAATTTTGTTGCCGCTTTGCGTGGCTTTCGCTTGGATTTTTGACCACAGTTGCCACTGGCCTGGAAATGGAAACTCGCTGTGCAAAGAGGCCCCCGATTCGGGGACTGATGCGCTGTCTTTTGTCATTAGATGGAGAGTGGGTTTATCGCTAAGCAACAGAATGCGGTCACTCTGCAAAACGGTCCAAGCGTCAAGCCTATTGTTTTATTCAGAGGCTCATTATCATGGCAATAGTAATACAATTGAAAATGAACAGTTTTGCATTACAAAAGGCTTTTGAAATGTGTTTTTTATAGACATATAACATTAAGTTAGTCATGTAGCCCCAGTTTATTGAGAAGGTAATTAACCAGAAATTGCATGGGATATTTAACTATCACTTTGCTTACTGTTTCTTTGCTTGTAAAGATGTCTTACTTGACCTTTGACCAGCTTGTCATGCAATGTTTTAGGATTCCTATCATTGAGAACATAAAGAAGTAATTCCCTGAGGAATAAAGGGTTTTTGGCTGCGATGGGCTGGCCCCCCATCCAGGGTTGTTCCCTGCCTCGTGCCCGTTGCTTCCGGGATAGGCTCCGGAC
>JAODLC010000042.1:6750253-6765809 GCA_026781145.1 Hippopotamyrus pictus | reverse complement strand
CAGTGGTAGGCCTGTGCTGAGGCCTGGGGTAAGTTTACTGTGCAGTCAGTGGTAGGCCTGTGCTGAGGCCTGGGGTAAGTTTACTGTGCAGTCAGTGGTAGGCCTGTGCTGAGGCCTGGGGTAAGTTTACTGTGCAGTCAGTGGTAGGCCTGTGCTGAGGCCTGGGGTACGCTTACTGTGCAGTCAGTGGTAGGCCTGTGGAACACTTACAATAGGGCTGCATATCATCACAGTGTGGCTTACAGGGGCTGCTGTGCGTGGTGTCTTACGCATCCTCTGAATGGTTTGAGGTTTAAGGGCAAAGTGTATTGAATAAGGTGAATTAACAATGGGAGCCAGTGCAGCCCTGCTAGCCTGCTTTGCTTGGATTTGTGTCCCACCATCAATGACCGGGCAATTCCTAACGCTGCCAGGTGTAATGCAGAGGGTTTTCGCTTTAAACAGGATGAAGGGCCGTTATACTGGCGTTGGTCGTGGCAGAGAAATCAAGAATGTCATGAATGAATTGCCTTCATTTTGCAAAACTGCTTTTGGTGTTTTTGTCGACTTCTCAGAAGTGAACTTCAAAGTGCCGTTGCAAAATGAATGTGAACCTATTTACATGGGATGACTGAAACAGTGGCACATTTAAACATTTAAAATATAGTTGCAAACCTTAAAAAAGGCTTAGACTGACATGTTTGGGAGTGAAATACACATTTTTGTCTGCCAGCTCTCTGTTACCTTTAATAAAATGCACATGCCCAAACAAGAAGGTCCAGTCAGATTAAGGAAATGTGCTTTAGACATGTAGGTCTGCTCAGGTTAAATAATCAGCCTTTGTTTGAGAGGCTGTTCTTGCTTTCTGCTGCATGAGATAGCTGTAGTGTCCTTGGGGGACCAGGAGCGAGCCAGTGGTGTAATTGGTAGGCATGTGTAATAGGGCTGGGACCATTTATCGATTTTACATGCATTATCAATAAGTAACGGCTATAAATGTTTTGTGCAGTATCCTGTTATCTGAGAACTCTGGTCTAGGTTTAACATAATACACACGTCCACAGTGTATGTACTGCTGGTGTAAACTGGCTATGAAATGCCTTCGAAGTGTATTTTGATATGTCTGGGAACCAGAAAAGGATCTATTTGCAAACAGTGGCAGTCGAGTTTTCCCTTTTCAGGCAACATAAACTTGAGGGATCGTTTGAAAAGATGACACCTTTCCATCCTTGTGAGCAAAGCAGATCCATCAGTGTCAGTGACACTGTTTATTTTCAGGAAAAGGTCAGCTCATTTCAAGCTAAAGACGCCACGAAAATATTGTCGATGCTGTGATGGTGAATTTGCCCATTAAGAAAGTCGTGAAATTATTCACATTTAGCCTCTGGCTACAGAGATACTGCCAAAAATACTGAGTGAAAGACTAGCAAACATGATCTCAACTTGTTAAATAAAATAATGGTGAATTGTATATTGTACAGTTTAAAATAATTATATGCTTAATTACTGATAAATATAGATTAGAGTTTGCAACAGATGCTGTGGAATTGCTCTGGACTAGGGCATCAACAAATCACACCTTTCCTGCATAATGTATATTCAGGGACCTGCTCCCTGTCCCAGACTGAAAAGGTAGCTTTGGGTAATACACACCCTCCAACATTAAAGATGTTACAGACCCTGAACAGCCATGAAGTGGACGATGAAACAGGACGAGTTTGACACGGCAGGCTGTCTTTCTGATGCTCTTAGGTTTGGCTCTAATGGGAGCTACTTCAGAAATTGTAGTACCTGTGGAAAAAGCCGTGGGGGGGGGGGATGCAGCAACAGACACCGCTTAGCGCGACCTAAAGGCGTGTCACTGGACTACCAGAGGGAAAGCAAACGGGATCGAGGCAGGATTTGAACCTGCAGCCCTGCTGGTGTGAGAGAACAGTACTAGCTACCCTGCGGCCCATAGCACTGTTATTTATTACATATTGTAAATTTCGCAAATCATTTACACCATGGGAGTGGATTATTTTGTTGTTCAATGAAAGTGACTGCTTTTTATTTATAGCAGTTACTTGGAGATAATTAGAATTTGGCTGGAAAGACAGGGTATAAAATACATTGCCTCTGTGATGCTTGAATTTTTACATAAATTATTAGCTGATCTTACTCTTGGAAGTCTCATGTAAATTATTAAAATTCGCTAGGGGTTTGTAATGATGGAGTTTACTTTGTAATAATCATAAAGAGTCATTCACAGCTACGCAGGCTCCAGCTAGTAGTACAGCAGCTGAACACCCCTGTAGTGCTTTTCTGTGTCAGATAACTTGGGGGGGGCGGGGAACAGGTATTTGTGGCATCAGGTGCCTCGTGCCTTGTGCACAATATGGACGGCGCTACGCAAAAGTCTTAGGCAGTGAAAGAAAATGCTGTTTAAATGAGCTTTGTGTTTGTGCAAAACTGGCATTACAAGTCAGTGTTTCCTGTGGATCGAGGTTAGGTGTGGGGACAATGTGCTAGAGGTGTTTATTATTGTGCAGTGACGCCATGTTCCTTCTCTCTATGGAGATAAGCAAAGACTTCATAATTATCAGTTGTTACAGGCTAGTTATTTGCCAGTGTCTGGTATAACTACACTTTTTTAGCGCTTCCTAAATAAATTTTCAGCAGTTTGCCCATCTCTGGTGCTTCACTCAAGAAAGTATCAGCGTAACGGCACTGCTCACAGCCTGCATATGATTCAGTCATTAACAAACTTAGCAGGTTTGTTGTCAGAAGTGTGTGTCTTCTGGTGTGTGCGAGGAGAAGAGAGGAGAGAGATGCGTCACTGCCCCCACACCTAACTAACTTGGATGATAAACTCAGGGGAAAAAATAATACGGTGTGAGGCCTTATTGGTGGCACCAGACACCACTGCAAACTGTAAAACATCACAGTGCACTGTAACACATTAGCAGATAACAGCCAGTGAGGACATGCAAACTTAGGTTTTACTTCAAAGTCATTGATCTTATAAGATGATGCTTCTGTTGAATTTTGGTATCATGCCTAAAAATATAAAAATAAATCCAGCATTGACCAGAAATGTTATTTAATCTCACTGTCTTCGTTTCGGCCAGTGTTTCTCGACCCGGTCCTCGGGGGGCCTCCAGATAGTCCACGTTTTCGCTCACTCCCAGGTAGGGTGTTGGGTGGGAGCGAAAACGTGGACCGTCTGGGGGTCCCTGAGGGCACGTTGAGATGCACTGGTATAGTTGCACCTTTATACTCACTAGAGGTTAGATAATCTTCCCTGGGAAGTGACTGGTGGTCATGTGTCTGCTTAGTTAGCCTGAGCCATGATTATCAGCTACCTAATAATCATATTACTTAAACAAGTTTGAACCTTCAACAAAAGTGACTCGAATATTACAGGGTGGAAGTTGTGCTTACAAAAACTGCGAAGTTGAGTAGCCAGTGAGTCTCGGTGAGGGGAATGTTCTCAGAATCAGTGTGTGAATTTAGCCAGAAACTTGTTTGTGTAGTAAGTCTTTGACTTGGAAAAGCTGTCCTTCAATCATCCGGCACAATGCAGTTTTACAGTGTGAAGGAGGCAGTTTGCTGTCCCTGTAGCATGCGTCAGAATTCCCTTTTATACTCAAAACACGGACTTGTGTTGACATTTTAAGATGATGGCCTGAAGGAGAACACGCCACTGACGGATCGCGGTTGTATAAGAAGCGAGCGCCGCCACCAGGGGTCGGCTAGGGATCCGGATGCTTCCTTTCTGCCACACCCTTCGCCCTTTCGTCCGGGCTGATTGGCAGAGCTCCTCCTTTCTCCGTGATGGAAGGACAAGCTTTGCATCGTGGGCATTGGGGTCAAATGTCATTCTTTGCTTCAGTGTGGAGCAGCCCTGAGCATTTTTGAAAGTTGAAATTGGGGGAAAGAAATGAAATTCAATTATGATGTACAAAGACGCCGTGACACGTGGACAGACGTATTGGCGCAGAAACAACGTCTTGTACATCACCGTCTACTTCTGTGGCCATGGTGGTGAGGCTCCTGTCGTCCCCGTCTCAGGGCCCTGTTTGACTACGACCGCACCCGCGACAGCTGCCTGCCCAGCCAGGGCCTGAGCTTTTCCTACGGGGACATCCTGCACGTCATCAACGCCTCGGATGACGAGTGGTGGCAGGCGCGGCTGGTCACACCGCGTGGCGAGAGTGAGCAGATCGGGGTCATCCCCAGCAAAAAGAGGTACGCCGCTACCCCCCACCCCCACAAACACCTTTGTCAACTATGAGTCCGACTCTTTTCATCTAGGACAGGGGTTCTCAAAGTCCGGACCACAGTTCGGATGGGGAACCGGTAATGCACCTTATGAATCAATGTGGTAAAAAAACGTTAAAAAAAGGCTTAATGTGGTTTGAAGTACCAAAATACAAGGTAGATCAACCGATCTTCTCGCACACATAACTCATCATAAGCATCCCGTTAAGCGTTAAGGTCCTGTTATTGTTATTCATTGACGTTTATATCGAAGGTTGTTGTTAATTCATTAAAGATAATAAAACCCTGTTTTTTTTTAATTGAAAATTGTTCTGGTCCTCTGACGAAAATCTAATGGTGACCTTTGATCTAAAAGGTTTGAGACGCCCTGGTGTAGGAGAGATGGGGAGTAATGCTAGGCACGCCTGGCTTTTTGTCTGCTCAAAGCATTTTATTCCATCTATTTACTCGCATGATGCACTTCAGTGTCCCTCGTGCCACTGTTTACCTGTCCCTTCACTGCACTGCGCATCCCGTGGGCCGTGCGGAGCTTCTCTACGTCTGTGCAGCTTGGCTGTAACCAAGACCTCCTTCCTGTGTGCACCACAGAGTGGAGAAGAAGGAGCGTGCCAGGTTAAAAACCGTCAAGTTTCACGCCAGGACGGGGATGATGGACTCCAACAGGGTAAGCTATGCCACAGGGCTCTCCCTGACCCAACACTCCACACTCGCTCTCCGGGAGGATGATACGGAGTTGTGTAAAACACATTGATGGGTTTTGTGATGAGTCAGAAAGCCATGGACATTCACCTACCCAAACGATGGCTCTTACTTGCAGTAAGACTAACTAGTCTTAATAACTTGTCTGAATAGGTCAAGGAAAATACTATATTTAGTTGATGTGATCCGAAACTAACGCTCTTCTTTTCCTTGCATGGTTATATCATCGCGACGGGCGAATGAGGGTTTTGTGTATCTAAACATCTGTTGTGCTTTACGTAGAAGGTGACACAGTAGCTTAGTAGGTGGTGCTGTTGTCTCCCACCTCCAGTGCCGGGGGGCTGAATCTGGCCTCTGCCCTGTCTGTGTGGAGCTTGCATGTTCTCCCCATGTCACGTTTTCTCCTGAAGTTAAAAACATACACTCAGGTGAATCAGCATCTCTAAATCGCCTTATGATTGGGTGTGTGCACGTATCTATCGTGCTACACTGGCATTCCGTTTGGATGTAGCAGGTTTGGGCGATGTGACGTTTTAACAACGGCTGTGATGCTCGGGGATTATTTGCTTGGAAATAATAATTGGGTAAGTTTGCCATTTAATTGTCCGTGCAAACTTATCAGTATCTCTCTCTCCCGCTGTGGGCATTCGAGAAATCTGTGTTACATCTAGACCTTGAAGGGCACACTAAGCTCTGTAGTACAGAAAGTAGCTTCTCAATTTCTATGGCAAAAATGACCGACCTGGACTCAGTATCCCATGAGCTCCTGCTGGCAACTTAGTTAGACCCGTTCGGTTGCGTAGTTCCAAACGTGTAAGTTGCTAACATAGTTAGCATCTATGCTTATGGGAAACATAACCTGGTTTTGAAGATGATCGCTGTAGTTATCTGAGCTTCAAGCCAAACGAGAAAGGGGGGAGCCAGCAGATTTAGATGAAGTCATTTTCTGCATCTGCCAAAAGCATAGAGAGAGATGGAGACGCCACAGGTCTGACCTGAGCGCTTGTCATCCAGCTGGATTTGCAGAGATCAGCAAGGCTACTTCACGGTCAGGTTCCGCACCTGCAGTTTCAGCTGGACGGTGCCGTCATTTACCGTCAATTATTTAGCGGCGGCTTTTATCCAAAGCGACATACAGTTGGGGATTGAGGTCAGACATTCCCTGGGGCAACTGGGGTTAAGGACCTTGCATAAGGGGGAAATCACTCTGCCAGCCCCAGAGGTGGAAAGCAATGGGATTTGAACCGACAACCTTCAGAGGCAGGGCTGCTTTTCACTAACAACTGGCATGTGGCCCGGTGTAACTTCGGAGTCTCATGCATCCATTACAGCTTATTTCATAAACCTAGGAAGGCAGGCCACCTTTTGCTTTCGAAGCAGGTAGTTGTAGCCAATATGTAATTTCTTCAGCAAATTTAATGTGTATAAAATAATTGTGTATGTCGTCATGTTTCTGTATATATACATGCAGATTGTTAAATGAACATTTTAAGATATTAATAATATCTATCACGAAGAATGTCGGCAGATTCGAAAACCGAATATCACCCAACCGCCCACCAGGTCAACTTAAGGCTTTGCTGTGCTGATTGACCCTTTTTTCAGTTTTTATTCCTTTAATTTAATGCTTGCATGCTACTGCATGGAGCGGCGTCATTGTTTAAAGTGGATTTGAATGTCTTCTGTTTGTCACCGTCGTGCCTCATGCATCTCATTTTGTTTTATAAAAACAACTTGATGATCCATCTTGCATGTCCACCCCCCCCCCCTTTGCCGTGGGTTGACCTGTGCCATCTCATCACACCTAAAGCCACTGTGTTTTGTTTTATTCCATCCCCCTGTCCCCCCCCCCCTCCCCAACTGCATGTTTGTCAGCAGTCGGTCAAAGTAAAGCGCAAAAAGAGCTTCAACCTTTCGCGGAAGTTTCCCTTTTACAAGAGCAAGGAGAATATTGTGCAGGAGTGCGTGGAGCCCGAACGTGAGTACCAGCACGCTGCGGGATGGGGGGAGGCCATCACCGCTTCCGTCTCCCATCTCTCACCCCTCTCCTGCTTCTCCACTCGTGCCGCGGGGAGGCCGCCAGCACCATGCAGCTCTGCTTTGGGTTACCTGGGAGCCGTCCCGCAAAGGGCGTGGGCGTGAAAGACCGTCCTGCCCGGGTCCGAGCCTCGCACTCCACCCTCGTCCCTTTTCCTCCCGATACTGGGGGGCCTCCTGGAGATGATACCGGCAGGGTGGTGCTGGTGCTGACCCTGAAAACGGCCCTCCTCTCCCCTGGCAGCCTCTATCCTCGTTCTCACACTAACCTCTTCTTCCTGTGTGCTCTCTCTCCTCTCCTTTCCTCTCTCCTCCTCTTTTCACCCGCTTGGCCAATCAGGACTTCCCGGGCTTAAGTGATGACTATTATGGATCAAAGAGTTTGAGTAAGTGTGCGGGTCTTCCCCCCCCCCCTCCACCGTTCTTTGGCTTTCCTGCGCTCGCATGTCGACAGGGGTCACCGAACCCACGCCTGAGCAGCTGCCGCATCTGGCTGTGTTCCATCCAGACTCTCGTCGACATTTAAACTAGTCTCAAATTAACTGTGACTTACTGGAACCTAATGGTTTCAAGGAGGTTTCCAGGTACCGGTTGATGGTTCAGGCTGTAGGGCAGGGTTATCTACCCGTAATCCCTGAGGGCCGAGTCTAGCAGAGTTTCCCAGCAGACTGGTAGCAGCTCTGAAAGGGAGGGAGGGGTTTGACCGAAGACTCCCAGACTTCTCCTCCAGGACTAGAGTGGAATAACCCTGATCCAGTGCACCACCTTTCTCCATCTTCTCTGCTTCCTCTAAGCCCTTTTCGCTAAATCCCCTTTCATACATGCATAGAGATCTTTCTATGAGTATGCTAGTTTCTCCAGCATCCGCCATAGAGGCAGACTTGGTTAAGACCTCGGAGGAGGAAGAGCTTGATTGCCTAATCCTGGCATCAGAAATCATCCAGATGCCAGTCAGCGCTCTATAAGACATGCAGACGCTGGTACACTGGTACCAGGGCAGCGGCCCTCTAGGGATTTGTGGTGTTTGCGCATTTTATAGTACGAAGAATTTTGACAACAAACGGCACAAATTCATATATATGATAGTCTGAGCTTTTTTCTCATCAGAATCTTCTGGTTTCTCCTAATTTTTATTTATCTTTTTTCAGAATGTTTGACATCTAATACCAGTGACAGTGAGAGTAGTTCAAGTAAGAAACGTTCTGTACACCAGCCAATGCAGACACCCTCTGTAAAATATACACATCCAGGTAGTTTCTTTAGAGTTAGGTTTCTTTGCTGAAAATTTCTCTTCTCCTTTTTCAGAGGGTCAGGAGGACACAATCTTGTCGTATGAACCAGTGATTCGACAGGAGAGTGAGTAGAGCGTTTGCGTCCGGCCTATCTCCCATCGTCTGCTCACACTGAGACGGCCTGCTTCCGTCCGGCCTGTAGTTCACTTGTATGCGTGACTGTTTTCCTTAGTTCACTACACAAGACCTGTGATCATTCTGGGACCTATGAAGGACAGGATAAACGACGACCTCATTTCTGAATTTCCGCACAAGTTTGGATCCTGTGTTCCACGTAAGTGTTCCGGGGGTCTGCCTGTGAGGTTTGGTTTGTTTGTATTGTTGGTGCAGTGAAATGGTAAAAGTTCCAGTATTCTCTTTAGTTTTGATCATAAGAAGTGCTCTTTATCTGTATGATAACAGGATTGACAGTATATGTAGAGTTCCTTTGTAGTTTCCTGTCCTTTTTGCGGGAATTTGCTTGCATGTGCACAGTGAGAATCATTCCGCTCTGCGCTGCAGACACGACCCGGCCCAGGCGGGAGAACGAGATGGACGGCCAGGACTATCACTTTGTAGTTTCACGCGAGCAGATGGAAAAGGACATCCAGGACAACAAGTTCATCGAAGCGGGCCAGTTCAACGAGAATCTCTACGGCACCAGCGTCCTCTCGGTCCGCGCCGTGGCTGAAAGGGTGAGCTGAGACGCCGTTAGAGGTGGTGATAGCGCGTCCGCCTGAGCAGAGCCCCGTAGGAGCCGCTAAAACACACACAGCGCTGTGTAGCCAGAAACGGCGTTAGAGGAAGACCTCGCGTCTGCTTGAGGGGTGGCGCACGGAGAGCGGGCTGCGGCTCGGCGGGTCAGACAGGCCCCTTTGCTCAGCAGTGACATCATCGGCGAGTCCTTCATCCAGACCATTAGCTCCAGCTACTCCAAGGATACATTCTGACCCTGCTCTCTCATTCCCATCTGCACGTCCCTTCGGACAAATAAATATAAGTTGTAACCAACCACCATGCATATACTAAGTTTGCAGGCCATCTTCCCACAAAACCCAGGTATACTGTTCATAATAAAGGTTTTCCACGCGGACTGAAAGTCTTGTATGATCTGACTGTTTTGTCTGTGTGCTTCCATGTTTTCTAGGGGAAACACTGTATCCTGGATGTGTCCGGGAACGCCATTAAGCGATTGCAACAAGCACAACTTTATCCTATCGCCATTTTCATCAAACCAAAATCCATCGAGGCTCTTATGTGAGTTCTGGTACACCACGTTTTGTGTGGTTTGAATATTTGGATCTTCACGTGAACCTTTTTATAATGATGAATAATCTACAAACTTGAGACAGAATGTAGACTGAGCGGCCGCTGCATTAGGTACACCTGCTTGTTAACATAAACGCCCTGCTCCTCTAACAACAAACCTTGTGGCTGCAACTGAATACAAAGAGCCCGCAAACTGGGCCAGCAGGTTCAGTTACTGTTTGGCCAAGCAGTAGAGCCGCTAAGATGTATGATAAGCGGTTTTTAACCTGATTAGAATCAGTGGTGCCAGACTTGGGGTTTCCAACATCCCAGAAACAGCTGCCATTTTGGATTGACACTACTGTGTTAAGAGAACGGTGTGACGGACAAGCATCAACACCGGCAGTTCTGTCGCCAAAAACAGCTCGTTAATGAGCGAGTTCGCAGGAGATTGGCCAGACTCGTTAAAGGTAACGGCAAAGCTGCAGGTGCAAAGTGTAATTGCTCCATGCAGCCGTGGTGTGTGGAAAGGGTTAGGGTGCACAACTAGTAAACTTCCAAAGTGATTCTGGAGGCCAAACTAGGTCCTGCCTGGTATCAGCTAGATGGCCCAAATACAGCGGCCTCTGAGAGTAATGCATATACAACCACTCCTCTGTTATGTTCCAGTGACCTGGGTAGTCCACAAAGCAGGATATCTCAGTTAGCTCGGTTAACTTATGCTGAAAGGACTTCCAATACCTAAACTCTTATTGGGCGATCATGACTTTGGCTTAAGTTAACCCAGCTAACTGAGATCCTGCTTTGTGGAACAAATTTACATATCTGCGACTGGTCACTAATCAAGCTAGTCACTAAATAATGAGTGACTGTGTATAATTGCCATGCAAATGAATAACTGCTTTCCGTAGCACTTGTATGGCTGTCCTCTGTTCGTTTCAGGATCCCTTGAATGTGAATCTGTTCAGTTCTACTTATTGTGTACAGCTTCTTTTGTTTTATCTGTCTCTTAAAAATCTTACCCTGATCATATAATTAGCGCACGTCATGGCCTGTCTGTCTTCCCCAGGGAAATGAATAAGAGGCAGACGTATGAACAGGCCAATAAAGTCTTCGACAAGGCTATGAAACTGGAGCAGGAATTTGGCGAGTATTTCACAGGTAAGCTCTTAATCTGCCTGAGAGTTTGGTAGCTACGTAGGAGCTGCAATATTCCTTATATTATGTAATATAATTATTAGGTCTAAATACGCTTCAGATTTAATTTTACATGGCAAAGAAACTTACTGGAAATAGATGTATAAGTAAACGGAAATAATTCACACTGGTAATTCTGGTTGTTATTCAAATTTTGGCCACGAATACTTCTGACGTTTCTTAAAAAGAATTGCAATTAATGTTATGCAGCCTATTCACTGGACACCCCTAATTTACTTGATTTGTGGTAGACATGCAGTATGATGCATCAGAGTATGAGAAAATGCAGTAGCTGAAGCAGTGAGTCAACTTTCGCATTTCCCTCGCACTTAGGGTGATGGTTACCTTTGCTATTCAGAGAGAGTGTCTGATGGCTTGAGTGAGAATATATAGCTTTTTTTTGATGTATCCATAATTTTCAATGGGGGAAGAGGATATTCTGTGCTGCAGTTGAATGTATTTGGGGTATAAAACAGCTGGAGAAAGTGATTAACTTCAGCAATAAAGTGAATTTAACAACTCCCTCTCTGCTTTTTCTAGCTATTGTACAGGGTGACTCGCTAGAGGAAATCTACAGCAAAATCAAGATGATCATTGAGGAACAGTCAGGCCCCTATATCTGGATTCCCTCCCCAGAAAAGCTTTGAGCGCCCTGTCCTGTGGTCCTGCTTCCACACTGAAGTCTACCTACCCAACTGAAGTCCTATCCCTCCCTTTTTTTTCGGATATGTTGCATATCAAGTTCTCTTGTCATCATTCTGTTCAATGGGAAAAAAAAGTCTCATCATACTTTCTGTGACTGTGCACACCCCCTGCATGAGTTTATCAGCCAGGCTATCAGTGGCAGAAATGTCACACCCAATGCATTTTGGTCATTTACAACAGAAGAGGGAAAAGGCAACTGAGTTGGTTTGATTACTGTGAACAAGCTGAAGAGCAGAGTGTCTTAAAGATGCCATGGGCTGGATGCGAAGACGTTACCAGACGAGGCGGCAGCACAGACTCCAGCTGAACGTCACGTTTATAAAGCCGAATTTAACGCGTGGGAAAAGGAGTGGAGGAAGAAAAACTAGAGGTTTAATTTTTTTTTCTTTTTCTATGAGTACTAGATAATATTCAGTATCCCTGATGATACTGTTCTATTCATGGAATCTTTTCCAATGTTCATAGTTTTAAATAATCCATCACAAAAAAACACAGACTGCTAATTCAGAATTACCACAAACCAGCTCGATATGTTTGGCTGCTGGCAGTGCAGTGATGCTGGCTCAGGCCTCTTCTCAGGAGCTGGATTCGAAGAGACAGAATGGAATATGAATCTATACGTTTGTATTATCAAAGTGGGAAATTATAAGAATAAAATCTTATGGAGAGATGATTCTACAACATATTAAAAACTACATGGTGTTTTACACTTCACAAGACTTCTACATACGAGGAGGGCTGTCTGGTTTCGTAAAGGTCGATTGGTTTGTTTTGTGTTTTTTTTTTTTTTTTTTTTTTTTTTTAAAGCTGCTGGATCTATGAAGGAGGTAGAGAGGAGTAATTGGGCTCTCTGCAAAATGCCAAACTGCCTTATGGGAAATTCATAAACGCAAAAGCAAAACATTAAAATTAAGTACTAAAGAATGGCACGATGTAATTCCTGCTGCTGCTGGTACTCAGCGAGTAACATTGTGATACTTGTGTATTCTTACGTTACTCCCCCACTGCGGGCGGGGTGGGACTGGAGTGGGTGTCGTCTCTTGCTGTGTGAGTAGATTGCGATGTTGACGTGAGAGCTGGTGCATTAGAGTCAGGGCTGTGCCCCAGCCGCCAGGAATGGCCACGCCCACACGCCCCCCAGCCAACCCCCCCCTCCCGCTCACGCCCTCTGCCTTCATGGTGCTGTCCACTTCAGGCAGGCCAGAAGGCAGCTAAAAAGATCGGCACATGGATGCTCCCAATTTACTCCCCTAAAAGAAAATATCGCGGCCTATGGCATTGGTTATTTCTGCATTTTTCACAAACAGGTTAAAGAAATAGGTGATATGAAACTTGGTCTGATTCTTTTAGTGTGGTTTGCATAGCTCCAGTCAGGTGTTTGAGCCAGTATATCAACTTCTGTGTTTCTGGGCTCAGGAATCTTAATAAACAGACACTAGTGTCCATTGACTGAAAGATTTTATGTTTTTTTTTTTTTTTTTTTTTGTACTGAGACATCAAATCTTATTAGAGTTAGAAACAATACTGGGTGTCTGGGTGGAGACAAGCTTCACAACATTCCTGTCTCGAAGACACAAAGGGCCGCTGTGTTGGACGTGTGGGACTTGCAGAAAACTCTTGGATCACTCTTTCCATGTCTCTGTCCATCTCTTCTGTTGCGTGAGTTTTCCACAACTGCTGAAGTCAGAGTGACGTGCTCAGTGACTCCCTCTGTTCCTGAAGGCAATGCCACGCTATCGAAGGTATCTATATTTTGACGGTCCTGCTTTTAGAAAGGGAAGTACCCCAGCTAATAA
The DNA here is from genome assembly GCA_026781145.1 of Hippopotamyrus pictus. Taxonomy (NCBI): domain Eukaryota; kingdom Metazoa; phylum Chordata; class Actinopteri; order Osteoglossiformes; family Mormyridae; genus Hippopotamyrus; species Hippopotamyrus pictus. The sequence goes on along the minus strand of JAODLC010000042.1, from coordinate 6,752,614 downwards.
TGCTCCCCATCAAGTCCTATTTATGACTTTACAACTGGGTAGTTCATGAATGGGCAGCGTGCCAGATGTTTCTACTTAACTAAATGCCTGCGTCAGAGCAAGCGTTCAGGGAATTACTGAAGGTTACTGAGCCATTACCGTTTGACTGTTTGAAAGGGTATTGTTGCTTTTGATGTCTGAACGCCAACAATAAAGATTCCCCTCACTCAAGCAAGGCAACTGGGACAGCTGAAACTTTTCTAGAATTCCAGTGAAACGCAAACATAAATTTTTTCCATACAAACATCCTGTAATGTCTGTATTCTATGTAAACAGAATCTGACTATACAACATTTTCTAGTAATGGGGCTTTCTACTTGTGATTTGTTGTGAGTTGTCTCAGTATATAGACTTTTTTTAATAGAAAAATAAAAGCGTAAAACAGGCTGTAATAAATGGGGAAGAAAAGCCTGGATTTCAATATTCTTAACTTAGCAACATAGAATACTGCTCCTCTTTGGTTTTAAATACAGCTGACTGTTAATGTATCTGACTATCATTATGTCAGCGATGTTCAGTGCAGGATGGTTTTCTTTCCTTTGTTCTCTCATTTGGAGCGCTGTACGCTTGAGCTCGATTGCAAATGCGTCCTGGGTGCCTGTCTGCTTCCGTGGGTCCTAAGCTGGTCCTCTTGGGGTGTTGATGTATAATTCTGCAGCCATGGAGGTACGCCTGTGCGGGAGGAGAGCTTGTGGAAGCTGGAGCTCTCAATCATTCGAATGCTGTTTCCTGGGAACTAGCCAGGACGCTGGGATTTAGACGATTCTGTTCTTCAGACCACTGGCCACTGGAGGAAGACAGTCGGTCCTGTTTCATTTCATCTTGTTCTGTTCCTTTTTTGGACTGGACAAAAATATTTTAAGATGAATAATAAAATATGTGACTCAATTGGCTATTGTGTTAGTTTGCTCAGCCTGTTTTTTTTTTTCTTTTTTTTCTACGTTTCATTATTTGAGTTTGTCAGACAGACATAGGTCACTTAATCTAAAAATCGCTATGGTGTGTTACAATTATTCTTATTGGGTAGTAATCTGATCCATTCATTTTTAAATACCAGAGCCTTTTTGTTTTTCTCTGCCTTAATACAAAAGCATAAGTGTCAATGTATCCAGTAGATTAGGTGTGGTACCCTATTGTTGTGAGAGTTCAAGCATAGCAGATAATATAGGGTGTTATATCCCTCGTGCATAAGAAATGCATTTTGAGAACTATGGCAGAATTCACACTGGAAAATGAGAATCGCAAAGGAATGTCATCTGTCCTGAGTGACCAAGGGTGAATATGGAAGCAGCTTCTGATGGGCCCCTCCCAATCCATTCAGTCCAGCAGGAGAATGTACCTAGTCTTCTCTCATTGTTTTTTTTTTCTGCTTTGGTACAATGCACCCCCCCTTGCCCTTCTAAACAGTTTGGTCTGTCCACCATTTTAAGTATTTAAAATTTACATTGGCAGAATTACTGTGTATCATTTAAAACATGCTGCGCCCCCCCACCCCCCCTTGCCCTTCTAACCACATGATATTTAGGGTGATGGGGGAATTCCCTATTATTTAAAAATCACACTCAAAAGGACAGACTCTCAGTTTTGAATCTCATTCAGTTTTATTAAAGACCAACAGAGAGGTCAAAATAGACGTTTCATTGAGGTGTAGGAGGGTCATGAATTATTTTATATATCCATTTGCTTATACTTACTATGACAGCGAGGGTGTGATTTTCTAAGATGTTGAGTATGGAGCTAACATGAAGCCAGGAGGGTTAATGGTAATTATTTGAATATGAGCAACTTCATGGAATTCACTTTGACTGTTATGTGGTACAAAAGGTAAAAATAACCAGCATAAACTCCAATAAGTTTATAGTTTTCTTTAACATTTTTAACAAACGTATGCAAAGTAAACACTGGCTCTATTGGAATGCAACTTCTGATGTCAAAAAAATGAACCCAACCTCAGATTAAACAGAGATTAAATATTAAACTTCTACTCCACCTACGAAGTGAAACTTCATTCTAATTTTTATACATAAAAGCCAGAAGTGGGCATCTGTATTTTTTGTCCATACCCTCTTCTTCCTTCATTTCCTTTTGTGCCTTCGTTTTGGTACGACCCATGCACACTCACTACTGACATTGATCACCTTGAGATGTGCCTTCGTTTTGGTACAACCCATGCACACTTACTACAGACATTGATGTAGGCCTTTGATGTTGTTTCCCACAAACGGATCTTGCTAAAGCTCAAAGGTGCAGGGATTTTAGGAACTGTGGCAGCTTGGATCGAAAACTGGTTAACTGACAGGAAGCAGCGAGTAGTTATTAGAG
>JAODLC010000042.1:6728533-6740281 GCA_026781145.1 Hippopotamyrus pictus | reverse complement strand
AGTTCTCCCCAAACGAGCTTGATGGGCCGAATGGCCTCCTCTCGTTTGTAAATTTCTTATGTTCTTATGTTCTTAGAAAGAAAATGGGAGCCGTGTGGGTTTGTGATTTGGTCACTTAAGTTAATGCCAATAAATCTCCTGCTTCTACATAAAAATTGTCTTGTGGATCTCGAAACGAAGAACCAGATTTCTTACAACCTTATAATCACATTGTGGGATAATCATGTTTATGTTCCCTGAAACGGCTACAAAATACTCAACTCATTAATTCCACGACACATAATAAATTATTGCAGCAGGCATATGTAATATTCTGTGTATTAATCATTAGTGAAAACATGACATGTAATGCCTTAATTGAACACAAGAGGGTATCTGACTTATGTTGTAAATTTGCGTAAGTGAGGCTTATCCAGTAAAATTCACTGAGTGGATAGGAAGCAAACTTTCTGAAGATATTTTTGATCCCTTTAAGAACGAAGTTCCACCCAGTCCTGTACCTAGATGGATCTTTGACTTTTGTCTATAACAAATGATTTTGAGCATACAACATATTTTTTTGGGTGTTGTATTGCATTACTATTAGGAGCAAAGTTCGCTATTACTCAAGTGTTTTGTAAAGTATTTTTTTAAGTCTCGCATTGCTTCTGTGATCAACATGCCAGTTATACCCACAAATCACAGAAGACTAACAGTTTGACACCATTTAAATTTAAGCCTATAGATTTTCAATAGGGAATGATTTAATTTACCACAGTTTGCACAAATACCACTAACTGCATCAGGGTAACGGAGTAACTATTCAGCTGATAAACCTGATATGGCTTAGAGCTTTTCGCAAGTTTCAAGATCTGCATTGAATCCATCTGTTGAAAGTGGCCTCTTATAGCTGAGGATAAGACCAAAATCCTTCATTTCCTTCAGGTTCTGATGCATAACCACGATATCATGCTGCGGTTCTTAATGTGGAAAGGATTCTAGAATGTACTGGAAACAACACTGTGAGCTTTCTTGATATGATGTTCCCTCCATTCTTTTCAGCTATCAGATTAATTTAGTTTATTACTTTATTCTGCTTCTAAATTTTTTTCATTCCAAAAATGAATATTAGATTTTAAAATGTGCTTCACTATATTCAGATAATTTTGACAATAGTATATAACATCTCAGAATTGTAAATGTACACAGTAATCTTTGTTTTTTTTTCTCACTAATCACAGTCTATAGAAAATTAAAAATAACTGACAGTAGCTGAGCCAAGAGTAACACTGAAATGACACAAATAACATTTTTTTGTTTTTAATTAGACTAACATAATCCAGGTGTTACGTTTCCTGGTTTTCTAACACAAAATTGCAAGCAACAGAAAATGCTTTTATTTTCAGAATATGTCACACACCTATATTTCTGAAATGTCTACGTGTGATTATCTTAATGCAAACAAAACAAGTTCCTGCAGTTCCATCAATGTATCTTTTACGCTTTACTTTGATTAGTAATACAAACATGGTAATTTTATATTGTGAAGCAGCATTTGGGCCCTAATCCAGCCCTGGGCCCCTGGGCGAATGGTCACTCTACTTGCAGGCTACTCCTAGCGATGATGCCTTTGATCATAGGGCTTCTGAGGATAACCTTTCCTGCTTTGTAAGCAGCTTCCCCTCAAGTACCATTACACTGTAAGTTTCATCTTGTTCTCAGCTAATGATTTGGTTCCATGGTTAGACACTATTATCTCTAAATTTCCAGCCAATAGAATTACTTGATCTGAAATATGTAACTGCAAAAGTGAAAACTCTATATCAGGCACTGTCTTCCAAAGATTTTCTCATTAAGATGTATCATTAAGTTGAAATGTTATTTGTTAAGAAAAATCCAACTCAGAGAAAAGAATCTGTCCATATACAAATCCGTTCATCCATCCATCTCTCTTTCTTTAAGTGCTAATGCGGTATAGAAGCCGACTCTGTGACAGGCTGACCTATTTGCATTTGTGTTACGTACCATGGATCCAGATCCATTTGTGTTATGTACCACTGGGGATAATTTTTCATGACCTGTAAAAGTTTGTACCTCTCCAGCTGTTTCATTACTACGTTTTTATCGATATGCCACATTTTCTGTTTCAACATTTAACGGAGAACTTTAACTGGATCAGTTTTCCCCATTAATTCCGCTGAATATTTTGCCAGAACAATTCAAAATTGTTTCCTAAAGGGTGCAACAATAGACCCCCTCCTTAAACCAGCAACCTTCAGCGTAATCTTTACGTCTCCTGCTTCCTTCTTGCCCTTTTGGTGTTGTTCTGTCCTGATAGTGTGTATTCTTTTGAAGTCGATTCTCCTTTCAGGACTTCATCTTGACCTGTATGTGTTGAGCGCATAGATTGCCCCCTGCTTGGAAGCATACATTTTTTGCACAATTCACTTTTGCGAAAATCTTTACCAGATGTAGTTGTTTCATGGATGTAATGTGACAATATACGAAGACACGACTTGAAAGGGAATGCCTCAGAAATTCAGTTGCTTTATGTTTTGTTTTTCATATTAACTGTTCAAGAAAGACGCAAATGATCGTGTTTATTTTACTTTCATTTTCAAAAGTAATATTACTCCTCTTGTTTCACTCATTTTTGATAGTGTATCCAGTGTTTAGCAGTTTCACACAATTCACAAATGTACTGTCAGTTAGACTCCTGCTGATCATAGCTACAGTAGTCCAGCAATAATTAGGGGCTCGAGTACTGTAAGCAGTCACCAAACCAGGGACAAGGACGTGTGATTAAAGCTACATCTTCGATTTTCAGGATCCCCAGATCCACGTTTTTACAAATTATCTAACTGAGAGCTGGGAGGGAGCAAAAATGTGGCCCAGGACAACAAACAGTCAGTGCTCACTGAAACACAGTCAAGGAGCGAGAATATGCCTGGCTAGCTAAGTCATGTGCCACAGGACTGAAACTGAAAATAAATACACCACATTCTGAGAGTTGAAAATATTAGTAAACATTAATAATGTTTTTGAAGTTTCCCTTCTTATTTAGCTAAGATGGTAAAGGTGCCAACTCAGTTGGGTGTCTACCCAGTGACAGGATGAATTTAAGAAGATGTAGAATATATTAAAATGCTCCTGACCAGGGGTATAGCAACTGGGCAGTGGGGGAAGGGGGGCGTGAGTCCCCTAATATTTAATTTGGATTCATTCACACCCCACCAGTGAGTAGACCTTGGTATTTAAATTATTAAGATCTGTCCCCCTCCCAATATCAAACCGTCTCCTAACTTCAAGAATCAATGATTAAATTCATGTTAATTCTGTGGCTCCATGCTCTATATTCTGTATTATCACATTCCCACCAGCAGGGAGTGAGCGGGCACAGTTGCGTGGGAGGGGCACCGACATCCTGGCAGATTCGGGGGGCCGGCACTTCACAGGGGCCTGAGGTGACAGAATGTCTTGGTATGACCCTGAGGGGACATAACATATCGGGGGACATGGCGATTCAGTGGAAGCCACAGAAATGGTCTATACTCAAAGTCCCCATTAGATCTGGGGTTCGAGTAAAGAGCAGAGGCAGGATATTTAAATATGGGGAGCGTCCTACCAGGCTGAGAAGCTGATGTTACTAAATATAAGAGGCTGAAGGCAAACAGCCACCCATGCAGAGTGTCCGGCGGGGGGGGCGCCGGGTCATTGTGGCAGACATGAAAAGCTACACACCATATCCTGTTTACAAATTTAGCATACACCCAGTAACCCAGTAAACATTTGTCCCAAGTCTTTACAAAGATTTCTGCGTTAAACTTCTGTGTTAGTTATTAGTTATTTATTAACATTTCGGGGTGTAGGTATTCTTAATTTAGCAGGACTCAATTGAAATTCAGTTAAGGTGCATCCCATTTCTATCGATCAATTTTTTCGGAATCACCTTGTTTTGGAGCAAACCGGTGGTTAATTCAGTTGATTGGACATGATTTGGAAAGATGCGCGTCTGTCGATGTAATGGCCCAGAGTTAACCATGTATTTCAGAGGGAAAACCGAGCCAGGGGGTCAAAAAGAATCGCATGCAGAGCTCAGAGACTGGATTGTACTGAGGCAAAGATTTGGGGATGGCTAACATTAAATTATCCCAAGAGCACAGTGGCCTTCATAATGCTTAAATGGAAGAAGTTTAAGAGCCAAGAGCTGCCCAGCCAAACCGAGGAGTTAGCAGGAGGGCCTTGGTAGGAGAGGTGACCAAGAACCTGATGGTGACTCTGGCTGATCTCCAGAGATCCTGTGTGGAGAGAGGAGAACCCTCCATCAGGACAGTCATCACTGCAGCATGCCACTGATCTGGGCTCAGTAAAAGCCTCAATAAAAGACAGATGAAAGCTCACTTGGAGCTTGTTTAAAGCCTCCTAAAAGACTAGCAGGATATGAGGAATAAGATTCTCAAGTCTGATGAAACCAAGATTGAAATGTCTGGATTCAATTCTAAGCAGCATCAGGTCTGAAGGAAATCAGCCGCCGCTCATCACCTACGCGATACCATCCCAGCGGTGACATGTGGGGTGACAGCATCATGGTGGGGGGATGTTTGTCAGTGGCAGGGACTGGGAGACAATTCAGGGTTGAGGGAACATTGAACAGAACAAAGTACAGAGATATCCTTAATGAAAACCTGCTCCAGAATGCTCTGGTCCTCAGACTGGGCTGACGGTTTACCTTCCAACAAGACAATGACCCGAAGCTCAAAGCACAACACTGCAGGAGTGGCTTATGACTATTCTGTGAATGTCATAGTGTGGCCCAGCCAGAACCCAGAACCCAGTCAATCATCTCCAGAGAGACGTATAACTAGCTGTCCACCAGGCACCATCCAGCCCGACAGAGCTGGAAAGGATCTCCAGAGAAGAATATGGCAGAAAATCCCCAAATCTAGACACAGAAAGCTTGTCACATCGTACCCAAGAAGACTCAAGGCTGGAATCGCTTCAGCCAAGTTCTGAGTAAATTTAAGTAGGAGAGACCGGGTATGACTGTAATACTTTTTGCTTTATTACCTATAACTCACTGAATTTTTGAGCTAGAGTTTTTAAATTTTTATATAAAGTACCCATGTTTGTTTGCTACAAACTGCACCAAGTCAAACCTCTGCAAGAACATTACAGACCTAGTGAGTTCATGACAAATACATGGTGTTCCTTTGTTACAACCTGCCCCACTACCGGGGTAGGATGTAACACATGCTGGGGTAAGTTGTAACAGTTAGACAAAAGAAGCAAAAACACTGGCCACACTGTGCTATATGCTTCAAAAAGAAGTTTTTGAAGACTGACCATAACTCAAATCAGAGTCACAATGCTGACAAATGAATCTTGGTGACCCTGGACTACAGGCTTGGTGGGCCCAGATACTGTCAGTCCATAATACAGGTCTGCCGCCTGAGTCAAATATTCTGCCAGCACCTTCTCCTGCACCTCAAAGAAAACTTTGTTGCTGTTGTGGTAACCTACACTGGGAAGATCACTGGACCCCTGGTCTCTCAGCTTCTGCAGTGATTTGCAGTATCTGCTCAGTGTTACACGGCAGATCCCATGTGCCTTCGCAGCTGACCTGACTGACATGCCCTTCCTTGTGACCTCATCAGATAATTTTTTTTAAAACACTGGCAGATACACCCCTTTCAGTCCTTCTTTTCCACTGTCTAGACATTCTGTAAAATTACTAGAATCAAGAAAGTCTCCTTAGTTGTATGTAAGGGGATGGTTGTAACACCTTTTATAGAGGTGTTACAACCCACCCACCCCTCTTAGCTATTGTTCAGCTAGCTGTAGTAGGATAGTGGTTTGAAATGAGCAGGGGAAAATACATCACAGTTTACATGAGAAACTACAATTTAATCTTATTTAAGTCATATGATTTTATCTGCAATAGTATAAATACTAAGCAAAATATAGTCTTGGTCAAAAAATTACTTTCTTAACTCAAAATGTGTTTTTTATTAATAGAATCGGCATGTACCTGTTTCCAGCCATGTGGGTTTAGGGAGGAAGTGGGTAAACACTGAAATAATTACATGACTCTCATCGTATCCCTTATTGGTGGAATTGGTGGTGTTACAACTCTCTCCATGTTACAACCATACCTGGTCTCCCCTAATACTTACAACAATCTGATATTACTTTTTATTTGCAAAAAAATTTAAAATACTGTTTTTGTTTTATTATTATGCAGTTGTGAGTGTAGATTTATAAGGAAAAAATCAATTTAAATGAGTTTAGCATAAAGCCACAGCACTGCAAAATTTAAAGAAAGTGAAGTGTGAATGCTTCCCTGAATGCGCTGTGAATGTAATATAATCTAACGCTTATTTGTTATCTTATTAGTGTATATTATTATAATGAATGTATATTGTTATTCATATTATTGAAACTTTCAAAAATAAAGATCAACCAAAAACAAATACAATTAAGAAATTCTGATTTAGTGGAATATTTTACAAAAAAAAAAAAAAAAAAAGCTTTATTTAACTTTATTTTTTCTTGACACAAATACCGTAGAATAATCTTTCGCTTCTGGATTTCTTGATATCTGTCTCCTCTTTTTTCTTGGGGCATTCGGCGTCGCTGGGAGCTCCTTTGCAGCAGGGAGTTTGTTTAAACTCCCTTGAGGGGGGGGGGCGCCAGTCACACGCCCGCTTTCCATCAGTGACGTTGCCTCCTTCCTCTGTTTCACTATAAAGAGACGCTTGTCCAAAGAAAGACCTCAAACCTGCAAAAGAGATAAAATGAAAGGCACTGTCAGACAAATTAATACTTAATTACAGTAAAATAGTGGTAATCCTTTATATTTTTTATCAGGTTTATACTCTCCCATCCTTTTCAAGACATGCCGGGAACGATACTTCTCAAAGCGGCTTGTTAGGAGTCCACGCGCTTAGAGGAATCACAGACGACTTCGCACCTGCTTTAGGGGACATTATTTTATCTGTCGTATTTAAAAATGTATCAGACGTGGAGTCGCTGACACCAAAGAACTTGGTCAGACAAGACTTTAAACTTCACTCGGGACATTTTATAACAGACCTGGCAATAAACTGGGTTTTACAGCAACGGTATTTTGGATATCTTGTGCATCTCCTCAGTGTAACATCGGCAGGGTCCGGGTACAACTCTAAGTGAAACTTAATCATGAGAGGAGTGTGTGAGGAGCCGCGCACTTGGAGCACCGTGATGGAGAGCGCTTTCGGCGCAGTGCTGTTTGTCCTTGTTTTCTGCTCAGAAGGTGAGTCGATTATTACATTAATAGAGTGGTATTAATATTTTTCGCAGCGTATTATGAGATGACACGAACTGCAGATGTCCACATAGGTTACATGCAGCTAATTCCGTTTTTAAAAAAATAAAATGTGCTATATCACAGTTAGTAAGCAGAAACAATTCGTTGCATAATAAGTCATATAGGCTATTTTGCTCTAAACTGACTTAAAGTTTGATAACATTCTTTAATTCTGTGTAAAATGCGTCATAGATTTCATCCAAGCAGTTCATATCTGCTTGCCTTGCTTGCCTTTGGTGGCACGGGCTGTCCCTACAGGTGGGGGCACTATGCTGGCATCGCTTCCACCCCGTGTAGTTACTGTTGTGTCCGCAAGAGAGAGTTTGCGTCCATTCAAGCGGAGTGATGCGCGATCCGCGCTGTTTAACGTCTTATGTAATCGCAGCATTGACGGCTGGTGTCGGTCCTGACTCGTAGTACTGCGATTGAACCGTTAAACCGTCAGTCAAGTCATAAATAATGATAAAGTTTAAGTTCCGTAACTTTCGCATAATTCATCTTGAGTTCTACCTTTACTATATGGCAAACAGTCCAGGAACGATCTGATGATGAAGGACATTCTTCAGTACGTGGAAAATCAGCGATTGTGTTGCTTTGCGTATTTTAAAGACGGACTTAAAACTGAAAATCAGGAAAAATATGGCATATAGGCTACTCAAGCGCACCGTTACGCGCCCCATTAAGATCGCACCTATAGCTGATGTGCAGCACAGAGGCGGATATTCCTCTGTCCAAATAAACAGTGGCTGATATACATTCTTAACAAAGGAAGCGCAACACTGTCCGTTTCTATTTTAGCTTTCGTGCTTTGTGGCCTTTCCAAGTAGATTTCCTTCTCTGGACCGTGTGGCGCTTATGCGTGGGAAAGAAACAATAAGGAAGCGGACGGCAGGACAGGAGGCTCCCTGGAATTGTTCTGGCCAGCGAAGGTCACGGAAGCGGGAGACGCTACCTGAGGAGAAATTCCTGCCCTGCGTCCCTAATAATCCTAATCAGCCTTGTCTCCAAACTCCACGTCTTAAGACAATGGTGGAAGTAAAATAAGACAATTGTGTAGAGCTCATCCGGTGTTTTTTTATGCGGCAGTCTTTGGACGTGAAACAATCCCGACTCAGGCCTTTAAGACTAACATCTATCAGAGATTCAGAGACGCAGCGAAACAATTTGTAATCATCCATTTAAAATATTAATCCACTTGGTTTTATATTAGTTGAAAGAAAAAAAAATACCGATCCCATTACCGTTATGAACTGAAACTGAAAAGTACAAATGCATATTGTTCATTAAGCAGGTTCCATTTACTTACGCATTTCTTACATTTATTTAATGTTAACTTAATTTTACTCAGGATTATATTTACTAAATTATTCTGTTATGGATCCATAATTACACAAGGGGTATTGAAAGCCATTTGCATTTTGGAAAGAATTATATGCAAGAACTGCAATATCACTATAGTGTTTTGCTGCACCTAGGTATTATAATTGTCTATTACAATATTTATTAATATTTATTGGCAAATGTATCTTTTTTAATGTCAGCAGAATACTGTTCTTTTATAAATTATTATGTAAACAGCAACAACTGATTTTATTCTGGGAATCTGGGAAAACGCAAGGTGTTTGTTAAAAATTCAGTTGTGGACCTGGAAAAGTCCTATAAGAGAACTTGCTAATGTAACTCAGCGTTAGCTCTGTAACTTGAGTTACTTCGATTAAATATTGAGCTGAATTGAAATACAAAGAATTATACTCTGACAAATATTTCTGCTGAGAATCCGGACGACATGATTATAAAAGCAACTATGCCTGCAGAAATGTATCCAAAGCGTTCCATAATGGCTCAGACCGGACAGCATGTTTTTGTAGGCTTGGTTAAATCTTTTCTTTGGCCCAAGTTCTGAGCACTTAAGGAAATTGGCCATCTGTTCTGTGTACCTCAAACATGCAAGCACAGTGTTTGAGATCATCACAAGCAGAGGACAGGTGACATCCGCTTGCACATCCTGCAGCACACTGGGAAGAGAGGCGTGCACATCTACACCTTTGGGGGGCATGGCGAGGTGGGGGGGGGGGAGACAGCAGCAGTGATTCTGAGGATAGGAGTGGTGTTTGTGCAGATGTGGAAAGGGCAAGAGGGGCTGAGGGGGAGGGGGAAAAGACGGCAGGGGGCAGTAATCAGTCACATGCTAACAGGCCAGGCGTGGAGGAATGAAATCTGGTGCGTGGTCATAAAGAGACTCTCCTGCATTTACCCTGTAAGGGAACCTGTCACTGACACCACAGAACTCTCACCTGTCTTTGTCACCGGTGATGTTTTATCCGTTTTCTGTGCCGAGAATCTTTCAGCAGAGAGCACTGCATGCTGGGTAATAGTATAAAATGACGGCGTTCCAGCTGACTGTCAGAGTTGTATCTCCATTCCCCAGTGGGCTCCATTTCATCAGACTTTTCCAGACAGTTTTAAGCAGAAATGAATACTGAAGCTGTACGTCAGCCCTTCGTAATAGTACTCTCAGTTTGGCTGTTTGTAAGGTTTTTTTTTCTGGATTGGTAGGTGGTGGGATTAGTTGACAAGTCCCCTGCCAGGGCCGGCACTGCACGTACCTCGCCTGGTCTGGCTCTACATTTTGACCTTTCTCATTCCATTTCGTCTCCTACAGCCAAGCTGGCTGAACCCAGGTGGACCCTGTTTCATAAAAACACACTTTGCAAGATTTTCACATTTCCTTTAAATGCAGCGAGTGAATAGCTAAGGTGGGAGGGATTTCCCTTCTGCACTTCAAAGACATGCGGTTAGCCTAAATCAGGAGGCCCCAACTATTTTTCCCCGAGGGCCACATTACATCAGCAACAAAAAGCCAAGGTCCTCTACATCCGATAAAAAATTTACTGTGCCGGGGTGAGGGGGTGTCCCTCATCGATAAAATTCACCGTGCCAGAGGCTGGGGGAAGGGGGATCGATCACGCAGTCCGGATTTAATTGTATTTTGCTGACCACTGGTCTAATCGGACACTTCATTTCATTCCACCAGTAAGCAGTAGCGTGGTCAATAGTATGGAATATACCGAAAGTAAAAAATTGCGTAGCCGAGTCTAAACGCAGTCGGATTCTCGTGGCACTGCTGTTGTCTTTCCTGGGTCCTTATGACTTTTCCTTCAGGCCATCCCTTCACCTCATTTTGTTCTCCTGCGAGGTCAAGGAAAAGTGGCTCGGAGAAGGACACGGGGCGTAGTATTCGACCGGAGCTCCCCTGTGTGCAACTGCCCTCAGGCCTGGGTGTACGCATTGGCAGCCTCAGTGCTCAGAGCACAGGCTATAGAATTGAGTACATGCGATAGAATCGAGTACAGGCTATAGAATCAGTACCGTGAAAATGAGTACTGAACTATTTTATACATGATAGAATTTTACTATTACTACTACTGTATGCAAAGGTGGCATGAGTTTAAGTTGTAAAGTTTTTACTGCAAACTACCATTGAAATTAATTTTTATTGATTTACATTATATACTTTCTTGAGCATTGAAAATTTTCTTGGTATCGTATCGAAATTTGAAAGTTTGGTTTTGTGACAACACTAGAGGCAGTGGGGTAACCCTATTATCTTGCCCCAAAAGAGTTCAATCTGTGAACAATCTGTGAAGTTTTGATATAAAGTTATTGGTCTTGCTATTAAGATTCTTATGTAACATTTGGTGGAATTGTATTGTGCAGCTCCATGGGTGGATATAATTTAGTCTGAGCATATTACATTACGATACTACACCCCTGTCAGTATGCTGATGAGCTAAAGATCAAATGGAGTTTCAAACGAAAACCCGGTGTCCACCAATGAAATAGCCACCTGTTATGGAAATGTTGGGGGCAGCGAATGTTGTTGGTCCTCTGTATCCAGCGAATGTTGTTGGTGCTCTATGTGAACATCGTTGGTGCTCTATGTGAACATCATTGGTGCTCTGTTTCCAGCGAACGTAGTTGGTGCTCTTTGTGAACGTCGTTGGTGCTCTATGTCCAGCGAACGTTGTTAGTGCTCTATGTGAACGTTGTTGGTGCTCTGTGTGAACATCGTTGGTGCTCTATGTCCAGCGAACGTTGTTAGTGCTCTATGTGAACATCGTTGGTGCTCTGTGTGAACATCGTTGGTGCTCTATGTGAACGTCGTTGGTGCTCTATGTGAACGTCGTTGGTGCTCTATGTGAACGTCGTTGGTGCTCTATGTGAACGTCATTGGTGCTCTTTGTCCAGTGAACGTCGTTGGTGCGATGTGTCCAGCGAACGTGGTTGGTGCTCTATGTGAACATCGTTGGTGCTCTATGTGAATGTCGTTGGTGCTCTATGTGAATGTCGTTGGTGCTCTATGTGAATGTCGTTGGTGCTCTATGTGAATGTCGTTGGTGCTCTATGTGAATGTCGTTGGTGCT
>JAODLC010000042.1:6686702-6713577 GCA_026781145.1 Hippopotamyrus pictus | reverse complement strand
GTTAAGTTCTCCCCAAACGAGCTTGATGGGCCGAATGGCCTCCTCTCATTTGTAAATTTCTTATGTTCTTATGTTCTGGTGTAATTACATCATTTAATTACAATCATTAAAACTGAACATTTGAGGCAAATGAGCTCCTTTGATCTTCTTGAAGGTCATTCCTGAGCTGGCTGTTGCTGAGGGGTAAAACTCATCCAGCCAAGGTCTCTTAGGTTATTTCCCATCTACCCGTCTTCTGTAGACACTTTTCTAGTACAGAGTTGGGGTTAGCATGGAATCCGGCCCAAGAATGATAGGGTACCCTGTATGGGACTCCAGTCTATTGCAGAGTGCAGAGTCATGCACACACATACCACATGTAAATATACTCAGAAAAATCCTACAGAATTCCATGTGTATTGACATATGATATTGTACATTGACAGCTTCCTAGGCAGGAATTCAAGATTTCTTTAGCAGCTCTCCCGTGAGATTGCATTACCCAAGCGATTTCTCTCAAACTTAATCCAACACAGGGCCATTTACTGCGTGATCGTCATGGAAGCTTACCTTCCATGTGATGATGCAACTGCAAAAAAAAATATATACATAGGTTTCCTCACTTCATTTCTCAAAATGCATGAAGAACATTCAGTTCCTGTAAGTGGGAGGCACATTTACAAGAGCTTGTGGTTCATGTGCTGGTGTTTTATGGGGGTAGTTAGGACCCGCTTCGGGGCTCAGTTGAAGTGAATTCCTTTCTGTCACCTCATATATATCCTGACGTCCCACAAACACGGCCAGGGTGAGTCTTAGAGGGACTCGTTACGAAGACTGTCAATGAGGGTTGGAGGTCATGGTGTCAAGGGCATCAACAGGGGTCTGTCTGCTCGTCGGTCACCCACCTAATACCGGCGTGCCGTTGGACTCGGATTAGTAAGCAAAAGAAGCAACATACACTAACAGACAAAGAGTCAGTATAGCAGGTTTTCTAAAACACCGGTCTGCCAAGATTGCGCTACAAAAGGCACTATTAAGTGTGACTAGCTGGACTGTTTGATGGTCGGATTTCTGTCTGCAAGAACTGCTCAGCTGTAGTTACAAATAAGCTGTGATTCAGTTCCACTCTCTGGGAGTCACTTTCATACACAATTTATGTGACCCAGCTGTGGGTTTTTATCAAATACCGTTTGGAACAAGATCGGTCTGTGCGCTGAGCTTTGAAGTAACCGCACCCTGCTGCTTATTACAACTTTTGGTGGATTATTGAAAATCCAGTTGTCAGTCACACCCCTTAGCTGAGGCATAGTATTGACCATCATCCACAGTGGTCAGTTTTTCTAGGAAGATTACACAATATGTCCAACTTTAACAGATGTACTCAATCCCTATAAAATCTGAAAAACTGCTCAAACAGATGGCAACTGCAACCTTTTTTAATTGTTACTTTCTTATTTTTAGTATGTATTTAAGCCTTAGGTGACTTAAGCAATGTGTTGGTATAAACCTTCCTTGGGACAGTTATTAGTTGGCATATAGATATTTTAGTGTTCAGCTTAGTGTTGTTTTAAAAATAATAGATGTCCTTTCATTATATGTTAATTCCAGTAAAAATGTGGTTCATTTAATTCAGTGCTCAGTGGGTTAGGCCTCTGTGTCTGTGCTCAGACGGTTGCAGTTTAAATCCCGTGCTTAGTGGAATAGTCACATCGTTGCCGGGCCCTTAACCCTCATAAAATGCTCGAGGGGCACTAGATAAATGTGTGGCCTTGTGCTCTGACCCCAAACTTTACTCTCACCTCCCTTTTCTTTGAAGTAGAGCATGATGGGATACGCGCATGCTAAGCATTCCAGTGCACCTGCACTCGTACAAATTTCAGATCAAACATCATTTCATTTCAGAAATGCGTGTTCATTACCCCTTAACCCAGCTGCCTAAGAGCTATTCTCTAGGAAGCAAGCACCTGCACATTATTTTTCATAAGATGTGTGTCTGCAGCAATTGTATGGCCAAATATATGTCTCAGCTTCTCACGAACGCACCACGCTGCTCTCTCACGCAGGCCGTTAGCACGCTAACTGTGGCAGCTGCGAGGGAGTCCGGGTCGTATTCCTGTGTGGCAAGTAACACTGTCGGAAGTCACAACTGGAGTATCCCGTTTTTCGTCGGTGGTAAGTTGGGCGTTTTCACTGCAGTGGCATAAATTAAATAATGCTGAAGAATACAGTCAGGGCTTATCTAATAAAGCCATCGGAACACACACGGAGTAGCCGTGCGGCTCTTTGAGGTCCGATAACTCGGACTGCCTCCCGATGACAATGTGGTGGTGGTATGTCGGTAATTCACTCTGGATAGCAGCAGCATTAGCCCAGTAGGAATTTCTGGTTTGACCCAAACTTCGACTTCTTCCTTCTTTATTTAGACCCACACCCATGGAAAGAGTGCAGAGACAATGTGGAGATTATGCAACTAAATATGCGCTCAACGTGGGGGGTCATATTAATGGAAACCAGATTTCTGTGTTGCAGGCATATTTAAATCAATGAGAGAAAACAAACATAGTACAGTGCTTACCAGTGACCAGGCCTAATAATATCCAGTGCGTTCATATTCTACACCGGGCAACTGGATACAGATGGACAGGGTCGGACAGGAGGGGACCGGTGGAATGAGGAGGATAGCTGGCCTGCTTTGAGAACCCAGACTGGGCTATGCGCCGTGGCCTCCACTTTTTGCTGCGCCTCATTCCTGCAAGGGCCTTATTAATTTGCCTGTGCCTTGTGGTGTACCTTAGATCACCCCGAAGCACTAAACATCGAGCCCCAGAAGGCTATAGAAGGAGACAACGTCACCATCAGCTGCAGGGCCACTCGGTACCTGTACACGGACCTGCTGTGGGTCGGCCCGGACAACCGCACGATCCGTAACGACAACCACACGCTGCAAGTGGGTCTGCACTCCATCTCTCTTTCGCTGTTACTCACCAACGTGTCCCGTACGGATCCCATGAACTACATGTGCCAGGCCCAGAGCTACACCAGGCGTGTGCTCCATAAAACGTCAGTGTTCAACATAGAGGGTGAGTAGTAGGGAGCAGAATGGGGCGAGAAAACAATACAGTGCTGCTTTTTTTGTCGCAGCAAAATATTCACTCGGATATACATATTTAAATGGAAAACCATTAACTGCGACTCGGGGAGTGAAATTTTTAAGTGTAAGTGTAGATTTTAAGTGTTACTGTTTACAACCTTTGTGTGTCCTTATTTGGTATGATGCAGAAAGGAAAGGCCCTTGGCTGCAACAGAACCTGACCAATCAGAATGTGAACAGCAGCAGCACGCTGACCCTGGCCTGTTACGCCCAGGGAGTGCCACCTCCTTTCATCACATGGTACAAGAATGGCGCGCTTGTGGAGGCCGCACCTGGTAAATGCATGGAATTATTTCACTTTCACCATCGTGTCTCTTTCTCGATTTCCATTGGTCGGCGCCTGCCATCTGTGCGTGTGACGACCTTTTCGTATGAATGGGGCTCAGTAATTGTGTTTATCAAGCTGTCTTGCACAGCGGTACTGAGAGAGCCACAAATGGAACTAAACAAAGATCCCATGTAGATGCAGGGCACAGATTCGGAGGCGGGAGAGAGCCCAGATTGTTCCGCAGTAACAACAAAGCACTCCTCTGCTCCAGGCATCACCCTGACTGAGGAAGGGCTGCTGATAATTGACCGAGTGAAGAAAGATGATGAAGGACGCTATGAGTGCCTGGCAAGCAACGATAAAGGCAGGGCAAAGACTGCGGCAGTCATCACTGTAGTAGGTAAGACAACCAAGTCCTGCTTCACTGTTCATGATCCCCGAAATCCTGCTTCACTGTTCATGATCCCCGAAATCCCGCTTCACTGTTCATGACCCCCGAAATCCTGCTTCACTGTTCATGATCCCCGAAGCAGGCCCAGTCCACCATCACATCAGCAAAATAGAATAATCTAACCCATATCCTCATATTCTGGACTCTTACGCTCTACATGCAATCAATTGCATTTCAGTGTCATCCATTACACATTCGCTGTGTGAATGAAGGCACTAATTCAGTGTTATGGTCAAGATTCAGAACTAGTAACAGCCAAGAGAGTGAGAGTGAAGTGCCGAGCAAATTCCTGCCTACATTTTATTGAGTTCCTCACATATGGGGGGTGACCTCAGGGTGGTCTCAGAAGAGGGCTTAATCACATTGATCAGTGTCAGTCTTTTCGTGAAGGGGCATGCTCATGAAAGTAGAAGGAAACTTTGGGGAAAAAATGTGGGAAGAGTCACAAATTTGAGAAGTTGAACTGAGGTCAATGGAATAAGTGTTTTCAACTTTTCTAAAATACTTGCCAACAAAATGTAATGGGACTAAGTATATAATGGGCAAAATGTTACAGCACGGACAACCAAATTATTTACTTTCTCTGCATGCGTTTAAGAAAATGAAAGTCATTAAGTCATTAAAGTAGTTTCCAGAATGATCTGGGTAATGCTAATGCGATGTGTCCGAAAATTTAGAATTGGTACTTAGGTGCTGTGTCCCTTTATGTATATTGATATGCTGATATCCTCCTGAGACCACACCCATTCATTTATGTCCATTGCAGTGGACATTTTGTTTTTGCATATATCATTTCACTGATGTAACAAAATGTATTTATTCCTGTTGTATACTAAAGAGGACATGCTGTCAAATTAAAAATAAAAATAAATTTGAAAAAAGATGTCATTTCCTCCAAAGACATAGAAAATCACAATTAACCTAAAACTGAAGGACACTTTTTTCCTTGGGTCTCAAGAGGACATACTTTATGCATAAAGTCAGTTAAGGCACATATGCATCAGTCATTTAAGGCACATATGCATCAGTCATTTAAGGCGCAGAACAGAAAACTAAAGGTTATTCATTATCCATTAGTGCCTAACAGCTTCCTGCCATTTTCTTTCCAGGTGATGACAAGCCCAATATTGAGGTTATAATCCTGGTGTGCACTGGTTTGGCAGCAACTTTCCTCTGGCTGATGCTGGTTATCTTCATTCGCAAGCTGAAAAAGGTTTGCGTGCATGTTCTTCCTGTGGTGCCCTCCCGGGATAGGCTCTGCTCCCCCCCCACTCCCCGCGCCAACTGTCCCACCAGCAACCCCTCTGATACCAACCCCCCTGCCCCCATCCCTCAGTTGGACACGTGGTTGAAAGATGGACGGATAGATGTTTGGCTTTATTATTATGAATTGTGGCAGATTTCCCATGAACTGACTCCACAAAATGTTTATGCATGAGCGAAACTGATTAATGACCAGCTCGAGTGAAAACAGTGAAAGCGCCATTTTGACCAGAATGCTCCTATTAGATGCGAACATTTCCTAAAGCGAGAGGATACCACATTGCTGCAAGTTGCTGTTTTTTTCCTGAATGTTTAATCTAATGGTTCTGAGGAAGCGTATTCAAACATGAATGAATCTTCTCTGTCTATCAGCCCAGCTCGGTGGACATTCAGACCGGCTACTTATCCATCATAATGGACCCAGATGAGGTTCCCCTGGACGAGCAGTGCGATCGACTGCCCTATGATAGCAGCAAGTGGGAGTTTCCCCGAGACCGTCTCAGGCTGGGTAAGACCTCTCTAGTGGAGGAGCCAGGTCATAGTGTCTCCTCTTAGGTTTTGACACAGTACCGTCTAGGCTCTGTCATGCTACATTGTTCCAAGAGGTGGACATTTTGGATCCAGAAAGCAAAAATCCAGACCAAAATTTTGTTTCAGGCAACCAGTTTAGTACTCCGTGACTGTGACTCTTTATACTCAACTGGTTGGTTGAAACAAAATCTTGGTCTGGATTTTTACTTTCTGGATCCAAAATGTCGACCTCATCTACATTTCTCCCAAAGTTGCAGAACTGTCCCATCGCCTTATACACTACACAAAGAGCCTGAATATCCTTATTAAGAGGTTGTTTGAAGCATATTAGGGCAAAGAAAGGGAACTAGACTGCAGCAGAGGAAGTCTAAGTAAGTCAAATTAAATTGTCTCCAAAAGTATTAACTACCTGCTCTTTCCGAAATAAACATCCTAGTATTTTCCATCAGGGGTCGGCCTCTGTCCTCCAAGCTTAACTGCTCTATAAAATCCTCGCGGAGGCCTGCTTCAGTGGTCAAACGCTCAGCAGGCTGTTTTAATTACAGGCCTGTATCTCTCCTGACAGCGAATCCTGCGGCTTGAGTTATGATTCCCGAGCCAGAAGAGCTGCCTTGAAGGCTCTCTCACCCACGCTTTGTCTCACAGGTAAAACCTTGGGCCACGGCGCTTTCGGCAAGGTGGTGGAGGCTGCTGCCTTTGGAATCGATAAGCTGTCGACGTGCAAGACAGTGGCCGTTAAAATGCTGAAAGGTAGGAATCCTTCACCAAAAACAGCTACGATGCTGCTTTTTTCGCTACCAGATGCCATTAAGTGTTTTTGTTAGTCAACTCATTAGAATATACTAACGTTAGCTTTGTAAAAAGACAGAAAAAGAAAGAAGCAGATATGGATTATAACCACGATTTAGTGACAGGAGGTTTCGATACGTAAGGTACACACCAGACAAATGTGAAAATGATTGTGTTTGTTTTGTGGGTCACAAGGCTGAAGGTTTTTAGGCAGTGTTGATTATTTCCGTTCTGAAATTCACAGACAATATTAATTTAAAAGGAAATAAATCCTGTGGAGCCTTGGCTAATTACAGTGATTACCATCACTCAGCCTTGCATCTGTGCTCATACATATTGCAGAAGAATAATCAAAGCAACTTCTGTTTTGGTGCTCAGTCAGAGGTATTGCAGAACTCTCTTTCCTTTTCCTTAATCACAGCCTTCTAACGGGTAGGACCATCGTTCATGCAAATAAATCAACTATACCATGATGTAATGTATCCTCAGGCAGGAACCTTGCATGCAACCAAAGGTCATATTTTCCATAAAAGGGGATTTTATCCCAGAATTGAATTTTAATGAAATTTTTCAAATCACAATATTTTTCTGGCATCAGTAAACTTGAGAAGAGCGCCGCCCCCCCCATACCTGGTCATCCACCAGAAATTAATTCCTCATCAGTTCAGTTTTATCATCACTCCGTTAATACAACAGTTATACAGATCTATGCCCCAAAAACTGAATCAGATGAAGATAAAATTGAAAAATGTTTTGACAAGGTTGACATGACTGGAGGCTGGAATGTCAGTTGGAAAGCAAATAAGAAATAGAAGTTTCCAGAAACAAAACTGGGGGGTGGAGGGGGTGGGTGAATAGTCAGCTTCTGCAAATCCACTGACCTCCTTATTTTTAGTAAGTACTAAATCTTTTTACCCCAACATCATCAGATGAAGTTCACAGAAATCAAATACAGTATATCCTCAACCCCAAACAATGGAAGATCTCGACATAGATGACAAGGCCATGGCCTAGAGTAATCACAGAGTGCTTATGGAAAGATGTGGAAAAGATCACGGAACAACAAGACAAGGAACGACCTGCAGAATATACCCTTAGCCTTCAAGGGCAACATCTGTAACCAATTCGAGATGCTGAACCTACTTGATAGTGAACCAGAGGAACTGCAGACAGAATTCAGAGAAGTCATCCAAGAGGAATCTGAGACAACATTTGGCTGAAGTGAAATTAAACAGGCAAAAATATCCAAGTGGATGGCAGAAGGTGCTGTGGAAACTGCAAAGAAGAGGACTGTGAATTCCAGAGAGCCACCAGGAAAGACAATGACCAATACAATAACAACATCTGCATTCATTGAAGGAGAAGGAAATAAACATGGAAGAACAAGGGCTGTTTTTCAGCTGATCTGTGAGATTAAGAATAAGTTCCAGCCTCAAATGCTGTAAATATATTGGGGTTCGATACGTGGAAGAAGCTGCAGTAACGGAAGTGGAGATCAGAGTAGACCTGAGGTTACTGACAAAAAGGAAAAGTACAGGGGTACAATACATTCTAATAGAAATATACAGCAACTGAAGAAGAAGCATTAAAAGTGCTGACCAAAGTATGGCAACAAATTTGGAAAATGGCCAGAGATTGTGATTGGTTTAGGTTCCTTACTATCAGAATGAGACCTTGCAGGGTGCACAAACTAGCACCGAATTTCCCTCATGATGCCCCATATTAGTAAGATTACAGTAATGACCCTTCAGTAAAGTTTAGAATCCCACAAAGACTACAAATGCAAGGTGTATGAGTTTATTCAGGAAATGTTGAGAAACAAGAAACATCATTGCCATTGTGCAGTAGATACCAGAGAAAACTAGGGGGTACCTGGAAATGAGGGTGCCAGAGCATTTCATGGTTACATGAAACATCTGACCAAGAAGCCACTGCCTGGGTGAAATATGGAGAAACTGACTGCTTTCAGATGGGAAGAAGAGTTAAGCAAGGCTACGTACTACCGCCATGCAAATTCAACTTGCGGAAGATGTAGTAAGAGAAGCTGGATTGGATTCAAGATTTGTGGTAGAAACATCCACACCCTTTGATGGGCTAATACAGGAAATGCAGAAAATCTGAAGGTTATAACCACTGGAACAGTATCCAAAGTGTCTATTTGTTGATGGCAAAAACATAGCTGTTAAAGAATCATAGATGTTTTCCGAACCTGGGGAAAAGCCATTAACAAAAGTGCATCCAGATATATTTAGTAGCCTGGAACTCAGCAATGATGCAATGAAGGACATAGAAAACATGTCAGAAGTACTTACACATATCTAAAAATAAAGAGAGCGGGCATATTATGAGAAGCCCCAATGCACTGGCAAAAACCATACAGATGGACAGTTTTACGGTGAAAGAGGAAGAGGATGACAGGGAAGAAGATGGACTCAGTCATCAAACAAAGAGCATCCTATCAGCAATTCCGAAAAATGAGACCAAAGGGACAGGACATTCTGGAGAAATACCATCTCTGTAATCACCGGGTGTTGCGTTCGGCGATCGGACGAGCGGGTAAATAAGCGAGTCGAGTCGGAAGTGCAGGCAACTGGGGTTTATTTGCGTAGACAGGACTCACGACTGACAAACACCAACTAACATTAATGACGGATCTACGGATACTAACACAGACGCGGACTAAATACACAAGAAAAGCCAGGATTCACAGGAAACAGGTGCAAACAATCGGGAAGTAACACAAGGTAACGAGGTGGGCGTGGCACACAGGAGGGGAGAACGAGCAGGTCATGACACCGGGAGACGACATCGACTTGACAGCATATAGCAGCTAGCTAATAGTTTATTATCTAGTGATAGCTTTGAATGATATAGAGACAGATCGCTTTTTAATAAAAGCACGAGTACATTCAGACAGTTAGTTACCATTAGGTGTACATTAGAATACACTTAATTTCTATCATTTCAAATGAAAATATGAATGCACTTTTTTGTGTAAAATTTGAGTGGTATTTAAAAAAATTTTACTGGGAAAAATGTTAACATTGAATTTAAAAATACGCACCACGTACATTTTACATTTCTGGTTACTCTAAGTAGTAAAAAAGTATTTCCCAACAATATAACATAAGGTTCTGCTTTTTCTAAAGGAATTGGCTTTGTCGGTTCTGAAGTGCTCTAAATTTTTTCACATTCAAAATGTTTGAAGGGTTTAATAATAAAAAAATCTAGATTTAATAATGTGAAAATTTGACAAAAGGAAACCTGAATTTGACTCATTTGACTTGATTTATCGTAAATGTGAATGATCTTGCAATAAATTTAAGTCACGCAACTCAAGATTAAAAAAGAAATTTGTCTCACAGGATCTTGCATTTTTTGGTCTGAATTGGGGTGATTTATGGAGGTCTCATTCTGTGGATTCTCAACAGGAGGAGCCACGTCCAATGAGTGCAAGGCCCTGATGTCTGAGCTGAAGATACTGATCCACATTGGCAATCACCTCAACGTGGTCAATCTGCTGGGAGCGTGCACCAAGTCTGGAGGTACCAAGCGAGCTTCACACTCAGATTTATGCAAATATAATGCCATATTGTAAATTCTCCAGAATATTCAATGCATCACATGACACCAGAAGAAGATTGTGTTAAGATTTCACTCCATTTTGTTGCATTATGACACAGTCTGGCTAATTATCAATTTTGGTGGAAT
The DNA here is from genome assembly GCA_026781145.1 of Hippopotamyrus pictus. Lineage (NCBI taxonomy): Eukaryota > Metazoa > Chordata > Actinopteri > Osteoglossiformes > Mormyridae > Hippopotamyrus > Hippopotamyrus pictus. Next base: position 6,703,434 of record JAODLC010000042.1, on the reverse strand, counting down.
GTTTTTGATAGAAGTAGATACTGGCTGATTAAATTGATCGAGAAACTAAAATAATTAGTGCTGGAGCCCTGTCACCTTTGTAGTGAAAGGAGGAAATCAAAGGCAATAATTAACAAATTATAAGTGAACAATGTTGCATGTTTGTCTCTTTGTCTTTTGCTGGTGTAGGTCCTTTGATGATAATTGTGGAGTACTGCAAATATGGGAACTTGTCCAATTATCTACGGAGCAAGAGAGCTGACTTTATTGTCTACAAGGTACATGGGAAAATGACGTGTTAGGAATTTTACTTCCGAGTCATTCGTATGGTCTACACACGTCTGCTGTGTTTCACTGTTATATATTTGCCCACTTTTTCAAGTCAGTTGGGCAGGGTTTCACATTTTTTTTGCTGCTAGTTAAAGTTAGAAGTTTGCCTGCCCTGCGTGACTGACCTCTGTCTGGGGTTCCGTCGGACTCACAGAACCCGTCCAGTAAGACAGTGGCTTCGGGGTCCAGCTGCGAGCTCAGTGAGCTGAGCGAGTTGATCAAACGCAGGCTGGAAAGTGTGGCCAGTACCGGGAGCTCCGCCAGCTCGGGCTTCGTTGAAGACAAGAGCTACTGCGATTCGGAAGAAGAAGAGGAAGGTAACCGTCTTAGTTTCCCCGGCTCTGTGGCCACCACCAGCCACATCTCCTCACCCATTCCATCCCCGGCCAGAACTCAAGGTTCCCTCGATTGTTTTCCTTTTGGTATCTAAGAGAAATCTTCCCTTCCGTTTGTAAATATAACTCTAGCTATTGGATTTACGAGCAGGCACTTCATTGGCTAGTCTTCTTCCCTGAGCTGTGCTGGTCGTGTCCCTGTTTCCGATGCATCTGCCGGTCTGTTGTTTGTTATTCCGAGCCTTCGATAAACTGTTTACTCAGATGGGAGAAGAGAGGGAAAACATGGCGCTTGAATCACAAAGACCGCCTGCTGAGCATCATTGACAAAACGCCGGTCTTACACTAACTCCCTTTAAACAAGGGCCTGGTTATCACTCTCCTAAGAGGATGTTGTTTTGGGTAACACCTGGCTATAGATTTACATCTGCAGAGTAATGAAGCAAGATTTTGTTTTGTTACAAATAAGGATGAAAAGGTCACCTTCCTGCTTTTTAAGCAAATGCCAGGAGCAGAGCCAGGCAGCAGTGGGTTCTTATGGAGGTCAAACTACTATTGAATCTCTGTTTGTTTTTAATGCACCTTTATTTTATATACAGAAACAGAGGATCTCTACAAGAAGGTTCTGACAATGGAGGACCTCATTTCCTACAGCTTTCAAGTTGCGAAAGGCATGGAGTTCCTAGCATCACGAAAAGTACGTTTACTCTCTCATCCTTATTTGAAAGTCCCTTGCAAACCAGAATTCCCTAGACTTTATTTTATAACCAGGAAAAAAATGGCTGACTGGGTACATATTTGATGAGCAATTTATTGTAAAATGCCAACGTTGACACTGAATTTAATTGGAAGGGCTAAATTATGAATCTAGATTTTATCCAAAGCCACTGGGCCATAGCAGTCGTCCAGATATAGTGTACCCACGTTCATGGCCAGAATCTGCCCAAGTAAGGCTGCAGTTTGATCAATGGCCAAATTTGGACAATGGCACGGAGAAAGCATTTCAGTAGCACCCCATTGTAGGGAATACCGGGAAGGGATTTAACACAAATAGGCACCGCGACCTGTTCCTGCCGCACCAGATTCCCGCCTCGGACCCAGATGTCCGATGGTAGGCAGGGGGGTTTGGTTTTGGGAAAATCTGGTGCGTGTGGATCAGAAGCCAGATGATTTCAATTAAAGGGGTCTTCAGGACCACAGATGCACCAACGATGCATGTAGTATGTTGAGTAAATGTTGAGTAACTCTCAGTAGGTGCTTCCACAAAACAGGCCAAAGGGGGTGTAAATCAACTTGTTTCTATAAACAAATAATTTGCTCGGTCATTACTGTGGATTCAGGGTTGTTAAAATGAATGGTGTCTACAAAGATTCACCATAAGTTCCTTTTAAAAAGTATAATTCTTCTTTCCAGTGCATTCACCGCGATTTGGCTGCCAGAAACATCCTGCTGTCTGAAAACAACGTTGTGAAGATTTGTGACTTTGGACTTGCAAGGGACGTTTACAAAGACCCCGATTACGTGCGCAAGGGAGATGTAAGCTAAAACCCTTCCATTACAGATGAGAAATGAAACTCAACTTAGCAGTTATCATTTTGTCAGCTTCTGCTAGCTGTAGCTGCTTAGCGTGGGTCACAGAACAGAAACTAATCTACATGGGATTATGTTTCACAAATACTCCACCTGACTGACAGCACAATAATAGCCTGCCAACACTTATTTCACAATCCATAAAAGACAGGAAAAATGTACGCACTTTTAAAATAAATACTTGGAACAAACCGCCCTGCATATGACATTGGCAACAATTTAAGGCCTGACACTGTAATAATAAGCAAGTAGTGTGGAACTGTACATTTAACTAAACAGATTTTGTCTTCTTTGTCTTCAGGCCAGACTGCCATTGAAATGGATGGCCCCAGAGGCCATTTTCGACAAGATCTACACCACGCAGAGTGACGTGTGGTCCTTTGGAGTTCTCATGTGGGAGATCTTCTCTCTGGGTAGGTCATGGTCTTAACGCTGCTCTACATACCACCTTCTCCATAACCCTTTTTAAATTTAATTTTATTTTACTTTTTAATGTTATTACCAATTTATCATAACTGTTTTCTTCAAATATCTTGAACACTAGTACATCATCTTTATAGCACAATTAACCATTTATCCACATTGTAAGTACAACATTAATTAAGTAACATTAATTAAGTATTACTTTACTGCTTCTAAGAAACAAACACGTCCCACTTTCCTCTTTGTTTACTTTCTCCTCATATTGGCCAGGTGTCACATCGCACAGGTCAGCAATAGAGGCTTGTAGCTTTTTAATAAATATTTGAATCTCTAAGAGTTGGGAATCTTATCGCACAGCTTTGTATGCCAAAGACATCAGTTCTTCACAATACACAAGATGACCTCTCCCTTCAGGCCGTTGTTGTCTGCTTGGATTCGGTCCGTATGCAGGGAGTCATAACTCTGCCTTAATTGTTTCTTTGAGCAGAAAAGTAGGATAAGGGTTATTAAAAGGGAATGAATATATTTTGTTTCAGTTATGCATTTCTTCCCAGCTGGCAATGCAAATTCTTGGCGACTTCACACGTAATCATGTCCCAGAGTCGCTCTGTTATGGCCAAGAAATATTAATGTCTATGAAATATATGTTAATTAGCTATGCAACAGGCAGCATGCTAACGCATGGTGGCTTTTTCACATTGAAGGCCTTATTGAGGCCTTGATCAAGATCCTTAAACTAAATCCCTCCTATATGCGTAATAAGTGAAAGAACAAAAATCACAATTTAACATTAGAACATGTGCAAACTAAGAGTAACGCAATAGAAACTAACAGGGATTTCTTGTGTTCTCCAAAAAGTTACTGATATCTAGTTGGACAGCTAGATGAACACCGCTTAAGCTCCCAAAGCTCTCCTTCGGGGCACCTCAGCCATTCCAGGTGTTTGTTACATTTCACCACCAGCTCATTCAATGAATTAATTTGTTTAAAGAGTCAAAGAGGTATCGATTAGCCAAATGAGGTGTGCCAGCAGTCGAGTCGAAAAATCCATGGACGTATCTACACTGCATATTCTGGGGTGACTTTAGGAGATGTTTTGAAACGGCTAAGCTGACAGACTTTTACAGACATGATATCATAACTTTACGTTAACGTGAAGATCATTTCAACATCAATTTGGCTGTCTAAGTCTTTTGTACTGTACTGTATATATCAGTAAACAAAGTCACTTTTAAGACTTAAAAATAAGTTGGGGGCAAAGTGCCCCACGGCACCAAAGGCGCTGAAGGTGTACAGCTAAAAAAACCCTGATGTGCATTAGGTCTCAGACTGACTGTCCGCCCCCACATGCTGGCAGTGCCGGCATCCCAGTGGGAGCACTGCGAAAGCTGCCTTGGATTCCAGTGCACCATGACACCTCGCACATCTGGGTGGCATTAAGCGGTGTCTCCGAGAAAAAGAGTAGAGCACCAGAAGTTATCGCAAAATTATAAACACACAGTCCTGAAACCTGATCTTTTGCACAGGTCAAAAGTTTGTTCTGTTCCCAGTGTGTGTGTGCATACATATATTACGCACCAAGCAAAACCCGGCAGCTCAGACTTGAATTTGGGCTCTTGGATTTCCTTATCTTGTTATTTTAGGTGCCACGACTAAAATACACTGTTTGAAAAAGCAAAGGTAAATTGTTCTGCAATTAATAACAATAATAAATTATGACTCTCACCTTAAAACTGTGGCAGACATTGCATTTCACGAATTAAAAAATATAACTAACATCCTTTCTGCCTTGTACTGGATAATAGGTTGAAAGATGATATAAAAATATTTGAATATGTAAAAACCGTATTATTATTAATTATGTAATAACTACAAACAAATGTAATTTTTCAAAGCCTGACGATGACAAGAAATTTTTTATCACAATAATACTGAGTCTTTCCAAAGTGATTTTTTAAAAAAGAATACTCGGTGTGGACCTCATTCAATTTGATTATTTTAACAAAGCAGGGTAATTGTAACTCCCCATAACATGTTCCGTTTGGCTTGCGTTCATTAAGCTGCTTGCGTTTCATGGTAAAGGAGCACCAGCTGGTATCAGAGGCACGTTCTACCTTGTCAGACCTTCCTGCCGTCTTCTTAGGTGCCTCACCGTACCCAGGCCTGCAGATCGACGAGGAGTTCTGTTGCCGGCTGAAGGATGGGACGAGGATGCGGGCTCCTGAGTACGCCTCCTCCGAAATGTAAGGACATCTCCCCTCTCCAGCAATCATCACCCACCAGGTGATCTACACTGTCGGGCAATGTACCACGCATACCTACCCTTATCAGTCCTGAAAACTCTCCCAGACCCCCATATTTACACTTATATGTCCTGAAAGCCCTTGCAGACCCCCATAGTCACACTTATATGTTCTAAAAACTCTCCCAGACCCCCTGCATTTACATGTATATGTCCTGAAAACTCTCCCAGACCCCCTGCATTTACATGTATATGTCCTGAAAACTCTCCCAGACCCCCTGCATTTATGCTTATATGTCCTGAAAACTCTCCCAGATGCCCTGCATTTACACTTATATGTCTCGAAAACTCTCCCAGATCCCCATATTTACACTTAAATGTCCTGAAAACTCTCCCAGACCCCCTGCATTTACACGTATATGTCCTGAAAACTCCCCCTGACTTCTGTTTAGTGAAGGTGTACCACAAACTGACATATTTTATCATCCATAAATCATTTTTAAGAGGCCCCAGGGAAGATTGTTTTAATCAGAGCCCATTAAACAGTCTTTAAAAACTTTAAACCTGGATCTAAGCTGGAGAGGCATGCTTCATCACCCGTCTCCCAGGACAGAAGCGTGGGCCCTCAGTCGGAGCACAACGGGGGGAAGGGAAGCATCTCACATTAACGCAATGACAGGAAGTGGAGTGTAAGGTTTCGAAGCCGGGAAGGGCAGTGGGGGGGGGGGGGGCTGTACAGATGAGGGACATGGAGGGGATGATTGTGGGGCCAAGCTGATCTGAGACCAGCATAAACTGGGCCAGAAATTGAAAACACTGACCCACCAGAGAGTTTGGAAGACCAGAGGTATCCCCAACCCTCGCAGCGACAAGCAAAGGGCTCTTGGCTGGAATATCCCCTAAGTGAGTCGGGGTTTTCGAGCAAGATGCTGTAAGTGGCGTGCTGAAACTGAACCTCTGCCGGGACTTTTTAAAGCTGGTATTAAGAGCCTGGACTAAAAGGATATTCAACAAGCAATACAAGCAGAAGAAAGACAATCCCTTTGATCCTTTGGCTTTATCTGAGCTACATCTACCACCCGCTGGATGTGACGCTTTCACATACCTTTGGCTGCAGTTCTTTTCATTCAGAAGCCTGTTCACTTCTGAAGCACACATCCCTTTCTCCTGCGATCAGGAACAGGTTAAAGTAGTCTTACTGATGTGGTAGTCATTTCAATGAAGTATTTATCTGTGTGAGAAGGAGTCACTTACTGAAAGGCAAGCAGAGATGTGGTCGGCAGCAGAAGATAAATGAATTGATATCTAACTAACAATGCAGGCACTGGGAAAAAGGAGGAATCACAGTCCAATTTAATGATAAATGCAATCCTTCCTTCCTTCCCTCCTTCCTTCCTTCCCTCCTTCCTTCCTTTTGTAGCGACTAAAATTCCTACACGTCACTGTCTTTTGTCCTGCACTGTCTTGTCTTTCACTGCACTCTTACCACACTATCTTTTGTCCTGCACTCTTACTGCACTGTCTTGTCTTTCACTGCACTCTTACCACACTATCTTTTGTCCTCAGTCCTCTCCCCTGCAACTGTGGCACAAGAATTTCACCGTGTTCTTCCAAACTCACGTGACAGCAAAAACATGGAACCTTGGAACCTTGTAGTAGACAGCCACCTCACCAGGTGTCATTTTGGTATTTCCACCGCTGCTCCAGATGACCTCTGATGTGGATCGTTTACTTACTCCTTGACCCCATTTCTGCTCACTAACCTTTGACCCTAACCTTGACCCAAAGTCAGAAGCCTGAAGGTGGAAACCCAGAGGAAATTCAGCAGGAGCTCCCCAATAAATCTGCCACGGTTGCACGTCAATTTGCGGATGTTGAAGTGATCTCACAGAGATCCTGTCCTGTAGGTATAGAGTCTTGGAGAGGAAGGGGACCCCAAACCTTACGTGGGACCCTAAACCATTCCTAATTCAAATGACATCCACTAGCACACATTCAGCTCATCAGGAGCTTGATGACAGCTAAAGGTGGAATGAAACCAATGATTAAGGGCCCCCAAAGATTCTCATGATCGTAGTGGGGTCATTCAGAGACATTCCAATGAGCAAGACAAATGTTAGGCTACCATTGGCTACAATGATATGACCCATTCACTCAGTTCCCCCTGAAGCCCAAAAACGTCCATGAGCCATGAGTATAACCATGGATATCGCCAGTGGCCTGTACTACAAAGCAGGGTTACTGGCTTATCGGGGTAACTTGTCGGATTTAAGGTAGTCTGGGCAAAATGTAAGTGAACGAATATGAAGTCCATTTACACTGTGATACCTTAAATCTGACAAGTTATCTCGATAAGCCAGTAACCCCGCTTCGTAGTACAGGCCACTGGTCTATATAATGTCGGCAACCAAAAATCATCATCATCCCGATTCCCGCCCCCAAGCCTCTGATCTCACCCCGCTAAATTCTTCTCTGTACCACCTGGATAACACTATTACGGAGCTGACAAATTACAGCAGAGCCGTTTCCTTCGATTAATCTCCGTGCTGCGAAGGAAAACTCTCAACACTGAGGTCTACATGCCAAAAACAAACACAGATGGAGAGGGTAAAGGGCAGGCAGGGAACAGTCGAGTAAATAATGAATCATCTGCATTTGCTGTGATCTTCTGTGAAAGCTGAAGCAGCCAGTCCAGGTACCAGCAAATGGTGATGTTGGTGAAGAAAGATAGATATGGGAAGGGCAAATGGTCAGGAGAAAGATCCTATACAAACAGCTTAAGGGATTTGTGGCCTGATAGGAGAGTTCATCCCTCTTCATAAGACAACCATTTTAGTGTTGCATCCTGAATTGACTGGTAATAGAGAACTCCACTGCAGGACACCGCGGTCTTTAACAGAGGCATTCTGCATGGTCGTTGGTCATTGCTGGTTGAGTGGGCATTGGGGACAGATTGAACACCTTCAGTTTAAGGAGAGATCGATTGATCTGGGTGCATATCTCTGCCGTAAGGATGCCGATTAGTGTCTGAAAAATGCAAGCTGGTCAAGCAAAGCCGACATATAAGATGTATGAATGTCACCCGCTAGCATATCTCTCTGATAAACTGTGAGACGTGCGATGTGATGTACCTTGTACCCTGTACCTTCCACAGATACCAGGCCATGCTGGACTGTTGGCAGGGAGAACCGAACCACAGGCCCACCTTCACGGACCTGGTGGAGAGACTCGGAGACCTGCTCCAGGCCAACGTACAGCAGGTGGGGCCACAAAGTCTGCAGAAGGCCGTCACTCTTTCATTCATTCCCACATTGCCTTGCAGTAGAGAATTGGCATTACACTGGGTTTGAAAACTGCTCAAAATCACTTTCCTATTCAGTTTAAGAACAGTGGCGCACATAAATATGAAGGAAGGACAGGATTGTCATTTAAAAGGCCTCAAGGACGGAGGAATTGCCCCCGGGGGAACTAACAAACTAACCCAAACAGGCAGCCACTCACAGCGTTTCCCGTAACGTGGGCAAGATGGAAGTTGAGTCTCTGACAGACGACCAATACCGTTTCCCAAATGAGCTGCACATTTTAAATACATTAGGGAATTTAAAGACGAACGAAGGTAGAAAATGGAGTTTCAGGTTCAGTGAACTTCTCAATGAGGGGAAATCATTAGCGTAAAAGAAACGTGATATTCAGCCACGGCCATTTTTTTCAATTTGGCAATAAAAGAACCTCGTCTTTAAAAATGTTGAAATTCAGAGGTGCCTAATGGTTTTTGGTGCTGAATTTTTTTATATTTTTTTATTTTATTTGTAATGTTTCTACTTCTTGCTCTACTTAGTATTATTATTATTTTAATCGTTAATAGGCTGCTGAGCTTACTTAAAAAGGCGCTTTGTTACTCAGATCTTTCCTTTGTTTCATGTTGCCGTTCCAGGAAGGGAAACACTATATTCCCATTAACACAGCCCTGGCCATCAAAGAGGGAGATGTTTCCAGCACTTCCACCATAGAGGATGACATGTCTACATCTCGCAGGGACTCTGGCAATACATGGTGGGTCAGCATCTTGGAAGACAGTCACTACCAGATCCCAGACAGTCAATCTCCCCTCAGACTCAGTCTACTAAAAGCTGCCAGCTTCAGTGTGGAACAGAACTGGGTGTGGTGCTTTTCCACAGCCACCAAGAACCGAGCCGGACCCGACCCGTACCGCGAACTGACGAGTGTTCATACCAGAACTGCACCCATGCTAATATGACCCTGTTTACTAGCAGGGCCAAAAGCTTGAGCGAACATAGCTTGTCATCTGATTGGTCAAAATGCACAGAGATACCAGTGTTCTATGCATGGATTATCTAAAGAAAAAATGTACATTCTATATTTTATCCATTTGTAGTAGCATCACAGATTGCGATGTATTGATGCACTTCTGATAACTCAGAACTAGAAAGTCTCCTGCTTAAAAAAGTACTATAGAACACCGGAATGGAATCGATTCATACTGTAATGCAAATTTATGCAAGCGAATGCTAATTTTGCTAGCATTTGATACCAACATGACACGATGATTCTCACAGTCGTGCTAGCAGAAATTAACATATAGTGCATCATGATGTACGCCGTGTGAATAAATAAGTAAATAAGCGTCTCTTCAGTTTTACGCCATTGTCCCTGTCCAAACTTGGCAGTGCCTTTCTGCAGTGGAAAACCAAAGTGAGCTGGAACCGCACTGTAACAAGTCTCTCTTTGTAGTATGGCTCAGGTACGGGTTGTTTCCTGTATGCCAGTGGAAAACCAAAGTGAGCTGGAACCCCACTGTAACAAGTCTCTCTTTGTGCTATGGCTCAGGTACGGGTTGTTTTCTGTATGCCAGTGGAAAACCAAAGTGAGCTGGAACCGCACTGTAACAAGTCTCTCTTTGTGGTATGGCTCAGGTACGGGTTGTTTCCTGTATGCCAGTGGAAAACCAAAGTGAGCTGGAACTGCACTGTAACAAGTCTCTCTTTGTGGTATGGCTCAGTTACGGGTTGTTTCCTGTATGCCAGTGGCAAACCAAAGTGAGCTGGAACCGCACTGTAACAAGTCTCTCTTTGTAGTATGGCTCAGGTACGGGTTGTTTCCTGTATGCCAGTGGAAAAGCACCATTAGGTAAAATACTGTACAATCAGAGGACTCCAGAAAGCACTTGGATTGTATTTTTTCACTTTTATATGTTTTCGCTCACAGTTTTGTATTTTGTTTGCTGCATTATTGACTGTTGTTACATTGAACTTTAATTCAGCAAAGTCAGTATCTTGTTAAAACAGGAAATGGATATCCCGAATTACTTAGGCTGTGTTGTTTTGATTTCACAGTAGTTCACAGGTGTAGAGTTGTGATGATGATGATGGTTTTAAAAGGTAATCTGGAGTGTAATGTATCTTTCCACCTCCTCGTCACATTATCTCATAACAATGGGGTTTCTTCAATAATAGGAACGTCAAGACCTTTGACGTGGTTGCTGGAGAAGACGACACAAATGAGACCCGTGAGGTGAGTCAATCCCAGCCATCTCACTGACCATTCAACCCAAGCATCATTTGACCCTGGATGCGTATCTCTTTCAGCCCAGCAGTTGCTAACGTTGCCGGGTATGTGCTCTGCAGGTGGGCCAGTCTGACAGTGGTGTGGGCCTGTCTTCTGATGACTTGAAGACATTGAAGCGACTGGAATCACTGGCTGGACCTTTGAACATTAAAGCTCTTGGGTAAGTACCTCACCTTGTCATAGATCCACCTACATGTAGCTGAATCTTGTGTTCTCATGTCCCTGTTTTATGTCACCTTCCATTTCTGAAAACCAGTTCCAATACTAACAACACAAAAATTCCCGGATGTTGGTTTTGTTCCGCCCCAAATATCAAGGATACGTTGATTGCATCCTCGCCAAACGAGACCAATCCCATGATTCACTGTATTAGCAAGTCCCGTCTTGCCAAGACCACGAGTACCTTGTTTGCGTTCTTGGTATTGAGATTCACTTTTGTCGAAATACACAATGAGCCAATATCAGATGCAGCTTCTGTGCCTGTTGTAATTTCGCTCTTCCTCCTGTATCTCTGAGAGCAGGGTACTCCACCTCTTTGTATGGCTGAGCGTTACACATCACCTACAACCTCAAGCACAGAGGAGAGACTTTCCCAATATGGACAAAAATGCCATAGTGATTAAATCCTGGGCTTTGTTTAAATTTCTAGTTCTGAGAAAACAGCCATTTAGGGTTGATATTATGGCAGTTTCTTTCATAAATCGTTTAGGTTAATCTTGGTTGCCTCTTGCCCTGGAATAAGTCCTGCCTTATGTTTAGATTACTGAAGCTGTGGAGATCGGTCATGATTAAACTATAGACCAAAAAATGGTTAATCTAAAAATGCTAGTCCCCCCCAGGTCATTATTCACACTCCCAACAGATTACATCTTATTTTAGGTTAAATGTAGTGTGACACCACTGCAGTTTAAACTTCAAATATGGGGACAATTTAGTTGAGATCAAAGTTGAGAGCTCTGGTAGTTGAAACACTGAGTCCGACTTGGAAAATCTGGCAAGCGCTGCGTTCTGGGCGGTTTGCTGGACGCCAGCCTCCGTTGTGATTCTACCAGGACACATTGATTGACTTCTAGGCTACCTCTCTATTATAAATCACCACCCATCGAGTGGTTTAACATTTTACATGTAGAAATAATGAAATAAAGTCTCAAACAAAAAGAAGTATTTTTGCAGGCAATCAAAAGAAAATCGGACAGTAACCTTAAAATAAAATGAAATATAACATCAAGGAAAGAGGCATCTACTCTATAATGAATGTATAGCTCTGTTTATTGATTAATGGCGGTCATTTAAGATCCAAGTAAACATTCCAGTAGGTTGTATGGCGTGCATTCTGCGTCTCCACTCCCAGCAACCATTGTCTCCAAAGTTGCACCACCCCCCACCTCTCCACACTCCCCATATTAACGCCCAGTCCTCACTGTGAGCTCAGCCTTCCTCATGGCGCCACACGCTGGGCGGAGGGCAGCGGAGCTGGCAGGCTGTCACTCACACATCTGTGGAATGGACAGAATCCTAGAGTGTGAGTCGGAATCTTCCTGAACGTGGCCGCCGACGGGCGGTTCCTTCACTGTCGCCTTTGACATGAGGAGGCTTTATTAAACTTTCACGTGGAGTCCCCCTACCCAGCGATACCATTGTTCTGGAAAATTCCACCTGGCTTGCACACACCCCCTAGTGGGTTGGCATTGCAGAAGTGCACTCAGCAATATAATAAGATCATAGCCAGTTATGTCCATCCATCCATGTTCCATTTCGTATATAAACCTGAAGTGTTCCTGTAGCAATAGGCCAGCAAAATAATAGCCTTTACAGATTTACAAGTGCAGCGTAGCACATGCTAGTCGTATTAGCGCATGAAAATGTTCAGCCATGGTGTGTGCCGCTCTGTGTTCACCAGAACTAGCTAGCTGTAGTGCAAAATAGATAAGCATTTACTGAAAATGGATGGATAGAGAACACAGCTGACAGATTGCAACCGCGGCGTCAGGACGGATAATCAGGTTCCAGTAGACACAGAACAGTGCTTCACCAGTTCTGTTGACAGTGAGTTGCCGGACGGAGATTCTGGCACGTTTACTCCTTGATTTTAATAATCTTCATGAAACAAAAGTCGCCAGAATGATTACACTGATTATGAAGGTAAAATGCCAGGTGCCCTTTTATTTTTCCATTCTGGACAGTTTGTTTTACCTCCTAAATATGAAATTCAATCTATGCAGTAAACATTTCTTGGCAGCTGAGGTCATGTGTGAAGATTTCAGTCCATTTTATCCTTCCTGTTCAGAATGAAGCCTCTCAGCGTGGCGAAGGAGTCCGTGTTGTCGGACTGGGAGCAGGACAAGCTGCGGGTTTCCACCCGAGACTTCGGTCTTGAGGATCCATCCTTTGGCCCCAGCCTGGAGTGTCACAGTCCGCCCCCGGACTACAACGACGTCATGCGCTATTCTGTGCCACCTTTTTAGCTGCTGGGACGACTCTGACTCACTTCCTTGGGCTTCCGATTCCCGCTTTTCATCGCCTGAGGTGGTAGCCGAACTGTATCTGCTAAATGATGTCCTTGCTTTCGGTCTAAGCTTTAGCCAACAAATTCTGTGGTTCAGTTATGGTAAAGAAACAGAGGTCAGCTCAAGAAACCAAATGAAAAACAAGGAAACTCAAGTCAATTCAAGTCAATTCTGCTCCTTTGTACACCAGTCAACATCCATGTATCTTTTACAAGCACCGTGAATGAAAATAACGCCTGTTGTCATGGCAGTGTTCAATAAACACACCGCATATCTGCCTCTACCGCTATGCATTGCGAGTTACTGCTGAATCTCTCCCCTATGCAATACCCCTGCATTCTCAGGTATGTGCTCCTCTGAGTTCAGCTTAATTTGTCTACTGATAAACAAAAACACTGGCATTTAATAGCTTTCAAAGTTGTACCAAGGGATGCTGTACTGCGGTTAATTATGTCTGGTACCATGTCATAAATTAGAAATGTGTCATTAATGTTACAATGACCAAATCGGGGTCCTCTTATCCTTTGTTGTATATATGATTTTATATAAATGTAAACTGGAAACGGTTAAAATTCTTTTCATGAAACAAATTATATTAAGGGTCTCTTTGGGCAGATAGCTAAGCCATTTTTAGACATTAACTCGAGTAGCATCTTGACAAAATTGACAGCAATATAATCTCCATTTATTCAAATATCAGGCCTTACTGGAGAATGGAAGTGCTCTCTCTCTTCCATAGTTTGAAACAATAGCACCTACTTCTCCGAGTTTTTGCCCAGCTAGAAGAATTTTAACTCTGTATTTTTTTATGTCAAACAGTAAATAGCAGAGAAGATTTTGTTGAGAGTTTGTTTCTATGTGTGACACACTGGTTTGGCACATTACACTGTGACTGTGCTTTTAACATGCTATCTGGAAAACATACGGAATAAACAATCAGTATTTAATGAGGTAATATATTTAAAATGTATCTAATCATTTATACATTTAAAACTCAATTTTGATTGAAATTTGTCTCATTAACCAAAATACATTATATCCTCCAGCTGTTCTATTAAAAGGACTAACACAATTTCTTATACAACTCAAAACCCCCCTGTTTTGGGTATACTCTTGTATATATGTCAATTTAATATGACCGATGTATTGGAACAGTCTGCTATTTATACATGAACATTGTCTGATACAAGGAACGACCAGCTGGCAGATGGAATTGCTGATTCAATAAGAGACGTGTCCTTGCTTAGCTAGTTCATATTTCTCATAAAATTGACCCAGTGAAGCAGTGTTTCATAATCCGGTCCTCAGGAATCCACGTTCGGTCCGTATTTTGGCTCCCACCAAGCACCATGCCAGATGGTCCACATTTTGGTGGGAGCGAGGACTGGATTGGGAAACACTGCAATATAGGAAAGGATGGGGAGAGACATGATCCTGTTTTATGCTGCCTGGGATGTGTATCTGCGTATCAGAAACTCCCAGTTACCCAGTGGGCAGAAGTCGGTGTGGTCTCCTTCACACTCTAGGCTCTAGGCTGAATGTGTCTATGCAGTATTTTCAGGGTAAACATTCAGTCTTAAAATATTCTATATGTAAGATGCTCAGTTAAATAGACAGTATAAAGATGGATGAATCTGTGTAACTTAATATTGCTGGCTGTGGTTCTGGTTTGAAATATGAGAAATGTATGCACTGATTATATTGTCTCCTTAATTGGGTATTTGCATTCAGACATTTTAGCAATATGTGTAAGAAAATAAATGCAATAAAGATTTTATATTTATATGTTATGGTGGATTCCTGTGATTTTTATTTATTTATTTATCTATCCATCCATTTTCCAACCTGCTTTTTCCTTAATGGGTCGCAGGGGGTCCAGAGCCTATCCCGGAAGCAACGGGCATGAAGCAGGGAACAACCCTGGACAGGGGGCCAGCCCATCGCGGGGCACACTCACACACCATTCACACCTATGGACAATCTAGTAATGCCAATCAGCCTCAGCATGTCTTTGGACTGTGGGGGGAAACTGGAGTACCCGGAGGAAACCCCACGACGACACAGGGAGAACATACAAACTCCACACACATGACCCAGGCGGAGACTCAAACCCGGGTCCCAGAGGTGTGAGGCAACAGTGCTAACCACTGCACCACTGCACCACCATGCCACCCCCTATCGATCTATCTATCTATCTATCTATCTATCTATTTATTTACTTATTTATTTATTTCACAGAAATATTTGAATACAGATTTGAATTTTATACATTTAATGAATTAATTGATCAGTCAATTAATGTATAAATATTAATATTAACAACTTCTAAACATTTTCTGAATATAGAATAGTGTATAAATAACAACTTAAGGTCCTCCTGGGAGCTACCTACAGCCTCGGAAGGCAGATTCACACAGCAAAGAGGCCAGACCTGAGTGCCCAGTAGCACAGCTCGGCACGGAAAAGGCCGGTGACCTGACCTGGGGATCCTGACCCAGGCAACAGACGCTCCATCTTGACCACGGTGGGTATTGACATGTGCCGACCTCCACCTGCGTGGCCAACGTGAACCTCGCCGGCTGTCGTGTGGGCGTGAGAACTGAGCACGCTCGTTAGGTGGGGTTAAGGGTCTAAACAGACACAAGCCTGGTTGATCCTTACTTTATGTGCATTCCTTGTGCAAATGCCAAGGCCTTCTACAAACAGGACAGGAAGGAGGTCTAAATCATTCTTTTTGTAATCAGTGGACTTCCTATTGTGAAACGTTGTCCGGTAACTCTGGCGCCATGTGTGGCTAGAAGTAATCAAAGCAGAGACAAGTAGGCATCAGGCCAATTCTGCTTGGCCCTACTGTGTTCATGGTAAAGTGGGCATCAGATTAAATTCTTAGTCCAGAAGGATGACCTTCCACATATCAGACTGAAGAGTGGGTATTGAACCATTTAAGGCAGAACAGCATGTATTAAGTATGACAGAATACTGGTTAATTACATGTTTAGTATGAGTAAACCGAATTTAGAAAATACAAATTGTACTTTCGAAAAACAAACATGAAATACCATTCTTCCATTCCTGATTGGCTTTACTAAGTTCCACTTCTTGCTTTTTATGGATGGAATAAAAAAAAAACAATCTGTAAAATTTTCTGATTCAATTTGCACTTCAAAAGTTTAAAAATTCCTTTTGCCCATCTGATAACCCCTAAGCATACACCCCATTCAACAATGCTCGGCTTCAAATAATTCAGTTTCAGCATTTCCCTTAATCAGTACATTTGAAGTGACTAGGGAGGTATGCTAGGCTAATTTGGGGAATGTGTGAAATACACAGTATTGTGAGCTTTGAATACTAGAACAGGGGTATTCCATCCAGAGTTATATTTAAAATTGCATAAATAATACCATTATACTACTGCTACTAACAATACTTCAACCATTAACATTATTGTCAAAAAGAAGAATATTAATATGTATCCATGGGAGTTAATTAGCTTCATATTTAAGTATCAAGGTATTAAATGTGCAGGTATCTTTCGTCCTTATTATTTATCACATATTAAGTTAATAACAAAAAGGTCGATATAAAAAAACAAGTATTAGAAGGCAATAAATATTAGCAGGAATTAAACAAACAAATGAATAAATAAATACATAAATGAAATAAATATTATAGATAGATAGATAGATAGATAGATAGATAGATAGATAGATAGATAGATAGATAGATAGATAGATAGATAG
>JAODLC010000042.1:6667068-6679402 GCA_026781145.1 Hippopotamyrus pictus | reverse complement strand
GGTATACACGATGACGGGGGATGAGGCTGCGGTATACACGATGACAGAGACAAGGATGCAGTATACACGATGACAGAGACAAGGATGCGGTATACACGATGACGGGGGATGAGGCTGCGGTATACACGATGACAGAGACAAGGCTGTGGTATACATGATGACAGGGCACGAGGCTGCGGTATACACAATGACAGAGACAAGGATGCGGTATACACGATGACGGGGAAGAGGCTTTGGTATACACAATGACAGAGACAAGGCTGCGGTATACACGATGACGGGGGACGAGGCTGCGGTATACACGATGACGGGGGACGAGGCTGCAGTATACATGATGACAGAGACAAGCTTGCGGTATACACGATGACACATACACACCCGCACACACATACACACACACACACATACACACCCGCACATACACACCTGCACACACATACACACCCGCACATACACACACACACCCACACACACTCCCATACACACACACCCACACACACACACATCCGCACATACACACACTCATATACACACCTGCACACACACCCGCACATACACAATATACACATATACAGGCTGCGGTATACACAATGACAGAGACAAGGATACAGTATACACGATGACAGAGATAAGGATGTGGTATACACGATGACGGGGGATGAGGCTGCGGTATACACGATGACAGAGACAAGGATGCAGTATACACGATGACAGAGACAAGGATGCGGTATACACGATGACGGGGGATGAGGCTGCGGTATACACGATGACAGAGACAAGGCTGTGGTATACATGATGACAGGGCACGAGGCTGCGGTATACACAATGACAGAGACAAGGATGCGGTATACACGATGACGGGGGAAGAGGCTGTGGTATACACAATGACAGAGACAAGGCTGCGGTATACACGATGACGGGGAATGAGGCTGCGGTATACACAATGACAGAGACAAGGCTGCGGTATACACGATGACTGGGGACAAGGCTGCGGTATACACGATGACAGGGACGATGCTGCCGTATACACAATGACGGGGAACGAGGCTGTGGTATACACGATGACTGGGGACAAGGCTGCGGTATACCCGATGACAGGGCACGAGGCTGCGGCATACACGATGACAGAGACAAGGCTGCGGTATACACGATGACGGGGGACGAGGCTACGATATACACGATGACTGGTGACGAGGTTGCGGTATACACGATGACAGGGACGAGGCTGCGGTATACATGATGACAGGGACGAGGCTGCGGTAAACATGATGACCGGGACGAGGCTGCGGTATACACAATGACAGAGACAAGGCTGCGGTATACACGATGACGGGGCACGAGGCTACGATATACACGATGACTGGTGACGAGGCTGCGGTATACACGATGACAGGGACGAGGCTGCGGTATACATTATGACAGAGACAAGCTTGCGGTATACACGATGACAGGGACAAGGCTGCAGTATACACGATGACAGGGGATGAGGACAGAGGACGAGGCTGCAGCATACACAATGACAGAGACAAGGCTGCGGTATACACGATGACGGGGGACGAGGCTGCGGTATACACGATGACGGGGCACGAGGCTACGATATACACGATGACAGGGACGAGGCTGCGGTATACACGATGACAGGGATGAGGCTGCGTTATACACGATGACAGGTGACGAGGCTGCGGTATACACGATGACAGGGACGAGGCTGCGGTATACACGATGCAAACTGGATGGATAATAAAATACATATGTTTATTTGGAGAGATGTAATTTGTGTTTTTAGTTGCAACAAACGTGAATGAATTTTCGATTTCGCAAAGTAACCGCTAAGGGGAAGCAGAGCAACAGTTTCGAAAAAGACTGGGTTGAACGCGTCATAATTTGACCGGTAGAGGGCAACACGGCGCCAATCAAAAACACCATGACAACTGGTTAAATCAGTACCTGAGAAGATAGTAGATAATTAACACTTAGTTATTTAGGAGCGTACAACTTACAAAACAGGATCAGCTAGTCCCTGGAGCAGTTGGGGGCTAAAGGCCGTGCTAATGAGCGTTTTTGCCGACCCTGACATGTGAACCGGCGATTTTCTTGTCACCAGTACAGGGGCCAAACCCGCAGAGGCGCACACTCCCCCCAATAATTACGATAATTATGGCATTCTGCTGCTACGATTTTCCTTTTGATAGTTTAATTTAAAATCGTCAAATTTTACGACAGATGACGGGAAAGGCAGGAGAAAAGCTACTGTTAAAGTTATTGGAGGCCAGACAGAATGACACTGATCGGTTTATGGTTCGACACATAAAACACTTGTACTAAATCTCTTTAATAGATAGAAAACGGCATCTTTTTATATTAATTTGATGGCAAAACATCGGCTATGGTATGCGATGTGTTAGTCAAAATAAAGATAGTGGAAAAAAAATATATTATCGTCTAAGACGATAAAACATACATACCACATGTATTAGATTTTAATTATTTTAATTCAAATAGGTTACATGTGTATTTCTCATCATAAAATCACCTGAAATAAACTAGAAAATTGGAGTTTTTCGTTAGGCCTCCTTCTGGCGTCAGAAGACGCCCGCAAAGACTTACAGGTTTCATTGTTCGAGACAAGCAAGAGATTTAAAAAGTGCATTTGATGAAGTGAGAAAATAGGCTAGTACTAATGCAATGAAAAATCATATCAAACCAAAACAATAATCTTGTTCAACAATTATTTGCTGGATAACTACATATATTTTAATATATTTTGTTTAAAAATGTGTTGCTGGATACCGTTTGAAAATATATTTTAAAATGCAATGGACATTTAAATACAAACATACTGTCCGCTAAGTTTATGAAGATCGGTATAAACGCATGTCTTTCAAGCTGCCAAAAATATCTTTATTTTGTTTTGCTCATTGTTTTGTACCGACAGAAGATTGGGGTGCATATGGGCTTTCAAGGGTTTCCTTCAACCGGAATTAGCTGTGAAGTGTGACTCCAAAGTGTCGAAGTGTGAATTAATGTGAATGTGAAAAGTTCGCGACAAGAGAAGTCGCTTCACAGTTTGCACCTCTTTGACCCGAAAATAACTAACATACACTCGCGTTTATCGGATGACTCGTCGCCTGGTAGTGTGGAAATGCCACGTTCCCATACTAGGAACTTTTTACCGACCATAAAGACTAATATGGAAGAGAAAACACAGGAACTTTCCTTTTTATATAATTTAAAACTTGCGTAATAGATGCAAATACATGCAAATATTAAGATGACAGTTTGTCGTTCTTATACATAGGTCAACGTTTGTATGAATGTATTTGCTGCACTTAAACATTGGAAAAACGTTGAAACATTTTAACATCACACTAAAGCAATTAAGTTTAAAATACGGCGAGCGTCTATGCAACAGCCAAGGGTGAATTCTTTTAAATGTGCAACGACATATACGCTACATAGTAACTGGCATATTTCACGTGCTTTTATTATTGCAGGATCCGGTTTCGTACATGAATGGTATTACCTAACCGAGTTATTAGTCATGGTCATTTAACTGAGAGCCAGAAGTTTTAGATGCACGACGTTTGATGCGCATTTTTGTGAAACACTGTCCACTGAATGCGCACTGGGTAATGCGCAAAGAGGGGTAGGGGCAACCGCAAGTTGTGTTTGGCAGCCTTAGAAGTCTATTTGAATGCAAATGTCTTAGATCTAAGAACTCGTCTGACGTCAGGTAAGACTTGGTATACCGTTCCCACCGGCACCTTGTCAACTAGCTTAATCATGTGCAACTGAGGCGCGTCAGGAAGTTGGTCTCATAACCGCCGATTTGGGAACTTCCAGTGGACAATACAGAGCTTTTTCCGTCTCGATTATCGACTCAGGAGACATTTCACCCATATCTTCTTTTCCGCAAACATTATGTCGCCATAAATTACATATTTGTGAGTCATGTACGTGGGATACCTTTTGGAAACAGAAGGAACCATGTACCACCAAGGAACCGTAAGACGATCCAGCATCAATATGTCTGCACAGAACTTTGTGTCCACGCCACAGTACGCCGATTATACGGGATATCATCATGTACCAAACATGGATTGCCACTCTCAGTCCTCGGGGACCTGGACCCCGTCTTACGGAGCACCGAGGGAAGACTGGGGGACGTACGGACTTGGGCCCCCAAACAGTATACCTGCGCCTATGAACAGCTTATCGCCAGGACAGGTTTCCTTTTGCTCTCAAGACTATCCTTCTATGCACCCTCCCGGATCCGCAGCGTTACATCCAGGGCAGGAAAGCACTGCAGACACGGAGCATTCCCCGGATACGGAGCGGCACAATTCATACCAATGGATGCGCAAGACGGTGCAGTCCACGTCGACAGGCGAGTATTCTGCCCCCGAAGTATCAAATGCATCTGCGTCCAAATGTGAAATTAGTGCCTTTAACTATCATTATTAATTGTTACATGAAATAGCCCTAGAACTCACTTTCACTCAACAGGCAAAAACGTTTAATTCCCGTTTCAGATAATTGGAAAAAAAAAGTAGGCTGTATGCGTGTCATTCGTCTTTCTGTAAAACAGGATTTATGTTTATACTTATTACTAAATACGTTTCTGTGAAGTATATAATAAACCCAATAAATAGAAAAATAATTAAATTCAATAGAAATAAATGCATATAAATCCAATAAAAGTAAATGTATATATATATATATATATATATATATATATATATATATATATCTGCGACAATGCAGTCTATATAATTCATTAGCTTAAATGGTCGATGTGTCCTTTCTGAAGTACGTCTACTTGTTCAAAGTATTTCGAAGTTTTCATCTTTTTGACCCTTCGCGCAGAAATGACTTAATTTGGAAAAATTACAAGATGTTTCACTTTATGTGTTCCACTAAGTGAAATATCTTGAGTAACTGGACTTAAACAGTCAGAGGAATGTTTGAATCAGGATGAAGAATTCCGTTAAATCTTGAATAGAAAAAAACAAACGACTTTATTCCGCCGGCTGAGCGCATAAAACACAAATTCCCCGAAAATAAAAATCCGTGAATATAGTGATCAGGACCACGTGCCGTTTTATCTTTTCAAGAAATCATTATAATATTACAGCTTGATTTTAACTTGCCGTAAAATGTATATATTATATATTCATAAATGTATATACTTTATTCCTTCCTACTTTACTAAGTTAGTAATAAATATAACCGTTTAAAGAGATTTAAAACATACCCATGGTATTACATTTAGTCAGAGGACCTTGGGGAACTCTCTAGTAAAACTGTGCTGTGAGAGAACGCTGACGCAATGAGGTCAGTTGGTAAAATAATATAACTCTTAATTACAACATAATGTACTATATTTATATGACTGAGAAAATAATGAGTCATGACAGTAGTAAATATTTAGCAAATGGTTATTTAAATATGACAAGTGATATAGAAGAATGAATGAATTTGTAATATGTTTCGAATCGTTTTCTCAGACTTGCAAGGATAGGTAAATTAAACAAGAATTTCATTAAAATAAAAATTAAACTGGGGATTCTCCCAGTGCTCCCAATGGCCAATCCATCTCAAGTTGTAGGTAAGAACAGAAAATAATCACTGAATAAAAATGATGTGTGCTGTATGTATTTTGTCTTTGCCTAACACAGTTGTGGTGGCTTCTCTGTAGATATAACTGTATCATTTGCAGAGAAAATATGACCATTCAGGAAAACCATCATTTACTGTATATAAAGTAAAGGAATCCATGCAAAAGAAGCAAAAAATTATTTGTTGAATGGGAAGAAGAATTGATCTCTTAGGTATTGACTATTATGTTGTCTTGGCTTGTTTTAACTCGATATATAATATTAAATAAACAGTTTAAAATCTCCTTTGCAGATACATGTCTATATTGCATTAACATAAATACATTTGTTGTGGGTTGTGCATTTAATAATGTAAAGCCTTTTATCTAAAGCTTTTCTGTATCTAATTTGCTTAAAAGAAGTGTTGTTCTTCCCCAATAGGTAAAACAAGGACGAAGGAGAAGTACAGAGTCGTTTACACTGACCACCAGCGACTGGAATTAGAGAAGGAGTTCCATTATAATCGATACATCACAATCAGACGAAAATCGGAACTGGCAGTTAATCTTGGACTTTCTGAGCGACAGGTACGCCGCTGAAACATAACATGAACAATGGCATGCAAGTCTGTGTGTTTGTCTATGTGTGCGCATACTCTGCAATAATGGACGGGCATCGCATCCAGGATGTTCCCCAGCCGTAAAACATTCATAAACCCAACACAGCAATCATTAATAAACTTAACTTATTGCATTTTTTTTTTCATCCATGTATCTTCTAAGAATCACAATAGGTGACAGACAGGAAAGAAAAAATATTTTTTTCAATATGAGAAATGCAGCTGTTTGAATATGTGCTTTAAATATGCATGCGTGTGTATTTGTGTGTGTGTGTATAGTAATGTATAGTTAGTTATATATAGTTGCAGTAACTTTGTATCTTTCTACAGGTAAAGATCTGGTTTCAAAATCGCAGAGCAAAAGAGAGAAAATTAATCAAACGGAACGTGAGCCAGTGCGACAGCAATGGCAGCTCACTGCGCAGTGACCCTGGCTCTGTCAGCCCGCTTCCAGTGCGCCCATCACTGAGCCCTTCCGAAATCCACATCTCCCTCTATCCACCTTCAGGAATGAACAATGTACAGTCTATTGGGAATTTACAGCAAGTCACCGTTACTCAGTAGAAGCCAAATAAATTCTAACTTGGAACTGCTAATTTAACTGAGCACTCTGACACATTGAGAAGACACTGGACAGCAGACCTCAGCCCGTGGTCCAACACTGCGAAGAAGGAGTCGTATCATTCAAGACTTTCTTAGAGGAATACAGTGCTGATTGGCCTGATACCAAAAATCTAATGCTGGACGCTCTTCACAATATCAAATGAATTTCTTTCTAATTAACTTGATATTTTTGGTGTGTTTTATATATGTTAACGTCTGCTCATGTTTGGGTTTGGTATATTTTTGGTGTTATGCTGTTTAAATTAAAATAATTCATTCAGGTATTTTCCATATAGAGGATACAGTGTTAATGTTTACTGTCAATCGCATCAGATTCAGAATTAGAATTCACTTTACTGGCCAGGTACATCTGCATGTACTGGGAGCTTGTCTTGCCAGTATGGAAGCTATTCCCACAGTAGACCCAGGGCATGATGTTTGGAATTGTTTGGAAAGCTGTAATGCACAAATGGTTCACCATATACACACACAAAATGAAACACACAAGTTCAGGAAAATGGTCCATTTAGATCTACAGTCAACAAAAAAAGTTATATACATGCAAACCATCAGGTGATGATAAGCATGTGTTATTCTTTGGAATTAAAACAATGTCTTTTGCACTAAATATGAAATGAACTCGTTACATTCACTCACTGTTTCTTTGATAAGACAGCCTGGCAAAAAATAAGTAGTGCAGCGATGAACCATCAGTTAACTATGTTTCACATAATTTGAAAACATCTGTTTCAAATGACATTAATGGTAAATCGGTGGTTAGTATTTAAACTGCAATCATTTGTATTGCACCTGTTAGTGCATAATCATATTGATTTAAATTGCACAAAGAAACCTGTATGTTGCACCATATTTAAAAACAAGCTTTGCTTTTAATATACAGGGATCTTTTCCTAAGTGCTGCTAAGTTACCCATAACTGTATAGATTAGTATATACATTCATTTGTGCAGATCCCTAAAATGCGCTACCTCATAGTCATGGCTCTACACTTAGTTGTATTTGTCATGTTTTTGTAAAATTTCTGAAGAACTTTGTGGATGAAATGTTGGCATAATAGTTTGCACATAACAGCTATTAAGGTTTCACAGAAAAAAAAACGAAATAAATAGATGTCATTATTTGAAAAAATATTTGTGATTATTTTCAAAAAAAGGAATTAACATCTGTAAGACTGTTCAAATACAGTGTGTAATGTCTTTAAAACACTACTTTTAGCATTTTACAGTACTGTTAAGAGAGCAGTGTATTACCAATACTGCAAAGCTACGGTTATCTGACTATAATGATTACTTAGAAAAGGTCGATTTGTTTGATCAAAGTTTGCTGACAACTGCCATCCCCGTTCACATTTATATTTTAAATCATTTTTAACATATTCTGTTCTTCAATCTCACACACAACCAGACACTACTAGATATTCTGTGAAAATGTCCTGTAAACGTAAGTCTTTTTAATCAATCGTGCCTTCCCATTGAGTCGTAAGGGCAGCTCTTAATGAAGCTCTTGACTTTCCTTTAAACCTCAAGCCTTACATGATTTTAGGCATTGAACATTGTCGAGTTATTACACTGGCTTTGTATCTGTTGATTAACTTGTCTCCAAAATGTGTTGATTAATTTACTTTTGTATGAAATAATAAAATGGTTAAAATAAAAAGCTCGCGCTTACTTTGTAATACGCGTATAAATAACCTACCTTTTTAATGCAACATTGATTTCCATTCTGGGTTTTGTTTACAAAAATCGCAATGCTGACAATACATTGTCAATAATTTTATACCGGGCAAGTGCACAGAAGTTGCGCAAATAACGTCACGTTACCTACACGTCAGGTACGGTTCGCAGGTGAAGCTGCGCGGCGCGAGCCGTCAGTCAGCGCCGGCGGATGTCGCCGCGCGCCTTACGTCTATGCAGCGCGTGCTACGTCATGACCGTCCTACTGCCAAACATGGCGGATTTCGACACCATCTATGAACTGGACGAAGACGACGAGCGGGTAGTGAGCGACGAGCACCTGCCCAGATACTGCCCTGAACCGGTGGTTATGCGGGGGGCCGGCCACATCACTGTGTAAGCCACCCCGTGGAGCACAACAAGCCGCACGTCGCCGATATTAATCACTTAGCTGCTGGTGCCGATTGTTTTGGCCGTGTTGTGGGTGTAGGCCGGGCCGTCAGCCAGACGCTGCAACTCTCTGTTAACTCGAAGGCGGGCAGGGCAGTCGGCAGACACGGGAGCCGTGGTGGAAAATAAATGCCCGCTTTGTTGTCACTGAGCTCAGTCTGCTTGGGTAGGAAAGATAGCTTAACTTAAAAAGTTACGCTCAGAAGTGTGCCAGTTAGCCTGCCGTTATGGCTAAGGGGATTCCAAGTTAGTATCTGGATAAGCCAAACCTTTGGGGGAATTTGTAGCTGACAGCGGGCCCCCCGTACAGAGGGTAACCGTATCAGTGCTTTGCAAATTTGGTGTCGACAACTCAAATGCAAACAGGGAACAAAAAGGAACCGCAAATACAATTTAGCCGAAGTGCTATAAATATACCTATATACCTAGCCTAAATGCGGTTTAAGTGTGGGAAAATACGTCTTTTCCTTTATAACGTTTTATAAATCTATGCATAGGTTTTCTGATTGTTTTAAACTCTCATTCTCATAAAATGTTCGAGGTTGACGAGTAGTCTCAGCCTCCGTGTAATTAACGGTAGCACTTTCATCGAGAGCAAAGTAGCCGTTTCCCTCCCAGTAAGCTTTTGGATGAGGTTAGATACCGCAAAAAGGCACCTCTACCTTTTTGACGAACATGTTTACAGATTTATACATTCAGTCCCCATTTCCCGTCTGTCAGGTCCGCGTCCACGTCAGGCGCCCTGCCTTTGCGCTGCGATCTGTCTCCGTTTTCGTTGGGAAACTTTGTTTAGCCCGTGAACTTACAGCTGACGTGCGCTTAGTCTTTGGTTCAGGCGTCACATACATGAATTAATAGTTCACCTTCTTGATAAAATATCAGAGTAACAGTGTGTAGGTTCAACCCCCCTGGGATTTGTCTGCATTATCTCCTGAGTGATTAAAGTATTTTAATTGGATATCAGCATTCGATTTTTTTTTTTATTGTAAATAAACTACCCCTCTATCCATTTTCATGATGTGAACTTATTTCAGCCTTTCCTAAGTGTTATGCTGTACACAGTCAAGTCAGCATTGCATTGCATGGTTTTATTGCTGATTAAGATATTTCATGCATTGCATGTAATATTTGGTAATGCGTTAAATGACAATGTTAGCCATATAATGTAATTAAAATTGAGAAATTTAATGCATATGATGTTATATTAACGAGTGGCTTTCTGTTACTACTTGGTTGCTTTAAGACCAAGAGGTATTGGATTGATGGATTGCTTAGAAAGCTTTAACTTGGGCAGCTGTAGCCATTTTCTTTTGCATTTTTACTTTTCTAATTTTTTAGTTTGCATTATAGCAACATATATGAAATAAGTTCCAATGAATGAGCATTCCTGCTTGTTTAAAATAAGTGAACTTTATTGTCATTCACACCATACGACAGTACAACGACGGATGCATAGCTGAACGAAATTGCGTGTCTCCAGGCTCAATGTGCAGACATAAAAAGACAAGTGCATTTAGACAACATACGGATATTACAACAAAATTTCACTTTTTTCACAGAAGTAAGTAAGACTGTAAGACAGTATTAAGGGCGCACAGGACAGACAATATACAAAACAATATACAACAGAAATGTAGAACCAGTCAGTGGTGAATATGATGAAAAGAAAAATGTAGGGCATCTCTTGCACATAGACCAGAGATAGGGTGCAACTCATTCTTAAGGAGGGAAATGCATTAATCAGCAGTAGCATTTGTATGCTTGTGTGACATACTGCTGATTTTTAATGTCCCTTATACTTCTTCCATCAGGCTGATTTTTTTTTTTGCATTTTTTTTCTTTAATCTGCAGGTTTGGCCTAAGCAACAAATTTGATGCAGAATTCCCTTCTGTTCTCACAGGAAAGGTAATCCAGTGCCTCGTGTCTTTTTCTGAAAATCAAAGCCTTTACTGTCCTGCATCCCTTACATGTAAATGCAGCTCATTGTCGTTGAGTCCTTTAGTTTTCACTGTGGCAGAATTTCTCAGTTTCCTATTTAGGTCTCAACAGATGTTTTTTTTTTTTTTTTTTTTTTTTTTTTTTGAAGCAGTTTCCTCTTCTGTGGTGGAAACCTTTCAAAGCATCCTGGAGTGTTGAATCTTTAAGAAAGCATTTAAAATGGAGGTCTGTCAATAAGTAAGCCCGCACCGGTCAGGAGAAAAAAAAAAAAAAAAAAAACAGCCACAGGAGGATATAGCACTGAGGTGATGAAATAATGACTGAAAGACCCTCCAGTGCTAAAAGGAAAAAAAAGGACAGCGAAGGGAAGGGATGCGGCACAGAAAGGCTGTTGGTGGGGGTTAGCTGTCCGAGGGAAGTGCTGGGCAATAAAATGTGCTGCTAGAATTGTGACCCTGGGTGACGTGGTCAATGGAGACGGGCCTATAATGATTGAGAGGCTCAGATCAGACCTGCCCAGCTTTATACTGCAGGCTTTTGCTGTGTGCAGAAAGGCCATTGCATCCTGTCATAAAAGCTTACGACCCCCCCATTTTACGGCGTACATACCTAGTAAGTAAAGGGCATTTATTCAGACTGTGTGGAGGGAACAGCCAGGGGCTTCTGTCCTTATCTTACGGTTTTGTCTCCCTTTGCCCCACGATGACAAAAGCTCAGCCAGCAGGTTACAAGCACGGGATTTAGAGATTCTCATCTGATCTTAGCAGCATCTGCGTATACCTGTCTGTTTGAAGAGTAAAATCCCCTTTGATCTCCTGGAACTGAGACTTGAAGAAGGAATACAGGTTGCAGTTTTGGGATTTTTTTTTTCCCAGTGCACAGAAGGGCAGCGCAGGTTTGTGTGGTGCTAAGTGATGTGGAGCGGGGCAATATATATATTTTTAATGTATTAAAACCAGATTTGAATCTGTTTTGTTTTGTTTACATGTTGTTTTCAAACTTCCAAAGGACCTTATTAATGAAAAATGTAAGAATTTAACCCCCCCACCCCCCCAGGAGTTCCAGGAATTTGGTGTCACCCTCCGTGTGTGTGTCAGAATGACGGACCTTCCCTCTCCTCCCCCTGCCCCAGGTGGCCCCCGAGGAGTTCAAGGCGAGCATGGGCCGCGTGAACACGTGCCTGAGGAAGAACCTGCCCGTCAACGTCAAGTGGCTGCTGTGCGGCTGCCTGTGCTGTTGCTGCACTGTGGGCTGCAGCCTCTGGCCTGTCATCTGCCTCAACAAGAGGGTATGTACGTCCCTCATCCTCCGTCCCTCATCCTCCGTCCCTCATCCTCCGTCCCTCATCCTCCGTCCCTCATCCTCCATCCTCCGTCCCTCATCCTCCGTCCCCCCCCCTCCGCCCCCCCCCCCCCCCCCCCCCCCCCCCCCCC
>JAODLC010000042.1:6648423-6666835 GCA_026781145.1 Hippopotamyrus pictus | reverse complement strand
GTCCCCCGTCTCCCGTGCCCGTCCCCCGTCCCCCGTCTCCCGTGCCCGTCCCCCGGCTCCCGTCTCCCGTGCCCGTCCTCGTCCCCCGTCCTCCGTGCCCGGCCCTGTCTTCTGTGCCCCGTGTCCGGCCCCGTCCCCCAGGTGCGAATCTGGTCTCATCCCTAGGTCTCGTCCCCCAGGCCGAGCATCCGGCCTCCATCCAGCTGGAAATATCTGTTCATTCAGCCTTGGATGCATTAAAAAATAATCAAGTTATTAGGTGGTAATGAGTGGTTGAGGGGGGCGGTCTGCTGTGTTTTTATGAATGCAGCCAGCAAGGTGGTGCTTCATAAACGACTCGTCGGCTGTGGTGTATCACTTCTCATACTAACTGTGTTGACTGTATGTGGAAAATTACTCCTTCCTGATAATTAACTCCAGTTCTCCTTCTAACAGACAAGAAGATCCATTCAGAAATTGTTAGAATGGGAAAACAACCGGTTATATCACAAGGTAGAGTTTGTAGGTTGTGTATAATCCATGTGTGTAGTATTACTGATCTATATGTGTTTGTAAAAGGAGGGAAAAATGAAATGCCATGATTATCACTTTATGTCCATCTCTTTTGTGTAGTAGGTGGTCTGTGAGAAACCTATTAGGTTCTTGGCTTTTTTAAGCAAGCTGACATTTCTGATTTCTATTTTTTGAATACGATGACTAATCTAAATTTAGAGTTTTGCTGTGAAAAAACAACTACTAGTAAAACAGCACATGTTTGGGTTTGAAGATTGATTCACTTTTACTCTTGTTTGTTCTGACTGTGTTCTCTTCCTTAGCTAGGGTTAGGGTTGGTTAATGGGTTAGGGTTACTGAGGATTGATTCACTTTTACTCTTCAGTTTGTTCTGACTGTGTTCTCTTCCTTAGCTAGGGTTAGGGTTGGTTAATGGGTTAGGGTTATTGAGGATTGATTCACTTTTACTCTTCAGTTTGTTCTGACTGTGCTCTCTTCCTTAGCTGGGGCTGCACTGGAAACTTAGCAAGAGGAAATGTGAGAGCAGCAACATGATGGAATATGTAAGTTTGATTACCCTGTGTGAATTTATCCCTAATGTAGGCTTTACATTAACACAAATACACAGCTAAGTCAATGCATAGAGGACTCTCTGGGCTGGTCGTGTTAGGGGGGGTACTGTTTTAAATCATTTGAGCTTCCTTGATCTGTTGTCTTAAATGGTCCCAGTGGTTCTATCATATATCATTTTTAAAACAATGAATTTTGCGGAAAATAATTTGTCTCCAGTGATATTATAAGAGAGAATGGTTTAGGTCATTCCACCTTGATTGAGCAACTGGCCTTTGCATCACCATTTTTGATTTTAATGAAAGTTGGCATGTGAGTTAAACATACCTTTCAAAGCTTTGTTTATTTAAAAAAATGTTCCTTTCCTACACAGCAGGTAGTAAGACAACGATAATTCTCAGTGTTTTCTTCTGAGCTGTAACTTTTTTCTTATTCCAGCTATGTGGCCCAACTATAGCTTGTTGGAACACTGAGAAATGAGCACTTTTCATGGCAGTGACCAAAGGCCACAGTGTGAAAGCTGGGCTCAAACGTGACACGGCGTGAAACCAAGCTTGGGCAGAGTGTTCTAGCACTAAAGACGCAGGTGGATCCTTGATTTTCTACAGAATAAAACAATGTGACGTTAATGCTAATCACCACCAGTCAGGATCACCACGCGCCCCCCCCCCCCCACACACACACACACACACACACACCCTCTCGTTATTGGCAATATTAAAGAAAAAATATTGGTTATCAGGCAAAATCGGTGCACCACGGTAGAAACGGCAGGAAAGTCAGAGCATATGTAGGTTGAATTGTGGTGATCAAATTTTCAGGTGCCGAAATATGGAGACGCAAACAGAAAAGGTATTTATTATTTATTAATTCATTTGATGTAATTGACATACAAATTAATCCCATCTGCTGGTGTTCTGATCCACTATTTCTCCTTTCCCTGGACTCCTGCGTTATTTCCAAGTTGGCACCAGTGCTTGCATCAATCAATCAATCAGCGTGAGATTAGTCTGAGTGAAGTTTCAGTGATTTTGTTTTTCTTTTGTAAGTTCAGGGCCTCGTAACTCCTACATCACTTTAAGTAACATTTTAAAATTCTCATTAAAAAGCAGGCAAAGAGTATTCTCTTACAATTTAAGTGGGGGGAAAAAATACTGCTCCCCCATAAGTGTTTTTTGAAACTGAAAAACAGCATTTTTTAAGAACTTGTACACTTTTGGGGTCATGAGGTTCACTAAGCAATGAGTAGCCCACGTACATATGCATATGCCTGGATGCTCTACTCCCCTCGCTTTTTACATCAGAAAGTACTGTTCGCAGAGAGAACTTTGACATTGAGAAAAGCAGCTTATACTTATGCAAAAGTTGAATTTTCAATACCGGGAAAAGTACAGTTTCTGAGCTACAGCTGAGCACTCCTGCTGTAATACTAATAAAATAGCAGATCCTAAGAAAATACTACAAATGATCATTTCATTGCTACCTGCATTATAGAAAAGACATCTCAAAGGGAATTAAATAAAAAAAAAAAAAAAACATTTCTGTACTCTGAAAGGTGTGTATAATTCACATGTCGGATTTAATCAACATCAAAAATGGTGTTCCTTTTTGGAAATTTGAATTGAAATTGAATAACCCTTTAATCTGCAAGCTCAGATTTATTGCTGTCCATACCACACGCATGTGCTTAAACTGGCTGGTTGCGTAAGTAAAGTGACTCCCAGAGATCAGCACCCTATTTCAATCAGATGAGTTTTAGTGTTAGAAGTCTCTGCCCAAGATTGCATTCATGCCATGTCACGTTTGTGGCCGGCTTTCACACTGGTGGGCCATTGGTGATTTAGCAGTTTTGCAGTGGATCTGATTAGGTTGTTCCAAAGATCTGCCCCATCTTGCCTGTTCTGTTGCCTCATAATGAGTGCTTTTGAGTGTTGGCAGCAGGTATTGTAGTGGTCAGAGGCATGGGTTGGGGTTACTGGTTCAAGTCTCAGGAAATTCCCCACTGTAGTACCTTTAAAGTAATTAATATGAATTACTCCAGTAAAACACCCATTGTAAATTGCTATGGTTGAAAGGATCAATGAAGTAGCCAAATATAATTTGCCGATTACTATTGTATTTTGACTTAAATCAAAGTGGCGGATGTGTTTATGTTGCGTTCCATTTATCTTGAATGCCGAAAGTTGGTGCTGGGACTGATGTCACACCCGAGTTAACCGCGTTCTGGTACAACAAGTCGGAAAGCTATTTAGCAATACCAGGGACCTGTTTCAAAAAGCAGGATTTCTTGCTCAGCCAGAAAACCCGTCAGATTTAAGGTATCCCAGTCTAAATGGCCTTCATCTTCGTTCAGTTACGTTTAGCCCAGACTACTTTAAATCCGGCAAGTTATCCAGCTAAGCAAGAAATCTTGCTTTATGAAACATGCCCAGTTCTAGACAGTTTCATTGTTAGCCATTGTTAGCAATACCAGTTGAGAACACATTATGTGGTATTTTGTACATAAAAACACTGTAGCAACATGTTCACAGATAGAGGCAGGACAGTACTGTGTGTACGACCGATTTAATGAGATGCAAAAAGGACATAAGTGCTAATAATCAGCAAATAAATTCAGCATTCACTTCTGTTGATGAAGGGCACAGCCATCTTGAATTCTGAATTTGGGGTTGCAGAGGTTCCTCCGTCTTTCCAGTTCCTGCGTTGGGGGGGCGGGGGGGGTGTTCCAGTTGAAATTTCAGACCAGGGACTCAGAATTCCCAAGTTACGAGTTGAAATGGAACGCAGCATTAGTTTAATGTGGGAACAAAGCAATGTGTAGTTTAATGTGGGGACTGCTGGGGAGACTTAATTAAGCAGGAAGACTGCAGGAGGGAGTCCTTTCTGTGGTTCTGTGATTTCTTTTCAAAGTACCCTGTCCACTGCCACTAGGATACCGAAACCGCATAGGAATGGATCAGAGGAGCTCAACAACTTCTTTTCTCTCCTTCACAGGTAATTCTTATAGAATTTCTGCCCAAATATCCTATATTCAGACCAGACTGAAGATGCGGATGGGAAATGCCAGTGTATGACTCTGCATTCCTACACTTAGTGCCTTGTAGACGTGTTGGACCGACGGTCTGCGCTGCTGTGTCGTGACAACTCACCACAAACCCCCCACCCAACTGTAGAATTGCAACACCGTCACCTTGCTTTAGGGCAGATTTTGCACATATACCTTGCGTAATGAGGCTCTTTTGTTGTTCCTGGACAACCCTTTTTTAATTTAGAAAAAGAGCAGGTAAGGTAACTCTCTGAAGTGAACCTTAACGGTCCTGACGCCCGTGGTGTGCGTAGGGAGGAGAGCGTGTTGCAGCGCAGTCTGAAAGAAGCAGTGGCGTTCTCGGAACACTTCGTAGAAGCCAGCTAGCGTTCCTGCGGCTGAAAACAGACACTATACCTCCTCCTCTACCTTAGCGCCTGTTGTCATTATCAGAGTTAGGTGATTGTTCTCTGAAAGAACCCTGCACAAGATTCTTACGTATTTGCCTTATGAAAGAACGCAGTGATGAGGTTCGGTTTAACCTTAAAGTTTAGGAGGGTAGTGATCAGTAGTGAAGTTCCTTCATTGTTCCGTTTTTCTTTCTTCCCACCTTCAGCTAAAATATAATACCACTGATGCATGATTTTTGCATAGTATATCTGCGGCAACATTTTCTCCTGCATTTTTAAAATGACCTTGTAATACAGTAATGTTCACACTAGCCTATATAAATACTGCTTTAGGGTAAAAAAAAATGTACAGTGTTATGCCATTGTTTACAAAATGTAATATAGGTCTTGATATGTTGCCAAGATATCGATGTACAGTAGATCAATGAAAGATTTCTAAGTAACCTTTCTGCATAAATGAAGCTGTTTACCTAGTAAGCCATATTGTACGTAGATAATGCCAGAGTCCATCCAGAGATCTTCACAGTAGTACGTGGAAGGAGAGAGTTTCTAAATGCCATTTTATCTAAATCGGTCCCCTCCTAACTACTGTGACCTGTGCTGACAGTACTGATGTTAATTAAATGGTTTGCCAACCAAGGAAAAAATGTCAAACTTGGTTTTATTAATATTGCTCCTTTTCGAGATACATTTCACTCATTATACAGCATGACTGCTTGATATTAACCGGCCTGGTCTCACCCTCAGCCAGTGTTAAAGGGGAAATTTCCCAAACTTTAAAGATCTCCATGATCTTTTCAGCAGAAAGCTCTTATCCCATTGGTGTTTAAAAGCAAGCCCTTGTTTATTTCCCTGCCGCTTGCATCACAGCTAAAGTTCCATTGAAATTACAGTGTGTCCTTTAGTACGAGGGAGCTGGTGACTGGAAGGAAACACTAAGAACCTGTCAGATCGAAATGGCCAGAAAAATGACCTGGGAGAAAGGAAAAAAAAAAAAAACACTTTTTGGGCGGAATTCCCCTTTAATCTCCTTCACAGGTGAAAGTCACATGTACAGCTGAAAAATACTTTTTTTTTTAACCTCCTAATTCGAAGGTGTAGTTCAGCTGTCCCTCCCCTTCACAGATGTATCTGCTGGTGTAGTGATTTATTTTGTCACATGGACCTCGCGGGGCACAGAGGTTACCCATGACCTTAGGGCTGCTCGGAGATGTCCTACATTACAGGTGTCTCCAAAGGTCAGCGTGGAAGAGTAGCTGTGCTCAGTTAATGTAGGTGAGCAGCGGTTATGACTGTGATTCACAATCTCTGTAGTGTATTTTCTGTAATAGAGGACTTGTGCCCGTTTTCCAAATCCTTACGAAATTAAGGAGAACTGGAATAAACTGTTTACTCCAAACCCTTATGCAATATGTGTTTGTGGCATTATTTCACTGTTCTCGTGAAATTCAAATAGAAATGTGTCCTGAAGGTGAGCATTATGCCAAGGAAGATACATCTCGGACCACAGTGATGGATGGATGCCGCAAGTGTTCATGGCTGCTTCAGATGCCCCCCCCTCCCACTGCCCCAAGGGTGCGAGATAAGTGGGCTGACCCTGCACTCAGACTCCCCTCTCACCTGTATGTGTGTCTGGGTCTCAAAGGGCAGCATGATGGGAAATGTGAGAAGAAGCATTCCAGTGCAAACGGCGAATAAACCTCATCTCATGTCAAATAACAGATTGCCGGATTCCTATGTCAGTACAATTGGTGGAGCAACACAACACACAATATACTTTGCAATGTATGTCATTTACAGTGAAAATTCCTGTGGCTTCTGATTTTGCTACTGTAAAAAATCCTTATTAAAGACTTGGGGAGCGTAAAGAATTGAGCGAACTTAGAGATAACGATTTGGAACTGTCGTTTCAATCCAGCTTCTGAATACAGCTCGTGGCCACTTGTAATTGTTTTGCCTTCATATCCACAGAACACCACACGTTTTAAAATTATATGTGGGATATATATTTTTTATAAGTATACTCATCTTTCTTTGAATGGAATATGTAATGAATACCATAAATAGCATTAGAAAAAATAGTACTCGTCATTGTGCTGAACAATAAATTGAACATATGAACAAAGCGACTGATTTAAAATAACTCGGACAATACACTGTACGTGAAATTGATTTTAAAAGTTGAAAGTAAAATAAGCAAACAAGTCATTCTTAAAATAGGTGAATGGTATATAAATATGTAAAACAACTTGCCAAATAATGTAGCATAGTACCAACTTTTTAAAACATGCTTCATTAGGTTTCCGTCTACTTAACATGTCAAAGAAAAACTGCACTATGGTGGAAGAAAATCACAATTTAATTTGTAAGGCTTTAGGACCCGGGGAAGGGAAGATGTTTTCCTCTTCGAAAGCGATTATAAATGGCGGGGCATTTATGCAGATCATAAACAGTAACTAAGTATTCTTTTATTTTATTTCGAAATCTATTCATTATTCGTTTGTTACAGTGTGTCGATGTTTCGCTTGCCGTGCATT
Organism: Hippopotamyrus pictus; assembly: GCA_026781145.1. Classification (NCBI taxonomy): domain Eukaryota; kingdom Metazoa; phylum Chordata; class Actinopteri; order Osteoglossiformes; family Mormyridae; genus Hippopotamyrus; species Hippopotamyrus pictus. Next base: position 6,659,801 of record JAODLC010000042.1, on the reverse strand, counting down.
ATGCTTATTTTCCTGCTACACAATTCCCCACCGCTGGAAGCCCAAACAAAGCGCCCATTGACCACAGCAGTAAGGAATTACATCTAAATAGGGAAGAAACCATGGCGACTGAGTTCAGCACTTCAGATCCGACTTTGGTACCCAACAATGGGGCCGAACCCGAGGAAGACGAGGAGCATTGGCTTTATGGGGGTAAATACGGCCATAAAACCGCAACATCTACACTATCGGCCGATGCTCCAGCGGCTACACCGACCAAAGGCCTTTGAAATTAATCTGTTAATAGGCTTTTTTTTTTTTAAAAAAAAAAAAGTGTTTTCACCATAGAGCCGATTTGATGAGAGAAATGCATGGAGATACTTAATGCATTAAATTGAAATCGAACTATTTTAAGCGTCTCCGATAGTGTCTCTGCAGAGCCGTCACTCCGGTGACAGGGGGATGCTTCAATGAATCCCAGATCACTTTTTCCAGGAATACACCGTCCCGCGCTCAGTGATCCCGCTATCCCATTGTCTTCTTAGTTTAACGATGCGATCTCAAGCCGGAGATCCTTAAATGCAGATTTGCTAGCTTCGGGGAGTCGCGGCGGATAAAGCGATATTATTCACCGCGCAGGAAGTTGTGTGATAAGCGGCGGTGGCGTAGTAACGTAGTAGCAATGGTTAATGATGAAATCACAACTTGATTTTTTTTGTGCCGGTTTACAGATGAGACCAAAAAACAGAGTGGGGAGAATGTGGCCGGGTAAGAACGCATGTTGTTATTCCTTACGTAGGAATTTTCTTTCGTATTAGTCACTAAACGTTTCTTAAGTTGTGGACAATGGCCATCACTAACAGATTTTCATTGGGAATAACTGTATAGGTGCCGCCAGCTGCAAAATATTTAATATTCAGTATTTATTTTTAAACAATATTGTCGTAATAGTTAATATTTAACAAATAGTTAAATATTATTTTCCCGACGATTTATATTCTAACTGAAAATGTGGAGTCAGCGGTACCTATTACACAAATATAATCTTGTACTTGCACCGAAGACGTAACTCAGTAAAAAACGTAACTATTTTATTGTAGTCTCACCGTAACAGTTTATTGGGGGGGTTGTATTAACCGGTTTTGTAATTTATGCCTGCATTATACAATTTCTAGTAGAAAATGAAATACTATACAGGTTCAAAAGAGAATCAAGTGTAAGTTAACTTCAGGTTGCAGTGACCTCATGTTTGTGACGTTTTCTAACACAAGCCCAAATTCACTGTTAACTGTTTGTGGCCAGTAGTGGGAAGTTGATCAGGGTTACACGTGCAGTGTCACGCCTACTGAACAAAACAATAAACTGGATTAAACTGGATCTGACCGTATATTAAGTGAAATGTGGCACATGCTGAGTGGTGACAAGTTTAGGACAAAATCTGATACATTGACTTAAAAAAAAATAAAAAACAAACAGTGGCTGATGACATTGTATGACCCCACCTTACAGGTTTCCGGACGCCAATCAGGAGAGTTACCTTAGCAACACCAATGAGAAGCAGGCTGCCGAGAAGGTAGGGGTGCGGCAGACAGGGCGGGTCTCCCTGATGACCTGAGCAGTGGCACGCCACACTGCAAGTGACCATACAGAAAAAGGGGTCCTCCCCACGCCACACTGCAAGTGACCATACAGAGAAAGGGGTCCTCCCCACGCCACACTGCAAGTGACCATACAGAGAAAGGGGTCCTCCCCACACCACCGCCATGCTCAGCCTTACCTACTAAGTCCTGCATGATCAGATTATCTGATGGATCTTCTGGAAATTTCATTCAATTTATGCAAAGCTCAAAGTTTAGCTTTGATAACCTGGCATCCGGTCTGTCCCGTCTTCTGCTTCCTGGAATGGATCTGAGGTTTGGCGCGACTCTGGATCTCGTAGGCCATTAAGGAAAATGAATAAGATGAGAGGGTATTAAATCAGATCATGTTAATATATGCCTGGACAGAGTCTGTATTTTGCCATCATAAAATGGGATTGTTTTTCCTGAAGTTTGCCATATTAGTCCATTTGTACCCATCTCCCTGCATTAATGCATTGTGTGGTGTGCAAAATGATCCAAGTTTGATTTTTTAATTATTTTTTTAAGTTTGATTTAATGGCATGTAAATGTCCTTTGGGTCCACAGGCAGCTAGGAGCGGTGAGGATGATGACAATGACGAGAGTGACAGCGACGACGACGATGATGTCAAAGTCACCATTGGCAACATTAAAACCGGCGCGCCCTCCTACATGTGTGTGTGCTGTCAATTCTGTGTGTGACCTGTAGGGGATGCTCTGCTGTAATGAATTTATGCGTATGTCATGAATAATTCAGCTCCTAAAAAATTTGCTCGATAGATAAGATTTTAATCGTTCATTTCTCCATTTTAGGGCACCACCTATGAACCTGAGTCTCAAGTCAGGACGCAGCTATGGAGTCACAGCTCCAGGCAAGTACCCACTGGGTACTTGCTCACGCACAAGTACCATGGTTACTCTGTGTGTTTACATTCATCAAGTAACCCTAAACACTTCTTGTTTTACACCGATGCTGTCTTTAATTTTATAGTATTTAACCTTAAAATATATTTATCCTTAAAAAACAAAGTAATGTACAGTGGTACCTCAGAACTCGAACTTAATCTGTTCAGAACTCAGGTTTGAATCCTAAAAAGTTTGAGTTCTGATCAAAATTTCCGCTTAAGAAATAATGGAAAACCAATTAATTGGTTCCCGGCCCCTAAAAAATTACACTTAAAAATGTTTTTTTAGCATTTAAACACAAAATTAACAGGATAAAGCAAGACGAGCATTTTTTTCTTAATGGCTTCCAAAACAATAAAGAATGTACCCCAACACTACCTCTTGTCCTGCCCCTATCATCCACTCTTTCCGTGTGCTATGCCCCCTCATTAACCTCGTGTGGAATCCTTCTGTGATCAGCTGTTTCTGGTTGTTGTCATTAGTCCTATGTATTTAGTCCGCGTTTCAGTTTGTTTCCCCAGTCCTGTCATTGTAACGTTATTGTTTTGTTCTGCCTGTTCTCAATTAAACTCCGTGTTTCCCCGATCACTTGAGTCCTGTCCCTGCTTCCCCGGTCCTGGCTCGGCAGATTGTGACAACCCCAAGCCATGCCCCAACACTGCGCCAACACTAGACTATGCCATGCGGCCCATTGTTTATTTTTAATATTACTCTGTACTCATTAATTTGTCCTTAAATTGCAAACTTTTAGGTTGTAACATTTGTACAACTATTGCGTAACTTTTTGGTGAGTATTGGCTACCAAAATTATATAAAGTACAGTGTATTACCTGATATTTTCTCAAAAAAAAAAGCACTATCACCCACAAATGATGCTATCACGGCGAATGCGAGGCTGAGACTGAAGCGTTACCCTTTGTTTCCACTGAGAGACGTGACTCATTTCCCCGCATGTACATGTTATCTTAGGTCAGCGTTCACTGTTCGACTTCTGAGATTCAGATCTATTTCTACGTCTTTTTTTTTTAACTGGCTGATTCGACTTTTAAGAAATTCGAGTTCTAATGAGTTCGAGAACTGAGGTACCACTGTATTCCCTAGGTTTTTGTACAGTGAAGTGGTTCTCGGGAGAGTGAAAAATCAAAGAGCAAATTTTCAAAACTCACTCGGTCCACAAGATACATTGATGGAATAAGTTTGTTAGTACGGTCTCTGGGGATTTCTGAAATTTGGATATCTGATGAAAGTTCTTCCTTGGATTACTTGTGGACTGAGTGAATTTTAGTTCCCAACTGTAATGTATGATGAGGAAGCCTGACAGGTCACTGACAACAACAAATGGATTGAGTTTTAAAAATTTGCTCTTTGATTGTTAACAGTGTCCAACATTGAGGAGCTGTAGTGATCTGAATATATTCTTGCTGTTCTTGATCATTTCTCCTGTTGACTCACTGACACTTGGATTCCCTGCCTAATAATGCAGCAAAGCTGCAGTCCAAAGGCATCGACATGGAGGCACTGGGCAGCATCAACGGGCTGCCTGTGGTGGAGGTGGACATTGACATCTTTGAGGACAAACCGTGGAGGAAGCCAGGTGAGGAGTCGCGGGTGCTGCTGGCCAACTGAGAAGCAACTTTACAACTGCTAACAGGTAGCACAGGCGTCATCTCAAATCACTTAGCACGTTGGGTGACTTGGTCTTATCAACCACTATCTCCCCAGTGCTGGTGTAATCTAATGGGAAACCAAAATGTTCCCAAACTCCTGATTAAATGGCATGGGAGGGTCTCTGAGCTCTCGCGTCGCCATTGTGTTCGACTAACCGGCACAAGCCGCAACCAACTCGCAGCCACAATTAGCATTAGCATTTTCCGTGTTGAACATCTACTTGTGAGTGTCAGTTCTGCCCGTGTCAACAGGGGTGGTAAGCTCTAATTCACAAAAAGACTGCATACTCTGGTAGATTCGGGGGGGGGGCAGCACCTGACAGGGACCCTTCCAGCATCCATCCATCCATCATCTACCGCTTTTCCGGGTCGGGTTGCAGGAGCAGCAGTCTAAGCGGGGAAACCCCGACATCCCGGCCACTTCGTCCAGCTCCTCTGGGGGAATCCCAAGGTGTTCCCAGGCCAGCCGGGAGGCAGTCTCTCAAGCGTGTCCTGGGTCTTCCCCGGGGCCTCCTCCCAGTGGGACACGCCCGGAACGCCTCACCAGGAAGGCATCCAGGAGGCATCCTGATCAGATGCCCAAGCCACCTCATCTGACTCCTCTCAATGCGGAGGAGCAGCGGCTCTACTCTGAGTCTCGAGTCTAAGTCCCCAATGACCGAGCTCCTCACCCTATCTCTAAGGGAGAGCCCAGCCTCCCTGAGGAGGAAACTCATTTCGGCTGCTTGTATTCACGACCTCGTTTTTTCGGTCATTACCCATAGCTCATGACCGTAGGTGAGGGTAGGAACGTAGATCAACTGGTAAATCGAGAGCTTTGCCTTTTGTCTCAGCTCCTTCTTCACCATTACAGACCGATGCAGCGCCCACATCACTGTTGTCGATCTCCCACTCCATCCTTCTCTCACTCATGAACAAGACCCCAAGATACTTACACTCCTCCACTTGGGGAAGGAGCCCTTGAATACAATAAATTATATAAAATGGGACTGGGGGTGGGCAGAATTTCTAGCTACACCCCTGCTTGTCAGTAAATGTATTAATTCGTTTCATTGTGCATGCCGAACCGCAAATGATGTTAGCAACTGTTACAGCCCAATCACACATACTTCTGCTTTATATCTTCCATGAGAAAATATAACAGAACATGAAATATAAACTTAAAAACAACTTATTAATTCAAAGAGATCACCTCTAAATCTAAGCTTAGGTACACTGTAAGCAGACTCAAAAAGCTACTCAGAATGGAATTAACATTAAAAAAAGATGTAAATTACTAAAAAAAAATATTAAGTTTCAGAGAGTTGGAGTTGGTACTGGAAGTGATCAGTATTCCATTTAAAGCATCCCCACTTAAGTTTATTAAGTTCACTGTGGTTCCATTTGTCAGCAATGCCCTTCACAATAGCAGCCGGTATTTTTGCAGCACAGCTTATCAGGCAGATTGCCGTCTCCTGCTCATGTTTCCCGCGTTGCCATTCACCACCTAGGTGCCGACCTCTCAGATTACTTCAACTACGGCTTCAACGAGGAGACGTGGAAGGCGTACTGCGAGAAACAGCGCCGGCTTCAGCTGGACCCGGGGCCTGGGGCCCCCCTGAACTCCGAGAATAAAATCACAGTAGGTAGCGGAGGCTCGAAGGCGGCACTGTCCTCATGCTGCAGACGGCCGGTGGGCGCCATTACAGGATCGCACAGAACTAAAAATACTGCAGCTGTTGGCCGAGAAATCCAGTTATTAAACTTAGGGACACTTCAAGAGCGCTTACTAACAAAAGGTCACTGCTAGAATATCATTCTGCCTGTTATATCCATGACCGACGATAAGAATTTTAGGCAGGTTAGATGATGTAGGCTGTTGATATGCAGAAGAAGCCCTTGGAGACTCTCAAATTTCCTCTATGTCTGGAAGGTGCAGCAGGGAAGATCCGCCGTTTTGGAGAAAGAAATTGAATCAGCTGCCATCAAGTCGGAATTCAAGATGGACTTCCTCCCGCCAGCTAACATCCTTCCTGCAGCCAACAGACTTAAAGCTGGACCCCCTCCAAACAGGTACAAACTGCCGTAGCTTAGACGCGACTGGAATCGTGGACATACCGCACTCCGCTCATAGGTCGTGCTCGGCTGGGGAGACCCAGCCTCTCGGACCCGGAGAACGTGAGCACTGAGACGCTTGCACTCTCCCATCCACAGGAAGTTGGGCGGCACCATCGATGTGATTGGCGGACAGACGGGAGCCATCCGGCGCGTCGAGGGCCGAAGGAGAGAGATTCACGAACACAATCCCATCCAGGTCAGACTCCCGGCGACCTTGTTGCCCCTGAAAGATTGAAGCGCCCCAGCAGGCTGCTTTTGTAAACAAAGCATATTATTTGAAGGATATAAGGGGATCGGAAATATTTCAGACACACCAGTGCATGTATGAATGACATACAGGACAGTCAGCCGGTTGCCATTCCGCCTGCAGGTGCTGGGTGACCATGCCGGTAAGACCCCGCCCTTTGCCCCCCCGGCAGGCCTCCCTCCCCCCCCTATAGGAGCGCCCCCTCCTCACTTCCTGCACCCGCCCCCACCGGTGTCTGGCATGCCCCCGCCGCTGCATCCGCCTGGTAAGCTCTAATTCACAAAAAGACTGCATTTCAGTTTCAGTCCATGCTTTACAGTATGAAACTTCAGCTTGACTAGTGAGTTCTGAGTCAGTCCTATAGTGGATCCAGGTCCTGTCTTAGCTACCTGTCCAGAGGGAGGTGGTGAACTGGCTCGTTTTCCATGGAGCTGATGTGATGCCTGTGTTCCTTGTCGTCATCCTCAGTGACAAATACTGCTGGCTGGATGCCTATGTGTCTGTAGGCAGAACAGCTAATTCTCTGGACTGGTTGCACAATACACATATTAAAGGGTGTGTGTGTGTGGGTTTGTATTTAGGACATTGTGGGGACCAATTATCCCCACCCCACAATATGGTAAAACCTGTTACTTTTTAGCTTATGGGGACATTTCTTCGGTCCTCACAACATAAACCTCAATTTTATAAAAAAAATCTGTGAGTGCAATCAAAAAACTGAAATAACCGAAAGTCTTGTTTTTAGTTTGGTTACTTATGGTTAGGGTTGTCATAGTTAGAGTTATGCCCATAGAAATGGAGAGTACCCACAATGATAGGAATATATGAACTCTGTGTGTGCGCCAATCACCCTTTCTGGCTGGCATTAGCCAATTAAGATTCAGAATTAAACAGGGGTTAATTTTGGGGAAATCCAAAGGACACCGAGAAAACAGTTTCTTCGTTGCATTCAGGTTAATCTTTCTGATTCAGTTGGAAAGGCAGGCATGTCATTGCCCTTTGTTCAGTGTTTTGGCTTCATTTGGTGGCACTGATAACCATCGCTGGCCTGTCTTCACAGGTATCCCCCCCCCCGCCATACCAGGTAGGTCTCTGTGGTAACAGCCGCCAGCCATTGAGCTGCTCACTGGTCATTATGTAGGAACACGCAACACGTCACCACGTCTTGTGTTAACAGGCTTATTCCCGCCTCCTTTGGCTCCGCCCCCTACTCTAATGATGCCCCCAATGGATGGGTGAGTGGTGACATCTGATGCCTGCCAGGAGCGGTAAGTGACCATGATGGACACTGACTCCAGTGTTGCTCCACAGGAGGTGCCCCACCACTGGGTACAACCCCAGAGCTCCTCCCCCCTTCGGGTACAACTCCGGAGGTGAGTCTAACGCCATGTACCTGTCATGAGCATCCTTCCTAGCTCACCTCCTTTGACCCTGGGCCACCGGAGCCTACACAGCCCTGCACGGAAATTAGGGATTCCATGTACCTTTATCTCTGATTAACCCTAAATGCACATGTATGATTCAATGGCCAACGAAATGGTTAGGTCCAGTAACTCAAGTAGAGCATTGTGCTACTACCACAAAGGTTATGGGTTCAAATCCTTAGGAGCACATAAAGTGTAAGCCTTCCTTCCACTTCTAATTTGCTTTAGCCCAGTGTTTCTCAGCCCAGGCTGAGCAGCACTGATGGATCTGACTGCCGGTGGTTTCACCTACAGATTCCACCTTCATCAGCTACCCTCCTGTCTCTGCCTCACACTCTCCATGGGTCACGCCTATGGAGAAGGGCGGCGGGGGCACATCGCCCTGGGAGTACCAGGGTTCTCGACGGGACCCGGAGAGAGAGCGGGAGCGCGAGAGGGACCGGACTCCCACCACCAGCGAGTACAGCAAGTGAGAGCCGCCACTTACTGTAGGCCAATGTTTGTAGATGGTCCACATTTTTGCTCCCTGCCACATTTTTGCTTGGGATCTGGGAGGAAGTAGGTTGAGAAACACTGCTATAGGCCAAAGGTGCTCAGCTTCAGGCCTTCAAGGAACACTGGGATTATACTCAACGTCAGCTTTTAATTATGTATAGAGAAGTAATTATAAGCAAGGTAAATGACATACCCTAGTGCCACAGGTGCAAATTGCCTAATTAACCTGCGGTACAAAGGTGAGGCACTTACTTCTCACCATAGGTGAAATCCATTTTCTGTAACCGCTTGTCCTATTCAGGGGAATGGGGGTCCAGATCCTATCCCAAAAGCTTCTTGCGCAAGGCAGGGAACAACCTGGGATGGGGCACCAACCCATCACAGGACACATTCACACACCGTTCACATCTGTGGGCGATTTGGCGACTCCAACAAACCTGTGTGCTTTTGGACTGTGGGGTGAAACCAGAGTACCTAGAGGAAACCCCACAATGACATGGGGAGAACATGCAAACTCTACCCAGGCAGAGGCAGAGATAAAACTTGATTGTGACTTGTGGCCAGGTTTTTTGCACTTGTTTGGTGTGGCAGTCACATTCACACCAGCTTCTTTAAAATGTTTGCAAACTTGTTAAATTAAGAAGGTAGCGGAATTCTGGCTATAATTTTGAAGGCTTTAAGAAATGCTATTTGGTGTTGACTCCAGCGAGGATGAGCGTTACCACTACTACAGCCACGAGAGGGAATACGAGCGGGAGTTTCACCATGGCCGTGAGCGCAGTCGTGAGCGAAGCCGCGAGCGAGACGAGAGGCACAGGGACCGGCGCCATCGTGACAAGGAGGAGAGCAGCAAACACAAGTCGTCCAAGCGGTGAGTCTGCAGCCCTTCTCTCGGGAAGGACCAATGAGGCTTTTTTTTTACTACCATCAGGAAGATACTGGCAATAAGGCGGATGAGTCCTCAGCTTTCAGAGGCCCACGTTCAGGTGGTGAGACCTAAAAGATCATGATGGCCTGGTGATCATGAAGGCCACAAGCTGGTGGCCTTGCATCCAAAAAGCAGCTGTCCCCTGAAACGGCTAATAAACGTAACGAGGTCCTGGATAAAAACATCAGTAACGATGTGCTGTCCCCTTGCAGCAAGCAGCACGACGGCGAGGACGGTGACGGGCATCGCAGGCACAAACACAAGAAGAGCAAGCGCAGCAAGGAGGAGAAGGAGGTGCCGGAGGAGGCCGTCAGCCACAGGGAGGAGCCGGAGGGCAAGGAGTAGTGGCTCCACCCTCTTCTCCCCAGGCACTCTGAACATTCCCGCCAGCAGGAGGCCCGTCAAGCTTCCGGAAAGCTCTGCGAGGGGCACTTCTTCCAGACATCCCGTTCTTTGTTTTCCGAGCGCCAACTGTGATTCTGCAGTAAGCTATGTCGTTTGTCAGTGTATCACACATTTCCTATTTAAGATGTTTTTAAAAACCTCTAAGCTTTTAATGTTACTTTTATATAGGAGAGGGAAAACTTTTTTTTTGTTATTTGTGCTGTTATATGTATCTGGTGCTCATTTAGGTAAATGTTAGTGTTGGGATTAGCCATGGAGGCGTAATTATCACCAGCAAGTAAGGCACCGCTGGACGCACTCGCCTGGACACTTTCAGAACATCTCATGTTCACTTCATGAATGTTAACAGAAGGCAATCTTCAGACGGACTTCCCTGGAAGGAGACACGCAAGTGTAAAAATCAGAGGACTGCACTCGGCCCAAAACATGCCCTTCAGCGTTATTCGATGTGAAAGTGTTATAGTTTTTATCTGCAAAATGGCATGATACCAAATGTCTCTTTTTTTATATATCTTCTCCTTTTTAATGGCACACGACAAAAATGTGAATGTCATGACTTAAGAATTTAAAAATATATATGTATGAAAATAAAAAAAAAGACGAGTTTTATTTTATTATTTATTAAATGAAATCAGTTTAAATCACACTGTGGTCACTGCAAAAGCTGGTTCCAACAGCAAAGCTTTATCTAGGCTCAGAATGTTCTATGTACGTGTATAAATAACCAGACATACATTTTATCTACAGAAAGAGACTGCAGCAGAGTCCTGGAGCATTTTGTCTCTGTGAGCGCCGTCGACCGCACCCAGTTTAGGAAACGTCTGTTTGGGATCCGTTACAACTGAATGGATCTTTCACGTGCTCCATCTGGATGATAAAAATCCCCTGCCCCCCCAGAGTGTCACTGTGAGTGTCGGGGGCTCTCTGCCCTTCCTACCGGGAATGTGGAAGCCCAGCCAGTTTAGCCGGAGGTCCCGGGGCCCGCCCGCCGCCTAGAGCACCGCGGGTCTTAGCGGAACTCCTCCCCAGTCTCACAGGAAGGCCTACAGAAGCAAGGGGGGCTAGACGCTGAGACTCATGTTTATGTCTTTTTTTTGGTCCTTAAGGCAGGTAAGAATTGCTTTTCCTCTGTAAGAAACAAGGCACCCAAATGAATCATAAGAAACAAATCAGAACAAACCATCGCACTCTATTCACTACCAGCAGGGTAACGACTGGGTAGTTCACCAGGCACAGTTACATAATTGTATGCATAGGAGGATAAAGCTGTGTGCCTAAGCTGATCTAAATTACAATCAACCAATACAGGCAAGCTGAAGCAGGCTATTTCACTTTGGTATGTTTACACCCCAGCAGAGATGAGAGGCCAGCAGCTCCAGGACTTCAAGACAAAAATACAAGCCCAGGTTCCTCATAACTTCTGGTTATACTTCATTGTTTGTTCTAACTGGTTGTTGAGAAGAAATCCACTAAAATGAGGGTTTCTGAGGTCGTAGTTGTGGGACTTATCTAGATCATCTAGGCCTTGCACTAATTTGTGAACCCCAACAACATATTATCAAGTACTTTGAGACACAAAAACAAATTACAGAAACAAATTAGTGGGTGGGT
>JAODLC010000042.1:6633222-6648400 GCA_026781145.1 Hippopotamyrus pictus | reverse complement strand
TGTTTTAAAGGATTTGAAGCATTTTACAACTGGAAATGCTCAACTGACTTACAAGACAGACAGGAGAATTGTGGATCAATAAATCCTGCTTTCTTGTCATTTGGAAAATGTGGCATAGAAGCATTAAACACCGTCACGCGCACCTTCACTGGATTGTCAAACTTGCCTCCATTTTCTGCAGGCACATCGTATTAAAGAATTGGCTGTTGGGTTAGCGGCCATACTGTTCTCTTTCATCGTTATGACATAGCTGTCTTAGAACAAGCATCATCATCTCGTGTGTGAAGAGAAGAACCGACAGCTACCTACTCAAGGTAGAGGGATGCGGCAAAACAACTACCCTAAGGTCAGCCTGTTTCTCCAGGGTGAAAAGACATTGACCCACAGAGAGACCCTTGGTGCTCAGGGTTTTGCACTAGAATAATTTAAATAAACCCAATTCTACAGCACCGTCCACAGGTACTGTTCCAAGTGTACAGTACAGGTCATATTCACCTTATATCATCTACTGAATTGTATAACACAGTATTAGTGATGAAAATGAACTTTGAACCCTAAATGGTCGTGGTTATTGCGCAATGTCAATCATTGGCTGTGTTAACACAACAGGAACCAATGGGAAGTCAACTGAACTGACAGTGCATGACAATTCCACTTCATTTCTGCCACCAACACACAGTGGATAAATGTGGCACTATTGCAGACTGTTAACTGGCCAGTGGAGCAGGCCAATACCTCTGCTGCGAGTGCATAACAGATGGAATGGGGAGACTGACTATGGGATGCTGACTCTAAGTGCAGCTACACCAGGCTGCCAGGCCAGGACACCACGGTCAGCGTGACCTTGTTCCTCTGCAGCTTCAGCAGAGGGATGAGCGAGGAGTTGTTCATGCCCACTGTCGTTGCGCCGTTCACAGCCACAATCTCATCACCGCACCTGCAGGAAAACACCAGCTTGTGGGCGACAGCTTCCCAGGCTCGAGTCTCATGACATTGTCACTCACGCATTTTTACACCACTCAGCTCTGCAGACAGAAGAGTAATACCTTCTCTCTTCAGTGCATGTTAACCCTTTGTAATACACCTTCAATTTTAAATAGCCTCTAATGGGTGTTTGACATTTGATTATTCATATAATACACATTTGTCAAGGCAGCTTGTTTCCTAAAAATAAAAATATACAAAATCACTTTATTCCTTGATTCCGCTGATGTAATAAGGAATGGGTATCACCCGTCACGTCCCTGATTCACCAAATCCAAGCAGAGAATCATACAGTACAAGCAGGAAATAAGAACAAAAGACGTTTACAAATGAGGAGGTCATTTGACCCCATCAAGCCTGTTTGAGACAATTCACCTAATAGCTTCACGTCTATTTTGGGGCGAAGCCAACGTCACGTCTCCGACGTGCTGGCAACTCACTTGAGACGCCCGTCGAAATGTGCTGGTGTCCCAGGCACGATGGTCTTGATGAAGAAGGGCTGCTGTCCATGATTCTCCTCATAGCCTCCCACTATGCTGAAGCCCCAGCTCTCGCTGTTGGTCTTCTGCAGGACAATGTCTCGGCACCAGTGCAAGGGGCTGGAGATAGGAAGTGTGGGGAAAACGTTCAATCCATCCATCTGTTAATTTTTAATAACTACTTCTTCATTTAGAATCGTGAGGCCAGAAAGATGCAATTAAAATAAAGGTTTCAAACATCTCCTTCCACACAAACATTTTCATATTGTTTACAAAGGCAGGAAGATGAATAGGAAGCAGTTTGGGCACTTTTAGTCTCTGCATTTTCAAACGCGACAGTTTATACTCATCTACACTTCGACTTTACAGTGGAGTCTCTGAAAAGACACTGATTCCGGGGGCTGAGAACTCCGGGGTAGTGTGGACCAAAGGCGAAAATTAAGACTTACGTCTGTGTTTTAAAATGAAAACGTAGCAGTGTGGACGTACCATTAGAGACAGTTGATATGAGGCACACATTAGCATAAATTTGGAGTCACAAATTCACCTGAACAGCTCGTCTCTAGTCTAGACTTTAGTGGTTTTAGTCTTCTTCAGAGGTCTAGACCAGAGACGAGCCGTTCAGGTGAATTTGAGACTCCAAATTTATACTAATGTGTCTCTTTGACCACTGCCAAGAGGAGCCGTGTACAGCACACACGTGACAGGCAGCCCATCCACTGTGCCGCTTGTGACCTCTGACAGTGTCTGCCTCACCTCGGCAAGCCCAACCAGCGGGTCCACAGCGGGGCCCAGTTCAGGTCGTCCTCCCGTGGATTCTCCAAAGGCTCCAGCTCTTCCCAGTTCACGCCGTCGCCGTCCTCCTCCGTCAGGGTGCCGGAGACGGTCTCCACCACGCGCAACACCACGTTGGGCTGTGAGGCCTGCGCTTTCAGCACCCGCACGGCCTCCGTGTAGGTCAGCTGGGTGAGATCCACGCCGTTGATGCTTAGCAGCACGTCACCTGGGGCATCAGGGAGGGCAAGGAACTTCAGCACCAAGTTCTCCTAGGCACCAGGTGCCAACAGAAGGCCGACGGCACGCCTGCAGTCACACTGGCAGAGGGCGACTGCAGTGCCTGGGGATATTACCAGCTTTGATGGTGCCGTCCCGGTGCAGGCAGCCCACCGGCTGGACGCTGGTTATGTAAATGGGCACATGGCTCCGGCTGTCCCTCCCCCCGGCGATGGTGATACCCAGGGAATGGCGAGGTTCCTTCTTAATGCTCACAGTCTTCTCCTGGCTGGAAAAGCCATCAGGAGGGTCCTGGGCAAGGGCCACACAGACACACAAAGGGAAAGAGAAATGTCAGCTGACAGTGAGGTACTTCAAAGACTGAGAAACGCAGGGCAGAGAGAAAGCACAGGACACAGCACATTAGCTCAGAGCATGTGTTGAAATCCACAGGTCTTCCCCTCTGCGGAGCCTGCAGGGCCTTCAGAAGCTCCCTTTCCTGCCCAGCAGGGATCCTCTCCTCCCAGCTAGAGAGAGGTGCTGCGAGTCTCCTTAGTGACAGCTAACCACCCTCCGCTTTGATCCTCCAGCCCGCAAACAAAGAGGCACCACGTGCTCTTTTGATCAGAAGCGTGCAAGTGACACGTCTCTCACTGCCACCCGCTGGGTGGGTGCCCCACCCCCCACGCCTGCAGGCCGGGGCAGAGGGGTGCCGGGACTCTGTGGGGCGACTCCCACCCCACATACAGAACACAACATAAAACAACAGAATCCCACCCCAACAGAAAACAAGCAGAACCACAATAGGCTACCGCATGGTCACCGGTGAGCTGTGACACACCTTAACGCAGGTACAGGCTGCCGCACGGTCACCAGTGAGCCGTGACACACCTTAACGCAGGAACAGGCTACCGCACGGTCACCAGTGAGTCATGACACACCTTAACGCGGGTACAGGCTGCCGCACGGTCACCAGTGAGCCGTGACACACCTTAACAAAGAGGCTCGCTATCGCAAGGTCTCTAGTGAGCTGACACTCACCTTAACGCAGGGACAGGCTACCACACAGTCTCCAGCAAGAAGGGATTCACCTTAACGCACGTATAGGCTACCGCACGATGTCCGGCAAGCCTCAATTGACCTTAACCCAGGGTCAAGCTCCTGCACGGGCACTGGTAAGCTGCAACTCACCTTAACGCAGGGGCAGGCTACTGCAGGGACTCACCTTGACATAAGTGGAGCGCCGCCTGAAGTAGTGCAGGTCTGAGTTGCGGCGTGTGCCCCTAAGCAGCCCCTCCCCGCTGACGACAGCCTCCCCCTGGGGCTCAGTGTGCCTCAGCACCACGAAGTTCACCCGCATCTCGCTGGCCTGGGCATGGGGACAGCCACATTGTCCTGTCACACACCCAGCCACACTCTCCTGTCACACACACACAGCCACAGCCTGCCCAGTTTCAGCAGACAAGCGTTTTTCTGACTTCCTCTTTATACATCATTCAGACATTCAAAATGCTGCAATTCAGCCACCGATGATCACTGACGACTTATTCCTAATAACATCCTCAATATGTAAGAATCTCCACAGCTTAAATAAAACAGTTTCATTAAACCATTTAATTTCTATAGCTTAATTAAAACCACACGAAAAGCTGTGTGAAGGTCACATATGTTACGCAGAAGAAATCTTGCGTTGGCCATGCATAGATTTCCGTTTGAGTTACAATAAAAGCATGGAGCTGTAAACAAGTGGAACAATGAAAATCAATGGCTTCCCTGCAGCGTCAATGGTCTGGGCTTGTGTCCTGTCCAGGATAAATAATTAGTTCAATTAATATGGATAAACAGGCACTCTTGCTATTGAGCAACAGCGTAACAGCTGAGACACTTAACCCAAGCATTACTTCACTGCCTGAATTAACCGTATAACTCACATTTTTAGATTTACGCTACAATCATTTTACTTAAATGGGGTCGAGTCGGGCTCTGGCTTAGAACCTTGTAATATTTCATGATCAAAGCTGTACATTATGTAGATTTATTTATGCTTTTTCCTTTGCTGCCTTACTTTTAAAGTGTTAGCAACCATGTTAATAAATGTATGTAACAAAGTCACACTATGGCACTCAGGGAGACCACACACCCGTGTACAGAAGGGCCAACAAGAGAGACCCCCTTGAATCTTTTGAATCTTTAACTTTCTTGCAGCAAACACACCTGATACTTAAAAAAGCAGGTGCCTGTCAGCACAGCACTATGGCACCTGCTAGGCTCCGGCTAAATGCTAACGGCTATCAGAAGCGGATGCGAGGGAGGAGCTGAGGGCCGACCTGGATGATCTGCGCCGCGCTCTCAGGAGTGCCGTGTCGCAGGTCCTGCCCGTTGATGGCCAGCACCTTGTCGCTGTTGCGCAGCTTGCCATCCTTTGCTGCCAAGCCACCCGGCAGCAGGTCCAGGATGAAGACGCCCGGCTCCTCGGACTTGCGGATGAGCTTGATGCCCAGCGGCTCCGAGCGGTCCCTCTTCATCAAGGTCACCTGGATCACCGTGCCGAAGGGGGCAGGGCCCGGGCCGGCTGGCGCAGAGGCGGTGGGGGCAGAGCCCGGGTGGTGCTCGGGGCGCGGGTTGCGGGTGGAGAAGCCCTTCTCCTGCATGACGGTGAAGCGCACCACAGGGCAGGAGCGCCGCAGCACAGCAACGGCACGGGCGTGTGAAATGCTTGCCACGCTGACGTCATTCACCTAGGAGACAGAGGCACCTTTTTACAGGATGGATACGATAAGACCAGGGCTGCACGCTATCACGTCGCGATTACGCGCAATAATCACCAGGGCTTCAGATGATGGGCGTAAGCATTTGTCCGGACGCCTGGCTGTTGACTATATGGACGTTTACTAACACCCACAATTTGGTAAGCAGATTAGTAGTGTGCCTAAAATATTGAGGTGTTTTGTAACGCTTAAAAGTCAGTAATTTGTATAAATTTAGCATAACTGTATGTTTAACAAACATACTGAACTTTAAACTGCTGCCACACCACTGTCTTACCTCGTTGAATCACAATATCTCCTCTTTTAAAAGATGTGGCTGCTGAGCTGTCCCTTTCTTCACCACCACTTCAGTGCTTATCACTTCTATGATTTACCAAAACAGTAGCATGTGACATGCAGCGCTAACCAAATTTAATAAACATAAGGATAAACTGAATTTATACAGATTAACTTTTGGGCATCACAATACTCATCTCTCATTAATACTTTAGGCATACTACTAATCTGTGTACCAAACTGTGGGTGTAAGTAAACATCCATATAGTACCGAAAAGCTGGCATCCAGACAAAGGTTTGCACCCGTCATCTAAAGCCCTGGTTATTATTGCGCATGCGGCATATAATCATGATTATATTGCAATGTAATATACTGCAGACCATTTCAAACTATCAAAACATTCGATACAAATTCAAGGTGCCAGCAAACCTCATGTCTGACAGCATGTGTAATTAAAGTCTACATTACAATAGGAGGGGGAGGAGGCCTTTCAATAAGCAGCTGATGTTTATCTCAACATACCTTTTGGCATGAGACACCAGCCTATGTATAAAAAAAAAAAAAAAATTTAAGTGTTCCTTTGGCGACCAATGGGCTGAGAGGATCATAGTCACACTTCCACAATTCTAATTGGTCAGCGGAGAACAAAAGGCAGTCCCCAGCATTCCAGAGACTAATGTGAACCCATTCTGTCAGCTCTGTTTACCAGCGCGCTACATTCCTGCTCCGCCTGAAGGAGCAAAGTGAGAGGAATGGGAGTAAGGGGAGGGTGGGACGGGATGCAGCCCACGGCGGGACGACTGCTTATCACAATGAAAGGTGATTAAGGCAAATGTAAATATCAATGCAAATGCACGTAATGACTGTCATTCATCTTTATTTTTTATCGCCCACAAAAACGACTGCAATGCCAAAATAATCTTTCAATCAGGTTGAACTCATCAGGACTGTCAGAACTGTATAACTGGCCATGATCCAGCACCAGGAGATTGACCTACACAAAGTGTGCCGGAAATCTTCACTGACATTACAAACTACAGGCAAAAGCATGCACATAAATAAGGCCTAAACGCTGGAGGTGTGTGTACAAAAGTGGTGTTGCCGATACTTTACGAGACGAGAGCTGCTGAGTAAGGCCTTCACTGTCTCATGCAGGCTATGCAAGCAGTGTTCTGCTTAGCTGGGTTCTGGTGTCGTGTGTGTGTGAAACTGTGCAGGGTCAGGAAAACCCCGACCGTTTTATTTTGGGTTGCTGCCTTGGCCCCAGCTCCTCTATAATCTGATTGGTTCTGAGAGACAACCAATCATTTTTCACCCTGCCCTCAGAACATTTTTGTGTAAGTAAAACTCCACAAGCAATGAGGAACCGTCACTGATGAATCTGATGAAACAAGCATCCCCCCTGCGAGGCTCCCTCACCTCCAGAATGTGGTCCCCAGGGGCCAGCTTTCCATCACGAGCTGCCAGGGAGTCCCGCACGACGTCCTGGATGACAATGTTCCCCAGCGGCGTGTCCTTCCCACCAACGACATGGATCCCCAGCTCCTCCTCTGGCTCAGTGCGAAAAATCTCCACCACGTTCGTCTCTGCCACCAGGCTGCATCTCATAGGGGCATCTGGGAAGGTGACAGGGAACTCTGTGTGTTCATACACACCAATGTACACAAAACAAAGGAGCTGTCATCATACAGCCACACTGTTCGTGACGTCTTACCACAGACCCAAGGCTGTGGGGGTCACTGATTTGGAATGAACAAGAAGGAGGTCTTGTAAGTAAAGTTAAGGGCAAGCTGTACTTCATGACGAAAACACAAGTGTGTCATCTCATTGAAAAATATTTAAGTTCAGTTTGGCAGAGCAAACAGAAAACCAGAGATGGCTTGTCCTGCCCTCCACCTCCTATGTGAGCTATGTGTCAATGTGTTCCGCTCCCTCCACCCTGAGCAATCAATCCATCACCTCACTTTTATGCTTGTGGTAGCCTCTTTTCTTAAAGAACAAATATAAGTTGCCACATTTTCATAGCTGACTCTTTAGTGGTCAAGCTAGCCCAGCTTATTTGACAGGATCTTCCATCGTTGCCAAACATGACTGAACTAAGCAGTCACTAAGTGAGACGCCATTATATCTGACACCTGCATGTCATATATGTGGGGTTTTTTTTAATCACAAAGCAAAATGCAGTTTTGCAGTAAATAAGACTACACAAAGACTAACATCCATCCATCTTCCAATTGTTTATCTGGCCATAAAGTGGCAGAGAGATGAATGGATGGATGGTCTAATATGTTACAGAATGTAATTATTAAGTTGGGTACATCCCAAGCTGACGACAATAATCTAGTGCCAACGAAGGCCGACAATCGGCTCCCTTCCCCTCCGGTTGATTGTGAAAATTTGCACAGGAACACACCGGCATGACTAGCCGGTGACAGCTCAATTTCGTCAGTTAGCTACAAGGCCGATTCAACATGCTCAACTGCACAAAACAGCTCCTAAGTGGATCACAGCTGCAATTGTGTCACACACACTGGTGCGACAGGCAGTCACCAACTCGCATCAACCGCCCAGTGTCGGCTTGGTGTGTTCCAGGCTTCAGGCCCCTTTGCTGGCTGCAGAGGAAGGCTGTCCTACCATCCTCACTCTCCTCAAAAGCTGGGTTCACCAAGCCCGGCTCCCCAGGGCTCCGGGAGCTTCCCGAGCGAGAGGCCGTGGTGCCTCCCGATGGCTCCACCTCAGTCTTGCTCCCTTTCAGGTCATTCCAAGGGGGTCTTTTCTTCTTCTCAGACTCTTCCCGCAGCTTCCTGAAGCCAGGACATCTAGGAAATGTACAGCAGAGCAGAAGATTCAGAGACGACCAACTGATACATACATATAGCTGTCCAATGAAAACCACGTATGTCCAATTTTTGACTATAACAAGATGGATCATAGACAGACTATGCTCATTCTCCTGTATACTGACAGAGTGTGACATCGAATTGACCAAGGAAAAGATGTTTTATGAAATCTAACTAGTATTTATGTTTGTACTAGTTAACCTTTGTATTCATGATGGTCATCTGTATGGATTACTTTATAATCACTAATTTTAACTTATTGTCAGCTAGCTGACAAGCATTAATTGTGAATATAAAGATTAGTTTATATATTGTTGACACTGACATATTTGCTTCGCTTTCAACAATTCATGCAAGGTGCTCACAGTCTTGGGACACTTGCTTAATTCTGTGAAAATGCTGCGATTTTTTTGGTTTCATAACAAAAGTCCATTAACAAGTAGGGATGGGCGATATGACCTAAAATTATTATCACAGTATTTTTTTACTTTTTGGACGGTGATGGTATTATATCAGTTTTGGAAGGAGCAGTATGTCCTGTCCCTTTTTACATAAATTGAAAGCAATATTTTATAATATGTTAAGTACATTTTAATTGCTATTACAGTTGGGTATGGGCAGTTTTATTTAGAAATTAAATAAAGTGACAGAGGTGATGTTATACATCACATATGAGAAAACAACACAAAGGGAATGACAAGCTGTTTCAGCCGAAAACAGTGCAGTGCATTTTACTTTTCATTTCAAATAAAACACAGGGTTGCCAGCTTTGGTCAGCTTGCTGGAGTGAGATTTTCAATTTGAGACAAGTCTGCAAACGCATTTACCTGTATGTTTCAGTTTTATTACCTTGTAAATAGTTTTTAGGGTTGGCAAACTACCCCAGTGCTTTTGATGTAGCTACTTTTAGGTTTATAATGGAATAATATTGATCTGTCGTAAGATTTCTTGCGTGAGCGTGAGAGTCTAAAAGTGAAAGTGTTACACCAGATGCTTGAGAGCTGGCAACCCTGAAAATGTACTTTTTAATTATTTCACCTGAGCTGATTTACATATGAAATAACTTTACACAGTTGTGAAATAACGTAAACTTTGAAGAACATTAAGTCACCAATAAACCAATGTCTATTTATCCAACATTTTTTTTTTTAAATACTGCGTTTGAAAACCCTTCTACATAGAAAACTTTGACTACAATTTCAGGACAGAGCAGTCACTCTTATGAACATTTTGGCTTTTTGGTTGTTTGAATTAGATTGTATTAGCTATTGTCATTAACACTAATGGCACGTTAGCTGAAACAAAGCGGCTGCAAACACCAAAGTACATCTTGCTTGGAGGTTAAAGGAGTTTGATGTTCATTGGAAAGGAAAACAGACGGTTCTAGTGTTAACTGGGTAGTTGTGCCTTTTACCACACACCTTGCATGAAGGCTAATTTGTTGCTTTATATATGTAATCACGTTATTTTGTTTAATATGTATAATTACACAAAATCCGTTTATTTTGAATTATCGCTATCGCAACACCCCGTCAGAGTGTGTAATAGAAAAATCACACAATGCAGATAGACCATTTATATATAAGTACAAGTATTCAAATTACAAGTTAAGCTTTGAAGAAAAATAAAATGCTTTACTTTTCATAAATAGGCTGTTGTATAATTAGACTGTAGACTTCTTGTGGTGTTACCGGTATAATACAAATCCATATCATGGCGCACAATCACACCAGTAATGACGACGACACCAGTGTACCGGCCACCCCACTTAACAAGCAATGTTTAACAGACAGACGCAGCCAGCTTACTTCACACCCTGCCTGTTTCCACACTAGGGCCCCCAGTATCGCCTCATGGGAAGTAAACATCACATTGCTTACATTCTTGTGATAAGAGAAAAACACAAGGAACAACTGAAGAAGTCATCTGTTAAAACCATTTCAAACACCAATAGCAAAGTCCATGTTTAAATCAATGCTGCAACTCTCGTAAAGTTTCTAGAATGCTGACAAACTGAAGTAAAATGTCAAAATGTGACAATATTTGTGCAATAAATATCTTCCAGTATGCTATAATCTCAAACACTGTGAATAAAACAATCAAAAACTGCATTAAGTCTAAACATCATCTTAGATGGATTGAAAAATAAGCATTTCGTATTTTTTGTTTTTCTATAGAATTTAATTCTTACATAAATTACACAAGTTTTCATATCACAGTTAGCAATGCTGTACAACACGTATTGTGCTTAGTGTACATTGTGTACCTGAGGTTGGCCTTTGACTTAATGTTCTTAGGAGCACGAAAAAATGTGTCATACAGACAAAAACCAGATACATGTGACTTTTGTTGCTTGGATTTCTCATACATGTGTCACTATGACCACTGCTGTGTTTATATTCTGTGGGACATTTTAAGGCAGCAATTCAGAAAACAATGTCTGGATTACTATCTTTTTTACCTACTACTATCTGTAAAGGCCTGTACAGACAAGAAAAAAAATAACTTGCAGCCACAAGTTTCTTATCATTCTCTAAGGTATTATAACAGATAATCTCTCAGAATGCTCCAAATTGGCACTCCTCCTCTACTTCTAAACTTATTAAAAACTCTCACGGAAAGATTTGGGATTTTAGGAAACCAGTAAATGAGAAGCAGCAATAGGAACAATTTCAGCTGATGAAAGAATGTCATATGAATAAGACATGCATGCACGCATGCGGAATGCCTCATGCAATGCTGCACAAACTGGTTCACTAGAAAGAATCATAAGTAATGCGTTGTTCCACACAAGTTATGTTAGACGTCCATATATTTACTGTTCCAATATGAGTTATGCAACAGGCTACTCTGGTTTCTTGGGTGATAACGCATTCCTAATTAGCAATACATGCTGATTTTGCCTTTATATTACTGGCCTGCCAGCCCTCACTAAAACAAGCACAAAGCAGCCAAATTTAAGATACTTAATGTGCATTCTGAGACATGGACATAGAGGCTGTTCCAAAAAGCTACAGACAGACTCCCTGGATGGACTGACGACCCATTACAGGGCACACACAATAGGCAATTGAGAAACACCAGTTCAGCCAAATTACACATCTTCTAGTAAACTGTACACAAAGAGCCATGACAGGAATCAGGAACCAAGACAGGAACTTAAAACCCTGGAGGTGCAAGGCCACAGTGTAACCCATTGAGCCACTATTGTGCTATGATTCTTTATTCTTAAATACAATGAATTTTAACAGACTTCTCTCTCTTTTTGTAAAAATGAACGTTAGCTTAAGTACAGCCAAGGGCAACAGGCAGAGTTGGCATAATACTGTCCTGCCATTGCTGGCTGACTGTAGGGCAAATTTTAAATCATACAAACATTCTACTGCAACTGCAGTGATGAGACAGGCCTGATTTTATTGCTGCACATTCGAGGTCAGAGGGCGTTTGTGAGAAAGGCTGCACGGGCTCGCCCCTCATTCCCTGGGAAGCCCCACAGGAGCAGCAGGGAGAGTGATGTTGGCCTGACAGGACGCTGTGCCCCTACAGCATAGTAATACCAAACAGAAGATGCAGATGTATCGCATTCCTCAGGCATGAAATCATTCACTCTAAATTCAGATAAAGCAGAAAGCAAATTTATTTATTAATTTTTTTTAAAAAGCAGGGCTGTTCAAATTCAACATTCATTTGGCTTTTTTCCCCCACCATGGCCTCCTTATCATAATGGAATGATCGGGAAATTATCAATTTTGCAAATAGCCTTGCGGATAAACACAAAGGTGAAAGACCTTCAGCACAAGTTTTGCAAATTCCTCAAAAAGCTTCCAACACAAATTTCCAGAAAATTATCTGAAGGTTATACTATGCACTATAGTTTTTCAAAGGAACTCATATGGTGATGCTGACCTGAGGCAACCCGGGGCAAACCTCACTGGAACTGAACAGCTTCACAATGTTTCCGTTTGCTGAGGGGGAAGAACTGTCTGCAGTTCAGAAGCCATTCATAATTTTTAACACAACAGGGTGCAATCTGGCACTTCTTTCCTGTTACATATATGAGGAGGAGGAGCAGCCAAAGATCTGCTTTGGTTACACATTGCTTGAAGGCTCAACAGCAGGATCCAGTACAGTAGCCTTGATGGATACTGATCCCTTTGGTTCCCATAGAAGCAGACAACAGAGAACATAAAGTGTCACTCAAGAAGAGGCTGTTGACGTTTTGTAATGAAGTACAGCAATGACAGCATGCATCTGTCGCTGTTTTTGCAGTTTCTTTTGAGAAAGACCTTAAGCAAACAAATTACACAGTAGGCTATAGTAGTGGCGTGTAGCTAAACAGCCAAGAGAGACTTTAAAACAATTCACAAAAAAACTCCAACTTGTTATTACATGTACTTAATGTTGAAAGGCCAAAGGCAAAATACTCCACTAAGAGCTTACATTTATAGTTGCAGCCCTTCTAACAAGATTATCTGTGTGTATCAAGTTGTTCAACCATATAATTTATTTTTTACTTTGTTTAATACAGAGGTGTGTGACATCTACTCAGGATTTATTAGTGTTGGAAATGACATCAGGTGAAGATCATTAACACCGGCCCGACCTGACAGCACAGGACAAAGGGGGAAATTACAAGATGGAAGAGGGAACATACGCTTATGATTATATGAAGCTCCTACTTGGTTAAGTTTATTCCCTCATTTGTTTGTTATTACTTTATTCATTTATGTACAGGAAGAGTGGGCTGTGAACAAAGGTCATTGTTTGTGTAGCCCTGTCCAACTGGCTTTTATCGAGGTTTGTCCAATGTTTAACATGCAGAACTGCAGTGTTGGCAGTCACAAGTCGTGTGATACGAGTCTTCAAAGCAGGCCTGGTAGATAAGTAGCAGTTGAAGCACATGACGTTACTGCTCAGGCAAATATGACGCTGGGCAGAAACAGCTTCGAAAGCAGACGGTAACAATGTAATCAATGAAAACAGCGCATTTCAAAGACAGCCACCACTCGGCATTTCAGTCTAAAAGCTACTTCTCTTTACTGGAAATAAAACTTTCTATACCAAGAACAGAAGCGGACAAAAATAATTCCATATAAAAAAAATGCATGTTTATTCAGCATGTAACACATAAAATACATTTCAGCATATTCAGGCAAGCACTGTTGAGCAGAGTGTGGTTCTGCAGGTTAGAACTCTTGTACCCATGATCAAAAGGTCACCAGTTCAAATCCCATGACTGCAGAGTGATCATCTCACCGCTGGGTCCTTAACCCCAACTGCTCCAGGGGCGCAGCACAATTGGCTGACCCGGTACCCTGACCTCAAGCTCCACTCTCACCTGTACATGTCTGTCTCTCATTGGAGAGCAAGTTGGGATATGCAAAGATGGAAATGTTGTGTACTTGCCCCCAGTACAATGACAAAGACATTCTATTCCAAGACACTACATGCTAGAGAGCACTACAAAGTCATTTTCCTCCAATAATTTTTCATATGAAAGAACTCCTAGAGTAAACGTTGGAGGAAGAAATTCAGTATGCACACAGACAAATAGAACAGTTAGACAATGAGTATGCCATTGAAACTTCATTTAAGCTCACTCTTAAAGGGTAGCAATTTTCTATCTTTCAAATACTGGACATAAGCATCAAAATCTTCATTAGCAGCATAATGTGCAAAATATTTCGAATGCGTTTTATCAAATGAATGCAAACATAAGGCAATTTATTTTTCTCCGCCATAGGCAAATAGGACTCCACCTAAAAACCAATTTAGCATATCAGGCAGCCATTTGCAGAAACTTCAATTTTGCTTTGCTTCATTAGCTGAAAAACTATTTAATGAAGTTACATCCCCTCTTTGCCACTGGTTATTACACAAGTACTTCCAACTTTGCTGGAAAAGATTCACCTGCAGTACGAGCGTCATGGTTTCAACAAGGTCCAAGCAACATTTTAGTATGTTTCCTTTTAACAGTGCATAACAGGCAGGTCCAGCCAATATCTGAATGTTACTTACACTTCATGAGGATCCTGCAATTAGGATTCTAGCGGACAGCCTTAATCAGAGAGTCTTACATAAGTGCTTTGAAGTCACCATCAGTAAACTTTTTAGTAAGTGAACATTTCATTATTAGAAAGAAAAATATGAGTACCCGTTATCTGTTTTACTGCTACCATGTGTTAAAACACCGCTTTAAGCTTTAGAGATCAGTGGCTCCCTGTACTTGCGAAAAGTGTTTCCACTTTGACACCCTATCGCTTACCGGCCATTTTTCAGGATCAGATGTCGTGGTTTTTCTAAAACAATGAGGCACCAACAGCAATTTTAAGCCCTCAATTTAAAGCTACTTACAGAAGAATCAGGAACCTGAAAACAGGGTAGCGAGTCTTACTATGCGTGACCTGACTATTTATGACAGGAAATGTGCAATGCCACTTCCTTAAATAAAAAGTTAAAAATTGGTTATTATAATTGATTTAGCACTAACTAAATCCATCAACCCATATTTCACATATTTCATTTCATCTTCTGGCCAGATTCGAAGTGAAGCATGGAGCATTTGCCAGATAACACAGAACAGGGGTACACCCTGAATTTGGTCTCCAGTCCACCACAGGAAACACACATCAACCCACCTGGCACACTCAAACCTGCACTGAGTGAGGGTCAGACCCCAGAGCTGCAGGTTTAAAGCCACAGTGCTGCCTGCTGAGCTTCAGCTCACCCAGATTAACCCTTTCAGGCTCAAATTAAGTTGTTGCTGCTAAAGGACAACCAAGTCCTGCAGTGGTACTTCTGAGTAAAAAAAACTCATAAAATATGTATCTGGGGTAA
>JAODLC010000042.1:6609950-6633122 GCA_026781145.1 Hippopotamyrus pictus | reverse complement strand
ATATGTATCTGGGGTAATAAGGTAGTTAGTTTTTAACTGTTGCAAATCAGCAACGCCTGCCTTGAGAGGGTTAAGATAATAAGAATTTTGAAATATTTTCAGAGTCCACTCAGCAACACCGGATAATGTAAACAAAAACAAAACGGAACGATGCTTGAGGAGCTATTTTTTCAGTAGATGATCAATACAGGCCTAATGGTTAGTATATTTATATCATGTGACATAACACCGTTAAAGGACTCATCAGTATACAATTCAAAAGAAACCTAAGTGATCCTGGATATGGATAAAGTGATATCAAATTCAATTTTTATTGCTTGACTAAACTAAGCTAAACTAAATCAGATAAAAGGTCAGCACTTTGGACAAATACGTAGAAGTTCATAAATTGACAAGACAAAATAAAGAGCCTGCTATTTTAGTTACTCCTATGTTCCCTCTTCCTGGAAAATGCAATACATCTACAATGCCTAAAGCACCATCGAAAGGAAGGAAGAGAGTAACAATTAAAACACATTTAACAGCTGCATTTCCCCACACGCCCATGCATCCTCTGGCACCTCGCTACTTTAATACAGCACATTAAATTAATCTGAAGCAGCAGATTTATTTTGACCTGTCTCAGAACAGTGATAAAGCTGTAGTAAAATGGTTTTTACTGATACCTACAGGTGTACACACACACGCACACATTTGTATTCATATCTTTGTGGTGACCATTTATATGGTGAAAAACCCTACTCCCAGCAATGACAGCCTTAACCCCTACTCAGCCCTCACCTTAACCACAAGTAACCAAACTACAAGACCTCACTTCCATAAAAAATAATGTAGGAACAAGCTAAAAACAGATTTTACCGTATTGTGAGGACCAAATGGTAAATACAAACCCACATGCACGCACAGTGAAAGTAAGTTTAAATACATAATATTGGTATCCTTTGAAAAACAAAGTGCATCGCTCACTGGGGAAAAGCACTGAACGTGACCTACAGGCAGTCACTGGGATGAGAATATCCAAATTACGGACAACTCGTACTCACTACCGGACTGCCATAAAGCCTATCATATTAAAAATTCAGGTTAAATACGATGGTTCGTAATAATCAATGCATGCACTACCGTGTGATGCTCAGTAGAACATTGCGCTGCTTCTGAGGTTTGTCCGCTCAAGGTATAGTACGGTACCGTATGAAGCTACTTTTATTACTGTACTGTTATCATGCACTGTATTATGTTTTAGTGTATTTAGAAGTGTTTGATAAGTGTTTTATATACAGAGAAATGAAATAGATATACTACATATGAACTGCATGCATCTATTCTGACTTGCATACAAGTTTAACTTAAAGACAGACTTGGGAAATGGATCGCGTTTGTAACCTGGGGACTGTCTGTACTGAACGCAGCCTACTATCTGCTCAGGAGCTGGGAAGGAACAAAGACAACCTGTGGGTCCCTGAGGACTGAGCTGAGAAACAGTCAGTCACCCGCCTGATGACATGACCTTTGGTGCCCAACACCCATTCCATCCTTGACATATGCGTGACATCACGCACCACTCCCCCCCCGCCAGACTGCCCAATCATATCCCCCATTCCCCAGCCACGCCCCCCTCACCTGTTGAGCAGATGTGGCTGCAGCTCACAGCGCTGCATCTGCAGCCCGCACGGCTGGAAGGGACAAAGCACGCCCAGCTTGTCCAGCAGGTTGCGCACCAGCAGGCTGGAGGGCCGGCACTGGGCCAGCTGCAGGCGCTGCCGGTCCACAGGACAGAAGTCCTGCTCGCGCAGGAAGCTGCCCAGGCACTGGTAGCAGTACGTGTGGCCACACGGGGTGTCCATAGGCCGCAGTAGTGGCTGCAGGCAGATGTGGCACACCAGTTCATCATCTACCTCATCCCGGTACTCGTACAGGTGGTTCTCCTGTGCGGCATGGGTCTGGCCACAGTCTTTGCAGACCTGTGCCCAGGTGGAGCTTGGCATCGAGGTCCTGGGCTCTGTCATGGCAGATGGCAGCGAGGATCTAGTCCAACTCCCTCAGCTCAAAGAAATCAGTGCGTCTTTGTATCCTTCAGATCTCCTCACCACCTCCGCTGCCCCAGATTTCTACTCCAGCGAGCCGCAGCGTTGATCCATTCAGGCGATAGGAGATCCAGAAGCTTCATACTCCAGGATGATTCATGCCAGACTCCTAAAACAGACAGACGCATTTCAAAAATGCGACTCGAATGAGATTTTACCCCCGGCTCATGGTCCGGTTACAGGAAATTACACATTTCCTTCGGGTCTGATTGTGGCTGTTTCCTCTTCGCTTGTTTCCTCCTCAGTCAAACACTATCCCAAAACAAGCAGCACAACTGAACTGCACAGAAAAGTCAGGATTCAAAACATTTGCCGAAATCAAAAGCAATGTGCAGAAGGAATGAGACCAAAAATGACCCACAACACACTAATCTGGGTGGTTAATTACACCCCCACCCCAATTCAGCAGCAGGTTACTTCGTTTCTAGTGAGGTTTTTTTTTTGCCTCAAACTGCCCCTGTTAATAATACAAGCATACATTGGAGTATTAATAGTGCTTCAGGAAGAGACAAGTGATGCATCAGTAACCAATAAATGTGTACCGTAAAGTTCACAAAATGACAATAAGCAGCTACCAGTCTCCACTCAGAATGGCTGTTCCCTGCAGCTGTCCAGCCGAGTGAATGGTGCATATTATTTCATTCAAATCAATATATTGATTAATGAAATGTAAAAGATAAATGAACAGTTCAAAGCTTATCACACAACATCCCAAAAGCCTCCTTGAGCACATTTCCACACACACGTGCACAGACTCAAACGCGCACCATCCTCGCACCTTACCTGCAAGCCAAACTTTGCCAAGGGCAGCAGCCGAAGGCGCTGGCTGCTAACATCCCCCTGTCCTGGCATGCTCCCAGTGCCGCGCCAGCCACCCACCGCGCCAGCAGCGATTACACAGAGCCCTCGGGCTCAGCCCCAGCACCGTGCTCCCGCTCCGTCCGTCATCGGTGTCATCCCGCTAACCTTGAATGCAAGCGGCAACGGAACGACTTCACCGCGCGGGTAAGACTTCCCCGGCTGAGCTGCTGCTCTGACGGAAGCGAGAGCACTGCGCCTCCAGCACCGTGTCTGTGTGAGGGAGGGAGGCGCGCGCGCCTGTGTGCGTGCCTGTGTGTGTGTGTGTGTGTGTGTGTGCGTGCGTGCACGCGCGCGCAGTGGACACCCTAACAGCCAGGTGCACTGTGGGAAAGCCTCATTTGCATGGCTGCCTAGTGACACTGGCTGTGGAAGGCAAGGTGCTCAGCATGCCGACAGGACCATGTTACTGCCACTGACTACCTACTAGTGCAGTCTGGTACTTACCAGCCCCGGTACTTTCCCACTTTATTACTAAGGGACTAAGTATTCCCACTTTATTACTACAGATTAAGTATTCCCACTTTATTACTGAGGGATTAAGTGTATATTATGACGGATCTGACCATCTTGCATTTCACTGCAGGTCAAGGTCTGACTGTGTACCTTGCGCATGACAAAGCCCTTGAATTCTTGACAGCTAATTCAAAGTAAGAAGATTTTTTTTCTGCCATTTTTCTATTTTTAGATGAGTTACATCCACACTTTTGCAACTGGTTGGGGGAGGAAAAAAAAAAAACACATACCTAAATGGGCAGAAAGCCACCCGCCTGCTTTTTATATTACCCTCAGATAAACCTGGAGCGCTGCTAATGCGAGGGAGGGTGGGAAACAGGGAAGATAGATTAGACAGGGTAAAAAAAAAAAAAAAAGAGAACAAACAAAATAAAAATGGGTGGAGATGGAAAGGGAGAGGAGAAAACCGAAAGAGAGAGGAGAAAGGGGATCCTGCACTGTTAATCCCACAAGACACATGCAGGATGCAGCTCGTGGTTTCATTAACTGTTTAGATACTGGCTTCGATTTCAGGCACAGGAACTGACAGTTCAGCCATAAGGGGGAAAAAAATTACAAATTCTTCCACAACTTCATTAACTCTAAAGGTTGATAGTTATCAGACTTATGCCTGAATCTCTTCAAAAACATGTTAACTCTCTTCAGTTACAAGACGTCTTAAAATTTCTTTAAAACTCCCTAAATATCTCAGACATAAATCCCATAAAGAAATTATGGGAGTCATTTTATGTTAAGTAGGGGTTATTTTAAAACATCACTTACTGTTATGTGCGATCGATACCACAAAAAGGTTAGACAAAAAAGGCCAGAATTCCTATATATATTATATAGCTAAGGGAAATTTCTGATGGAGACAGACTGGTGTCTAACATTACACTCTGCTGGCCCATTGTAAGGATTAGATAGGCTTTCAGATTACAACCATGTGGGATCCTCTGTCTATCCTAAGGGCCTGTTTGACTGGAGTGAATGGATCACTTCTCCAAACAGGCTACCTGCCTATGGCACTTGTGTTAACAAAAGCAGGTTCTGAGCAGAGCTGAGATATAGTCATTGAACGGCATATACAGTAAACTTTTCACACACACAACAAAGGACAGAGACAGTTTATCATATTCTAAACTATGCAAAGCATCTACAGTGCTTTAAACAGTTGTCATATAATAGTTGTGTGTGTAACTGTGTGTCATACGTAAAGCTGCAGAAGACGTTTAAAAGTGTTTTTCTTTATAAGTCAGGGCTGTTCTCTATACCTATTATATTAATTGACTGGTACACTTTGAAGGAAAACAGTCAGCAGAATAAAAAATACTATAATCAGGTGTGTAGGAACCGGGAGCACATGTACCCGCAAATAATTAATTTGGCTTCATCCTCCCATATTACCTAGACCTTTGATTTGAATGATTAAGCTATGTCCCCCACCAGTACTATCAAACTCTACCCTATGCCCTTGACGGTTATTCTTGATAATACACACACTACACCTTTTAGCGCATAAAAGCATGTTACCTGTTTTGTTTCACTGCACTGCTGGCCTGAGGTTCCTAAGGTTAAGTACTCAACCTTGACCTTCGCAGTAACC
This sequence comes from Hippopotamyrus pictus, assembly GCA_026781145.1. Lineage (NCBI taxonomy): Eukaryota > Metazoa > Chordata > Actinopteri > Osteoglossiformes > Mormyridae > Hippopotamyrus > Hippopotamyrus pictus. The sequence continues at coordinate 6,628,079 of JAODLC010000042.1, read as the reverse complement.
GCGAAATGCATTCTGTAGGTTTTACTGTAAATAACTGAAGGACGCATTTACATTAAATGTTATTTGTGCCCAGGCTGAAGCCATGGGGCATTTTTCTAAATATGTTAGTACTGTTTGCTTTCCTATTTTTACATCAGAACTTTCCTTGTGATATGAAGATAGTATGATTCCGTGCCAGGGTGCCGCGCCCGCTTAGCAAAGGCAGCACAAAGCACGCAGTCAGAGCCCTGCCTCCTGACCTTGCCTCCCTGCATGGTTCGCTCGTGCCACCGCGCCTCCCCCTGTCCGCGTGCGCTCCCATCCCACCCGGACTGGTGTGAGCCTTCGCGGCCTCCCTGGACAGCCGCCAGACCGGGAGGGCCTTGCACAAGGCACAGCCATCTCCATTACGACAACGCTCCCGGATTAAAACAAACAGAGCGTGGGGCCCTATAATCCCGCCACTGTTCCATGGCGAAGCCCGCGTGTGCGGGACGGCGTCGCCTGGTAGGGAGCTGGCGGCCGGACGCTCTCACCCAGGCGCCGACTGGCCGTCGGAAATTAGGCCATTTTCCCGGTGGGCCGGACTTTCATTCCAACCGCCTGTATAATATTGTATATATGAAAGCGATCTGCAAATTATCCCAAGGGGGACCACCCCCTCTCTGGTCGGCGGCGAAATATCAGACTGGGGTCGCTTGACAGTCCGCCACTCCTCTCAACTCGGCGCATCCAATATTTCCCGCAAAAAGCAGCAAGTCCACAGCATAAACTGCGTAACACAGAGTTTGACACGCTTTATATAACTTTTAAGTAGTCATCTGTCATTATGCTTTCATGAACTGACAGGGCAACTAGATACGGTCAAGGTTCATGGCGTTTCTACGTTTATGTTTAAAATGACTGAATATAAACACAATACGACATTTTCGTTAGAAGGAGACGATTAGTGAAATAAATAAGTGCGTGCAGACCACTATCTACGTAACTATATGCTTCAGCAGCAGGGAATGGGGGCGGGAACATGACGCACCCCCTCCTTCCCCCATGGACTACCTGAGGAACCTAGCCACACCACAGGGGGAAAATCTCCCCCTCCCGGGCCATAAACGGTTAACTTAATGTCTCTGGAGAATCGTGTAATTATTAATTCCCTTAAATTCTGAACCATTAAATATTAAACGGCCACCAAAACGTCAAGGTTAGAACAGCTGCGTGCACACAGCGCGAGGCCATCTTCCTTTATAAAGGCGGCTATGGATTACCTCAGCTTCAAACCTGAACTAAACAGAAACACAGCCTCAGAGAATTTCACTTTTACTGTAAAAGTAGTTAATTTACTTGGGATCTGACACCAATATATAAATACAGACTCTTAATAAAAATTGAACATATAAGGTACGTGTCATCAAGGCAGATATTTAATCGAAACGTGGTCGAAACGATAAATGAAGTGAATGGACTGGATTATATAACATAAGTTTAATAAAAAAAAATGCGTTCAGGTTCGTGAAAATGCGTGAAAAGTTCAGCCTCAAGCTCTAACAAAACAAAGTAAGTCGTCTTACCTGAGAGTTACTTTCCGGAAGTAATAAAACACCCAAAAGAAGAAGTACTACATAGAATAAAAATCACCGAACGCGCGTGCTGCTGTTAATTTTTCGATCGGGGTGGTCGCATCTCTTTATTAGCAGAGGTTTATAGCCGCGGTTGGCGCTTTTCGTGCGCCGAGTCTCTCGGTGCCCGACGCCGCCGAGCGCCAGGTGTGCTGTCGGGTCTCAGCCGCCCCGCCGCGTAGGATCTGACGTGCGCGCGCAGGAAGTCGCGCCAGGTGATCTTCGCGTGGAGCGGCTCGCTCTCTGCTGTGCGCGCGTTGCGAATCGGAATAGCTCGTGGGGTGCGCCGATATTCATCGGTCGTGAACCATCCGAACATGTAAAAGCGCTCATACGTTTTGCTTTATTCTGTTGCTTTATTCTGTTTACTGTCTTTGTATTTTAACATGTAGATTTTAGCTATGTTCAATAATCAGAATGTTCAATTTGCTTAAGTCATGACACCACTTGCACCAAAAGTAATTCCTTGTACTTTTCTGTACTTGGTGAATAAAGGTTCTGATTCCGATACATTATATATCTCTATATTTATTTCTGCGCCAGTGATCAGAAATTACGGAGATATAAAAATGCATTTGCTGTCATTAACGTAAATGGCATCATGCATTATCTGTTTATTAATTTGTGTCCTAGTGACCAGTAATGAGCTATACGGGTATGCTAAAACGCATGTGCTTCTATCTGTGCGTGAGAAGTTCTGTCATGCTCCATTTGTGGATTTTGAAACTTGGACAGTGAGTTTTGACACTTAAAATTTGGTAATATTGCAGAACATAGAAGACGTCTTTGTGATCGAATTTCACGAATCAAATATTGATGTGCTCCAATACTTCATCACTGTCTGACATTACTGCAACGTTATGAAAAAGTGGATAACTGATAAATATAGTTACCGATCCATCTTTCACTGCTGAGCAGGATTGCAGTGGGCCTGGTCTGTCCAAGACAACATTGGGTATAAGCAGTACCGGTCCTAGCCAGTGTGGCGCCCTAGGCAAGCTCCACCGCCAGCACCCCCCCCCTATATTGCCTATGCCACGGGCCGGCCCTGGGTATAAGGTAGGGGAGTGTCATGATCAGGGTGCCAGGCCATTGTGGGACGCATTTTGGAGACTTTCGAGAAGCCATTTGGCTCAGCAGGAGGAATCCCAAGCACCCAGAACCTGAACGGACCCTGACAAGGGCAAGATGGGCTATCATCCTGGGTAGGGTCTTCCAAGGGGCCACCAGCTTAGCAAACTATCTGTGCCACCAGGCTGACAGTATTTACTGTTGCCACCATCAAGGTTCATGTTTTTTCTCTTTTTTTTCTCACTGTTTTCACTGAAGCTTGTCTGGGGTGCCCACTGACCCACCAGCTGCATCACTGTCTGGTACAGGAACTGCAAAGCCTCAAACTGCAAATCCCTCCAGTGAATAGAGAGGAGAACAGTGGAGGTCACATGGACCTCTCTACCCACCCTCAAGGATATTTACAAGAAATGCTGCCGCAACAAAGCCCCCTCCATCACATGGCAATAGCTGGATCACCCCCTTTTACATCTTGAAAAAGGTTCCGGAGCATTCCGTCCACCACCAGGCTCTACAACAGCGTTTCCCCCGAGCTATCAGACTTATCAACTCCCACCTCCCCCATAAACGCTGATAGAACAAGTGTCAAGCTGCATATTTACCCTATAATATTATTTTGCAGTGCTCATATGCATTTACTTTTTACTTGTACTGTTTCACCGGGTCATCGTTGTGTACTGTTATGTATTGTTTTTTTTATCCAGTATTTATTGTTCAGTGTTTATTGTTCAACTGTCTTTTGTTCTGGAAGTTTGATACTCTGCAGAAATGTAGTTTAATTTTGTGTATGTGGCATGACAATAAAGTAACTGGACTTCAGATACAAGGCACAGTCCTACTGATTGGGAATTTTTGACCCAGTTCTAACGCAGACCAAGCAGGCATTTCTATTTTTGACTGTTGTTTACAGTGTTCATGCATAGTTAAAATTCCTGGAGCATTTCCTGTTGTCGCTAATGTGAAGTATCCCCATAATATGAATGGCAACATGGATAATGCTCACTCCCATAATGCTGATCATTCCGGTAGAAGTGGTGTCATTTGAGCTACACCAACCTCTTGGCTTTCAAATTGGTTAGTAACAACTTAGCTATTGCTTTCTTCTTGCAATGCTGCAATACCACCTGCATTTCTAATGCTTTGTTGAAATTATTGAGTAATTCCTTATAGTCAATGGGGCTTGCTTGTTTTCTCTATTAGTCTTAAACCACGCAGGTCATCCAAAGCCGCGGTTGGGAGGAGAGTAACGTCTCTCCCAAGCTTTTCTGTTTCTTGAGAGCTTAATCCTTTCTGGGGGTGCAGGAGAGACATGTGGTAGTTAAAATGATGGAAAAAAGGGCCAAAAAGGCATTCGAGTCTATTTGTGTAAAATCAGCCTTTGTATTTTTAATGAAGACGGTGTTGGAACAGATGAAGATGAGTCTTAGTCTGGTAGGTTAAAGTTTAATTTAGATTCCTCATATTCTGCTCTGGTTTACCTGTAAACAAAACAAAAATAGAACCAACATCTACAGATATTTGCCAAGATACAGTGTTAGGCCAATGCTCACTTCCAGAGCTATACTGCAACTCCAACAAGGGAATCTAACACCATTCTTCCATGAGAAATTCCATCGTTTGTGGTTTCGTTTATGGTGGTGGAAAATGCTGTCTCAGGCCCCGCAAATTCCAGATACTGGGTTGAGTGCCCATGCATGACCGTGACAACCATTGCATATCGCTGACATAAATTTTATGCTCATCAAACCAATTTATAAACCATTCAGATCACTTGGGACTGACACTGTATACGAAGGTATTCCTCTCTCATTAAGATCTGTTTGATTACCCACCTTGGTTTTGGATTTATCCGTATTTACCTGCCCGCCTATGAAGCTGAGCTACCAGAAGTCTTTGTCATGGAAAACAAGCACTCTTTTGGAGCACATCCCACATTTACTCATCTACTTCTTGAAAACAGGGTGACACATCTAATTATATGACTCCTATTATTTAGTATTGTAAACAGAAAAATATGTTTTTAGGCAGTTAATCCTACACATCCCTCTCTTGGCTGTACTTGATGAACCTGTTGCTCACACCTCAAATTGACATTTACAATAAACTGATTCAGAGCTGCTGCTTCTTTCCTTACTTTTTGCGCAGATGCATGAGCATTAGTCCAGAGGTACACACCTTCACCCACAGTTGTACCCTTGATGTGGTTTCTCCGTCAGACTTCTACAGCGTCATCTCTGTTATTCATGCAGCATCATGGACTTCAGCAGATTTTGTCATCGCAGCTCCTCCCAAACATGCCCCAACAGACCTCTGAGACCTTTTTATCATACTACCATATTCAAAATTCAGGTAGCTTAGCCTTCCCAGCAATCCTATACATGACCCTAGACTGATTGGTTGTTATTAACCTACTTAACTGGAGTTTTCTCATTATTTTGTTCTCAGTTCTCAAGCTGCATGTTGTGTCACTTGTATATAATTTAATTTTATCTGTTTGAAATTCACCCATTGTTCAATCTACCACCATTCTATGGGCTCTCTGTGGAGGTAACTGCTTCATTTGCTAGTTGCAGCTAATAAGCTTATCGGCATCAAATAAAGTCATGAGATTATACAGTAACGTAATTGTGAACAATGTGCATTCAGGTGATCCTGTTTTTTACAGGAGCCTGAGAACTCCTCTGTCCAGTGATCCTGGAGTTCTGCCCTGATTCCAGGCAGCGAGATCTCTCTGCCAGCATGGCATTTCATAATTACCATTTTCGCTTTCAGGTTCCTTGTCTTTAAACACTCCCTGCTATTGATCCTCCTGTTTTCATTTTTGTCCTACATCTATGAATGGGGTGCCTTACTCACCCAAGATGAGGTTGTATCATTTGTATTTATATAAGTGCAAACAGGGTGCAGTATTATAAATATTTAAAGGAAAAAAATCAATAAATATTGATACTGGACCTCTGGCATTCACGAGAGCAGGACCACTAGCATTCATAGACATAGGACCTCTGGCATTCACGGGCACAGGACTTCTGGCATTCACAGGCACTGGACCTCTGGCATTCACAGGCACAGGCCTGAAACAGTCACAAACACATCAATGTCAAAATCCCATCTGCCATTTTGACATAAGTCCACGTGTGTTTGCTTATAGAGACTAACAATGGCCAGGTTAAACATTCATTCACGTGCACATGCTCCAAACATGTGGTCACCCTGCACCCAGCTCTTTGAAGTGAAGTGATTACTTGTCACTGTTGTCACACCACAGCACACAGTGCACAAAAATGAAATGTAACTTCTGCATTTAACCCATATCAGGCAAGCCCTTGCCACAGTTCTCCTTGCGACACTTCTAGAATAAAAATCACCTTATCTTCCATGTCTGTCATGGGTGTGTGTGCTGAGTTTGGCTTTCCTGATGACATCTTGTTGTCTAATTCCATAAAGTAGTGCTTCTGATTAGCTGATGAGCTGCAAATGAATCATATTCACACGTGATTCACAAAAATAAGTATGCCTACAGGGTCTGACGAGACAAGGTCTATCAAAATATGCCAGGACAATAATCAACTCCGATAAAAAACCAATCCAGAGTTTTCATGGAGAGGTTTCACCTATGGAAACAAACCTTCACGTTGTTTTGCAAATACAGCCTCTCCCATATCACTCTGACCAAAGGTTGGTTTTTGGATCTGCCCAACCAAAGGAAAGTCATTCTCTGTAAACATAAATGTTCTGTTACTCCACATTCCCTTTGGCTTGAGTAGCTTGAAGACTTTAAATCAATGTATTCTGTCACTCTAATGAGGAATGGTTTTGAATGAATTTTTCTTTACCACTTCTCTTTCTCCAATTGGTCAGGTGCAAAATAATCTCCTCTCTCACATATTATACCATATTTACTTACAAATATCAGAATAATTGTATAATTTTCACTTATGGAAGGGATGAATCATGTTGTTTGGTATGCTGGCTTGCCTTGTAAATGTTGGAGACTTAATGCATTTTATTTATTTGTTTGTTTGTTTGTTTATTTAGTTGTTTATATATTTATTTTGGTTGCTTGCTTATTTACGTACTTCTTCATTTATATGTTTTCATTTGATTGTTTACTTTTTTTTTATTGTCTATTTACTTGGTATTTATGTGCATCTTCAGTGTGGCTACTTGGTACTTGTACTTATTATCACCTAAGTGTCAGGCTGTGAAGAGACACGCAAGTAAGAATTTCTCTGTCCTCTAGCACATCCTGTACTAGACACATATGACAATAAATCTTGACCCTTGAATCTTGAGTGTGTCTCTGTGGCTATAGCGCTATGGGAGAATAGTGCTTAAGAATCAGAACAGCTGAAGAGATCGCCTGAAAGAGAGTCTCTATTTGTGCACGGGTGCAACCCCACCCTTCCCAGTTGCCACTGGGAGCGAACACACCTGGGAATACTTAATACAGATATTAGTGCACTGAAAAGCGCAAATCAACAATGTGACATAACGTAACTCTCTTTCAGAAATGGACCATTCTCTGAGAAAGAAGTGTCCTTGTAAATGAAACAGTGTTGCGAACGAACACAACAAAAGCCCCGCATCACCATGCTCCTTATACCAGCGGCACCTGCTGTGATCATTTCAGCTTTTACTTGCTTCCCCCTACCCGACTCCCTCATTATCACGGTCCCACACCCAGTCACACGATTCCTTGCTAGTCTTTGTTTTTACATTCTCCCCATTTACAATTTTAATCAGATACACTTCATTTTATCCACAAAAGAAATGTGTAGTGAAGAAGAATACTGAAGAGATCCTTCACTCTATAGGCAGCTGGGACGGGTTCCACTGGTTTTGAGTAAAACTAATTAAATGAACATCATGAACCACACAGGGTTACAGTCACTGTGCAGCATGTCAGGCTAAGGAAACATATTATTGTTATTATTATTATTAAGAAGAAGAAGAATTATTATTATTATAAACAATATTAATATATATATGTTAATTAATATAGTGTCTTTCCAGAGCTCTGTTCTGTTCTGTATGTTACCAGGAAAATGTTATATTCAGATAGAATGAATGGACGTGAATACTGGACAGTGAGGAAGTACTTAGGTCTGGAAAGGACATGTAAGAATTTCAGGGACCCCAAGGAGGGCAAACAGGTGGACCTTTGATCAAATCAAACCTCAGTAGTGAGTATGGCACAGGAAAGCCAGAAACCCCAGACATCAGAACCTCCTTCCTGTAGGGTCACCAGGAATCAACAACATCTACTTAGATAAGATACAGTGCCAGGAGTTGGTTACCAATAATTATACAACATCACATTTCTGAAATAAAGAGAAAACACTCCTGTTATTTCTCATTGACATAAATAAAAATGTTTCCTAAATGAAAAAAAAAATTTGCCAGACATTAAATTCTCATTTAGAAATCAATCATTGCTTATGTGGTCAGTTAGCATTAGTTAATATCCAGCATGATTCAATACAGAGGCAATTTCTTGACCATATTCTCTGCACTGAGCACTGAGATCTATTACGAGATCTATTAATTTTAAGATGCAGTGCCACCAAGTGGTCAAGTGGTTATTACGATTTCATGTTTCTGAATGAAGAAGGGAAAAAAACGGTCAATTATACGTAATCAATATCCCACCCAATGTCATAGGGAGACAATTATATTTACAAGTATTGACTGGAGGTAGGCTGAAGAGGATTATTGAGCCAAAGTCATCCACAACAGGATGCAAGCAGGGCACAGGTGCGGAAAAGGACAAAAGGTCATTGAATGACTCAGCACTTTCCTCTGGCTCATGTATGTTGGAGGGACCAATGACTTATTTTCTGTGAGTAGAAGGTTCCCGTGGGTGACCACAAGGGCCTTTGTCTTCTCGAGGTCAGTAAATAGTGTCAGCACAGCAGAACCTCTTTTTCCAATGCAGTTCTGCTCCCTCTTCATCTTCTCAAGATGCCTCAGGCCACAAAAAGCATTTAGGCCAAAAATGGGGAAAGGGTACAAGTATAAAGTATGTTCCTGTCTCTGTCTGGAGTCCTGGACCAAAGGTGCATCTCCTATCTATTGGATTAAATGGAATTCATCAGTATTCACATCACTTTCTCTTAGAAAATGTCTGCCTAAATGAGGTAATGTTTTTGAAGTTTATATAAAAACTGCAGATTCTTTGTTCCAGTTGTTCCAGTTGTGGGGCAGTGTGTGGCTCAGTGGGCTAAGCCTGTGTGACTGTAGGTTGCTGGTTCAAACCCAGCCTCAGCACAGCTGGGGGTCCTTGAGCAAGGCCCTTAACCCCCAGCTCCCTGGGCGCTCCAACAGGTGGCTGCCCTTCACGGACAACTTACTCTACAAAAAGCAAGTTGAAGGAGGCGTAAAGACAATTTCTCCATGGGGATCAATTATTATTATTATTATTATTATTATTCTTTTTCTCTGTTTGCTTTTTTACTGCCACAACATTGACCCACCAAGCTTTAGAAAAAATCATTGTCTAATCATTTTAAGCAACACATGCAAATTTCCTTTTCCTAGCTCGCCTGCTGAACGACAGGCCTATTATCTAAGTGCAGCAGTCAAGAGGATGGCAGAAGCGACAGTCAAGGTGCTTATTAGGCCTGCATTTTCTCAGGCAGGATCTCTTAAGGCAGGGCCTGCTCATCCTCAGCTACCACGTGACCGGGGTCTGCTCTTCTTCAGCTACCACGTGACCGGGGTCTGCTCATCCTCAGCTACTACGTGACCGGAGGTTGCTCTTCCTCAGGTATCACGTGACTGGGGCTTGTTCTTCCTCAGGTATCACGTGATTGGGGCCTGCTCTTCTTCAGTTACCAAGTGATTGGGGCCTGCTCTTCCTAAGGTACCACGTGACTGGGGTCTGCTCTTCCTCACCTCCCTCATGACTGGGGCCTTCTCTTCCTCAGCTACCATGTGACCGGGGCCTGCTCTTCCTCAGTTACCATGTGATTGGGGCCTGCTCTTCCTAAGGTACCACGTGACCGGGGCCTGCTCTTCTTCAGTTACCATGTGATTGGGGCCTGCTCTTCCTAAGGTACCACGTGACCAGGGTCTGCTCTTCCTCACCTCCCACATGACTGGGGCCTTCTCTTCCTCAGCTACCATGTGACCGGGGCCTGCTCTTCTTCGGTTACCATGTGATTGGGGCCTTCTCTTCCTCAGCTACCTCCATTGCCCTCTCTTCAGACCAACACCCATATGTATGAAATCATCTCCACATGTGCAAACAATCCATATTTAGGACGTTATTTTTGCAGGAGCTTCTTACTGACAGTCATATTTAATGTAAATACTGATTTCAGGCCAGTTCCAGTAAAGCTGAAAACTGTCCCAGAAACATTTAGTCTATTTTATATTTTTTTGGAGCAATTGAAGCTGTGAAGAAGGTGCTGATTTTGTCTGAATTAGCCTTAAGGAACAGGCACAGAGTCCTGGAGGCCCAAAGCCCTCTCTCACCTGACTCCTGGATCATTTCCAGAAAGCCTGCTGTCCTGCATCTTCCACACTGCCTGGCTGTCATGTTAAGTCAACCATCAACATTAAACAGGTCCTCCCTTTGCTCTTTATATTACACATATTATTTTATTTATGTGCCCCCCTGTGGTTCTTGGTTGCTGCCCCTGCTGCAGTGTGGACCCCCCCCTCCCCATTATTACGCTTGCTGTGTGCTTGTTAGTACCTGCCTCATGTCCCCCACCCACCACGGCTGCATTGTCCCCTCACGATGACACTGTGTAAACTCTTATCAGCCGCTCAGAGATCAAAGTTCTGACGATGCCTATCTGAGGAGAGCGTCCTGCCTGGCAGCGGGGAGGCCCAGACCCCACAGCGCCTCCTGACCCTGTGCCTCCATTCGGAGGCTCTCGGCTGGGTGATCCCGGGCATCACTACTCCACATAACCCCACACGTCTCACACTCAGGTTTCCCTGACACATTTATCTACATCTTTATTTTTCCCTCAACGACTAAAACATGCACTGTTAAAGGACCAGAGTGTCTGTTAGGGGTATTATTCAGATAATTAGATAATTTACATGACACATTGTATGTATAACAAGTACACTGTCTGGCCAAAACAAAAAAGTTGCACAGTTTAATATTTTGTTGGGCCGCCTTTAACTTTGATTGTGGTGCGCATTCGTTACTGCATTGTTTCCATGAGCTTATGCGGCATCTCGACATTTTCTTCATCCAGATCTGCATTAATTTCTCATCAAGATCTTGTATTCTTGATAGGCGAGTTGAGCCACTCCGTAAAGTCTGCTTCAGCACATCTCAGAGACTTCCAGTGGGGTTAGGGTCAAGCCTCTGTGCTGCCCAGTTCACGTGTGAAAATGATTCCTTGCGCTCCCTAAACCACTCTTGAACAGTTCGAGCCCTATGAATCTTGGCATTATCATCCCGCAATATGCCCATGCCTTTAGGTAAGAAAACATCCATTGCTGGGATAGCCTGGTCATTCAGTAGATTCAGGTATTCAGCTGACTTCACCTTATCGCTACATAACGTTGCTAAGCATTAATAAAGATGTAATCATTGGCTTTTAAGTACCTGCGGCTTTAAATTCATGCCTGGCTTTTTATTTTTTTGGCCAGACAGAGTATTTGGTAGCATTTTTATTGATGGTTGTTATTTGTCCTACTGTTCTGATGTCGCATCAACCCTCTTTACTGGCGGATTGTGTCGCAAAATCCGTTATTGTTCCATGATCTGTTTAATGTTAAAACGTGTTCATATGTCACTCAGAACTAAACTGAATATTAACCCTTTTTCACGTTTTGAAAAACCGAAGTAAAACCTTGTAGCTCGCGGGCAGCGAAGGCACATCCCAGTGCAGTCCCAGTGCAGTCCCAGTGCAGTCTCGCACATTACAGAGGGGCCTGCGGCGACCTTGCCGTGACCCAGCCATACAGGAAGTGAGCGTGCCATGGAAGACAATGGCTGAAAGCAGGAGAGAGTCTTTAGGGTCGGGGCCCGCATCCCTGACAATGGGGTCGCGCATTCAGACGGCGGATACAAACAAAGACGAGTCCAGGGCCCCCGCCTTCCCCGGCACACAGCAAAGGAGTCGGCATTTCACACCAGTCTGTGAAGAGCCCTCCAATCAAACTACTGTTTAACCCGACCTCCTGCCTCTGTGAGGTCGTGAGCAGTGCGGAATGCGGTAAATACGCTCTTATGGATTACCTCACCCTCACCCAGCCTGGAAACCTCCACGGTATGTCAGCAAAAGTAGCACCGCTAAACGCTTCATATAAACATCAACCAGACATTGTCATATGCCCAGTTATTTCAACCGCAGATGTTATACAGCAATGGTCGCCCACTGGTCGATTGCGTTCGGTGGGTCAGTTGCCAAAACATTTCTAGTCGATTGGTCAATCGCAACACAATTTATAATTTCCTGCGTTTTAGCAAGATATATCGAGGGGAATCCCCCTCCCTGATTGGCAACATATACCGAGGGGAAACCACCACCCCGATCTGAAACATATACCCAAAGGGAATGCCCATCCAGATCCGCCACATATACCAAGGGGGAACCCTCACCCCAATCCATGACATATACCAAGGGGGAACCCCCACCCATATCCGCAACATATATGGTCACAATTTGGTAGCTCAGTAGAGCATTTTCTAGATAAAAGAGATTAATCTGTCTGATTAATCACTAGATTAATCTGTCTGTAGTAAAGGTGGGGATCACTGATATACAGCATGAATGACTGAATGTGGTAACGTGCAAATTCCTGGAAAGAGCTTCTTTGACAAGCGGGACAGCAAAATGTTATGCCGACTGGTTTGGGGTGTTTGCGAGAGCTTGGATGCTGCAGGGCAGTGAGGCTCCAGAGGAATCCCATTTAGGCCAGTGCTCCTCCCCCTTACCTGTCCTACATGTGGATCGAGGTCTGCGGCTTGAATTTCAAACAGGTCCGAGCCTTTGAAGGGGAGAGTAACACATACACTGACCCAGCCTACGTCGTAGAAGCGTATTTGTCTTTTCTATAGTCATTCATAAGGATGTAGTTAAAAGTGTAAACCTTCAAAGGTCTGTGGGCCTGAGTTACAGTAGCTGCAGATTTCAGAGCTCAGAGGTCAAAGGTCAGGGCGAAAAGGCATCTAGCCTCCAAGTCACCCTGCTGCAACGCCGATGCACTGCAGGTGGGTTTGGTTACACTATAGCCCCAAAGCCTACAGCAGAAGAAGTTATCTGATGATCTTCATTCACCTCTCCTTGAGCTTTTTTTACTTAGATTTTTAGATAGTTTCCGTGTCTCTGCTATTTCATGCTGCAGTTTTCTCTATTTATTGTTACTATCTTTCAGTTAGAACGTACAGACACATGTGATGATTGACAGGGGCCCACTTTACAGAGAGGAAGAACACCTCAAAGATCATTTTGGAAGCTCTACTGGTATCACAAAGGTGACAATTTAATATGAGCCGTTAACATATCTTACCAGCCAGTTGTCAGAGAGCAATTACTTCAACTAAAATGCTACAGCTTTAACTAAACAACCAATAAGAGATTGCAATTGTGTAAATCGAATTATTTAAAAGACTAAATGAAGAATGCAGTGTGGGTGCCATGCTGACTCAGCATTCTCATTGACTCACTGTCGTCTCGTGGGGGCTGCAGGCCTGATTCTCTGGACGTGGCCTTCGCGTGGTGTCTCCTTGTCTGTCGGTGGATCCTGGGTACGGCTGCCTCGATTCTTCCACGTTGCGGAGGACATGATAACCTTTTAGATCAGTTTACAAGATGAAGAGAGAGAGAAATCAACACGACAGAATGATGATACACTTTTGTGTCAGAATCCATCCATCCATCTTCGGACTGCCTGTCTGGTGCTGATCATTGTGGGAGGGGACTGAGCCTGAGCTCGATATTATTTAATCAAATAGCTGGAATGTTCATCAGCACTACAATGACATTGTCATTTGCAGGTGTTCAGTCAAATGTTCGGTTTAAAGTTACCTCGGGCGTAGTGAGTGAGTGGCTCTTCATGAGTTGGGGGTTTGAATCGCAGGTCTGCTCGGTGTGCGTATGTGGAGTTTGTATGTTCTTCTAGTGCTAGAAGATTGCTCCCACAATCCAATGCGGCTAAGCTAATAGGTGTCTCTGTGCTGTCTGTAACGTATCTGGCCTCCAATGAACTGGCAAGCATGTCACGTACCCCAGCCTTGTGCCCCAAGCCACCAGAGGATGACTCTCCCATGACAGTAACCAGGATCCCTGGTTGGAGGTTTGATGGATAGAATTCCCCAGTAGGGACAATCCATGTAAAAAACACACACATATTCTATTCTGCCATTAAACACACTCCATATTCTATAAATGTCCTCCATAATGATTCAGATGCATCCCGTAAGTCATCTCTCATCCCCACATCGCCCTCACGCTGAGCGGTCCGTTCTATTTTCATCGGCATCAAACGGCGGCCTCTGTCTGTATCCCCCCCAGACAGGTGCTGCCCTCTGCCCCTCCAGGGTTCGCAAACACTACCCCCCCTCCCCCCATTCCAACCCACATGGTAGTGCTCTGATTTAAATAAGCCTCTCTTAATGAGGTGAGAACTTTATTGCAGAAGACATGCTGTTGACCACAGCCACCGATATAGGATGGTGTGCAGTGTAGACTACAGCGCCCCCTAAAGGACCGTTATGTCAACACACTCCACCTACAGTATCTTAAGAGCATTATCAGAAATTCATTAAAATTCTAACACTACTTACATATGGATTAATTTTCCTTTTCACATCCCTAACATTACTTAAGACCCATGTTTGAAACATGGGAATCTTATTGTGATACCAGTGGGAGTAACAGAGGGACTAAAATGTGACAGAGGCGTGAGGAGCGACCGCACTGGGCACCGTCGACCATGCCGGACGGGGAACGCGCTGTCGTCGCCCGCGAGGCCGGCTCGGAGGCGCGGTGGCCATGCCGCACTGGGCCCCAGCCAGTCTGGAGTCAACGCCAACTTGTGTCACTCTTCAAAGGGATGCGCATTTAACAGTGCATGACAATGGCACCTGGGACGGCCTGCTCCTGCACGGGGGGCCTGGAGGGGTAACAGGGGTGGGAATAGGGGGCCTGGAGGGGTAACAGGGGTGGGAATAGGGGGCCCCATGGAAAGTGGAGGGAAGGGCGGGATGGAAAACAGGAGCTTTATCTTTAAATGAGAAAGGAACGCAGAAGTGTAGATTGGAGGAACACGAGAGGAGAGATCTGCTGATGAGCTGTTTTCTGTCACATCACCCACAGTGTCTACACACACTACGCTTCACGTCACCCACAGTGTCTACACACCCTACGCTTCACGTCACCCACAGTGTCTACACACACTACGCTTCACATCACCCACAGTATCTGGCTGCTTGCTGTAATGTAAGCTACTGATCCCACAATGCAGCACACACACACACACACACACACACACACTACGCTTCACATCACCCCATTAAGTTGTATCAGAGGACTGAATGCACAGCATGCTGAGATCAAAGGGCCTCTTCTTGGGTGTTTCACTACAGTCTCCTATGCTTAAGGCTGTAGGCAGCAGATACTGTCGTCATTGCTGATGCAGAAACCGGCTCAGATCCCTGAGATATGATTCTGTCCGCTTTGTGCATGAGACTGAGCATGGGGTTACGTGAGAGTAACCTGCATTTACAGGTAACAGGAGGGCTGCGCCATATCGAAGCTGAAAGCGATTAGATTTGGAGAAACGATTTGAATAATCTGAACAAAAACAATATGGTTGCATTGGATCAGTAATAAAAGATCCCAAATACAACCAATTAATAAAAGGAATCTATCCTTTTATCCGTTTTATCCCTAGAAATATGATGCGATTGGCTGCTCTTGAGAGGCTTGGCACTTTTCTCGGAGAGACTGTTCTGCTGGGAGAAACTCCATGAGGGAGCCAAGTGGCCGGGCCAGACAAAGGAGGCCTCGTCTTCAAGGGGATCCCGCAGCTGTCGGCCCAGCAGGGGAGGGACGTGCCCCCCACCAGCAGACGCAGGAGCAAAACAAACACGAGCCCGACAGGAAAAGGACCACAGACCCCTGCTGTGACAAAGGAGAGGATGAGAGACCAAAGGGAAGCGGAGGGAGAGCGATGGCTGGACGGGGAGGGGAACGGCCATGTCACCTGCTTCGCGCATCCTGTCACCTCTCAGACACCAGCAGTGTGTGCGGTTCAAAGCCCAGCAGCACGGTGGAACCCTGCAGTCAGGCCGGGCTGTTATCTGAGGGCTTGGTGCTTCATAGCCTCCCTTCTCCCGTGGCTCAACAAATCGTAGGACGCGGCACCTAAATTACAGCCCTTCTCTTTAGCGTAGGTGACTTTGGATAAAAGTGTCAGGTGAATGTGAGCAGTGTGCTGCACTAAGAACCGCTTGTTACAGTTCAAACCCTGAGATGCAAATCTGCAGGTTCTTGGCAATGTTTTGAGGAATGGAATGCAGTTTTTTTCTATTTCAATAAAGAACATGTATTTTTATTTACATAAAAATCTGTTAACCCATCCATCTATCCATCCATCCATCCATAACTGCTTATCAGATATTGGGCTGTGGTGAATCTGGTCCTGGAAAGTATAGAGCACATGAAAGACAGGCAGGGGACAATACCTGCTTGAATGTCATTTGGACCAAAACCTTAAGATATATAATAATATGAAGCTAATGGTTTGTATATTTCAATGCAGATATTATGTTTTTATTTTTACTCCGCTTATCAGACATCTTTGAAACAAATGACTTCGTGAGATGCGCTGAGTTGTCCCACACTTGTATTCCAATAGTGCCACCTAGTGACTATAACACGAATTAGCACGGTGTTTCTCGGAGGGAGCTGGGAGGGAACAAAAACGTGGACTGCTGGGGGTCCCTGTGGACTGGGTTGGGAAAAACTGCACTAGCATCAGAAAACCGTAATTAGTGAAAACTTATGACTTATTTTCAATTGAAGCTTATAGACTACTGGCAATCGCTACAGGACGGGGGTGGTGTGGGGCTGTCAGACCTCTGCGCCTGTCAGGGGAATATCGCCAGTTTGAATCCAGTGATCGACACAATAGTCACAATAGTCACAATAGTCAATAAGAAGGCCCCTATGTCTGAGGAGGCCCACAGGCTGAGGAAGAGAGGGGCAGGAGTCCTCAGCCTTATCTAACTGGCCAGACTGAGCCAAACACCTCCACATAGGTTTGGGTTAAACATCTCAATAAATGTCACTGGATGCACCTGCTACTAGGAGCAGCGGAATGGAGAGGAAGGTCTTCTGCGGCCCACCAGACTCCTGGGGCTCCTTACCTACAACATACTGCTTTTTAAAAGTTCTCTTCACCCATGTGTGAAATGTGATCTTTTTTTCCATGAATATATATTAATGTGCCAGGTTAGTTTCCACAGGCAGTCTAGAGTCCTCTGTGAACCTGATCTGGGGGGGGGGGTGTTCCACAAAACAAGGTTTCTCAGTTAGCTGGGTTAACTTAAGCCAGAAGTCATAATAGTCAGATAAGAGTTTAATTAAGGAACAGTCTTATTGGACAGTCTTGACTTCTGGCTTAAGTTATCCAGTTAACTGAAAAGTCTTGCTTTCTGGAACACCCCCATGGAAGCAATTAAAGGTGGATTTATTTGCTTTTTTAAAATCAAAGCCATGAGTCAGATTGTTAGAATGCCCATGCTGCCGATGAAAATGATGATTGACTTTCAGTGTTTATAAGAGTAAATGTGCATACGGACAAAGCAGACCTTTCATTAGCAATACCACAAGAGTACCACAAGGTGGCTCAATAAACTTTACAACGAACTGATACTGCACAGCAGAGTTATACCGCACTGGTGGAGAATATTAAACATCGACTTCTAATTGTTACATTAAGGTTTGAATAGTGTCAGTATTCTCAACCATATTGAGACAGAGTAAATCTCTTGATCATGATCTTCCTAGGGGTCCAAGCTGTCCTTGTACCCAAGCTGGAAAAGCACCCAGGGAACAATCGTGTGGCAGCATGAGGACAGAACGCGGAGTGCTTTTGTGGAAGTCTATTCTGGGGCATCACAGGTTCCTGGGCAGCTGAGAATGTGGACGTGGGCCGGCCTCTGCCAGTGCTATGAATAGCGCTTCAGGAGCTCATATGGCTAACGTCACACAACAGTACTTGACAGCTGCCCCTGTGGAGTGGCCTCTGGTCGTTCCCCTCGCTTTGCCTTTAACTGCATATTCTTATTCATACAGTTGATGTGGCAGTTCTGTTATTTTCAGTACCAACCAATGAATCTAAGCTGTTGAATCAGGAGGATGTTAATATTTAAAGTTAAGTTAAGTTAAGTTACTCCTTGAGCCGACACCTTATCATGGTGGAGGGGTTTGCGTGTTCCTGTGATCCCAGGAGCTAAGTTGCCCGGGGCTTTATGCCCCTG
>JAODLC010000042.1:6578248-6590756 GCA_026781145.1 Hippopotamyrus pictus | reverse complement strand
GGACACTATCCAGCTGCAAGTCAAGAGAGCAGTGAGAAGGAAAGCAATTAATCTTTTACAAAACGTACCAGAATATAAACACACATCATGCCCCCACGTCTTTGAGTCCTCATCAGTGTCCTTCATATATCCATCTGTTCTGTATGGTAGAGTGCTGTTGTACTGTTAACTTTCCCTCTGTCACACAAAACCACCTTCCTGGACAAATGGCACCTTCATTGAAGTAAATGTACCTTGTTGTACTTGGGTTACTGACATTGCCTTTCTGTTACTGCCCTGGAATGGAGATGATCTTTTACCTGCTTTAATTTAAATGTAATTTTTCACTGTATGAACACCTCGTTCCTTGGATGTGTGTCCATCTGTTAAAATCAGTCACACGACCGATTTTCATCGGCTGACGCGTTTGTGTGAGGACATTTCTCACTTTTATGTGTCTGGAGTTTGTGTGTGCACGTGAACACCTTTAGATTGCTCTGATTTATTATTTTTTTTACCCCCACTATATGTGATTTTTTTTTTTTGAATGTGGGGATTGCAGCATTTTCGAGATGTCTAAGATGAGCTGTAGTTCATGGCAGTGCCCGCTTATGTTGGCAGTGTGTGTGTGGTCTTTTTTCCAGCACCATTTAAACTTGACATTTTCGCTCAGTACTGATATCTCAAAACTATTTCATGTTCCGTGAAAACGTTACCATTAGCCATGTGAGTGCTTTCAGGTTTTCAGTCCATGCAGTTGTGTCTAACCGTGCTCTTCAAGAAATGTGGAGTGGAGTTGAGGTGTGAATGACAGTCTTAGGGCTGCTGTAGGTCAGTGTTTCTCACCCTGGTTCTCGGGGACTTCCAGACGGTCCACGTTTTTGCTCCCTCTCGGCGTCCTGCCCGAAAGTCCGCATCTTTGTTTCCTTCCAGCTCCTGGTAGGAGCAAAGACACGGACTGTCTGGTGGTCCCGAAGACTGGATTTGGAAACAGCTGTAGGTGACGTACCTCAGCTCTTAGAATGAGACCTTCCCACGTTTCCTCCTCCTTTCTGTTGTCTGAATATTAATGTGGATATATCAGAACAGAGATCGGCCATGCAAAGCATTCAGCGTATGTTTGAGCAGAGCTGAGGGACGGGATGCGGTCACGGGGGTTTCTGCATTATTTCTGTTCTCCAAGGTATGTGGATTGCCTGGCTGATTTCACACTTTTTCAGTTACTAAAGTGCCAGTTATACATAAATTTGAAGGGATTAGGAGAAGAAAACAATCCCTGTGTGTGACATTCATACGGCAGGCCAAAACAGTTCATTCGATTTAATGCAGACTGATGATGGCCTGTTGTCATTTTGAGGTAATCTTTATTTCATCTGAAACTTCTCGGTGATAGTAAGACTTTGCATTGGTAACCCATGTAAAAACTGTACATTTTATCAGTTCTTGTAAATAAAATGTTTAAAAAACACTGTTTTGGCACGTTGGGGGAAAAAAATTCTGTTGTAGCATTAAGCTTCTGTGCTAATTATATAATCTATCTGAATATCTTCAAAATTAAAATATCAAAGCATTAACATAAGGAGCTATTGAAGTGTACGGTACCACCAGGCCAAGCTCAAAAGAGCTTCATGGGGCCCTCACAAGGAAATTTGTTGACGCTTATAAGTCTGGGAAGGGATTTAAAGCCATTTTCAAGCTTTTTGATATCATCCACTGCATTGTTTATAAAATAATCTACAAATGGTGTAGGTTTCAGGGCACTGACGATTTGATCAGATCTGGCTGTCCCACCAAATTCAGCACAAGATGCATCAGGAAATCTCATGAAATCAAAGACAAAGTTTGCCATCATAAACACCAATTTGAGTGGCAACACTTATGAAACAAAATGCTCTGGAGACTGTTGCCAAAATGTGGAGTTGTTTCCAATTCCAAATGTCATGTTTGCCAGAAACACGAAAATGCACAGTGGAGGGGCTGCTTTGCTGCCAATCTGTCATCATAGTGTATAATGAATTCATCATGCTCTTCAGCCAATCAGTCCTCTAATTAGTAATCTAATTAGGGAGTTGCAGTGAAAACCCGCATACACAGCGGCCCTTTCGGATAAGATTGCCCACCCCTGCTATACAGGGTCACTGGAGCCTATTCCAGAGATGGGGGGGAGAGAGGAAGGGGCGCCCCCCCCCCATTGCAGGACACATGGAAACCCCATGGTGACACAGGGACAACATGCAAACTCCACTCACATGGAGCCATGGGGGTGACTCGAACCCTGGTCCCAGAGGTGTGAGGCAACAGTGCTAACCACCGTTATCCATGAAAAACCTGAATCTGATTGATGTGGGCCTTTAAAATGCTAATGATTCTAACATGCGAGTCTAAAAAGGAGTGGCTGGGAGCAGAGTAACGGAACGGCAAAGCCAAATTAATGCGACTAAAATTCTGTGGGGGACCTTACATGTTAGACACCCCCCATCATGACACAGTTAACAGACTCCTGCATGGAGGAATGAGCAAAAATGACTCCAGGTTAGTCTACGCATGAAGTATGTCGACTAAGAATTTTCTAGGGGTGTACTTACTTTTTCCAAATGATTGTATGTGCAAATAAAAGCTACCAAGAACAGCAGCAATTTCCTGCAAAGACCACACAGATTACATAGAGATGAACAGAACATGAAAATATTTATTTACAGTTAGAACGTATTAACAAAAACAGCTTTTATGTGTAAACCAAATTAGGCTTCCTAGATTTTTATTACACATATAACTGACTGACCTGTAGCTTGTTTTCATGCAGTAAGCCTGGTATGCCGTTTTAAAAGCAGATTTGCCTGCATTTTAGAAAGGATGCCACTAATGTGACAGGTGAGTGTAAATGTGGTGACAATGACATTTCTGCTAGTGCGTATTGAGCTCCTTCATTTCTACACTAATGTACCTTCTCCTGTCATGTGAAAATCATGGCACAAGCAGCAATTTCAGCTCAATATCTGTACACCAAACTGATGCAAGAAATCTAAATAAAACAAAGGAATGAAGACAGTCGTGCGGTGGTCACTCTGTGAAAACAGAGTGACATGACAGTGACACAGGTACGATACAGCTCTTATCCAGAAAGAAATACACTCACATTAAAGTTCAGCTTGGGTTCAGCCACAACCCTCGTTTTAACATGGACACTTCTAGTGCGATGATATGGTCTAATCCTCAACTAATTCACAAGAGACGGAGAATCGTGAGGTTTTCGTTGCGCTCAAACCCTCACTTGATTCATTTCTGTGTTCGAGCAGAAAAAAAGCCTAGTTTGGCTGCGTTTTGGTCCCTGACAGTGCAACCTGAGATCCAAGTGCGCAGTGCTGGGACAGAGAAAGCCACAGAATGTACAGTTTGCACAAGACGGTCACATCCAATACTATATTCTAATTCTGACTTTTCCGTATAGTTCACTAAAAGAACTACTAAGATTATAAAGCTAGTGTTGGCTGTGTATTATAAGCATTACATATTTCAGACGCTGTTCAGTTTTGTCTTATGTTTTTGTAATCACTGAGGGTTTGTAGGACAAGACATAACAGTGGTGAAAAGGTCAATGACCCCGTTATAAAATTGGTAACAGTATGAGTTAATGAATTTCCAGACTTCCTCTGGCTTATGGGTTTAAAAGCGGCTCTTTTGGATCTCAACATAAACAAATAATAAATTGGCAAATTGCTTTTCAGATTCAAACGCATAACCAAACAGGCAAATAAGTATAGCTGCATTTTAGAAAGAACATACAAAGGCACACAAAGAAGAACCTCTTCTGCAAGGTCTCTTGATCATCAGGGCAAAGTTACCAAGTGTCTGCTTGGATTGGCCAGGTTTAAGTATTGCCTGTGCACAATAAAGTGCAACCTTCCATTTCGCCAATAGAAAGACACAAGAGAACTTGCTGTAACAGGTTTCTGAATCTCAGCCCGTCACAGCAGTTTCGTTCTCGTCTCGCTTAGTTTAGTTTTGGCATCATGCCTGAGGCTTCACCAGCTCATACTGGCCAGCCTGGCCCTCCTTAAGAAGCTGCCCAATGAATTGGTCAGTCTGTATCTTGCGGCTAACAATGAGGAAGCGTTGGGCGCCTTGGCCATACGATTTGCTTCGCAGGCCATACTTGTGACACAGCTGATGGATCTTCTTGCGCTCCGCGTTGTCAAGCTCGGCGGAGAAGTGCAGGTCGTCGCTCCGTTCCGAGGTGGAGTATCTCTGGATGATGGCCTCCAGGTCCCTCTTGTTAAGCTCATGAGAGGGCTTCTGCGACTCCAGCCCCAGCCCCTCCCTCTTGACCTGCTCCTTGACATTGATCGGCTCAGCGATTCCCTCGCCCTCACGGCCCAGTCCGCCACCGGTCCAGCCCATTTTGCGCAGGAGCTGGTTCCCAATGTTGTCGTCTTTGATGGCCGGCAGTGCTGCAGCAGAGTCCGAGCGGCCGGCTATCTGCTCACGTGAAATGGCATCCTCGTCCTTTTGTAGCGCCCTCCTCTTGACCACGACGTGCGTCTGCCTCAGTGTGCCAAGGGCCATCTCCGCTGCCATCTGCTTCACGCTCTTCCTGGGGCCCACGGCTTCGGCCACAAACTGGCCACCCAGAAACACTTCACACTTCCACTGTTGATGAGGCAGCTGCGTCAACTCATAGTCAACGGGCACCTTGTTGAATTGAGCTGTGTTGTTGATGACGCCTACAGCGTTGGAAGCGTTCTCCAGTATAACCAGCTCCTTCAGGTGCGGGTTGTTGCTTCCGTACTGCTTCCGGTGCTCCTCTCTGGTTGCCTGCCGCAGCTTCCCTAAGGCCTCCTCGGCCGCCGCATGCTTGGCAGTCTTTTTGCTCCGCCCCTTTGCCTGTGCGACTGGCTCCCCATCCAAACAGATGCAGCACCGCCAGAGGCCGTCCCCAGGAAGCTCGTCAAACCTGTAGTCAACGATCACGCCGTTGAGATCCGCGGAGTTACTAAGGGTACTAATGGCTTCCTGCGCATTCTCGACAACCACAAAACTAGACCAGCGCCCCCGCTCCTCCTTGCCTCCGCCACTGGGTGCTGACTTATCATCAGGGTCTCTCAGAGGTGTCACCAGTTGTCGGGTGGAGTTGTCCCTGGAACAGGCCACCATCACATACGTGTGTCGGCGTCGCATGACCCGCACTTCCACCGGCATCTGAAGAAGTTTGACGGCCATCTCTGAGGCTCGCTTCCTAGCCGCCTTCTTTGTCCCCGCATAGCCAGTGCCGATACAAACACTCTGGCACTGCAGCTCACAGGCATATCCATCACTGGGGATCTTATGGCCCACAGGCAGCTCTCCAGGTGACAGGTCCCGCAAACTGACGTAAGTGTACTGCAGGTTGCCGTTCACAGCCTCGAGGCTGCGATTCAGCACCCAGTTGTAATATGACGTGGACCCATGTCCTGGGTTCACCAAAGTGACAGCTATGGCAGAAGATAACCTGCTGATGAATTGTTGGCCTTTATTCAAGGTATCTGGGGAGATGGACTTGGGTCCACTATAATTTGGGGGTACAGAGAGGACATTGTGAGCGGTGTGTGCTGCTTCTTGGTCTGTAAAGCCCAATCCCCTGCACTGGGACTTTCTCTGGCCTTTATTGACACTAGCTGGCTTAGACTCCTTTATGGCAGGGGCCTCAGTCCCAACTGAATAGTGCTGCCGAACCTCAGGTTGCTGCTCCCCAGCGCCGTGAATCCATACGTCGCCCTCAGCGCTGCTAGCCCAGGGGTCAAACACAAACGCTGCAGTGTTCTGCGGAGATGAGGAGGCTGAGGCAGCTGAGTCTGCAGGTGCGACGACGCTCGTCCCTGCTGTGGCTTGGTTTCCATTTTCCTTCTCATCCACGCCACTACTGGCGACAAAACGCACGGGTTCAAAGCGAGGGTGGAGGCCGAACCGTGGGATCTTCTTAGAAATCTCCTCTCCTATTGTGATCAAAGAACACAGTCTGAATATTGACATGATAAATCATTATCAAATCGTTTCTATCATCCTACACTTCCAGTGGTCTTCTTTTAATAGAACAATGTGAATTTAACTTGATTAATAAGAGAAGAGACATAAGAATCTATAGTACTGTGCAAAAAGTCATAGGCAGTCAAATAAATGGTTTAAAGAGCTTTTTCTTGGTAGTAAGTATACATTTGCTAGGGGAAAAAACAATTCATCATCAGGATATATGAAAATGAGAAGTAACACAATATAAAAACAACAATCTTACAGATATCCTGAAGAACCATGCTTAATTAAGCTAGTTAAATAATTTCAGGAGGTAGTGGATGAGTCAACAAATACAGAGGTATATATAAGGTTAACTACAAATCCTGGGGTGACTTTTGGAAGGGCTTTGAAATTGCACGCTAAGACAAATCTGATAAACAAAAAAACAAAAAAAATCACATAAAATTACACATAAATGAAAATAAACATATTTTTGACTGCCTAAAACTTTTGCACCGTATTGCAAAAGTTAATCCGTTAGTATTGAATATAATCCTTAGGACAAACACGTTCATTTGGATGTGTAACCTAGATAAAATATAAACTGCTTTTAAGTGACAAAGACCACCCTCCAGCCAAACTGCAGCCAAACTTACCCTCATGACAGGAGCCTGATCTCTTTTTCGATTCACCTGTAACCAGCTGGAAGTTGGGTCTCTCACCAACATTTATGCCTTCAGCCATTTCCAGCACCTTCTGCATCAGCTCTGAGCCATACCTGCAGAGACAGAGAGGACATTTAGCAAGTTGGACGGATGCTTCATGCTGCATTTTTCATGCTGCAATTCCTGGGGTGGGGGGAGGGGACTTTTTGTCATATTTTTTCCCTGAGATGCAGGTTCTTGATACTGGGGCAATGAGCCTGCAAAAGGAACTCATGTGACATGGGAATAACCAGTAAAGCACAGGCGCTAGGCGATGCCACCGTGCACAGGACTGGGTCGTCGGACCAGGGTGACAGCAGAATGATGCTCTATCTATTTTTCCGCTCTCAACAAGTAATCAACAAGTAATCACTGTAAGCACCTCCTCTATAGTGCCTCCGAAGGACTGAAGCAGGCCGAGTTCCGACAATCGCGCCTTCACACACATGCACACACATACACACTCACTCTCTCTGGGTATTTCACATGATATATGACCAGCTACTATATGGGGGGGGCATATTAGGTCAGAAATGATGGATATGTTGCGCCTACTTATATAATTCACTCCAACTGTCTCCAAAAATGCTCACAAAATGCAACGAAACGATCTGAGTCTGGAACCCTGTGGAGCCACACGTTTGATTCCTTAGGCATTTGTTATACTACAGGACAAACACAAAGAACAACAGACAGTCAGACACATATGTCTTACCTCCGGCCTCTATGACGTCTTTGTGTGACGTTACGTTAGACAGCCAGTCACTAACGACTTCACACAAGTATGCTGCATGCTTATTAGCTCAGGCACTGATATTTACTGTTGGCACCAAACTATAGTAAAAATTTTTGATCCTCGATAGGATCGGAGCATTTCTGTTGGCGCCCAGTTCTAATCACACATCCCTACTTTTGATACTTAATTACTATCAATATACTGTGCACTGTTCCTGCCTAAAATGTCTAAAATCATCCATTATTGTCCCAGTTCCAAAGAAGCACAAACAACCAGTGTGAATGACAGGCTACAGATCTTGGACTGTCTCTGTTGCTCCGTAGACTAGAGGATGGGCTCCCCCTTTGGGTCTAGTTAGTGTTAGGGCTTCCTCTGCTGCCCCCTGGAGGATGGGATCCCCCTGCGAGTCTGGTTCCTCCCAATGTTTCTTCCTACTAGCTTTTCCTTGCCACTGTCACCTCTGGCTTGCTCACTGGGGGCTTTGGGCAGGGAGAATATAAAGTGCTTTGAGACAATGGAATGTTGTGAAAATGTGCTATATAAATAAGACTGAATTTGAATTGAATTGCTATAATAGAACCATTGAATACGTCATGCCTTCCTACCATCTAATCAACCCAAAGGTTTGCTACAGGGCATCAGGTCAGAGGACATGCTAACATGGATCTTCACTACACCCTGCAACACTGGATTGTCCATAAGCATGGGCTGGGATTCCCGTCTGTGGATATCAGCCTCACATTCAACCCCGTTGTTACCACAAATGCCCCCACCTTTCGCCTAAGAAAACAAAGGATCGAGACTCAAGGATTTTGAATTGTTTACATTCCTACAAATCCAAATGAGAGGAGAACATTAAAACAACCGGAAAGCACAACAGCTCCTGTATTTTATGCGACAAGCTGAGAAATCTACCGATAAAATGGTCAGCGGCAGTAGGTTCTCCTCCACAGCTCCAAAGGCGCGCTGCTACGGCTGCTGGTGATGCCTTTCTCACCCAGGGGGACATTTAGTGCAGAACATTTTCATCGTCAAGGTGGGCATTTGATTTATCTATAATTCATGTAGTCTTCGCTGTAACTAGTCACGATCTCAACCTGCACTGCAGTACAGTAATATAAGGATATATAGGTATGTATTATTGGCAATCGATTTCGATGTTGTCAATCATACAGTTACAAGTATCTGCAGATGACCAGCCACCTGATTTAAATCTATTTGCACTATTGTTGGTTATTATCATCGCAGACACCGAGTCGGTGTTAAGTAAAGGCATTTAACAGTGCCGCAGCGACAAGAGTTGGGGGCGACTTACCTGCATCCCATAAAGACATGGTTGGCCCACACCATGGACAGGGACAGTAAGTGGTCGATCTTGTTTTTCGCCTCGTACTCCGTGACATGCTTAATTATGAACTGTCTCCGGGCAGCCCACTGCTTGTCACTTTCGGAATGAAACTGGAAATCGTCCACACTGAGGCTCCACTGATTGCTGGTCTGCGCGTCGCTGCTGCGGTCGTCAGCCATGCTGCTAAGCCACGCTTCTTCCGCTTTGCGTTCGCGGTGCATCATGGGAAAGTTCTTAGGTTTAAAAAATAAAAAGTTAAAATGGCCAAAAACATTTTTTTTTGAACTTAAGAAATTCAACTGAATCTAATTATTGCTATCCAATTATTATTATCGCTTGTTTTCTAATAATAAATAATTTAGCAATATTATTCAGATCGTAATGTGCGCCCTCTGCTGTTCACGGACATCCTGAAACAAATATCCTTGTTGAAGCATAATCTGATTTTTTTTTTTAGTACGTGAAATACTTATACTCACGACACCGTTCTTGCAGTTTGATATTTTAACCGCCTGCTTCCTATCCCATTAACTTCTTTGATGGTAAACTTTATTAAATGTCTTATTGTTTCAATTAAAATTAATCTTAATATTTGTGTAGTTGCTATTAACCTTAATTCATTTGAACCTTAATTCATATTATACTCAAGGTACAATAATCCTCATGTGGTATTAAGCCGTGATTTTAACACCAGTATTGGTGTTACAAAGGTAGCGATGATCAAGTCTGTGGACAAAGTGTTACGAAGCCGCGATATAATTTATGATTTGTTGGATTTGACTTCCAGGGACCTTTCTCTTTCCTTACCTTATCACTCGCAGGTGTGCAGTGAAGGGGGGTGGTTAGGACGATTCAGAGACCCTAAAAAATTGAAACATAATTGGACTGGTCTGAGTTGGGGGGCCCAATATGATATGCTGTCACGGGGCCCAAAATCTCTAGCAGCGCCCACAGTCATCCACAAAAATCCATAAACAAGTTGCAGTAAGTCGTAGGCATGGTTTTTTAAAATATATATTTTTATTTAAAATTTACACCAGTGTAATGATACTACAATAAAATATCGTAGCTGTAAAATGGGTCATGAAGCACACAACATAAAAGATAACACTATGAAGTTTACATGAAGAATTGTTCTCCAGATATTGGGTGGGTAGTTACTAAGCTTATTGGAACTTGACAAGGCATGTTTTTTCAAAAAATTAAAAATTACAAATCAATACATTTCCTTTATTTAAATGTATTAAAAATGACCATGAGAACACAATGATTCAATACTGGTACAACACAGTTCACTGTAGCATTTGGCAAAGCAATTTATAAATACAAGTGTGGGGAAAAAAAAAAAAAGCTCAAACCAGTTCTGTACAAATAAAACATCCAAACTCAAACATAAATTACATACAGAATCTATTTGTTTTAAGTTATCCGAGACAGATTTTTGCAGTAGCATGCAGATTGGATGTAGACAAAATGCATTATATACCATGTGACCTGTAATAGATAAATGGTGTTAAACTCAGAAAAATGCATTAATTTACTCCTTAGATACTTTTTGCTTATTCATTTATTGCATGGTTTCCTGTGGCTTCTGTATCTTTTCTGAATCAGTGCTGCAGTGCAAAATTGAAATAAGGCTTTAAGGTTCTGGCAACATCCCAAAGCCGTCATATTCACCTTCAATACCATAGACTCTGAGCTTCAGACTACCAAAGAAATAAATATAAATTCACCACAGCAATTAGCACGTGTATAGTTATTTAAAAATAGAAATAAAAATTGTGGTATCTGACATGCATTAATATTTGGCTTTAAACAACCACATAACAGGTCAGTTGGCTGATTTTTGCAAAAACACTTAAGCACTTTAGGAAATGAAAAAGCAATTATAAGAGGAAATAAAGACATACAAAATTATACTAGTTGTTTTCAATAACATAGCTGCCTGGAGCACCCAGTATTTTACATGAACCTCAGCTATTTTGAGCAATATGTCCATTCATCTTTATAATTTGGAACCTACGTTCCAAACGTGATGGAAGCTTCATTACTTAACTCTCTCTGAATTACCTTGCTAAGGGGGCAAATTAGCAACTGCAGCCAAATGCAGTAAGGATTAGGTTTAAAAAAAAAAAAAAAAAAAAAAAACACCCACACACCCCCTCCAACACACACACACACCAGTGTTCCACAGACCTTCAGCGACATGCAGCAGGCCAGGCCAGATGCCAGCCTACATTTTTCAATGACCCTCACCAGATGCCACAGTTAGCAGGATGGACAACATGTCAGTGGAGGGTGGGGGGGTGGGGGGGGAGATCAGGAGAGAGACAGGGCAATATGAGCGAGACAGATGGCTACTTCCAGGGAGTGCAGCAAATCCTCTCTTCAGTCAGGCAGCCAAGACACACTGTATTAAAAGAAGCTAGAGGGGGAAAACAGAGAGACAGGTGAAGATTACAAGGGTGGGTCGAGCCGGAGGGGGGGGCTGAGCCTAAGCGGGTCGAGCCAGAGGGGGGTGCTCTTCGGGGCTCCCAGGATTCTACATGCCTGCACTTAACCACAGCCTTCCTCATCGCAAAAGAACATAAGAAATTTACAAACGAGAGGAGGCCATTCGGCCCATCAAGCTCGTTTGACAAACATCCTGCCATAATCATTTTCAGAAAAGGGAGGGAGAAAATCTTTTTCCCTCTACATCACTTACATGGTGATGAATGAGTATTAAAAGCAAGGGGGAATTCCAAGCGTTTAAACGGTTTAATATTCCAGTGTGTTAAAAAGCACTGCAGTCAGAAGTGACCGTCCTGCAGCAGGCCGAATACACACATGCACCACAAAGAGCGACACTGATTACGTTACAATAAACAAAGATATTGTTATGTCCAGCAAAATCAAACTAACAAGAAATGAAATGTCAGTTCACCCAAACCGAAACCCAACATTGTAAATATGCAGAAACACAGAGTTTGGGGTTAAAAGACCAGACAGTCTGACAGCTTCTCAGGTCTGACACACACACACACACACACACACACAGACACACACACAATAATGTATCAGAGCTGATGCTGCAGATTTTCTGGCCACTAGAAAGCAAGGTCTGAGGGGTGGAAACTGTGCAGCAAAAACGGCAGGAACTAACAGGCTGGGGTCTGTGAGGTCTGTGTGATACACTGTCATGGTCTTTAGCATGGAATCAGTCCATTCTGCAAAGTGATGATCACCATAATCACAGGAATTTCCTGTGGTTCTGATTGGTTAGAGTTTCCAACCAATAATGTAAATCAGAGGTAAATCAGACAAGTTTGTAAGAATAGTTATACAGTGTGAAGAATTTTGGATAACATTAGAGGATAAAGATTACACAATATGTATAGTATTTATTTGCACTAAGCAATAAAAAATTAAGCATGGATCGTAGCTCAGTCATCCACCAAATTGGGGGAGGGGGGCAAATAGGCACTACGTTCCCGTTTCATTGGCAGCAAAATGCCAAGGAGGCAGTGAAACAGTCATGCAAACAGCAGAAAAACAGAAGCTGTGTGTTTTCCCACGGATTCAGGAAGAAGGTGAGAGGGGGAAAAAAAAAAGTTATGAGGCCAAGTGAAGAGCGACAGGGACCTCTGATTACCGGGTAAGTAATGCAGTGACACAAGGAGTCTGGCAGCAGGGAAGGTGAGTTTATTGCTTTTTATTTGCTTTGAAGAAATAGATTTTGTCCAGATACAGAGTTGCTCCCTTCATTGTAGTTTG
>JAODLC010000042.1:6519631-6554687 GCA_026781145.1 Hippopotamyrus pictus | reverse complement strand
CCTATTTTAAACGGGGGTTCCCCCCCCCCCCCCCCCCAAAGCTGACGGTATTAACCAAGCGAAGGCCGGCAAACAATCAGCTCCCCTCCCCTCCCGTCGATCGTGAATATTTGCGCTGTAACACATCGGCAAGATTAGCAGCGACGGCCGACTAACATCCTAATCAGAGAGCTCAGTTTTGACACTGATTCAGTATCAGTATGCTTGATACGCCAAAACAGCACCAACGGGGACCAACCCAACCGTGTCTGACGGTGCCAGACACACCGGCATGACTGGGAGTCACCGACTCTCGCTGGCAGCCCAACACCTTTCCATAGCTCCTGATAATCGAAATTGGCTTGATGTGTTACAGGATTTTCATTTAGATTTTTTTTTTTTGCTCCTAAACATTCACCCTTTGTTTTGAGAGCATCATCATAAATTGAGTGAAAAGGAGTTTTATTCCATGGTGGATATAGTGGATACAGTGAAGCGAAAGGCTTTTACATCGGAGCTGCCTTACATTATCCACACAGCACTGATTGGTGCAGAATGTATTGCTGCCTTCATTTTGAGACTTCTGTTTGCAATAAATACATTTCTATACTGGATATACAGACTACAAAACCCTTTTTTGGATGATATTGCAACATTCTTTGAGATCAATTGTTGTTGAACGAGGTAAGCAATGAGCTGCGATCATTTGAGGAGACAGATTCCTCATTCAGAAACTTTAAGGATGTTCTGTGACCAACAGGCTAAATACAGCCCTAGCGTATTTACACATGTCCTCTCCGACAAAAGGTTCAGAAACAGAACCCAGCGCCGGGAAGGTGTGTCCTTCTTTGGAAACCCTCATGTTCTCTGTCCCCGAGGAACGCCTGCACGAGCTTAAGCAAAAAAGTCAATTAAAGACTCCTAAAAAGCAGTACTCATCTTTCACTCATTGTATTTATTGTATAGGTCTCTTGGGTATTCAAATGTTGTTGAATACCTTTGAACTGGTGCGCCATTGAGTATTCAATAGGTGTTGAATACCTTTGAATTGGTACTCCACTGGAAATTCCTAGCATAACTTGTTGCCTTTTTTTTTCTTTGCCATTTCTCTGTCTAGTGCACAGTATCCGTAAACCTGAAATCTTGCAACCCCAAAAAAACAGCAGCAACTTTACAGATATTCGGTATATATTACTCTAGACGTGTCCCACGGAACCTAAAAGACCCAGTCGCACCTGCAATCCAAACGGTATTCGGATGAAATTGGCTGATTTTTTGGGGCGCCTGGTAAGAGCGGCGTTTCCTACCTGTGACCGGCTCGTCGACGCGAAAGGTGTGGTTGCTGATGTATATGGTGTAGGGGCTCGGGGCGGCCTGAGCTTGTGCCCCGCCGTGGTGAGGAGTCATGTCCGCACAGGCAGAGGCCGGAGCCCCCGTGGGGTAGCTCGAAGCGAGCGGAGGAAGCTGGAGGAGGAAAGCAGCGAGCAGTACTTCTCCTGGCATGGCTGTTTCCGCAGGAATGTCTGTAGCAGTTTGCACGCACACAGCCCCGCGAGCCCAGCGTATCACGCTCTGGTGTTGGCGCAGGTGGGCCAGGTGACATAT
The DNA here is from genome assembly GCA_026781145.1 of Hippopotamyrus pictus. Taxonomy (NCBI): domain Eukaryota; kingdom Metazoa; phylum Chordata; class Actinopteri; order Osteoglossiformes; family Mormyridae; genus Hippopotamyrus; species Hippopotamyrus pictus. Next base: position 6,553,103 of record JAODLC010000042.1, on the reverse strand, counting down.
ACGGCCAGCCAGGCAGCTGGTTTTCCGTTACAGCTTTTGCTGAGTCACTGAGGCACAAAAAACTCATTATCTTCTCTTCCCAAATAACCCCTCCATTTTCCTCTGTCACTGCCAAAGATCCCACCCCCTTTGGGCCGTGCTCGCGCACTCGGACCGTTTCCTGTTCAGTTTGACAGTAATGATCACCTTGCCATTACCCAAGCATTTCATGAATAATGAGAAAATTCTCTCAGTGGAGTTAGTGATGACACTTTCCACCGAAGAGGTCAGGGAATTTTTATTTCCAGCTGTGAATAGTGTTCATTTACACACTTTAACCAGAGAAGTATCAGCATAAATAGTTTAAAATTCTATTATTATGTTAATTTTACCTCTTATCAGCAAAACGATAATTAGTGTGGAGTTTGTTACCAACAGCAAATCAATACATCTGCACCTTTGGTTCAATGTGAAAAGTTAAATTTAAATGAACAATCATTACTTTTATTCAATAATTAAATAAGTATTTGGTCACCAATTGTTTCCTGCAGTCAGCCTCTGCTCAGTGAATGAGAAAATAACTGTAACAGTATAGCATTGTAATTCACGTCATTATATACAATGACGCATTGTACAGTTATCCAGTCAGTGTCTAACACATACTAGGAATACTTTATACATTAGCTGGCCAGTAACTAGTAGTGTGGAGACCTATCTACACCATCATACATTTTGGGGCCCATGAAAGCCCATTACATCCGGCCCCCAACACAAACCAATCGAATCATGTTCCTAATTTTTTTAAGCCCCGCCTCCCCATCACATGTGTATATGCTTGTTGACCCTCCCAAACCCAAAACAGGGAGGCTGTCCCACCCCCTAACTGGGGTCCTAATTCCCCACCCACTGCATCCCCTTAGGCTGTAATCTGGCCAGGGAGGCCGGTCCCCCCCCCCCCCCCCCCCCATCCATGGTGCATATACATATAAACGACTGTGGTGCTTGCAGATTGGGATAGACTAGGGCAGTGTTTCCCAACCCAGTCCTCAGGCACCCCCAGCCAGTCCATGTTTTTGCTCCCTCCTAGCCCCCAGAAAACCTGGATCAGGTATTTGGTGTTCCTGATTGGCTGGGAGCTGTGAGGGAGGAAAAATGTGGACTATCTGGGGTTCCCTAAGGTCCCGGTTGGGAAACACTGGATCGGGGAACCAAAGTTGCTTTATTCTAGCTTATCAACAAGATATCAGTAATTACTTTTAATGATGTATAAATACTTAATTACCTTTTACTAATATACATTCTACAAAACGAAGTAGGGTTCTGGCAGAGTTTTGCTGCATTCCGTTGCTGCATTCTGTAGTTAAAAACGCTTCTGTGACTAATGAAGTCTGATTCTAGAACTAGAATTAGGGGTGAAATGGAGGAGCAATCAAAAAAAAAAATGCATTTGATTCTTAGTATATAGGCCTACCACTTATTTTGGTTACAAAATCTTCTTCAGCATCATGATTCTGCTCCTACAATAACGCTATAGCTCAACTATAGGATTATATTTAAAAAATTGAAATGATTAATTGTAATGTTCTGCAAAGCTATCGGTGTCTGTGATGTTCTGCATTATCTACAATGCTCACTGACTTCAGCTGAGCTCCAGAATACTGTATTTGGGTATTTTCACTTCTTAGTGACCTCTTGCAACATTATTAGTGATAAACGACTGTCTGAAACACAGCAGGAAACAAATCTTTAGACTATGGGGAGCGTTAAGTTCTAAAAAAATCCCATACGTAGGTTCTTCTTAACACGTATTTGTAACTTCCTGTTTTTGGTAGCCAAACTTTGTTATAAAACAGTCAATGAAGGATTCTGACAAATTACATTTTTTTTTGTCGTTATTAATCAAACGATAAGAAACATCGGGTAAAGCGTTATATTAACTGCACCTTCATAATGCCTGCTGTGTGAAAATGTTAATAAAATAGAAGAGAATTAACATACCAAATGGTAAAACTGTGAATTTTTTTATTGTTTTAAGACAAATATATACTCAGTTTGAATTTACCTAGGGTAGAGATGCTTAGTTTTAATGTGTATTGTATAATGTACGTGTATTAGAATTTCGACTTTAGTTAACTAAAAAGCATATCATCCATATCAGAAATTCTGTTTTAACTAGTCATAGTGCTAATTGTTGATATCAAGAAATAAAATTTTAAATGGTTGAAAATCCAGTTTCTGATATATAAGCAGTCATAGTTTAATTTTAATGATAACGAGTTACAACTGAATTCCTGATACCAGATTAATAAAAAGATTAATTTTAAGCAGCTTCTTAGCAATATAACAGATTCAATGTTTACTTTCCGACTACAAAATATACACATCCGGATGCGTAACATGCTGGACAGGTGTATTCTTGCTCCTAAATACAAATTCAGGTATACCCAAGGTAGCAGCGTGCACGTCACAGACGTATGGCGTCCTGGGTCGCGTGAATTAACACCTGTTCTGATCTCCCCAGCCGACCATGCAGAATGGTCGCCTAGGAAACCGCTGTACACAAATCACCAAACAAGATCAGTTAGCAAACTAGGGGCACCATAAAATTTCTTTTTAAAATAAATTTGAAACTCTTTTAAAATCTTTGTTCATATCGCATTCTTACATTGGAGACGTTCTACCGCATTGGTATTTCCTTTGAATAACTACCAAAAAGGATCTGGGTTAAGCACGTATTTCCCGTTAAAACCACAGCTTAAATTTAGACGAAATGGAAAACAATTCCTTAAAACATGTCGACGCTTCTGAAAACGTGAGATGCATTATTGATAACGCGAGTTTATTAACCGAGTCGGAACAAGCAGAAAAAGGTACGTAGGCTGGCTGCGTATGCATGTATGATGTGGTCTGCTGGCGTCCGTAAACATACCGACAGTCTGCTTTTCACCCAGGGTCCATTTATGAAATTAAGAATGTCAACTGGACCACTTGTGAGGACTTCACAATCGAGATTGGCAAAGAGCAGATAAAAGAGTACATCGGTGTAAGTCACGTTGATGATTTGACGACGTTCAGATGATTGTTAGAGCCGAATGTGGTGGTTCTTTATCTCAGAAATAGTCACCTGCCTGAGATTTTTTTTGCCTACTGCAGTGTCTGCAGTTCACAGAGAATGGTGAGATAAATGCATCCAGTTGGTGGCAGTTCGGTTGCCGGAAACAGATTGTTCATGAGTTGGGAGGAGATTGACCAGGCTCAGTAATGATAACAGGAAGGGCAGGAGCACAAAAATGACAGCTCACTGCAGTGGTGGTCTAAAGCCTTTTAATTGAATTTTAATTGGTTCTGGTGACAATATGGAGTCCTACCTACTTAACAGAGTGACCACTGAGTGTATATTACTGCTACTTAGTACCAGACACGGATTTACGTTATGCTAATATTGAATGATATTTTAATATTTAAGATTTTAGTACACATGGATTACACATCATCAATATTTCCCTGTTCATAAAAATTGATGTTATACTTCAAATGCACCAGTAGAATGTAGCTATTAAGTTTCATTTTTCAATCATCACTCTACCTTGCTTTCACTGGAAATAGATTTCGGAAGTAGAACCATAATTCCAGTTGATGTTCATCATCTCCAGTTTATTTTATGGTGTTTTTTTTTTCAGACGTGGGAACTGCACGCCAGTTGGTTGTTCAGTATAGAGTTTCAGGAGCTGAAGGATATTGAATTTCACAAAGAGTATCACTATCGAATCTGCTGGAGCATCCCTACTTGGTGCATGCCAATCCCCAAAGCTACTGCGTGTGTCTACTTTGTTATCGAGATCTCCAAAGTGACACCGCAGGTGGTCTTCTTCCTCTAATATGCTCTGTTCTGTGGATTTTTGTTTTGACAAGTGTGAGCCTATTTTGGGTGGATAGTTTTTTCACTCTTTTCCCCCTAGTTTCCAGCTAAATGAACATTATTGGTACTTCATACTGCAAACTGTAATGCAGCTATAAAATATTCAACCCCATTTAATATACATTTTATATAAACATAAAGTAGAAATAATATTGTTTTTAAACTGGTGGTTCTGTAACTAAAGGTGAAGCTACCTTACATTTGTCTGAGATGTCTGATATTAAAAGAAGGCAATGACTTTAAAGAAATTAAACAGAAAACAGATAACCAGTAAAATATGGTTCTTATATGGCTTTGTTTCTTTTACAGAATCTCCCTGTGGAGGTGTGCTATCATGTGGAATCCAACCGTCTTAGACACAGGTGAAGATTAAACATTGTTTACAATCATAATTCACATACTGTGTGAATGATCCTCTTAAGGAAAAACACGAGGTCATTGTCCCCTCCTTCTATGTTTCAGACCTGGAAAAACACACTTCCGTGAAAAATGGCTGAAAGATGTAATAGAAAGCAAGCTTCTCTTAGCACGCTTATATGCCAATAATAAATGACATGTTAAACTTTGAAGGCTCCACAGCAATCAAGAATATGTATTTTACCACCATAATAGTGACACTCTTAAATAATGCAGAATTAAAGTCACTATCGCAGTTATAGAGTCAAAAATTAATTGAAATTCTAAATGGATTTACATTATATTAAGGGAAACCAGAAAATAAAGGGACCATTTGGGATCGTAACCGAAACAGGTAATACAAGAAACTAAGTAAATTAATCACAAGGAAAATGAACACTAATCAGGGAATTGGAGCGGGACTGGGAGACAAACACACAGTAACATCTACAATGACTGAGTGAGGAACAGGATAAAGGCAGGCACTTAAATACACTCAGATAACAATGGCTAACAAGGGGCAGGTGTGAACTATTACAACTAGGGGCTACAGGAAACAGGTGGAATAACTTACAAGTAAAGAGCACTGGAAACATTAACAAAGACAAAGGACTAATTATACTAGGAGCGACTAGGAACACAAGTGCAAGCGAAATATCATTAAACCAGGCCAGATAGACCAAAAACATAAAGACAGAGAGAAACAATACAAACTCACTCCTTATGGTTGTTAATGATCTCCTCATGGCTGCAGATTCTGGAGTGGCCAGCATTGTCTTACTTCTCAGCTCTGCATTTGATACTGTCAGTCACAAAATCCTCCCCTCTCGCCATTCAGATATTGATATTCCCGGTCCTACTTCTTCCTGGTTTTCATCCTACCTTGGAGACTGTCAGTATTATGTGACGATCAAGGCACACAGATTTACCATGGTCCTTCTTACGCAGGGTGTTCCTCAGGCATCAGTTTTAGGGCCTATTCTTTTTATTTGTATGCTTCAATTAGGTAGTGTCATTTGTCGTCATGGTCTTAACTTCTGTTGCTATGCCAATGACACACAATTATATGTAAGTGTCAATACTATGACATCTATGCCACCTGCCTTGTTAATTAACTGCCTTTGTAAAATCAAGCACTTCACTGAGACAAAACTGAAATCAGTCTTGTTGGCTCACCTTCTCTTATATCTAGTCTGTCATACATGAGAATTGATGTGAATAAGGTTCTCATTGGACCTTCAGCTACATAATCTTGGCAAGTTTAGCCCAATAAGTTAGCTTTCAGCCCCATATTAGCTCTCCAGTCTAGACTGCTTTCTTCCATCTTAAGAACATTGCTTGCCTCCGTCCTTTTCTTAGTGTTACAGATAATGAAACACTAATCCATGGTGTCATCACTACTGTAGTGCAGAGATTACAGTATCTCCAGAATTCTGCCGCCCATTTGCTGGCATATGCTAAAACGTTTGTATGTTTTCTCCTATACTTCATGATTTGCTTTGGTTGGCAATTACTTTCAGAATCAAATACAAAGTAATACTTATCACTTACATGGCTCTCCCCTTGTGTCTGTCTCATCTTCTACATCCGTATACCTCAGCCTATACACTAAGAACCTCAGATCCAAATTCCTCACGGATCCAAAGTTTAGATTGTCTTCTGTGGGTGGCAGGGCATTTAGTGTTGAAGTACCGAAACTCTAGAACGCCCTTCCGCAGAGTTTGTGAAACGTACAGTGCCTTACAACATTCGAGCTCTGATTAAAAACACATATTTTTCAGGAATGTTCAATGTTTGATGCAGTTTTTAAGGTCTCTTTTGTCTGCTTTGCCTGTTTTTGTACATTGTTATTGCATGTTTAATAGGGTGTGTGTGTTGGATTTCTTGTATTGTGAAGGACCTTGAGTTTGAGAAATGCGCAATATAAATAAAACTTATTACTATAATCTGCATAACAAGGAAGCTCTACTCACAAAGATTATAATCATTACTATAATCTGCATAACACGGAGGCTCTACACACACAGAATATTATTATTATTACTATAATCTACATAATATGGAAGATCTACACACACAGAATATTATAATTTTCTGCTACTAATTTTGGATTCTGTCATATTTTACCTCTCCTAAATGTAATCTTCTCTGCTCCCAAAACATACCTTCGCAGGGACACAGAGCACAAACACTGGAAATGAATGGGAAATAAAGATTGTTCCAGAAAATTATGTTTAAAGGCATTAAATGCAAATAGTTTTATTGTCTTAATACAAAACAAAAAATGAGTAAATTAATGTATTATATTTATTCATTCTGAAAATACCAGTAAATGACCAAGTATCAAACATACAGATGAACCATATCTGACGTGATTCAGATGATGTCACATTCTGATGACAAAGGAGGCAAGATCAGGAGTGAAGACAAACTGATAAGGGGTTTATTAAGGACCTGGGAACAGGGCAAACAGAAGGCAGACGTACCACATGGGGTCAAACAAGAGGCACAGATAGCAAAAGGGAGAAGCACTGGAGCCACCAGTAGGGCAACATCACTGGGGACTTGGGAGCACTGGACTGGAAGGCACTCTTATACTGGACTAATGAGGGAGTAGACGAGGAGCAGCTGGAGTGATCCACACGAGGGTTGGAACGAGAGGTAAGGCCAAAAGACCAAAAAGAAAAGTTTACGGATAAACATCATTTTGAATGAGTGCGCACTGGCTTTAACCAGATTCTTTTACTTAGTGTTCGTGTCTTTTGGCAGCTGTATTGAACTGCTGCCAGTAGAGGGTGCTAGACATCCCACACTTCATTACTTTGAGCTGAATCTTTAACATCACCAAAGGAAATGCTGTGTCACATACGTTTCATAAAGTTTGATGTATTACAAATTGGTTCATGTTGCTGCTGCAAAAGATGTGTATTCGCCAAATATTGTTTATTCACTAAACAAAGGGAATCCTACTAATGAGTACATTGATACTACATTGATATATGCAGGAAATGATTGACTCACACAGGAATCTACCTACAAGTTACCATGTTTCAGCTCTTAATGCAAAAAGGCAATTCACTCATTTTACTCCATATAAAAAAATGAAATCTCAACTTTGATTACAGACTGGGGTTTGTGATCACAGAACTACCTTGTGGGGAGGAATGATTTATGTAATAATTGAAGCTTTGGTATTCAATATGGAACAAGAAATATGATTGTTGCTGTTTGGTTTTGCGCATGCAGATGAGTAGTTTGTTGCTCAGTTCTTTTTACAGCATGCCAGTTTTTTACATAACGTTTGTTAACAGGTACAGAAGCCTTGAGACGAATGATGCACCAACAGTAACCCAGCAATGTATAGATATATTGCATATTTATTGCATGCTTATGCATATTCATAAACATAAGTGTGTATTATATCCACATGCATGTTTTAGCTTGGTATGTCTCAGGATAATTCTAACATAAATCTTCCTCCTACCAGAAATAGCTCGATTAGTACAGCTTACACTAAGTGTTATGGGTAATTACATCTCCTAATGAGCAGAGGAATGCTGGTTTATTGTATAATCTGTTAATATGAGGTTCCTTACTAATTAGAATCCTCTTTTAAGGGTCTAATTCTTGCTTAATTGTATACAGATAAAAAAAAGTCAATCGCATTCTGTTTTTTGCACAATTCAGGGCCAGTTGTATCATCAGTGAAGCAGATTGACTCCATATGAACAACAATTTATGGTTCATATAAAGCTACCAAGCATTTTTCTGATTCCAGCTGCATATGACAATGCATGATGTTTTTAATATGTTATTGCAAATCAGTGTTATTTATTGTATGATTATGGCCACATTCATACCAAAAACACCAGAAAGGAAAAATATACAATTTTACCAAACCTGATAACATATCGCTTTATTGGAAATACATTTTTATTGTTTGTTTTTTGTTAACAAAAACTATATTGCTTCTATATTGTTCTAATGAAAAACATGTATGATCTCTCAATATTCAGTCCATTTAATTGGACATGAGAAAATCCATGTTTTGTTCTCAGAACACAAAGTGAACGCATCATCTGAAAAGTATGTTTCCTTTTCAAAATTCTCACTCTAGTTGTGTGGAACCACCGTCCATGATTCACCTGAGTCCATTCAAAGAATTATGCAAAAAATTAATACTGACAAACCATTCATGTAATATGCATTTTACATCAAGGTAGAACGTATGTGTTTGACAAAACATTAATTTAATATGTATTTTACTTGAATAAAGGACTTATATGACTAATGACATACATTTAATATGAATTGTACATGAATATAGGACATATGTTTGATGGATTAATTTCATATGTATTTTACGTCAATAAAGTACATAAATATCTAATGACACATCAAGGTAATCTGTATTGTACATTTATTTTGAGTGTCATATAAAGAGCTTATATGACTCGAGTCAAACGCATAACAGTAATATGTTATTTAAAAGAAAACTTTTCCGTATGGGACTCTCAACAGAAGAGTACATCGTTCACCTGGCCATGCGTGGTTGTGCAATGGTGATTATCATTATGCACTAGTCATCCTTCGCAAGAAAAATAAAACAACAGCCATTGAGTGAAACCATGTTGTGAGATATGGGAGTGGAAAAGCAACAAGGTCTTGACTGTTGAATGAAGCGTGGGGGGGGGGGGGGGGGGGGGGGGGGGGGGGGGGGGAGCTGAGCAGACGCCCCCGGGTGACATCTCCAGTCCTGCTTGTGCCCTAATCATTCCAACAGAACAGGAGTCGGCAGAGAGCAGACGTCAGAGCTTACGCCTCTCGCTCCCTCCAGCTCCTCCTCCGCAGCCGACAGCCTCTGCAGGCCCTGGACAGTTGGCTCGGCTCAGGAGATCCACGATGGATCCTTGCCAGAAAGTCATGCTGTGACTTCTCAGAGATGAAAAGATGTGCACATTACTAAAATCTCTAGTCAGACCAAGGAATTTCAAGACAAAACTTTTTAATAAGGCAGGTGTAGGCAAAAGTATAGCAGTAGAAAAAATCTTAAAATCAACTCCTTGTCTTAAAGTGGCCAGATCTACAACGCCTTAGGGAGAAATGAGTGCAGTGTTGTTCCATTAATACATGCCGAAGGGGAACCTGAAATGGTTCATATGTCTTTAATATTCTCTTTTCTTATTTGCTCCCTCTGAGGAGCAGGAGAAAGTGAAACTTGGGTTGGAAGCTTGGTAGAATGTTAACATCCATTTTCACAGCCCTGTCAGTTTCTCTCTGGTCTAAAATGTCCCCTTTCGGAGAAAAGGTGACCCTTCTTTTTGTGAGGTACAGACAGCGAAGCCCTCCCCCCCCAGTAAGCCGCCATCCGACAGGCCAAGTGCTGAAAGGTCTGAGATGACAGCGGCGGAGGTCTGTATCGCAGACTGTCCCCTAAGACTCTTGCCCGTGCTTCCCTTTGCTTCAGCATAAATGCAGATGTTAAAGAATGGCCTGCATTCCTCTGGGCCCCCCCCCGGGGGGGGGGGGGGACTTCTCCTGTCCGGGGAAAGTGGTTGGTTGGGATCTTTGAGCTGAGGATTCAGTCCCGTACGGTGACCTACCGAAATCCTCTGAAAGGCATCGCAGGGTGGCGTTATTTTAATTCTCTGTCCTTCCTTTTCCCTGTATTATTCTGTCTTAAGTTGTAAGTTGTAACATATCACAACACACCCATGTAAAGCACCTTGGGGTCTCTCTGTTGTGAAAGGCACTATATAAAAATAAATTGAACTGAATTTCATAAAACAATTGCATTTCAGATCTAATACTTGTCATTTTTTGCCCATTCTATAGTAATAATTCTTAGTTTTTGCCCTGGTCAGTCTTTTATATATTGGTTTTAGCCAAGCCTTTGTGTAGATTACCTTAATGCAGCTGTTTACCGTAATAAAATTCATTTTACGGACAACCCAAAACATGCCGGAACTGGCTCCATGCCGACCACAACCCTGTGCTAAGAGGAAGGGGCGGAGGGATAATTGCTTTAGCAATCATATTTGATGCAGTCAGGTTACCATGGTATAAATGATGGCAGTTATTAAATCCATAGCTCCATCAATCAGGGAACTAATACTGGTTGGTGCAAGAACACCAGTGTACAGTGCGGCTGGCAGAATGAAGGTGTGTAAATCAATTACTCATTACACACTACAGTATACAAGTAAAGCTTTGGTTTCAACGTGCGATATGGGAGAAAAATAATTAAGAAAAGTGCTCTAGCTTGACTTTATCTCTGCAGACTTATGCCATACTTTCAAAACTTTTATTACTTTTTATACACTGTTTATATATTGTTTAGTTATAGTATATATTTAGTATATATTTTATGTGCTTTTAGTGTTTGAAATCATCAATCACCTCAACATGAACTAGAAAAATGTTGTCCTTGATTTTATGTAGAAGAGTACAACTTCTGTCTCCGATACCGTAACATGAATTTATTTATTAATCACTTTAATTTTACATCTAATAATAGAAAAGGTGAGATCAGTTAATATACGAGCTAATATATAAGTGCTTATTAGATGTATGTCCCATTCAGTCCAGGGTGAATACAGAGGACAGTTTGATGGTGAATTTGTTTATAAAAAAAAAGCTATGTTCAAATTATATGAAACCCGCTACACTGTAAAGGAAGGGTATACGCTGATTTCCAGACTATATCGTACACAGACACAGCTCACACAAAAACAGGTGCAGGTACAAGGCATACATTTTTGTGCCTGTTACATTCCTCACAGTACAAAGTTAATAAGTTGGACACCTTTCACTGTCCTTGTTCTGAAAAGCGTGGCAATGATCATTGTTTGTTTATTTCTTCGTTCATTTACAAAGTGAGCCACCATAGAGAGAGCAGCCGCAGGTGTATTCCGACAGCGGTTGCGTTATCCCAGACAGCTAACAGAGCATAAACGAACAGGATGTGTGCGTGTTTATACACACAAAACATCTCACCCGCTCGCTCCTCACTGGCCATGGGCTCCCTACTGCATTTTGGTTAGGGTTTGCAGAATAATGCTTTTGCTAGAAACTTTAAAAACAGCAGGCAGGGCCATGCTTACACATCATCATTACAGTATGTTAGCTTAGCCTTAACTAGTCCATCCAAGTTAACGGAGCCCGTCTATGGTACAAATGAATATTCCATTGAGTATGATTGGTCAGAATATGTTATCAGTAAGATAAATATTCATGAGCCTGGTAAAAACATTGCTCAGAGTTCCAAATATAGGAATTTTGGTAGTTTAGATTCTTGCGATAAAAAAAGGCTAAGTTTTTTTTCAAATTAAGTTTGCTAATCATACAAAAATAGCACAACATTAAAGAGTTGACACCTTATAATAATAATTCTTAAGTAATTTTCTGTATTGTGGAAAAACCTGAAAATAAATATCAGCTCAAAAACAAGATCCTGAGTCTTAAAATCTCCCTTATTCTTAAATTATAAAAAAGACAGAGAATTATAATTTTTATGCTACATTTTCAGTGCAACAAACACAACGAAATTGATGTCACAACTCAAAAGGAAGGTGATGCAGATCCTGACTGTACATGACGCATTATAAAACGCTTGCAGCCGACTTAAAGCTATTCTTACAGAATTGTTTTGGTGAGCGTGGTGGGCTATACCCTTTGAGTTTGGCAGAGGTGATGCTTCATTAATACGTAATGGGACACATGTAAACTTCCACATGTTGCACATCATGGTTAAGGCTGAACAGTCTGTATACAATTACCCCAATCTAGCTGCCCACACAAAACCAAAAGAGAAGAACAGGTCGCTTGGTGCAGTCTGCGTATCGTACTTGAATGTCGGTAAATTTGCGAAAAAGCAGCCGCATCGAGAAGAGCTGCCTCATTAGACTGGAAGCAATCTAATTTGAACAAGACACACAGGAAGCGGCAGAGCTAAAAGATCACTGACATTCTCTGTGGAAGGTGGAGCTCTGATCTGGTCAGGGACGGTGATTCTAGAAGCTGGCCAGGTCATTAAAGTGTTTCTATAAACGGTCCTGATGTCCCCCAGAGCTTGACAGGAAGATCTAGCGTGGCTTGCCAGACAGAGCAGTGTGTGGGATGATTTTACGAACATCACAGCCCTGCGGTGGCAAATTGATGCCTGGAACGCCAGTCTGGGTTACGCTCCTTTGCTCTTCCTGTGTCCTCCAGGACAGGAATGCCTTCCTGCTACGCTTTTTTGACTCAGGTTTGAGTTTTCAAGTTCGGTCTTGCTTCTTTGGGCGGCCCTGCACCAACGAAGCTGTGGGCAGCCCTGTTGCCAAACCAGTATGAAGAGCTGAAGCGGCGCACACGTCGTGGTCCGTCGTCGTCAGTGACGTGGGTGTAGCCAGCGACTGAGAGGTGTTGCGGCGGCGGCCCGGCACTCAGGCGGGGCGAGACTCCAGCCCAAGAAGAACGAGCCTCTCCCTTCCTCTTCCGCTAAGCCAAAAAAAAAAAAGGGGTGGGGGGGGGATTACGACCACCTCTCCCTTCTGGGTGTTCTCCACCGGCTGGTGCCTCAGGGGCTGTATGGTGGGGGCTTGTCGTCTGGGGGGTAGTAGGGGGGGGAGTATCGGGGAGGGATCTGCGTGGGCCACATCGCGCTTGCCCCGGACAGGGAGTCATCTGAGAGGCCTGAGGAGTCCAGGAAGACGCTGGGTGCCTGGGGAGGGCGAGAGATACACGTGTTTAAGGCTCCTCAAGGCATTTAACATTTCATTAGTGATATGAATGAGACCCGCCCTCTACAGTAAGTCGAGATCCGCTCCCTAAGGTGAGAACCGCTCCCTAAGGTGAGAACCACTCCCTAAGGTGAGACCCGCTCCCTAAGGTGAGAACCGCTCCCTAAGATGAGACCTGCTCCCTAAGGTGAGAACCGCTCCCTAAGATGAGACCCGCTCCCTAAGGTGAAAACCGCTCCCTATGGTGAGAACCGCTCCCTAAGATGAGACCCGCTCCCTAAGGTGAGAACCGCTCCCTATGGTGAGAACCGCTCCCTAAGATGAGACCCACTCCCTAAGTCAAGACCCGCTCCCTAAGCTGTGACCCGCTCCCTATGGTGAGACTCGCTCCCTAAGTCAAGACCCGCTCCCTAAGCTGAGACCCGCTCCCTACGGTGAATGTGCAAGTAAATTGGAACGGCAATAATACAGGACAGAATTATAATAATAATAATGAGAAGAAAAACAATATGAATAATTGTAATAACAACAAGAATGATAAGAATGATAATAGAGTAACAATGAAAGTAACGACATACTGTATGCTACTGTACTGTACTATACTGTACTGTATCTCAAGCCGTCAAACCACTGAAGCCGCCCAATATTTTCACAAGCATCAGAAAGTAGCGGCTGTTTTCGTTATTAAGAACCATTATATTTCTACAGTAAGTCGAGACCCGCTCCCTAAGGTGAGACCCGCTCCCTAAGGTGAGAACCGCTCCCTAAGATGAGACCCGCTCCCTAAGGTGAGAACCGCTCCCTAAGGTGAGAACCGCTCCCTAAGCTGTGACCCACTCCCTATGGTGAGACTCGCTCCCTAAGTCAAGACCCGCTCCCTAAGCTGAGACCCGCTCCCTACGGTGAATGTGCAAGTAAATTGGAACGGTAATAATACAGGACAGAATAATAATAATAATAATGAGAAGAAAAACAATATGAATAATTGTAATAACAACAAGAATGATAATAGAGTAACAATGAAAGTAACGACATACTGTATGCTACTGTACTGTACTATACTGTACTGTACTGTATCTCAAGCCATCAAACCACTGAAGCCGCCCAATATTTTCACAAGCATCAGAAAGTAGCGGCTGCTTTCGTTATTAAGAACCATTATATTTCTCAAATTTTGAATATGACAGGCTTTATGGCAGACCATTCATAAATACCAGCTGTCCATAAATCGGACAATATTATCTCGCGCACTGCCTGTATTAGACAGAGAGAAAAATTCTCAGAAAAAAATATGCGTCCATTTTCATCACAGTCAGGCAGAAATAAAGCCTCTGTTTACAGAGATAGCAGTGAGATGCACAAGTACTGGGATGGAAGGTAGTTGAAGACATCAGAACTGCTTTGTGACAAGCAAATGTGCAAGTTTACTATGTTGCATCAAAACAGGCTGGAAGTATAGAATTCATAATTAACAAAAAAGTGATTAAAATCATGTTGTGGTCTCTGCAGGTTTGGGTTTTATGCCTGTGATAAGAAGGTTGCAGGATCAGATCTCATGGCTGGTTGAGTGATTTCATTGTTGGGCCCTTGAGCAGGACACTTAACCCAGACCGACTGACCATACTTTCTCACGATTAAATAACCGCAATGAAGCATCATTTACAAACATTTACAACAAAACCAGATTCAGCATTATGTGTCTCCATAACCCATTATGATTAATTTTCAGCATGTGCTGCTTATTGTACATTGTTGCTATAAACAGTTTCTTGATAATTTACTATACTGATTATCTTTAAATGACGTCAAAATAAAACTGTGACCACCAAACCGGCTCTTGCCTGTCTCTGACAGCAAGCTAGGATAGGCAGAGACAATTTCCCTATAGTAGTAAATAAAGTGTCACTGTACTACTATCCAGAGCAAACGACTTAATATGCGTTTTTTCCACTCTTATCGATGGGTATTTCAGTGACGTAATGTGGCGGAGAGGTGAAAATGGCAGCAACTTCCTTGAGACTTGAACCTGTGGCCTTCTGGCCATAAGTCACTAAGCTGGCTTTATTTACATCATGCAATGCTGCTACGCCGATCCATCGGTTACAGGGAAGATGAATCACCTGCAGGTCATAGGCCGTGTAGGGCGGCAGGCAGGGGGTGCTGTTGTGGTAGGAGCTGTAGGACGAGGTAACAGGCTGGGGGTCACAAGGAGCAGGCGCTGGTAGGGGCTCCGTTTCGCAGCTGTCTGGAGCCGGACTCGGTGCCTGTCCAAAGCACACGCGATGCCGTAAGTGACATTAACTCGTATCACCGCACCACTCTAGCTGACCGACTGAAATAGAAAGTGCCCCCATGATAATGTGAATGGTGGCTGCCCAAGCTGGACGCACTGAGGTTAGCCTTTAGCTGCGCCTCCACCCCCATGGAAGTTGGATGCATTAGACGCCACATGGAGACCGGTACGTCTTTCCGTGTTTGTGGCTGGAGCAGCCAGACGACAAAGTGGAATCTGACTTAACACAGAATGTACTGTCGAAGTCAACATCGCCTGGGTAACGCAGGCAAACACTGTAGAGCAATGCTTCCCAATCCAGTCCTTGGGGATCCCCAGACTGAGCTGGGAGGGAGCAAAAATGTGGACTGTCTGGTAGAGAGCTGAGAGGGAGCAAAAATGTGGACACTGCGTCTTTCTACACTGTATCTTTCGACACTGCATATCTTGACACTGCATGTTTGCAAGATCTACACTACGTGTTTACATTTATTTTATTTAGCCGACACTTTTGTCTGGAGTAACATACAAGTGAGGCAAACGACACATTACATACCTGCTGTCTAGGAGTCGACTAGGAGCAGGAGCTACACAACAACTTTTAACAAGACAAGAACCTAATTGGACTATTCTACCACCTACAGCAACATTAAGAACATTCAGGAAACGTAAAAAGGCTTCAGGCTAGTATTGGAATTTCTGGAGCAATTGGGTCTTGAGGTGTATGCTATAAACATTTTATAAATATATGTTATATATATGCCCTTAAATATTCCCTTAAATTTTTACAGATCAAACACTCCTGTTTGTGCTTCAATTTACCAGGTGTTTACCATGTTCCAGAATTTTCCCCTGGCATGAATAAAGCCAATTTTAACCCTAGACACACAGTTTCTTTAGCTAGTCTTGGTAACTAGAGCAGACTCTGCCTAAGATGACGACAGTTGCCTTAGATCGTGACGACAGCTAATGTGGCTCGATGGAAGCCAAGGCTGGCGTGCGAGATGAGTCTCTCACCATATCCTTGAATCCGCCAAGGACGGCGGCAGTGATGATGCCCAGGAAGAGAGCCACGATGTTGAGGGTGGTCGCCGACCAGAGCAGGTGGTAGAGGTGAATGACGTCCTGGCAACTCTGCACGTCTGTGTACTCGTGGTAGCCTCCCATCAGCTCTACACGACTGCAGTGCGAGAAGCGGAGGGAGAGACAGACGTGGAGGGATAGAGAGACAGCAAAGATGCCCGTAGGCTGGAATAAGAAGACAGAGAGCAAACAACCACCAAATAACCAACATATCCTCACACAAACCCATATTGCCACACGTAAATCACGGAAAGGGCCACATGCTTACGAGTGAAGGAGTAAAGGTGGACGAGGCACACTGACTGGTGCGAGACATTTTTTTGACAATGAGTATGACGAATGTCAAGATGGATCAACTAAGCCCTCATTTGGCGTTGACACGGACAAGCTATCACTTCACAAAGTGGGTGGGGGGGGGGTGCTTAACACTGAGATAACGATGGCTGATGGATGTCCCTTTGAAGTGGGGAGTCCTCCTCCCGGATAGATGCATGGAGAACACGGACATGCAAGCGAGGCCCCCCCCCCAGCTCATTCCCCACACCGGCGTAAGCAGGACGTTAGTATCCCACAAAGCCACATGGTTAATTTACACCAAGGAAGAGCTGAACTGCTACTGACAGCCGTGAAGATGAGGGAAGGGTAAAGACCTACTTCCAAATCATAGATGTTTTCTTAAATTTTTTCAAAACGTCTTTATTTTGAGGTCCCAAAAGAGGATGTTCTCTGTAACATAGGTGCAGAAAAATGTTTCACCCAGCAGTGTCACGGTGATCTATTCACATAGTAGCAACGGATTTGATACAGCAGGTTATTGCGTGGATACGGGCATTTTAAATAAACAAGGAACCGCTTTGAGGATCTGCAGAGAGAACACTGCGTGCAATATGGGCACGGCTAACTCACTTGCCACAGTTGTACAGCTCACAGCAGTAGCAGGTGTTGCTCTTCACGCGCAGGTTGCAGGAACCACGCCCTGTATGGCAGTTGACCTGTGAGAACGGCACAGAGGCGGACATGTGACAGTCATCAGCCAATCGCTGCCCTTTCTCTGTATGAGATGCTGCCAGGGATATTGAGGATACCTCTGATGTCACCACGACTGTGAGTGTGTGTCAGTGTGAGAGCAGGTTTTATAGACATTTACTAAAGTTGACTACTAAGTCTACAGGATTCTGTATGTCCAATAAGTATATTTTTTTGGTGATAAGACATTCTTCAACAACAGTGTTCGACATCTTACTTCAAGCATAAACATTGTCAGAAGTGTTAGGGGTTGCAGTGAGTCAGAGCTGTATTCAAGACCACCTTTGTCGAATCCAAGACAAGTCCAGGACAACAGAAAACATCTCGAGGACTCGAGTACTATAGCCCTGCAGAGCCCGACTCACATCATGATCGAGAGGTGCCGCATTGGAATAATATTCGCACCGGCCCGCATAAAGAGGTCTCAGGTCCTGGAAGGCAACAAACACAATGTACCCATGGAAACATGACCCAAAGAAATCACAACACGCAACACAATGCAGCACAACGCAACTCCCAAAATCCATATCATATTTGTCACCAGCAAGGCTTTAATCATTATCAGCTGCTAAAAAGGCTTTACCCGATTATTTACACCTCAAAACATATTAATTACTAAGTGAATGTAAACTAAACATGTACATTTACTATATATTTACATTTACAGCTAGATGGCACAATCACCAGAAAAGCATACACCCTAAATAAACCTGAATAATTTAGGTCTTTTTTATTAGTAAGTTTGAACCCTAAAAACACCAATTAGAAAGCATGCAATATTAATATTATTAATAACTATAATATCCAGCTATCCATCCATTCCCTGTAAACGCTTATCCTATTCAGGATTGCGGGGGGTCCAGAGCCTATGAAGGGGTGCCACCCCTTTGCAGGGTGCAGTAATTAGAATATAGTAATAGTATTATTAGTAATAATATTTTTAGTATTTTTATGTACTACTAGTAAAAATATTATTAGTAATTTTAATACTTCCAGTAATAATATTAGTAGTAGTATAGTAAACAAGGTCACCCCAAGAGCAGTAGCGTTTAGTAAGAGTCTGTTATGCACCTCTGTTTATCTGGTCTTCCAGACCAAGCAGCATACTTACGATGTGCCTCGCAGCGAACACTCCGTCCACGATGGCACAGCAGAAAGCCGCCACCACGCCGAAGCTGATGAAGACGATAGAGGCCACGAGCTTGTCCCAGGGGAGAACGGCCAGGCGTCACGTCAGCAGGGGGAAGCAGAGCGGAGCGGAGCGCTAGTCAGTGTAACGCTGTCACCGCCGCTGACTCATTTAAGAGAGCCACGTGAAATGGTTAGTGCGACAACACGGTTAAAAATATGACCGAACGTGCAAGGTGTGTATTCGCTTCTGTCATAGGACTGACTAGAACGGAACTGGCACAGGATGTAAACTCTGCGTCTCACAGCTTGACCCCAGGTTACGACGCGGTTACGTTCCGATAGACCTATGGTAAGTCAAAATTATCGCAATGTATTTTAATGCAGTACACCTAACCTAACACCATAGCCTAGCCTACCTTAAACATGCTTAGAACACTTATATTAGCCTACAGTTGTGCAGAACCATTAACGCAAAGCCTATTTAATAGTAACATGCTGAATATCTCATGTAATTTGTTGAATAATGCACTGAAAGTGAAAACGTAAAGTCGAAATATTGTAACCCGGGGAGCGTCTGTGCATGAAACATGGTAAACACACACCCCAATATTCAGCTGCACGTCTGTCCTCTCTTATGTCCTGTTTTATATTTTATTAACAGATACACGAGCCACTTGGGCACATTCCCCTGGCTATGCTCATTATTCATTTTCGCCGTGACTCAGACTGGCCGACCGAGAACATCTTGGCAGATCCGCCTACATGGGGCTGCTTTCTGCTCAGTTCAGAGGGCTCTTCACGGGCGGGGGGGGGGGGGGGGGAGCCAGCTGGCCACTAACCTCTCCTTCTGTTTAATTTTCCTGCTTATTACACCGGAGCTGATGTCTCAAAACTGACAAATGTGAGGCAACTTACAAGCTGAGTCAGAGAGCACATTGCAAACATCCGAGCCGTCGAGGAGTCGACTGGCCATTAGTGCGGCTCGGTCGAGCTTCCAGGTGTGAGCGGGACTGGAGCAGGAGCTACACAACAGCTTCTAACAAAGCAGGAACTTAATAATAGTGGTCAAGCCATACAACCTTAGGGTTAGCACTTGAATAGCTAACATTCACATCAATACAGGCTAAAATGAAACACTTAATTTTCTTCCTTCTGCGACATGCCATATTTAGGGGTTACTCCGCAAAAACCGCTGACTAGCATAGCACTTACAAAAGGAAGGCAAATTGCATAATTCATGAAGGATGTAATCTCATTTAACGCCAGGCAAAATATGACAAACATCTCTAATTGTGGTAAAAGCATTTTGAAAGCTCCTTATTTTGAAGCGACATACATTAGCGGCCTTCTCTGACTGGGGCCGAGAAGTTGATACGCAGTGTGAGTCAGCGACGTGCCTACAAAAAACAATAACTGTAAATGTAACGACCCTCAGGGAAGGAGAACAGGCCCCAAGGAGCAGCGTCCCCTGACTGATCACCAGGCCCGTTTCTGGGGAGTGCTCATTCTCTCGATTTCTTTTTGCAACAAGCAAAAAAACAGAAAGATTCAATTACACTGCATCTGTAAACTGAGCTGGAGGCAAGAGATCGGGCAACTACCCGAACCAAGTCCCGAATGAAACACCAGGTTACAAGCCTAATTGCCAGCCTAGTCTGCTCCCAAGACATGAAATGCACATAAGGATAAAGTACTACAGTATCATCTGCTATTCCTGGAGTATTTATGTAATTCAAAAATAAAACTAAGATCAGCAAAATAGGCCCTGTGTACAAATCACAGGCTAAAAGCCAGACATGAAAGTCATAGCAGTATCTGGACAATTTGTGGTTCATTTATGCCTCATAAGATAAATTATTTGGATAATAAATAAGCTCACTTGCCATCCTAGACGCCAGGCTGATACAGATGAAAGCCTTCTCTTTAAAATGAAACAAGCTTATCCTCTGTTTCTTGGCAGAGGATGTAAATGATGTGAAATTCCTCACAGGTCTGTGTGTCATGTCTATCAGAAATGGATCCACCACCAGCAGGAAAAAAAAAGGCATTTGGATGCAGGGCGAGCAGCTTCCGTCAGACTAGTGTGTGTGGGACTGAAAGCAGAGTCGGGCATACTGCAGCCGTCAATGGGTGTGGTTCCTGTCACCCGCCTAAGGGAGGTGCCCTGTGCCTATGTTAATGAAGTACGTACTGCTTCCATGAGAGGCAGACCCCCATGCCCCCCCCCAGAGAGACACTGTGTGTGCATTCCTGCAGGGTGTTCCCTCCTCCAGTTACACTGCAGGGGGTGGGGGGCTATTTCTAGCTCTGTCTCACACTCCTCCCAGGAATATGTTGCCACTGATCTAGTTTCTTGACTCTCTGAACCAGCTTTGAAACGACGGTAACTGTAAAGGACATGCGGCAGCTAATTTCATGCACGACATGTGAAAAGGACATCGGTGTGAAGTGATGGAGGGCTTCTCGCATGTGGCCGGGGGGGGTGTCATGATGCCGACGCTCCGAGGCTGTGCTGTTATGACTGCGGGGAAGAGTCTCCCCCAAATCACGCACAGTGTTACTTGGCGTGTTAGTATCAAGTGCAAAAAACGACACCATACTGCGGACTTTCTCGATGCTATGACACGCTACAGGTGGCACAACAGAGGACAGCTTAATAAAGTAAAGGGATACATACCATCTGCCTCTTGTTCTCTATCAAATGGGCTCCGATGATTCCAAGAAAAGAGCCAAAGCCAAGCTGTAAAAAAATGCAGGACACACATCACCTTAGTTCCACATTATGATTATTCACACTGAAAACAGGAAATGACACACTTATTGTTAACGCGATTTTGGTTGCTGCTTTCAGTGCCTGCCAATGACGACCATGTTTGAAACACTTGTGGATAGAACATTAAATAAATTTCAGTAATAACTAGTAATAGAAGCATCATGAATAAATTAGTTAAAATACCAGTAAACCTCATGATGATGATATATACTGTACTGTACAGAAAAGTTCTGTCTATCATCCAATCACTTATCTGGTTTGCAGGGAAAATTAGGACTAATTATAGATAAAATAAACATTATAAATAAGGGTAAAAAAAATAAGCCTTTTATAAATTCTTTAAGTATGTGAAAAATCAAAAATAATGAAATATATTTGCTTTAATGTGAAGCCCATTGTACAATTAGTCAAATAACTCATACACAATAATATCAGTTGAATAGTACTAATTCATCCTAAGGTTTGATATTCTTGATAGTACTAAGAGTATGTTCAAAGAACACACATATATTGTATATTAAATGGGTATATTAAATACAAATGTTACACTAGCAACTCATTACAACTAGTCCATTAAAGGATAATGATGAATGCACTCTCATCTCATCGATACATTTATTCTAGCATCTTCATAATTTGACTCTAGAACTCTTCAAAACCACAATGTTTTGAACATTTTCTATTAGATGCTCCCAGTGGCACAATAAAGGGAGGGAAGTTATGACAACTGGAACATAATTGGATTGGTCTGAGTTGGGGGCCCAATATAATATGCTTTCATGGGGCCCAAAATCTCTGAAACAGTCTTTAAATCCCAAGCTTGAGACTGGTACCGAGCAGTACATGACCGACATCACCTACGAACGGATCCAGTAGAAACTGCGTTCAAAAGCACCAATATAATTTGAGAAGTGTAGTCGTTCTGCCCGAGTCCCTTTTAGGTTACCATGCAGTGCAGACCACACTTTCCATGTATATAAATGGTGGTCTGCGCTGGAAGAGGAAGTGACGATGACAAAGATTAGGAGAGTTGTCTGAGCCAATGAGTTTAGAACAGGTGTATTGATGTTATAGTAGCATCGTCGGTCTAAGGTATTAAAGTTTCCATGTACACATAAATAAAGATAGTTCAGAATCCAACTACCCATTGCTCGTAAAGAGGCATGATGCTCAAATTAAATTATACACTCTCTTGGCTAGAGAACTGTAATCTCCTTAATCATTACTGCTGTCCTGCTGTCACTATAATTCTTTCCATTGGGTAGTCATATTTATTACTGCCATCATCCCAGTATTATACACTTCCAGTGATTCAGAAAAGGCATGATATCAAATACAGCTGTATTTTTTTTTTTTTTTTTTAAAAATACATTTTTCGTCTCTTTTGGCTAACGTCCCTCCATCTACGGTTACTAAGTGCGGTACTCACGATGACTCCGGGGTAGTAACCTCCCACGGTCACGTTCTGTGTCCGGGTGGTGGCTGCCAGACCAGTGGTGAGGATGAGCAAAGACACTATAAGTAGTGATACAGTCACTATAATAGAGTTTCTCTTCCTCCTTCTGAAGGATCCTTTGTGGGGAGGAAAATACAGTAGATCTGGGTGGTGTTTCAGATGAAACGATATAAAAGCAGTATTTCTTGCTGGCTTCTTGTTTTCGCGGGCATTTTAATTGTCGAGTCAAGCGGCTTTTTCCCACCAGGCTGTTTCGGTGTTTGTTATTATGCTGTAGCTGTTCCTAACTCGGCACACCTGCTCTGGCAAATGCTTCATCATGTTACTTGGAAACATGCTGCACAAAATAGGCCGGTATCTTACATGTGTACTGACATGTTATTCGCTCTGGACTATTTATAGTCTTGTAGTAAATCTATTTCTAATCTGCAGGAAGGTGATACTGAACCGTTTGATTGAATGCCATTTAAAACGATTTTAAAAGAAAAAGTATGAATGATATTTTTAGATGTTGTATCTGAAATCCCGCAAATGACCGGCCTGGATATGAAAATGTTCATCCGCCGCGTTTCTGTAAAAGTATCAGTATCAGCATAGAGCATTTGCAACGAATTTCAAACTTCATAGATGGTTAATGTTTTGAAACTGCGCCGACAACACGACGAGAATGTGCTAAGCACGAAGGTTCTAACACACAGACACAAAGCATACTGATAATGTTATCCCTAATTCTGCATTTGTTTTTTTTCCTGCACAAAACCCTTTTTACTTCATTTCTATGGATTGCGCTAATTCATCCTAAGGTTTGATATTAACAATTAATTTGATAAACATTTTGCTTATCAGAAGCGAGGAAGGATATAACACCAGTATAGTAATCATAATCCAAATTAAAAGGCGTGTGCATATTTTATACAAGCAGTATAAACGAACATACCGTTTCAAAATGATTAATACATTACATATATATTCAAATGCAGATATATTCATAAATGTTAACAATGTTCGAATATAGTAAGGACCCCACACATGCTCATCCACTGCATTGACCTTGCACATACCCACAGTGTCGGAGAGACTTATTCCATTGGCTTGCTGGCTGAGTCCGCTAGGCATGTTATCAGTTTTATCACGACAGAATCTCTGACAAGCTTTAAAGCCCCAGGTTCCACTGGAACGGCACTAATAAAAAACGCTGAGCTGTGGGCGTTAACGCGCGATCATTCTTTGTTCGGGGTGGCGTAGGGAGCTGAGGATACCGTGCCCTGCCTCCCTCCTCCTGCCGCGGCTGTCTCATTTTCGTCTGCGCCTCTTGTCATCCCCGCGGTCTTCATCCTCTTCCTTGAACCTCATGCTACGGCGCTCCGGCCAAACACTGAGCAGAGATCTGCGCATGTACATCCAGTGCGGCGCTCATGTAACACCTCGGAAAAATCAGCAAGACGCGCACCGGCCTCAGCGCTGCTATTCCATGCCTGTACTGCCGTCAGCACCCTGATCGTGCCTTTTCGTCACTATACTGCGTTATTTTTGCACCTTAACGTCTAAGAATCTATCTATTCCAAAGCAAGACGACAGATAATTAACAGAACACGTGAATCCGAGTAATTATGGCGAACACATAACATATAAACACGATAAATGAGTTACATGATTTTTAAATATGTAATCCTAATTGCAAAGGAGCTCTACCAAATGATATTTTTAACTTTGTATGGGGGGAAATAATCAACTTTCATTACATTTTCCGAAAAAAAGAACGTAGAGATTTGTTAAATATGACCACTATGGATATATTTAAGATAATGCACCATGAGCATGCAGGTAGGGCGGTTAGACAATGAATGACTGGATAAGTTCTGTCTCATTGAAAGCCTGATACACATATGCGAAGCACCATATATGTTATATGTAAGATGATCGTATAAGCCTAATAATTATTTTCATATATCCAGTGGCGGATGGGACTGTTGCCTCCAGAAGCGCTTCAGGGGCAGACAGAAGTCTTTCTGCGCACTGCCGTGATAACCACATAACTACCGCTAACTGATAAGTGTTTTCTGCAGCACCCGCTGTATATTCTAAAGAATATAGTGCATGGGAAAAAATCCAAGTGTCTATTTCTGAGCACCACGCCAGCACCAGGCTGAAAACGCTTATATCATGCTTTTTAGCTGCTCTAATGCTTGGCCAAACAGTAACTGAACCTCTTGACCTGTGTGTGGTTTCTATGTATTCAGTTGCAGCCACATGATTCTGAGAAGCGTGGTGTTCGCGTTAAGAAGCAGCTGTGTCTAATAAATTGGCCACCGAGTGTATTCATACATACGAATGTAAACTAGCAATGTCGGTATATTTCATTATCCGATAAATGCATTGTAATAGTCATCCTTACTGACTTTACACCGATGAATGAAAAAAATTATGCAATTTAGGAGTTTTTCGTTTATTTTCAAGCTGATCCATTTCGGATAATATACGGCGGGAACTTTTCAAAAATAAGGTTGAATGTCTGACGGCACCGATGAACAAGCGCCACGCTGTGGCACGAAGGTGACACTAAAAAGGAGTATAGTGGCAACTGAGGCACAAAGAGCGGTCTTTAAAATTTGCTTTAAATGCAAAATTTCCAAATTGCCTACAAAAAGAATATGTATTAAATATTCTGATATTTTATTATGGTGACAAAGCACACAGCCACACGTGCACACGAAGAAAGGGGAAATGCAAGGCATTAAAAGATTCGTGTCATTACACATAAAATATCACCATGAATATTACAACGGATTCCCCCAATTTACTTAAGTGTTAATGTTTAATATATTTTACACAAATGAATGTTATGTATTATTATTTATTTTAAATGTTACGGTGTTAAAACAAAAGACAACGGTTCAAAGCACAGTTGGATAAAACTTTTAAAAGAATGAGGAAAGTGGAGAGAGACCCCTTAGAACCACTTTTTTCCATGACGACATTCCTCTTTTCTCGGAGAAAAAAAAGTACAGCAGGTCTCCTGGAAAATCGAGAGCGACGTGACCAGGATGCAAATGGATGGAGCGATACGAGGGGCGCGCATGGGGCCGCTTGCGGTGCCCAACGGCCGCAAGAAAAGTCCGCTAAACTGCGCGTCTCCCCATCGCAGTATCGCTTCATGCGTCCCTTCAAGCCCACGTCTGTCCAGGAGGAAGAGCCGGCATGTGCGCGGCCATAATGATCCCAGTAAAGCCAGTCCCTCAGTGGATCGGGAACACATTTTAAATGAAATGAGTGGAGATGGCGGTGATTAACAAAAGGATGTTGAGTTTGGATTTTAAAAGTATATCCTGTATATTAAAGCAATGAGGCTTTACCCCAGTCACATCTCCAGGGAGAAAGGCTTTCGCCGTGCGTGTTTGGAATATTATAGTACGGAGGGGCTGTGCAGTTGCCAGACGCTCAACAGGCTTGGATTTAAAAAAAAATCTCTCACGCTTTGCTTCCCTCCCCCACTCCTAGTTTCTTGCTAAACCCAGAGTTCGGTCACTATAATGTCCGCTTAGATGAGAGGAGGTCCTCGATCTCCATCCAGCGCCTGCAGCGTCGCATCTGACTCTCTGATGCAAGTAGAAAATAGTTTCTGACAAACTTAGAACTTGTGTTAACAAGGTCAAGTGGGCTTCAGTCTCCTGTCTAGATTTTTTTCCTGGGAACTAAGATTTAGGTATGTAATTCCGACATTTAATGATGCACATGTGTTATATTTGTGGCAAAACGGGTACTCGGCCATCGCCATTAAAATGCATTCTACGCATAATAGGCAAACATAACTTGAATATGACGAGTTCTTTTATTCACTGGCAATTGCTGGATACGTGATAGTTTAATAAACACATTACTTCTCCGTAGAATCATGGAGCCGAACAGCACTGCCGACGAGACTGAGGAGCTGCACCATGGAAACTATCTTCCTAACGCGGTGAGCTCGACATAGATGCACGAAGATGATTGAGACTATGCTTTTATATAGTATATGAAGATATCATACGTTTATGTTTGAATATTATACAAATGTTAAAGGGTCCTTCAGAGGTTTATATCGTAATTGGAGCGATTTGAGCAAATCTCAGTTCCATCCTTTGAATGCACCAGCTGATAGATATCTTGAAAGCGATTTTGTTTTAAATGAAATCCGTAGGTGAAAGTGATTCTAAGACGTTCAGGTAAGATGTTTTGCTTGATGTTAATCACAGGTTTAAAGCCCATCATTTTATAATATTACGTTGGTTTATTGATCATTATAGGGAGGATGTATGTTAGCGTTACCTAACACTTTACCTCACTCCCCCAGTCTTTGGGTTCGAAGTGCATGTCCGCTTTGTTGGTCTGGAGTTTGCACGTCTTACCTGTGTTGCACGCTTTTCCATGCAGTTAGGTGACTTGGTGTTTCTACAGAATGTACAGCTTGTGTACGTTTGATTGTGTCCGATGTTGGACTGGTGACCCATCCAGGCTGTACACCAGCCTTCTGTCCTGTGTTGCCTAGAATAAGGTTTAGGCCCCTGTAACTCTGACCAGGATAAATAATTGGTAGATGGAAGAATGTCATTACTGAGGCATATTTACAATTTTAGTATTTTTTTCTCTCATTTTATAGATTTTTATATGCTTATTGTCATATGCCTTCACATACAAACTGCAGTCATATATTTAGATAGTCTGTATCAGTAAAAATATCATGCATGATTACAATAAGTATTTTCTAAAATATGGACGATGATTATAAGCAGCAAGACAATAAACTCTCAGAAATTTGGATGTGGCAGTAAAAAATGTGCGTTCAACCTAGTGAATATGCCGTGTTCCAGTTTTCACTGACAAACTTATGCATAAGAGCATGTTACCTTAACAAGCATGCAAGAGCATGTTTTGTACAAGAACAGATTGTTTTAATGGCTCATTACTGAAAATGTCATGCTCAACAGATCCATACAGTTCGCGAATATGTGTCAGTAATCGATACGAAAAAAAAAAAATTGTAAAATGTAAACAAGAAAAACTATATATATATCTCGGACAAAAGCTGCTAAATCATCTGTCACTGCTTTACTGAAATAATTGTTTGCACACAAGGTCACCTCAAGTTCTGTCTTAAGCGTAAATCTGCCACTCATTAAAATGTTTAATGAATTCTGGCCATGAAAGACTCTTGCACCGCAGTGATCATATACCCCACACCTCCACCAGTCTAACACATTAGAAACCCAAATAACTAATCGTATCCAAGGTTCCAAGGCTGCACTTATATTTGTGTGAAAACTCCCATCACGTGGCAAAATGATTAGCCCTGACATTACGGCACGAGGGAACACCCCTGCCTGAAAAGGCACCTTAAAATGTGGGAAAAAAATATACCCCGTCTTCTGCGTTGACGGCAGGCTCTTGTTTTGCATGAAACATGAAACGCCCTCCTTTCATTGGTCTATATGTTTAGAAGGTTGTAAGCGAGCTGCTCCTGGCTTATGGTCCACATGTGCATTTTTGTGCTTCAGTTCGTTCGTATTAAAGAATTTCTTAGAATCTATAAAGAACAGCATATGGGCAAGCTGGGGGCGGCTGCGGCTCACTCGTCAGCCACTTTATCGCTGCGCCTTTTCACAAAAAAAAGAAAAACGCGAACGCGCTCAGCATTTGTTAAATGCGGCCGCTACATCCTTTACGTTACTACGACAACGACGTGAACTCTCCACGGGGTCGCGGGCAGCCCAGATGTTGAGAAAACAGCATGGAGCTGGCGGACGCGCTGAACCCTTGATCCTCTCGCAGCTGAACTTCATGGCCAGAGGTTAGCAGTGAAAGGCGCAATTCCAACAGGAGCAAAAGTGATTTGGTCATGAATTAGTCAACTTGTGTTCATATCTATCACTTGGTGTACAATGAGTATAAAATCCTCCTACATTATATCTCATTATCTATCTATAAACACACACATATATACTGGTTTATAGTCAAGCCTATATAGTATGAGTATTATACAATGCATATATAATCATAGTATAAATGACCTATACCTCTCTTCATATAATATCATACATTGTATTTATTATTTCCATTCTTGTTTCAAGGTAAAGAGTTTATAGAGGTAAAGGGTTATATGTTTATATAGCAAATGTGTATTTAGTAGCACACGGATGCATTCTGGGTAAGGGTCCTCTCTATTTGCTGTCTGGCTGTTTTTCGCTCCCTTTAAAGGTTGTGTTCAGTGTTATTGGAATGCACTTCTGGTAAGCAGAACGTTAGGGTGCCGTGTAAAAGAAGGCTATGCTTTCTCTTTTTGTGCATTTTTCTGCTTCAGCAGGACAGTGAGGGTGAGCCTAAACGTGAGCTGGAGCTAGTGGAGAATTTAGAGATAGGAGAGGAAGAACTGCAACATCAGCCATTAGAGCAGGAAGACCTGAACTTTGAGAAATGGAAGCCGAAACCCAAGCCCAAGAAGACCTTCAAGCAGAAGATGCAGGAGCTGAACAAGTATCTCTGGAACCCGGAGACGCGGGAGTTCATGGGGCGTTCTGGGAAGAGCTGGAGTAAGTAAGGGGCCCAGTGGGTCCAGGGCGGCTTCAAAGCCCTCAAAGAAATGCTCTTGTAGAATGTTTGGGGCCTAAACTGGCAATGAAGTACAACCAAGATAATATCACTTCAGTTACTAATACAGTATTATTCTGACCCTCACCTGACTCATTGGAAAATAAAATTGATGAATGGTTATATAAATAGCACAATGTATTCCTTTGGTATTATTAGTTTGAAGCAACAAAGATTAGTTACTCCAGGGTCTTCAGAAAGGAACGTCGTTAAGTGCTTCAGCTTGAAGTCTTTACGTGGCTTTTACGTTTTCCCATAAATCACAGTATAGTGCTTGAGTGATTTTTATCGCAGTGCCAGTTTAAGGCCCGGAGAACTGTACTGGAGATGTTCACGGTTCTCTCTGACCGATGTTGGGAACACTGGACTCTTCGGATGCCAGTGGCTCCCTCCCGCTCCCCCCCACGCGAGCATGTCCTGGTTCAGTGTTTACGTAGGTGCACACATAACTCACAGTGGTCCTGACAAACACGCTCAGCCCTGGGAACGGTCCCTCCCGGTGGGGGTCTGTAGGGAACTGGCTGGGTGCCGGGTCTGGGACACGCATTCCTCCCTAGCCCCCTAACGCTTGTTTCCCAAAGTCTCCCCTTCACCCTCCACGACCTCCAACCCCCACTCCTCCCCCTGACCCATGGCGTGGGGGGGATGCGCATGCGAGATCCCAAGCAGAGAGTAGACGGGAGGGGTATCCAGAGGGCGCCAGCGCATCTCGGTACAGGTCGGCAGTGGTGGAGCAGCTGTTCTTTGACTTGTTGATCTACAAGATGGTGTTCTGGGGTGTTTCTCAATATGCGTACTTGACCGTACTTGGGTTCTTGTATACCCATTTTATATCGTCTTCCATTGCCAAAGACTAGTTGCAATACTCAAGACCAGAAGTACACAGGATGGCAAAAATCCTCGGATGTCGTTCCTGCCGCACCCCAAATATTGAAGATACAGAGGTTGCATCCCCGCTAATGAGAACAATCCCATGGTTCTTCGCTCACCAAGTTCATTCTTGGAAGGCAATTTAGCAAGAACGATCTTTGAGTTCTTGGTATTGAGACACACCCCTGGTCCTTCTTGGTACTGGGAACCTAAAAGACAGAAGCAGACGATCCATAATGGGTCTAAAATGAAGCTCTGTGGAGACCTCCGCTGGGGAATGGATGGCTTCAGAGTTGCTCGTGCAATTCGACATAACCATGGGTGGACGAAGAACCCTCGAACATGCTTTCACGTGGTCCAAACTCTGTAGCAGAACCCCTGGGGGGGAATCAACTATGGCTGTGTAAGAGGAGAAGGGGGCCTCATGGTGTGCTGCACCCAGCAGAGCGTACAAGGTGCCTGTGTCTGTACTGTACCCCCCCATGTGATAGGAGTGTGCAGAGGAGACTCTGTGCCAGCGCAGGGTGATCCGGGAGGGGGGGGGGGGACTCTGTGTGGCCACGAAAGGCCACCACTCTGATGGCAAACCGGAGGTTCGCTGTGTTCCTGGTAAAAGGACAGCAGGGTGAATTCTCACTGAGGCTTTAACAAAAAGGCCTTTGTGACCGAGGGACACGGTCCTGGCTGCCACCAGACGCCTGCGAAAATGCCCACGCAGGAGAACGCCATCAAAAGCGGGAAACACTCAATTTGATTAGTAGCTAATGGAGTGCTAATTGATCAAGGACGCCATTTGTTGACATATATAATCCTAATTCCGGGTTCCTTTGTTGTGTTGGTTTCCTGTTGCACTCATTATCCCCATAAAAAAAAACTATTGAAGGGCATTCAGTTTGACTAAGAAGGTGAGGGATTTTTTTGACAGGCCCCTTGGAAATTTTCCATTTAAAGTGAGTTAAGCATGAAATGCAAACAAATCCAGAGGGGCTGTTCGAACCACATGGATAGAGCAGGTCTCCGTCCATCACAGGGACAGGGAGCCTGTCCTTTATGTTGGGCCTGTTCTCTGTGAAGCTCCTTAGGGATCATCCCCTGTCTCATGAAGCTTCGTAGGGACCATTCCCTGTCCACTGTAAGCTCCTAGTGACCATCCCATGTGAAGCTCCTTAGGGACTGTCCCCTGTGAAGCTCATTAGTGACTGTCCCCTGTGAAGCTCCTTAGAGACCGTCCCCTGTAAAGCTCCTTAGTGACCTTCCCCTGTAAAGCTCCTTAGGGACCGTCCCCTGTAAAGCTAATTAGGTACTGTCCCCTGTAAAGCTCCTTAGTGACCGTCCCCTGTAAGATTCTTAGTCACCATCCCATGTGAAGCTCCTTAGGGACCGTCCCCTGTAAAGCTCCTTAGGGACCGTCCCCTGTAAAGCTCCTTAGTGACTGTCCCCTGTAAAGCTCCTTAGGGACCGTCCCCTGTAAGATTCTTAGTCACCATCCCATGTGAAGCTCCTTAGGGACCGTCCCCTGTAAAGCTCCTTAGTGACTGTTCCCTGTAAAGCTCCTTAGGGACTGTCCCCTGTAAGATTCTTAGTCACCATCCCATGTGAAGCTCCTTAGTGACTGTCCCCTGTCAAGCTCCTTAGGGACTGTCCCCTGTCCCCCGTGAAGCTTCTTAGTGACCCTCCCGTCATCTCCCTAGTGACTGTCCCCTGTAAGCTCTTTAGTGACCATCACATGTGAACCTCCTTAGTGACCATCCCGTTCCCTGTGAAGCTCATTAGTGACTGTCTCCTGTGAAACTCCTTAGTGACAGTCTCTTGTCCCCTGTGAAGCTCTTTAGTGATTATTCCGTCCCCTTTGAAGCTCCTTAGTGACCATCCCCTGTCCCTTGTAACCTCCTTAGTGACTGTTCCCTGTCCTGTGAAGCTCCTTAGAGACCGTCCCCTGTGAAGCTTTTTTGTGACCATCCCCTGTCCCCTGTGAAGCTCCTTAGTCTTTCCACTGCCATTGTGATGCTGTTTTTTTGTTTCCCGTTATATATGTTGACAGTTGTGAGACACATGAGCTTTGCAGATTGGCGATGTTACTAACGGCTAGGAAGCTAAACAGGCCTTAAGTGGGTCAGTGAGATTATTTCAGGGACTCTGTGAACACATGTAAGATGGCAGTTTCCTGTTGTAAACACTCCTCCTGTCTCCCCCACTGTCACTTCCCAGGTCTCATCCTCCTCTTCTACTCAGTGTTGTACTTCTTTCTGGCTGCCATGTTTGGCGCCTGCATGTGGGCTCTGATGTGGTCTATTAACCCCTACGTCCCGACGTACAACGACAGCGTGATCCCACCAGGTAAACCCAACTTCACGCCTTACTCTGTTTGCTTGGTCACAGGTAGTATTGTACTGGCCGCCAGTACTGAACTCTGGTGTGCTGAGAGGACAGAGAATGGTTTGTGCTCAATCCGCAGGCATGATGATGTCACCACGAGGCCCGAACGGATTTGACATTTCCTTCAATGCCTCCGACCGCAGTTCCTGGATTGATTACGTGAACGCGCTGGAGGACTACCTGAAACGTGAGTGGCCGTCGAAGGCGATGCGACCGGCGGCTCGGCGACAGGGATGCTGGGCCCGAGAATGACCTTGCACAAGGACGAGGAGGGTCCTTCTTTACCTTTTCCTTCTGGGCCTCTGCCAGTGGAGAAGAAAACTTGTGCGGAAGGTCTTTGTGCACGAGGCATTCTCATTCCAGTCAGCCTGAGGCCCTCTTTTGTGCTGGATCTCTCTGCTCTGGCTGGGGCCAGCCACCAGCAGAGGCGGCTTGGCTTATTTATGGGGTCTTTCCTTCCATCCCCTCCATTCCCCACCCCTCCCCCGCTCCCCCATTCCGGCAGCGTACGAGGACTCCATTCAGATGGAGCGGAACATTCATTGTTTGAAAGAAGAGTACTACTTCCAGGAGGACGAGAAGGAGAGCGCGGAGCGGAAGGCCTGCCAGTTCAGGAGGTCCTGGCTGAAGGAGTGCTCGGGCCTCCAAGACCGCACTTTCGGCTACTCCGAGGGGAAACCCTGTATCCTTCTCAAGATGAACCGGGTAAGAGAGGCAGGAGGCAGAGGAGACAGATACGTCCCTGAAGCAGAGCTGGGCAAAATGGAAACTTTTAACCCTTTCAGGCTCAAATTAAGTTTTTGTTGCTAAAGGACAACCAAGTCCTGCAGTGGTACTTCTGAGCAAA
>JAODLC010000042.1:6482658-6518245 GCA_026781145.1 Hippopotamyrus pictus | reverse complement strand
CTCGGCGGGCACCTCGGGCGTGTGGCCAGCAGGGGGCGCCTCAGCGGGCACCTCAGGCGTGCGGCCAGCAGGGGGCGGCTCGGCGGGCGTAAACCTCAGGGGGGACCAGTGACTTAGCAGCTGCAGACGAAGGTGGCGCTCGAACCTCAGGCGTAGCAGTAGGCACCTGGGGCGTGCAGCCAGCAGGAGACGCTGCGGGCAGAGCGACGACGGCAGCTGCAGGTGGTGCCACTGCGGGCGTGGCCGTAGGCGGTGCAGCCAGAGGCAGGACGGGCAGGTCAGGCGAGATGGGCTGGACGGGCAGGTAAGGTGAGATGGGCTGGACGGGCAGGTCAGGCGAGACGGGCTGGACGGGCAGGTCAGGCGCTGCCCCTTTAAGGGCTCTAGGGATCCGCAGGATTGCGTCCCTCATAGCGCTGATCCCTTTTCTGGCCACACATAAATAAAAATAAGCCTCTAACGGAGGTGGCTTCTCCTCGACGTGGGGCTTACCCTGTGCGGCGGCGGCAGCAGGCGGGACCGCGGGCAGATCCGTGTGCTTGGAGGCGGTGGCAGCAACAGGCGGGGCCGCGTGCACTTGCTTCCTTCTGAGCCCAAACTGACCTTAGACGACCTGGGTTTTTTGCCATAGGACAGAATTGATTTGTCAATGAATTTTCCCCAATAGATTCTTGGATATTTACCCGGGCAGGGCACTGCGGTGAAAGTCACGTGCGCAGCAAAGGTGAGCGTGTCGATAAAAGGCCTGTTTGTCACAGAGGTTACGCACTTGTGAGGAGGACAGCGTTTAATTTCTCTTTCAGAAAGGAGACCCGGGGAACTTAGGACCTATCGACTTCTACCCCGACGATACATTCAAACTGATGTACTTCCCATATTATGGAAAACTTAGACATGTGAGTATCTAGCCTTCCAGGTAAAGAGGCTTCATCAAAAGCATTCAGATGTAATTAGGGGCTTAACAGGCACTATAACGGCCAAATCAGTGCTGTGTTTGGGTGGCTTCGCGACATGCGGGAAATGGTCAGCAGGGGGCGCTGTTTGCGATGAACGGAAACAGAAGAGCGTCAGTCTTGACCTGCGTTCCGTTGCCGCCTGCAGGTGAACTACACCAACCCGCTGGTGGGCGTGCGCTTCTCCGGGCTGCAGCCGGACACGCAGTTCACGGTGCAGTGCAGACTCCACGGCAAGGGCATAATCAATGACTCCCCCACCGACCGCTTTCTGGGCAGCGTGACGTTCGGCCTGATAGTGGGAGAGTAGATGTGTGGGGGGGGCGGGGGCAGGGGCTGCTGCGACGGGTAACGGTGCTGACTCAGCAGCCAACTTGAGGGAGGGGGGGACGGTCCACACCTCCTGCAGCCGTTACCATTACTGTTAACGAAGCTCCTTCCCCCTCCCCGTCTCACTTGCGCCACCTACAGGTCAGTGTTTCTCTGTGCACCCACACGCTCAGTGTTTCACCTTAACGCATTAATAAACTGAATATTTCCCGTAGCAGTGAGTAAGGGTGTAGAAGTGAATAAGGTGGTCACATTCAGATAACAATCACCGGAAAAGGACGAGGATTACATTCTGCGTGTCTGCCAACTCCACGTTCATCGTCAACTAATCATATACTAACAGCAACAAGAAAGCAAGGAATTTAATTTATTCTCATAGACAAGCTGTACTTTGGAGGAACAAAGGGTTGGAAGCCAAGCTTCAGAGTCGCCAGTGTATATGGAGTTTTTATTTTATTGTATTATTGTTTTTTTGCCAAATTACTATAACCCCACTAACAGGAGAGGTGATTATAGTTAATGGTAGGTCAGGAAGGGTTCCTTTGTGCCTTCAGTTTAATAGACAACATGTTAACAGTCTCTTCTAGTTTTTTTTGCATTTTCTCTGTATAAAAGCAGAAACCAACGAGAAGACAGATATCCTCCAACTCTTAGCCAATCGATTTTTAGATGGATAAACGTTAGCCTCGCATCAGCTGCGTTTGTGCTGCTTAAATTGTTTTCTGGGCTCTTAAGGGTCAAACAGTTCCTGCCATTATATTTCTATGTATTTCAATGGTATGTTACTAAAACAAAAGGCCAGATTCCACTCTTGCATTTACTACTTTGGTAAAGTGCTTTCCAAGAGATTGTAGGCGTAATCAACATATTTACTATATTATGTGAGAGGAATAAATGCAATGTAATTAAGACCATTGTAAGCAATCTATTTACAAAAGTGTTTATACGGTTTTCAACTAAAATATAAAAACTTTGAGTTCAGAATACTTTTCATAGGCCAGATTTAGTATACACACGCATGTTCAGCAATTCCCTAAATACAATCAGGTTTTATATGCCAGGCTGTTTTTTCATCACTGCCCAAATATTTACTCAGAAATTTGCCATGAACCCTTTAATTATTTAATTACGTTTCCAGAGCCTAATTATGCTGGTATGGTAGGGGACATTCACTGTGAAAAGCCTGTGCAGTAATCCGATCTGCACATTTTCAGCCAATAAGTGCATGTTTGGTAATGTTCTGTGAAAATTAACATTTTTACACATTTTCATGACGGTATTTCAATAAACATGTGGAAATAAATTAACTAATTAAAAAATGTGTTTTCTTTTCTGTGTGGTTGACATGAAAGGGTATAGTCACTAGCTTAATGTAGAATGCATACAATTATATACAAAAAAATTATATATCAAAACATACCTTGCTGATTTTCATTGAGCTAAAAAAACAATGCTAGATAACTGAAGGAATAATAGGTAATCATCAAAAAAAAAACCCTTGTGTGTGTATAAAGATGGCTCACAGTTTAATTTTCAAGTTTTCAAGCAAATTTTCAAGTTGCTTTTGGATTCTAGATTTGAAAGTCTTTTAATAGGGTAAATATTAAAAATCCAACCGTTTTTTTTGTCTGACTTTCTTTATGTACCTCTTCAAAGATACTCCAGTAACATTCTTAAGAATCAAGGATGTTGCACTATTAACAAACTAAGAAAAGGTACATTTTGACTTCATCACATCATCCACCTCTACGAAAAGTTATTTTTAAATTTGTTTTTCTTATACATAAAACCTTACATTTACTTGGATTTAGACGTGCATCTACTGTACTGTAAATGAACATAAGGGTGTTAGAGGCAGTGAACCAGTTTACACATTTTAGCGAGAAACACAAGCATGTTTACTTTGCTTGGGTTTAGCTGTGTGCCCAGTGAACATACAGTGTGCCCAGTGAACATACAGTGTGCACAGTGAACATACAGTGTGCACTGGGTCCCGTGGGTGCTTGTCACAGAACTGCAAGGAAAAAGGATTTTTGTGTGTTTGTTTTTCAATCTGATAATGCATTTTGCCCCAGTGCAAACAGAATTAGTTATAACTAATAGCGGAAACTCTTTACACACATATTCGATTATGTTGATATAGTCTATAAGGAACAAATATTCTAAATATTAATTATATCGATTATCTGCCCAACCAGCACAAAAATCCCTGTCATGCAGGTACAACTGGCTGTTAAGACGTAATTTTCTGGTTTGTTAATTATGACCCAAGCCTCATAGTGGTTTTGTGTTCTTGTCTTTGCCTACGAAAGGTTTCTGATTTCAAGACAGATAACTCTGAGTCTATGTCAAGGTATCAGACTTTCTACATAACCACAGCTAATGCAGGTGTGGGCATCTGGCGTTACGTACAGCATGTTTGTAATTTCTCTCTGGTGCACACTCTAGATTTCTCCATCAATTGTGTGTATATATCTGGCCACTAAATATTTGTCCACTTGGTGATATCGTCTACCCAATCACTAATACCACATGGATCTGGAAGTTGGTCACCATTTGTCAAAGTCAACGTGTTTAGGTAGCATTCACGATTTTTGCTAGTTAATGCTCTCCATAGCGTGATACGCTGTTGCACTCCACTGTACTCCCATTGCCAAACGGCGCATAATCTTATGTCATTGTGCAACAATGATGACATCACTGTTTACAAACTGTAAATGGGTCCATAAGCAGAAGTTAGAAACAATAGCTGTTTTGCTGAAATTGTCATTTTTCTTACAGCCTACATTAAAGAAGCTATAGTTACCTGAATATGGATAGAAATTACATACAAGGTTTTAAAATAATGAATAAAACAAAGCAATTGAAGAGTTTCCTCTAAATGGTAGAAATGTTTCATACTGTATGCATCTTGGAGCTGCTTTACCTAAGTATATACAGAGCCAGTCAAAAGTTTGGACACACTAAGCCGCCAAAGGACAGTGACAGTGTCACATCACATGACCTGGTCACCTGACCGAAACACAACAGCCATGGTTGTGGAGGAGTTTGACCAGGAAGTAAAGGGAAAGCGGCCAATGAGAGCTCAGCATATATGTGGGACCTCCTTCAGGACAGGAAAAGCATCGCAGGAGGCCACCTCATGAAACTGGTGTAGAGGAGACAGTAGGGTCAGCCAGTCTCTGGGGCAATTGGGGTTAAGGGCCTTGCTCAAGGGCCCCATGTTGTTGATATGTTTATAGCAATTATAAAATGTAGAGAAAAGTAGAAATAAACCTTTCTATGGGTAGGTGTGTCAGAATGGGATACATAAAGTAAAAAAAAATCACCCCATCTGCTGAAATTCAAAGTGAAAGTTATAATTTTACCAAGGAAGTGTTTGTGTTTCCACAAGAATTTTTTTGTTTAAATGTGGGTATATTTTTGATTGAATATTAATTTTAATAATACCTTTGTGTTTCCTTTGTTCTTTTGGTAAAAAATGTCACTGTATAACGCATCTCTACAGCTGTAGGACAGTGTAAAATCACCAAGTGGTTTCTCTTTTTAAATGATAGGAGATTTTATACCATACGTTAAAGATGGTATTATATACAGGGCCAGAGGTAACTGGTATGCAAGTACGTATTCGCAGTGTGAAAGTTAAAATATGCGGTAGTGTCTTGCCATAAAAATTAAAAATTTTCTTGTCATGAAATATGAGCTCTGTCTAGACAAACAAATTCACGCACCTTTATATCGCAAATACGTACTGGCGTAGCAGTTACGTCAGTCCCTGATTATATATGCTGGTTACTAATGTGACACCTCCTCCTTCCAGTCAGGTAAGACAAAGCCACACCCACCGCCGAGAGCTCCAATCAGAGTTCAGGAAGTGTTCTTGGCTGGTGTGGGAAGCGACAGAGAGAAGGGGGATTGTTATTTAGTAGGCAGGAGACACAGCGGGTTCCGGATGCAGAAGAGAGAGTTCACTGTCACAGAGGGAACATGTGGAAGAAATATGAGGAAAGAGCAGGACAGGGGGCGGGAGGGCGGAGCCACAACAGACCAATCAGCATTCAGCCAGCTTAGACAGAAGCAGTGTCATGGTGAATGGACAGGAGAAAAAGGGGCTAGCTTTGAAAAGCATGATTAAATGTCTACCTGCTT
Source organism: Hippopotamyrus pictus (assembly GCA_026781145.1). Taxonomy (NCBI): domain Eukaryota; kingdom Metazoa; phylum Chordata; class Actinopteri; order Osteoglossiformes; family Mormyridae; genus Hippopotamyrus; species Hippopotamyrus pictus. Next base: position 6,512,813 of record JAODLC010000042.1, on the reverse strand, counting down.
CCAGAATACCAAGAACTAAATGAAGCTCTCTTTCACAATGAGCTTTAATGGACATAACCAGCAAGATAAAGAAGAAATGGCACTTGCTCGGGAGAAAAAAAAAGAAAGAAAAAAAAACAACAGCATGACAATAAAGAAAAATAGCTGCAAAGGAACAAAAAGTGCCCATGTTAGATATGAATAAAAATTCTGCCGTCAAAAACAAGTTAATTCCATAAAACTCAAAAACATGGAGTACTTGCAAAGCGAAGAAATGTAACGTTCTCCCGAGGGGCTGCTTTCCATGCTTTTACTTTCTCCGCTCTGCACGATAGACGATGAACAGAAGACCCAGACAGATCAGGGCGACTCCCACAGTTACTGGGACAATGAGGTTCCCATCCTTATCGGACTGGCTGTCCTTGGCTAGATGGAAATAAAGAAAGTCCACGTGAAAAGAAGTGAAGGGATCAGCAGTGAAATTACGGAAATCTAAAAGTAAAATGTGCAGGGGAGAAGTTGTAAGAAACCTTGAAAGTTCATTCAGGAAAACTGCTTTTAACGAAATTGCAGGAGAAAACATATTATCATAAAAGGAAGACATTTAGACACTCAAACAAAGATGCATAAAATTTAATGAGAATCAGTTTTAATAAATGTTGCTGCATGTCTGAACAGGAATTAGTAAATTATTATGGTTATGTTACAGATCAAGAAATCAACACTACAGTCAAACACATTTAAATTAAGAAATATAAACAATATGATGCATTTTACTTAAATATTTACTTTGGTTTTTTTTGTAATTATGTAAAATTTTAGGTTTTGAACTACAATCAACATGGGCAACTTTTTACAAAGTCTTTGGGAATAAATAACAGTAAATCATTGGTTAACAAAAGTCGTGGTGTCACTTATAACAACTGGTAACAGAACAGAGTCATGGAGCACTAACCGCTTGGATGGATTTATAAGGGAACCAGAGCAAAACACAAAGTAAGGAGTGACCCCCCCCCCCGGCAGACACAGCCACATGCTGCCGCCCCCCCCAGATGTCACCCTCTGAGTATCAGAATGACTCACGAAATTCCCACTTGCAAGTCATACATGAAACACATTTAAATCACAATGCAAACAAGCCTGGGCTACTTATTAGTGGATAGCATAGAGCCTGAAAATGGTGCTTAATGGAGCTACCCAGTTCCGGTCCCCAAGGGCCACAGTCCAACACACTTTGCCGTTTTACCCTGCTCAAACAAACCTACTAAACCTGGAAGTTACCAAAGATGTGCATCAGCAGGGTGTTGGATTCTGGCCCTCAGGGGCCGGAATTGGGGAACCCTGATCTACACCATCCCATCATCTCGCCAAGGCCAGAGGTTCCCCTGAAGAGTAGCAGCCACAGGACATGCCAGGACAGCATTACATCCTTAGAACCGACTCCGCCACACTTTCCTATGTCAGCTGCACATATGTTATCCATTATTCTGTTTATTAATTTTCTGTAACATTCTGTTTGCAGTATGTGTACGTGTTTGCATGATATCTACTGTCTTCACACTTTGCACTATATGTTCGTATTCATGCACTTTATCTACTTGCTACTGTTCGCAAAAGAAACTCCCCTGAGATAGAGTATACTTCATAATTGTTATCATATTTTAGCATTCTGCGCAATAATAACCACGTAGAGTCCAATAAGAACTGACTATGCAGTGCAGGAGTTTATAATGACACTCCCACTTTGTGTTTTTAAGTCAGGTTTACACAGAATAAACCAACAGCACTGGTCTTCAGTATATTCAGGTCTGAAAATAATCTAAACTTTAGGGACACTTGAATGCAAAATAAAACAAACGTTACCAAGGTGTTGTTTTTCATAAACTTAACTGCTGAAGTAAATTCAGGTTTCCAAAAGCTATAACCTCTTGCGGAGGACCACGGGCCACTAAGCAAGGAACTGAGGGGATCTCCATGTTCTGTCCTTGAAAAGTCGAGCACACCATCGTCTGGTTTCAGGGGCCAGGCAAAGACAAAAACAAAAATGGAAAAAGTCTCCACTAGTTTGTGCTTTTCTGATGCCCACGGTGAGTCCAGGCAAGGCAAAGTGACTGCAGAGGTCACCAGCCATGTGGATCATTAAGTCGAAAGTCGTTATTTATGCATTCCACTATGGTTCGAATGTACCCGAGGACAGCTAGCTGCAAATGCCATGCGCTTTACAAATGAGCCTGATGCTTCATAAGGGCAAAGATTGCATATTAAACAGAACGAAATGAACAACAAGGGCATGACTAGTGCAGGTTAGGAACTCACCTCTTGTGTTTTCGATCCTGTGTGTGTGTATTGTGTTCTAATGAAAAATCCAACTATGAAAATATATCACATTAAAGTTAGCGGGTTTGTAATTATTAGGCAAGGAGAGAGGAGGAAGGCGGCACACGCCGATTACAGCCCATTGCCGCACTCAGCGCACAACAAACCACATCAGGGATGAGAACCTGAGTGCAGCCATGTGGCGGCTGATACCTCAGCACCACACCAGTCCAAATGCACCAGTGTGTCTTCTTCCAGTGGCTGGAGTGCCAATCCTACCCCTAACCTCAAAGCCACCACTCCACTGTGAAATAATTATTCATATATTTATATATAATTAATAATTACTATTAGGTAAATCCGTATTCTAATTGTATCTTATTTACAAAAAAGTTTTTCCAGTTTCAAACCATATTACTCTAAATGTTCACTGAGTAAAACCATTGTCAAGTGAAATAAGAGGCTTTTAGGTAGGGCATAGCTTAGTGTGACATATGCATTATTCTTGTGTGTATAATTAATTATAAGCCAGCTTTTTACAACAGGTGAAAAAATCAAGCACCTGAAAAAAAACTAATATTAAGATATCTTTCAGAAGGATGCTTTCTCATAAATGTCGACGTGTCATCTCCGGATGATCAAATGTTTTGTCTATAATAGTCAACACGGTTGGAAAATACGTGTTGAGGAGAAAAGCCGCAAATTAATTTAAGAATGAAGCTTCCATGAACACTTTAGTCTCTAGTGCCACCATTTTCAGAGCAGCAATCAACCGGGAACCTGCCAAAGCACAAGCAGTAAAGGTCAGGACGGCAAAAGACAGCCCCATTAAATAGGAGACACAAGCTGAAGCCTCACGCCTTGGCCTGGCCAAGGAACACATTAAGGATTTAGGATGGATGAGATGAGAGTGAGTCTTTATGGACCGGGTGGGGGGTGGGGGGGGGGGCATGAGTGGATGATTCATGGATATAGGGCAACCGTGTGAGTCTGGCTCCTGAAAGGCAGGGGAGACAAAGATGTGGGTTGCCATTGCCAAAGAACATCTAGTCAAGCCTTTTCAAGTGGCAGGTGAAATGAGAATGTATTCCTGATCCTGAACACACACACAGACACACAGACACACACAACCCTAACTAAGGCAAGCATAATCAGCACCAATAATTATGGAGGTGCAGCTGTCATTTTCCGAACGTCAAACGTAGTCATCAGGCACACCTTCTGGACGGTCAATAAAACTCAGCATGAAATGCATTCATTCAGAAAATTCATCATGAGGAACTCTGACACAGCAGATCTGCTGAACGTACCTGAAACATTTTTAGTGTTAAACAGCGTGAAATAAATGTGCATTCAGGCTAATCAGGAAGGTTTCCTCATATACTGGAGAAAAAAAAGGAATTCCACCTTGGATTTGGGTTCAGCCACTTCAAAACACAGAGGCCCCATTGCTCAACAAGTAGAGCATCATGCTACCAACTCAAAGGTTGTGGGTTTGAATCCCAGGAAGCACACATATTTTAACCCTTCTCTGTACTGTAAGTCACTTTGCATAAAACCGTCAGATAAACAAGGCAATGTAATGTCTTGAGCAGAGAGGCAAACCTACCGGTGGTGAAAGTATCATTGTGAACAGCGAAGGGCTGCACAGAGAATACAAAGGTGCGAATGGTGAGGGTGATCAAATGACGTGGTTTGTCATCATTTCGGCGCACGAAGGAGCTGGGGGTCACGTCACTACGGCGCATGAAGGAGTTGCCCAGCAAGGCCTTCCAAAAGGACTGGCTCATGCGGACCACCTTTAATTCCGGCCCTAATCACCTCAGCCTAGCAGGTTTCCCTGCAGCTGTGCAAGGTTCCAAAACTAACAGCAGGCCTGTATAGCAGGCACTCAACACTTACCGTTAGCATGAGCATCAAACAGTGGCAGCAAATGGGTGGTCATACAGAAGGGGTTAGTCAGCCGAGGACCGTCATTGGACACCATTGGACACCTTTCCAGCAAGCTGGATCTCCACATTTCTGTCCTGCTAGAGCTGCCTGGTCAACGGCGAGTGAAGTGACCGTGAAGTGGAATCATCTGGGAGCAAGTTCAGCTGCAAAGTGCGGGCCACACAAGCTCACAGAGAGGGACCTGATCACCCAGTATCAATACCCAACCTGAACGGCAGCAAATCCCACCAGCGATGTTCCGGCATCTAATGGAAAACCTTCCCAGAAGAGTACAGGCTATTATAGCAACTGAGGGTTAGCCGGCTTCATATTAACACCCGTAGATTCAGAGAGAGATGTTAGACAGGCTGGTGTCCCGATACTTTTGTCCATATAGTGCAAAGTTAAAAAAAGCACTCACTGTTAAGGTGGGCTAAAGCATGATATTTTAGGATCAGCTGTAGCTCAGAGTCCAAGATAAGCGGATAAGGAGAGGATAAGCCATTTATAGAAGATCAATAAGTCAACAACAGTCAAATTAAATATTTATACTACAGACACTGAACATCATTCTCATGAACGGCTAATCATCCAAGCGCAACAGGCAAGCCGTTGTTTCCAATTCGCACAGAGGGAAACAAATTCCTCTGGTAATAAACAAGAGAGTGTTAGTGTCGGGGCTGAAAAACAGCGTTACTGCATCCAAAGGCCAAAACACCACAAAGTAAAGTACTAAATAAATAAGGTGCATATGCCATCTAATTCAAAGACTAACAAGGCACTGAAAGCCACCCACATGATTTAATATCTCTATCGTCCTGGCAGAGAGGTCTCTGCAAAGGAGCATCCTCATACGATATCTCACACTTTCTAAGCTAGTGGTAAAGAATAAATAAATGCATTATTCTGGCTGCAGCAGTGTATCATCGGAAAAAGGGAACTAAATGATTTGTTCCTTAGATGAATATTTAACATCCATACCGAAGAACCTGAAGGAAACCCCACAATGACATGGGGAGCCATGGTCCTAGAGGCGTGAGGCATCAGTGTTGACCACTGCACCAACCCAGTCATTCCCACCGCCTATGACTTTTGGATGAAGTTGCCATAAATCATCGGATAAAGCTAGACACCGGCACACTCACAATGTTAAGGACAGCAGGGAGTGCAAAAGGGGAACGTCATTGAAGAACGCCTTTCACGTTCCGTCAGCTGATGAAATGTCTCTCCTGCAACTAATCTTCATACTCGCAGTTAACAGTGATGGTAGTCAGCTAGCTATCAACGTTGTTAAAAAGAAAAGTTAAAAGTAAAGACACCAACTGAGGAAAGTACATTTCTTTTGACTTAAGACAGCATTCTCTTTAGCAATTATAAATCACAGAAATCAATGGCATTTTATTTCAGATGCATGACGTACACCAGGGCTGGGGAACCTGATCCACTGGGAGCCGGTGTCAGTCCAGGTTTTTGGGATGATCAATCAGCCAACATAACAGTGGGTCTCCACGACTGGAACTGAGAACCACTGTTTTATTATTGGATGCCTGAGAGGTCATCCCAAAAACCCGGACTGACAAATGCCTGGGATCAGGGTCCCTACCCCTGCCTTAGACATCAACCTGATAAGTCAAAGAATTTTTCACAACATCCTCTGATATGTAACAGCATTAATGAAAATGCATAAATATGGGATTTACTCTCTGTAATCAAGTCTGCATTTGCAATAATCTAAAAGTAACTTTCAGAAATCTATTTATTGATTTGTTTGAGGAGTATGTGAAAGAATGTTACTCTAGTTATACAGATGGCCTTAGATAATTAAGTTTCAGGAAAATGCACATGTAGTGTTGTACTTTAACTGTAAGTAAACATTTGGAACATGGACATTAGAAGGGACATCTTTTGTTATGAATGTTAAAAGCATCAAATAATTAAGGACCAAGAACCTGCAATGGACTTAAAGTATTCACAGCCACTTCACAGGAGACATTAAAACTACCCCTGAAGTTGGTACAGATGCATCATTTATTCTGTGAATGGACCACATGCACAATGCGCCATTTGAGTGCTGCATCTCTGAAATGCGAAAGAAAAAACGGCGACACCTTCAGGAGCTTCTGGTGACTTATCGGGTAACTTGTCGGATTTAAGGTACCACAGTTTAAATGGACTTCATATTTGTTCACCTACATTTTGCCTGGACTACCTTAAATCCGACAAGTTACCCCGATAAGCCAGTAACCCTGCTTCGTAGTACAGGCCCCTGGGCTTGCTTACATCATTGGCATGATATATCATTTTTGCTAACATGCACCAAACTCGGTAGGGTAGAGAATTATCCACGAGGCAATGCAACATAAAAACACACTTTGCATTTAGAAAGTGTACCATTAGACATCATATTCGTAAGTTAAAGTTTGAATCGAAGTCCACAAACTGGAATTACATCTAGGCTTGAGGTTGGTGTTGACAGATATTTTAAATGCTGTTTTGGTCTGCACAAGCTAGCCAGGCAAGTATGACGTTTTGAACTGGTTAGGAAGTTACCCAGAGAGCAATTCAACCGCTACGGGCTGAAGCGGCAAAGAGAATAATGGGAAGGATCTTTACCCAAGAGGCACAAGATTTCGCCATTTAGACAGCTACTCCGTTTCATACGAGGTGCATTTTGGAAATATGTGTGAATCTGAACATGAACGGTGTTTGTGACTTGTGTCCCGGTATTTTTGCGAATTCCACGTGACGGACAAAGTGTGTGTGTGTATATTATATATATATATATATATATATATATATAGCCAAAAAGCACGACTACAGTAACCACGCGACAATGACAGGAAACAGGACAAAAGGTGCCCCCCCCAGATAAATCGGCGCCCCGGACCCCGCCGGTGTGAGTGCAGGGGTCCGACACAGCATGCCTGAAAACCAGAAACGGATTCCGGAGAGGTGAGAGAAGCATCCGACCACCCTGTCTGACCTGCTTGCAATAACCATAGACTAGCAGTAATGGGAAATTCATTAAAACTTACAGCTATGGTTTATAATATAATGGTGTTATCTAGACTTGCCCGTAAAGCTATAATGCTTGAAATCTAGCAATGAACAAGTACAAACTTTTTTTGAATATTTATTGGCACACACAAACTAGTACACACCCATTCTCTCTCAAAGGGTTTACTATTTACATTATGTAACATACCCTTATCAACCTTTTTGCAAAGTATGAAAGATTATCAGCTATGATACTGAACTTGGAGACCTTAACATGCCCGTTCAAAGCCTCATTTTGAAAAGTGGATCCTCTAACATTAAAAAGGATTAATTTGGCCTAAAACCCAAGAATTTCTTAAAACAAGTTTACAGCGCTTTGTGCTTAACGTGCAATGGTAAGAGAATCGGAGGAAAGGGGTGAACTGGTGGTTCGCAAACTTCTCTTTCATTAAAACATTTGCCATACTTTGACTGGTGACCAATACAATTAATAGCTAAATATTAAATCCAAACAAAATCACCTTCAAAACCCTCATTTTTTACACAGGATATTTATCTTTTGGATGCCAATGCATCGCTTCATTGGTCACGTTCTGTATTAATTATCAAACATGATTCTGCTGGGTTGATTTTTTCCCAGACCAACCACCCAGAGAACAATGTTAGGACAAGGCTGTAAACACACAAACCAACTTAAAACCTAATAAAATTTGGCACAGTTTTCACTTAATATCAGTAGAAAACTAGAATCCACCAATGTCTACACATCAGAAGTAACATTTCGCTCTCATTAAACGTGGCGTGCTGGTGGACGTCTCTATCCCAGTAGATACTGTCAAAGACAAGCTGGCTTTCTTTGTTTGATCAATCACGCTTAACCCTCTTTTGACTGTTAACATTATGGATTCCACTGGCTCAGCTGTTTTAGTCATGGCGTCTCTTTATAAAATAATCTGTGTCACTGCTCCCCCTCCCCACACAAAACAGCTGCAAAACAAGTCTGATACACTATATATTATAAAGCACAAAAACTGAACTCTCACATATAGTACTCGGGCAACAAAAGTGAACAGATTAACATTGAAGGGAGGAAGGGCAAAACTGATACATATGAAAGGAAAAGGGGGGGGGGTTTAATTGGAGGCAATGGGGAAGGTTTCAGTTCTCAGACACAGAAGCCGTACTTCACATGGTTTGCAAAGCCATCAATACTGCCGTTGTTTACAGGTCAGCGAGCCTGCTCTGACTTTACAGCCTCATTGGTCTGGAGAACAAAAAAATGTCAAAATGCTTCAGAGTTGCCTATCTATAAGTACTGAAATGATCAATAACCGTAATCCAGATTACCAAAAAAAAAAAAAACATGGTTTAAGGCTAGAACTACTTTCTTGTTGCAAACTGCAACTGCCAATGTTACTCTATTTTAAATATTCTGTGACAGAAGACAAAGATTGCAAGAATCCTTAGCAGCGTGAAAAATTAAATGCTGACACTTTAAAAATTGTACCAAGAAATAACTATTTTGTTCTATGAACCCAGATATCTTGAAGAAAAAACAAACTCACAATTCCCAAAACCTCACAAATCTTTTTTTTCTTGGGGAGGGGGGGGGGTCATCCCAGATGGAGTTTCATTGAAAGGGGACTGTGACACATCAATAATCGAACAGATTAATGTCAATTTATTCAAAAGTTTTCCTCTCTTCTTTCACGAGTGATGAGAATCTTTTCCTTTTCACAAAGTGATTTAAAAAGAAAAAGCATCTTAAAAAAACAAAAGAAAAGCCATAAACAAGCAGACAAAGTAAGTTGATTCCAAAATAAATACTTTTCTTTCCTTAAAAGGGCCTGGTTGGTTTAATGCTGTAGTCGAGGACAGCCTTGGATTCTGTGTATGGGCGATATTCTTTATTGGGCATGCAGTCCGCCGGAACATTCTGCCAGCCAAGCCTTGCTCAGTTGTGTGTGTGTGTGTGCGCGTGTGTGTGGTGTGTCCATTCAGATATCGGTCACCAGGTTGAACAGGGTAGTAATAACATCCACAGAAACTCGGGGAAGGAGCCCAAGTGCTCGAGGGAGCCGTTGCTCTGTATTGATCCATCCCCCTCCTCTATGCCACGTAGTTGTACTGGTTTGGGTTCTCCTTGTCACGTTCCATGTAGTCCCTGTCAATGAGTGATTCTATTCTTTTCTTTAGGTCAGCAGGCTGCCAAGAGAGCAGGAAAAAAATAGCAAGTTCCTCCTTTTACATTGCTGTTAACATTTATCATTTATTTATACAGCAGATTTATTTTAAGTGACAGACAGCTGGGAAAACAGGGGCAGCCAGTCCCTAGAGTAACTGGGGTTAAGGGCCAAACAGTGGAATTACTTTTAGTCATGGGATTCGAACTGGTGACCTTCTGATCAGGGGCAAGGAGTCCTTAACCCACAGAGGCAATGAGAAACCTCAAGTGCTTTAAAAAGCGTGGTGAAAGAAACCTTTCATTCAGGAAAACAGCACCCCCACCTGCAATTTAGCCCCGCGGCCTCCTTCACTCACCTTGACGGGAAATTTCAGCTGGTTGTACACTTCCGACACCAGCAGGTTGTGGCTAAGGGTCTTCCTCATCTTCATGATCCGCACGATGGCCGCGTCTATCTGGTATTGCCGGTCCTGGAAGACCCGTTCAGTGGTGCTGGCTTGTTCTTCCACCTGCAGAAACGAGATGCACTCGGAGTGAATCAGAAACCCCACCAGCGGGTGCTGGGCATCGCCGTTAAAAAGCCTACACAGCTAAAAGCGGGCGGTTTGGGAAGAAGTGGCACACCTAGCCAACAACTACGGCCAAAAGAGGGAGAGAGACAGGGAGAGGACAGGCCAGCAAACCGTTTCTTTCATCTGGATTTGGTTGATCTTTATCCTGAAGAGTTTGTGCTTGAAGTCGTCGTTGCAGGTGAATTTATCGCCGTCCTCCACGTCTTTGCTTTTTGGTGTTTTGGAGAGGACCCGCGCTTTCCCACAGGCCAGCGACTGCAGGGTCCGACGCAGCTCGCTGTCCTCTGCGCATGTGCAAACAAAATAATAATAATAAAAATACGGGTCCTGCAAGACAGTGTTTTTCTCAACCCGGTCTTTGGGGACTCCCAGATGCTCCACAGTTTTGCTTTATAGGAGGCAGGGAGGGAGCAAAAACGTGGACTGTCTGGCAGGGAGCTGAGAGGGAGCAAAAACATGGACCATCTCTGTTGGTCCCCAAGGACCGGGTTGGGAAACCGCTTCGAAAGACCTGATAATGGCAGGAGGCATCTGTTTGAAATCCACCGTGTAACATACACCAATTTCCACAAAATGATAATATGCCATGGAGGCCACTGCAGACGGAACATCCTTTAAAGCCGAAGCCAAAAAGGTCAGGCACATGCAGATGTAGGTGCTGCTCACGGATGTCTGGCAGCCGGCTGCATGGCAGTTACCTCTCCATTCACAGAAAGACCAAAAGCACACATCCGTCTGGATGAATGCAGAAATTTCACCTTTGGGTCTTAGTCAGGACACTTTTTTGCATCTAATAAAAGGGTAAAACGTTTCCGAAAACAGGACATTTTAGCGAGATGCATGCAGTCTGTGAAAAAACACCCACAAACCTATTCCTGTTGCCTGTTTAATCTCCTCCAGACTGAACTCTTCTCCTTCGTTAAACATGAGAAGCACCAGCGTTTGGAACAGGGAAACCTGAAGCTCTTTTTTACCCTACAAGGAGTTGGGAGAAATATTGTTTAGCACGGTATGGTATCTCTCATATTTCAGACATAAACAGTCTATGATCCCTGAGCGACAATTAAAGTGCAGCAGTGGCAACATCAAACATCCAATTAACATTCAGAGGGCAATAATACAACAGGAAACACAGTACCTCCTTAAATTCAGCTTTCAAGACACAATGTCCCAGTGTGGACTGCCACTGAAGTTTTCTGCCACTATGCTTGCCAAGATAAAAAGTCTTGAATATCTCCTGCAGTTTCACCATCTGATAAAAAAGGACTTTCCTTATTCGATCTATCGTATACATTGACAGATAACATAAAAGGGCTGGTTATTAAGAACGGCCAAGTAGCTTGAAAAACAGACAGACCTCGGGAGGTAAATGGACTTCCATAGGCACATAGGTCGGCCAGTATCCCATAGTGAGGATGTTCACGGTCAGCTCTATGTTGCCTGGGATGTTCTGACATTGCATATACTGCAACAGGGACAAACATCTCATAAGAACCCGCCGCTGTAAAGTTTACAAGACGCGGCAGAGCAGACGCGTCTCAAGGTCACACACGGGCCGACTCACCTGTTTAAACTGCACCATTATGTCCTTGGAGAGCTCCATGTCCTTGAACATGCCTTCCAGTTTGCTGGTGAATGCAGCACCACATTCTGCCAGCAGGGGGCAGAGTATTTAAAACAATGCAATGCAAGAAAGGTGGTCAACCAGACCCACATCCCCAAGAAAACTGTGGCTACTTTTTACTTATGTAGTGTCACCTCTAGAAAAAGGGTCTACGCCAGCATGCCATGTTTCTGAGCATCTAGCTGGCGGTCACATCCACCTCCAGCGTTCACACGAAATTCAGAAGCTCCATTCGGCGGGTGGTACTAACCATGCTTCAGTTTGGACAGCATCGACTTCTCGGCGTCCACGGAGGCACTCTTCCCGACCAGCAACCGCTTGGCGAGATCCTTCTTGTAAAAGGCTTCGAATACGTCTTTTCCTGTTCATACCACGGCAGCCGGAGTCAAAACCCAGCAACATCAGGACCATTAAAACAAGCACCACCCAGGACGACTCACCATATATGAATCTGAATATGATCATGATTTTGTCCAGCATCTTCTCCAGCTCCTCATCTGTCGCTTCTTTGTTCCCAGCCCTAAGCTTTGAATCCACATATTTAGCTGAAAATGAAATGGAAAAAAAAAAAATTGTGATGTTTTGGGAACTGAGTTTTTTTTTGTCCTTCAAGATATCTGGGCTCATAGAACAAACGTTTTATGTTAATATATTTGCAAAAAACGGGGAGGTGGTTACCATGAACAACGATAGAAAAGACAGGTCTTTACGAACACCAAGGAGCTTCAATTGGCTTAAATCCGATGTTCAAGAGTCGAACAAAAAGATCCTGCTTTCATTCTGCACTTATAGCTAAAATTAAACCACCACAATCTGGAATTATACCACCACAAATGATACTGATTGGAAACTTAACCAATGAGTTCCGCAGGTTTATTTGGTCGTTTGTTTATGAAGGTCTCAAAGGCCTCCTTCATGGCATTGACAAACTTCTCATTCTTCAAGAAGCAGACATCTATTATGTGATCCACTTTGTCCTTGAAGTCCAAGAGCTCCTGCACCATGGTCTTATCCTTCTCGGGGTTGATGACTATGGTGCTTCCAAAGGCCTGAGAAATGTCAACAGCCACCAGAAACAAAACATTCTGTTAGAGGTCTTTCGTTTTAGAATTACCAGCACACAACTGATGTTCAAACACTCTAACTTCAAGATGTTTAAGCAATCATATGGACTCTGAAATCACTAAACTGACATTACCTTCTGGCAAACTTAAAATTTCAAATCTATCAAAATAGCTATGGTTGCATACCTGTCAAACAACACAGTTCCATCAAGAAATGCAACTGAAAAATACCCATCCAGCCACTTAAATTCTTCACCATACAGATACATTTTATTAACGTCAATCCAACACATAGTGCGTTTCTCAAAATGTGTACTTGACGGTACTTGTGTTCTTGTGTGCCCGTTTTACGTAATCTTTCACTGCCGAAAACCACTTCCAATACTAAGAACACAGTACAAAGGATGGTAAAAATCCCTGGATTTTGGTCTTGCTCCGCCCAAAATATCAAGGAAACCAGATATCAGCTGCATCCTTGGCAAATGAGTCCAATCCCGTGATTCACTCCACCCCAAGTTCGTCTTTGGGAGGCAAGTTAGCAAGACGGCTCTTGCCAAGTTCAATCTTTGCGTTCTTGGTATTGATAAACACCCAAAACACAAGCCTCCTCCGCCTACCTTAATGTACTCTATCCAGTGCTGCAGCAAAACCTGCACGCCCCCTCTTACTCGGCTGAAAAGCTGATATAGCAGTGACAGGTCCTGGATTCGGTTCTCATCTAGAAGGTGGTTCAGGCCTGGATGCAAGCAGGGGAAATTGGGGGGGAAAAACAAGACAGTAGGTTTAAAAAAAAAAAAAACTGGCACATAAACTTGGAGGGGAAAAATGCTAACCGATGTTAATAGCAGAACTTGTGAAAAGACTAACGTGCTTCGGAGAGACATACCTTTCTGAAGAGTTGTCGTCAGGTGTTCGCCCAGGAGCTGTTTCTCCACAGTTGCGATCAGGGGTTTTCTTTGTAAGGAGAGAAACACGACTAAGTTATCAGGATAACAAACACATTCAAGTCTTTTTACTCCAACAAAAGCCGGAGAGCGAGACAAGCAGGCAGCATGCTAGCTTAACACCTGATGACTTACTGTGTGCTCTGGTCTAAATACGTAATGACTCTGTCCGCCTCCTCTTCCAAACGTTTGTTTACGTGGTGCAGATACTCCGGAACCTGTCACGTTGCAGCGGAGGGAGGTTAGCCTGTGTACTTCGTAAAACGTAAGGCTTGTGCAGATACTATGCAGAGAGCCGAGCTAAGAAACACAAGTCACCTCTCTCTCCTGCATAAGGCGCTGTCCCTCTGCAGCATAGAGTCGGTTCGTCTCCTCCAAAAATCGCTGCTCAAACGAGTCCTGGTAGATCTGCCAGGGGATGGGATCTCATCAATAAATCGCATTCAAACTATAACAAATGAAAGAACACCGATAACAACTGGTGCAGGATTGGGCAACGTAATATCAATATTGCGTATACGTGACATAATAACCACCAGGGCATCAAAAGGCAGGAGAAACATTGAGATACACCAGTTTTTCGGTACTATACAGACATTTATCTACGCCCAGTCTAAGCAGATTAGTAGTACAGATAAAATATTAATGAGATGCATTTTGAGACACCCAAAAGTTAGTAATCTGTATAAACACCACACCACACAATACTATGGTTTGGTATACTTTAGTGTAGTGCTGTCCCAAACGATTATTCTTTAAATGATTAATCTAGTGATTTTTGATTTTTTATTTCGATTATTCGACTAATCTAACAACTAATTTTTCGATTGATCTGATAAATTTGACAATTATTTTCAAGTTAGTCATTTAATACAATTCACCCCCTCCCTCGCACACACACACATATCTGAAATTCTCATTAACTTTTTCAATTTATTAAAACATTTCTTAAACATTAGAGCATTAACAAAAAGGCAAATCTTAATTCAATAGGACTTCTATGCTAGACTGAAGTTAATAATCACTGCAATAGTTTTTACTTATTTCAGTACACCAATTTGACTTTAATGTTGAAACAGATGCCAAAAAAATGGAATGATTTCATAACCAGAGAAACATGTTTTTAACAAACACTAGCAAAGGTAGCTTATAGTGAAGCTTACTTCAGTGAGCAAGGAACGATTTAGGCTAGTGTATAAGAGTAGTCATAAACGATAATTTGTTTCATTCTTACGTCAGAATAAGTAAACAGAAAATATAAAATGGCTGAAACGGCATCATTAACGTCAGCTACAGCAAAGAGGTGCAGAAAAGGTGTCATGACTGAAGTATTCCCAAACTTCGGAAGACTGCGTGCGAGGTTAATCAAGGTAACAGTACAACAGTACTTTTCGCAGTTTGAAGTCTGACACTTATTTAATAAGGCTATGCAGAATTTATACTGATTGCTTACTTTTCGGCATCATAAAACGCCTCATTAATATTTTAGGCGTACTAATAATCTGCTTAACCCTTAGAACCCGACAAACGCAAAATGCATTGATGTTCGCACCTATTAATCTCAGGCTCATATCTTTGGATAAGTATAACGCAGAGACATGAATTGCATGTCGCTGGAATCCAAAGAACTGGTCGTCAAAGTGGCTACGTTGTGGCTAAAGTATTCCAGAGTAATCCCGTGTGTAATGAGGCAAATATTTTAAAACACACCCCTAATAATCCATGAAATGTCGATATTATTCACATTACACAGAAAACAAAATGCATATTCGCTTGCACAATGATACACGTACTACACTTCAGAGGAAAAACTTTTTTTTTTTTATTTTATTTATTATAACCCTATATATAAAGGGACATATTTAATGTCAGAAGTTTGCATATGTATGTTTGATGTTGAGCTCCGGCAAAGCAGCTGAAAGAGAAGACGGCCATGATGGAACCAGAACAGCTCTCACATGTAAACGCGACGACGTGCCCCAGTGTCGGTTTGTTGTTTGAGGCTAAAATGCAGACAAAGTTTCATTCTCAAAATTTCATTTTACCAGTCATAGCGTATATAGGCTCTATATACTCTAAAACCGTCTTATGTCTGTATTTATCCAGTGGATCATAAAGTAACCGATGCTTTGCTACATCAATGTCTTTCAGACAGAATAAAATTGTATTATATTAGATAGCATTGCTGTCTATCAGATAACTTCAACAAGTGAAAGACGCAAAATCAAAGATATTCATTTCTGCCTGGCACTAACCATGCATTCCGTCACAGTACTAAGCCAAAGATCCCCAATGAAACCCCTGCATCTCCACATCACAGAGACTAATCTCAGCATTTAAAAGATTATATTTGTAGTGCCTGCAATTTTTATACTAGACTAAAAATTGAGAAATTAATAGGCACAAGTAGTTTTTGTCATAAAAAGGATATCAAAAACTGTCAGTATTTACACATCGAATTATGACATATGAGTAGCCCCAAATATCATGAAAACAAAAAATGAGAAAGCACATGTGACTAACTCATGTACGTAACATGTAATAACCCTAAAACCAAAGATAGAAAAATGCTCAAAAATGGACAGGGCTGAAAGGGTTAAATTGTGGATATAAATAACCACACGGTAATGAAAAGCTGGTCTCCTGCCAAATTTTTCGCCTGTCATCTGAAGTCCTGGTGGTTACGGTTCACATACGATATATCGATACGATATCGCCCAGCCCTCAACTGGCGTGAGGTACTGTTTGTTCAACAAATCACTTCTCCAATAGGCAACCTTTAGCTAAACAGCAAAAAATATGCTGTTCTCTTTAATAAACAAATTTATAACCTTACCTCAGGGCACTGGAGATATCAGCCACCTAATTAAAATCCCCAAGCATAAGAGACCACCCCCATTTTTAATGAATGTTTATGCAAATCCAGTGCTTGGTTCATTTTATTTCATAGAACCTAACGCAGAAGTAATTTTTGAACATCTCCTCAATTCAGCATTTATTTTAAAATGGGCCAAACATTTGAGATACAGGCCTATTTATAGTTAGTGTAGCTTCACAATAAAATGACATTACAGCCTCAGAATTATGCTTCAGTATCACCAGGGCAATTAATCATTATATTCTATATATTTTACATTATAATTTCTCTAACAAGCATTTCACTGTATGTTGTACAAGTACGACTGCATGTCACAAATTTAAAAAAAAGTATATTTTAAAGAGTCCATCCCAACAGTCACCTTGGAGTAGGATGGTTGCCCTAGGGATGGTACATTCCAGGAAACTTTCCATTCCATGGAAAGTTAAGATGGGGAATTTTTGAAATATTCCAAGTCAGAAACTTTTCATGGGAATGACTGGTAATATACTGAAATTAACAGAATTCCCAGAATTTTGCAACCCTACCTCAGAATGTCTCATATATTAACACACAGCAAACCCTATGGGACATTTAAATTATTAAAGTCAGCTGGTCTGGACCAATGAGATCTGCTGCAGTTGTCCATAGGCCTTCCTAGCTACAACCTTCCAACCTTCCAAGGTCTTACCTCTAAATTAAGGAAATAACTTTTCTTTTTATTGATGGAAAATGAACACATTTGTTCTTGTCACAAAAATGGCGGCAAAGTGTCTGCAGCTCACCTGCAGATCAGACAGCATGCTGAGGAGGCTGCGCAGCAAACTGCGGTCCACGGCCTCGCCGCTGCGCTCCCGCTCGATCAGCAGCAAGATGCCGTCGATCGTCTTGTTCTGCACCTTCTGGTCACTGATGATGTAGAATCTGAAGAGCTCCAAGCCCATGTCCCTGCAAAGAAAGCGGAGCTGTGTGTTTATCGCTGCGGAAGCACCAAAAACACTGACAGAAGAGAAGAGAAGCCAATTCATTTTCAGTTTTCTTTTACCAAAGGAAGAATCTATCCTAATGATGGCCAAACGAAGTCTCATGAACTGTTCGCTGTATTTCTTGACCCCACTGGACTGGCTTACTTTGGGGCATGTTGTGAGCCTATTTTTGTTTAACAGCACCATCTAGTGGGGTCAGAAAATACAGTAAGTGGTTCATGTTGTTTCATTTGGCCATCACTAGCTTATCCCAATTCCCAAGAATAACCTTGCCCCGAGCTAAATTTACTCAGCTCTTGCTATTATTATTTATCATTGGTTAGTCAGGAAATCACATCCCATTGGTTAGTCCGTGAGGGATTTGACACCCCCCCTTCCAGTTTACACATTCTGATTGGTTCCTCAGTTCTTAGACGTCAGCTATGCACCAACCCATCAGACCTTGATTATGACATAGGCAACGATTTAAGCATTATTTTCTGTTAACTAGTTTCTCTTAAGGCATCAATACCAGTCTACTTGTTTAAACCATTCAGTCTCCCATGTCTTCAACCCTGGACAGTGAATAGTTGCCCTAGAAATGCCTGCTTAGGGTGACTATTGCCACTTGCCTGGTCAAAGCACCATACTTTGACCACAGTACCACAACAACAAATCACTTCCTTGCCCGTAACAAGGTATTTTCCCAGAATAAAAGGAATATTAGGCTATAAAAGTCAGGAATATTAGGAATAAAAGTCAAAGTAAATGCGAGCAAACCCAAACCCCTGAAACATACTGAAACTACTTATTAAACCTGCTAACACTTAGAACTTTAAACTTGTCTCCAACAACATCCACAGTCCTTCAGTTACAAAGTAGGTGGGTTAGGATCAGCACTGCCGAAAGGAGATGAAGGGAAATGACCACTTACCAAATGGAGGGAAGCATTGAATTCTGCAATACGTATGTTCGATCCAAAAATAGAAAGATACTTCTAATCATGATCTGTTTAAAAAAATAAAAAATAAAGCCTTTAGGGCATCATTTCTTTCAGGCAACTTTCTTTAAATAAACTGTTAATGAATTATACAATTTTATTAGGCACGTTACCATTTGTCTGCAATGATCTTGCCAGCATTTGTCTATCTTCTTCAAGAATAGCACGCTGTCCAATGCCTCCGTGAAGTTGGAATTAAGGAAAAATAAATTAAAAATTGCACCTATCCCCCATGATTAGCTTATCACATCAGACCACCATGAAATTACACATAAGAATCTCACTCGGGATAACTTGCACATGATACACTGTACAATAATGTATACAATTAAACCAAAACATTCAAAAAATAATGATACTTCTACATGTCTTGAAGACGGAAGAGAAGAAAGGATATTCTCTGAATTGGTGAATCTGAGCCTTTATGTGATCTTCACAGACGAGCCTTAGCTGCTTATAAAGCTTTGGAGAAATCTTATGGGAGCAAAGATTCTCGACAGCCTGTAACGCAAAGCGAGAAAACAGAATTCATAACAATAATGCTTACAGTCAGGGTAATGAGACAGTACTGTTTGTACACGACACTGGCAGAACAGCACTTAAGCGCAAGAAAACGATCAGCTGCTGATAGGAATCATTCCCTGATTCTCCACCCTAGTAGGAAGGTCCCTTTAGAATGTTAAATGATAATTCATAACAGGAGAAGGGATCTCAGACATCTGAAGAACTGGAAGAAAAAGCATAGAGTCAATTCAGCACCTTTACTGGAATGAACAGTTATTTAGTTGGTGCTCATGGTTTTACCACTTTATTAATAATAATAATTATCGATATTTCATTGATCCGCGCAGCGAAATTCTCTTGATGCTTGCCCCACTTGCTCTCTGTAGGTGAGAGCGAGCTGTCCATGAAGGGCAGCCACCAATAGCAGTGGAGCTGGGGGTTAAGGGCCTCACTCAAGGACCTGCAGGCATGACTATTCTGCCAAGTCCAGGCTTGAACCGGCGACCTTCTGGTAACAGGCACAGAGGCTTAGCCTGCTGAGCCACACATTGAAAATGCATTAACAGCATCGGCAGATGTTCTGAACAGATGAAAAAGCAGGAGTATCTACAACAGGGGTAGCCAATCAGATTGGCTACCCCTAATCGACACGCATCACCAGTGCCTGGAGATCATCCATTTCCAAAAGAAGAAATCGAAACGGTTTCATCCGCCCTCTAAAGAAACTCAGTCCTCCTGTTATCAACAAGATGAAGGCAATAGTTCATGGCTTTACATCCATGCCACCTGTGGGCGCTTGGCAAGATCGCTAACAAGCCCACCTGGAGGGTGGCAAACTGCCATGGCACAGGCAGCTCATGCCCCAGGGCACACCTCACCTGGTACAGCTCCTCCAGGTTATACTTGATCGACGTGCTGTTCTGAACGGCCTCCACAGCCTCTTTCAGTTTCTGCCAAGTTTCATCAGTGTAGTTTTCTGGCAATTTAGGTTTTTCTGGAAGCAAAGATGGTGATTTTCAGATGAGATTAAACAAAAATTTTGGTACCAAAAAAATCATATATTCTTTCTTGTTTGAATGAGTCTTTACTGAAAAAATGGACTTCACATACAAACAGATTAGCATCAGAATAACCCCTTTTATTATCTATGACGGGCATCACATTTAAAATTTCTGTAGAATTTGTTAAAATTGTCCTAACGTTCATACCATAGTTCTCTAAACTGCAAAAGGAATTTTTAAGGAGAAAAATATGACTTTGCAGGATGAACGTCACAGGTGCTCTCGGTTCATTAGTTGTTGACATGCTGGTCAGACTGTTTATAGGTCAATAACTAGAACCAATTTGTCAATCTAACATGTTTCTAAAAATAGTCGGGTAAAGTGATATTTTATGAAGAAAAAGTAATAAGTTACACTCGGCTGGAAATTTTACAGACAGATTTCCATCTAGATTGAAGCCTGATAAAACCATGAAGGAGAGATAATGCTCCTATAATTAAACTGCGTTCGGGGTTAAACTTTACAGGGTGATGGATGCATGTGATGTCCGTTTTTCTTTTTGGGGATTACAAAAATGATGCACAATCGCAATAAGCGCCTAATTAGCCAAACAGCCTGCTGGTTATCTGGCCGGATACCTTTAAAGTTCTTGATAACTAGTTTCTTAGCGGCCCCGGGTTTGCTGTTGTTGGAGAAAGTGCCGGTGCCGGCCGACTTGGTCAGCCCGTTGGCGTGGTGGCCGACACCGGCGGCCAGGAACATTTTAGCCTTGTTAGAAGACGATGCCGACGAGGACTCCTCAGCCATTTTCACATCCAGTCCAATGAAATCGACTGAGTCCTCAAACCTCAACTTCTTTTGGTTGTGGTGGGAAGCGGCCGCGCCGGAGCAAGACGCCGAGGAATTGCTGATTATCTTCGGGGGAGACGAAGACACCGAGTCAAAGTCTTCCTTATCGGAGCTGTTTATTTTCCTCTTCTTGGACGTGGAGCTGCCGTTATTACCATCAGAAGCTGCTGGTCTAACGTCCTGAGCTGGCGCTGGGGGATTAGGGGAAGATAAACCTGTTGGAAACATGAAAAAAATTACAAAATCAAATAGCTAATCTGCTAATCCTAAAAGCCTCGATATCCGTCCCCGACGCGTTGAGCTAACTTCTTAACAATCCCCAGCGTCTACGTTTCTTTTTCTAATTGAAAACAGACAATAAAATTAAACTACAGCTCCACTCTAGAGCCTCTCTTTTTCTTGTTATTGGCAGAAAAAACATGGCGGTATATCACTTCCTGTTGACCAATGTCGCGTTTTTAAGGTTGGGCTTTTTTTAAACTTCTGACTCTTACTTTTACCCAAAGGTAATAAATGCATTGTTACATCGGAAAGTGAGCACCTGAACATAACCATAAGTTTGTTTTAGTTAAGCGTATTTGAAAATATGAGTGCCCCCGGAAGTACTTGTTTCGCACGGAAATGTCAAATAAGCCGCTGTTTGTCATATTATTTCAGCCGCAAGATGGCAGTATATCAATTACAAGCGTTTTGTATAAATGACGTTAAATTAAACTAGTTCTAGTTACAAGTTTAGTAAGCAACAGGTGCAAAGTATGTGTATATTTGTCTTACTGCCATTTACGGGGAATTGTGAACAATAGCCATATAATTGTGTTTGACTTGGCTGATGATAATACATCAGGACAGGTACAAATGTATATTTGTGTGTTTTTATACAGCTGTAGAAAAAATTAAGACACCACTATATATTCTCAAACATCTGAATTTTTAAATACTGATTTAATCATAGTTCTGCTGGCAGAAGGCTATGCTGAGCAGCAGGTTGTTTCCAGTAGAGGGTGGAAGCAACATTCTAAGGTCAGAGATGACTGTTAACGTATCCAACAGTTTCTCATGAATTGTAGGATGATATTAAGTGACCTTCAAAAGGAATGGGGAACATTAAGTGCAGTTGTGAAGTGCACTGCTAGGCCAGTTTGTATCAGGCTCGTAGAAGCAGGACTGAAGTCCCATAAAGCAAGGAAGAAGCCCTTCATTAATGAGAAACAGAGAAGAACCAGGCTGGCTGTACACACACACACACACACACACACACACACACACGCATGTGGATAAACAATTTTTGGTGACAAAGTACTTGAGGGGCACAAATAATATAGCATTAATTACCCACTAATCAAGTCTTAGTTACATACTGATCTCATGTTAATTAATCATTAATAAATTGTGACATGTGTTTGATCTCAAGCACTTACTATATTTGTTACTATATCTGTTAACTCTGTAAACCTTTGTGAACAACTAAAGGAAGAAGTAATGAATAACACAAGTGAAATACTGATCTCATATTTGTTCATCATGAATTGTGAAGTATCTTTTACCTCAAGTAGCAACTATATTTGTTCATGATTTGTACTTTAGTAGTAACTGAACTATTACTAAGTATTTGGGCCCTATCAAGTAAAGTGGCATTTCTATTTTGGAGCACTTCAGTGCCAGGATCCGCCGCTGACTGCAGCTAAACAGCAATGCTTCTGCCTGCTCTGTGGCTGACAACTTGCTTCATGCATATTTTGCGTTTGGGATTGCCAAGGCAAACCTGTGAGAACTTCCATTTCCACATTGTGAACATTGTAAATTGTAAGGTAGCCTACATGAATATTTCCTGTTGGAGATTTATCAAGTGCAGACCCCACAGACACAGCTCCGGGCCTTGGTTTGGGACGAGGCGCTTCAACGTGCACCCTGCACACATTCTGCTGTTGACAACCAGCTCATATTAATGAAATAGATGAATGAATAAATTCAGATTTTCTTTTAAAGAATACGCAGCAGGCCAATTTGTTGCATTAGTCTGGAAACACCAAAATATTTCCATACTTATCTAGACTTCAAACACTAAACATCAAAATCAAACTCTGTACATTTCCATAGTGCATAGGAACCCTGTACATAGCACTGCATTTCTGTTTCCGAGATGAAAAAGTAGTGGGGAACATTGTGCTTATGAAAACAGAAATATTTCTGGATTTCTATTACCTGCATAGAAATTCCGAGAACCCATATTTTTGTACACATTTTTTTTCTCCACTATGAATCTTTCATATAAAATGTTCTTAATAAAGTACATCAGGAAAAAATAGCTCGTTCTGTCAATCTCATATCAAATATCCACTCTCCAGTACAGACAATAAATGAAAGCTATATATTTTAATATAATCTCATAATTTAAATGACACTGTATACATAATTATATTTGAACAGACAAATATCATAATATACAACAGCAATTATAATTTACAAAAATTGTAAAATATTTTTGTTCAAAATACATCATTATCAATCCCAGCATAGCTCAAATCATCATTGTAAAAATCCACATAAAAAATCTGTTATTACTACAAACCCTGTATTGATTGCAAATCACTCCAGTATCAAATAAATAAAATTATTCATTCAGCCAACCTCCAGAATCACTTACCTGGTGCAGGGTGATAGTAAAGTAACTATTAAACATATATAATATGCATTATTTAATAATGCATTACTGGATTGTAAATATAGTGAAATGTGTTTGAGCTATAAGAGAGACAGCACAATAACTTGGATAAAGTGGTCAATTAAAGTCACCTTGATAGACGATTCAGAAAAAAAATTCAGGCAAATCACACAACATATTTATATACCACGGACTCATAAAAGTGACATTTAAATCAGGAAACGACAATTCTGACATTCGAATGATGGGGAACAGGAACAGCAGTAAGGGTGTTCCTGGAAACACTATTAATATAAGTGAGTACTGGAGTTCATTCAAGAGGGCAAACAACTGAAGTAGACTGGGTGGCAGTGCAATGCAACACAAAGAATGGCAAAGTGAATGAAAGGGTCATTCATTCTTACTGAGCTGCTCTTTTCTCCCCACACAAATTTAAATTATGTTCAATGTTCACAGTATGTAGCAGAAAAAGAAGCCTGAATTTATGTTTTTGTTCCCACAACAGAAACAGCCGGATATTATCACTAAATGACATTACACATGTCACCATTTGCTCGCTGCTGTACGTCAGACCCTAGGTCATTGTTCTACCGTTCCTAACAGCCTGTCATGTTTTATTGTCCTGAGCTGGTTAGTTTCCATTTCCACATTCTTTGATAACCATCTGTTGTTTTGGACAACAGACAAGGTGCTGGATATACTGTACATGAAAAGCTGACTTTGGATTTGATCTGCAAAAACGTTAAACAATACCTTCTGTTTGAACAACATGTTGAAGTTCTTGCTTTATATTTGCACAGGGGCTTTGTTGGAAAGCCAAACATAATTTATTGTAATTTCAATATAAAATCTGGTTAAAAAACAACTAGAGACATATGCTCACTGCGGGGCGAGGCAGACTTTGACCTCCAAACAGCCAAAGGCTAAAAAAAAAAAAAACTCCCCATGCTGGTTTGGACAAGAAATTTTGCATAGCTTGTTTTGCACACCTTCAAAAACAAAACATTGTCAAAAAAAAACAATACTTTCATAAGGCACGGCCAGTCCTTTGTATATCAAAACATCCAACAAGTTAAAGCAACTAGAGACTGCAGTTAGTCGCAATCAGTCATTATCTGACTCCTCAGGAGGCAAGATTATGAGAGCGTCATGGAAGTCGTGCCCATATGGCCGCAGCCTGTACACGCCGAACATCATGACGTGCATCTGCTCAGGCGTCATGCCGTTGAAGGTGATGGCCAGATCGGGACAGCAGCTGTGCACCACCTCTGTGGGATTCTTCGATAAGCTGTCCGTGATCAGCGCCCTCACGCTCTTGCTGTTGAAAAGCCCCTTGCCCAGTGCGTCCTCCCCATTCTCGGCAAAGACCCCCGTGTACTTCAGGCACACGGCCAACTCCTTCTCCTCAGTGCGCTTCCACAGCGAGTGGTCGCTCAGGGGGCACTTAAGCTCATCCTGAAAGGCGAGCGTCAGGCGTCTCAGCGCCTCGAAGCTCAGCACGACGCCGCTGCTGTACTCCGCGTACTCCAGGTCCCCCGACTTCAGCACGTTGCCGATGTAGAACGGCTGGCCGGGGTCCTTGTCCAGCACGAGGTACTTCAGGTTCTCAATGATGGCGAAAGTGGTGGGTTGAGCCAGGAAGAACCAGCGTAGGTCGCCGGCATTATTGTAGGCGTGCGTCAGGGCCTTGCGCATCCTCAGCCACTCATCTTGTTCCTGCAGATCTACCGCCTCCAAGGCCTTGGACGACTCCGAGGTGTAGAAGACCGCTCTGTCACAGTGCTTGCTCCACGTGTCTTTCGTTGCGGCCCAGCTAGTGAGGATCTTGGGCCGCACCATGATGATGCAATACACCCGCACACTGTGACTCATCTCCAGCTTCACAGAGTCCGGCATCTGGATCAGTGTCTCCTTGTCGGAGGCCTTGATGTGATGGTGAAAATGGTCCCTTATAGCAGATGGCTGCGCCGGCTGCCTGAGGTCAGCGAAGTAGGAGAACATCAGGCAGAAGAGGCCGCCAAACAACACTCCTCTAAGGAAGGAACTGAACTGTGACAGCATTTCAAACACCTACCAAAAGAACAACAAGTTCAATGAGAAGGATCCTTTGTTCTAGAGCAGGGGTCTCAAACTCCAGTCCTGGGGGGCCAGAGCCCCGCACATTTTTGGGTTTCCCCTCATTTAACACACCTGATTCAACTCTTTGTGCTAATTACCACACAGCTCTTGAGGTGAATCATCTGTGGTGGAACAGGGAAAGAACTAAGCTACACAGGGCTCCGGCCCCCCAGGACTGGAGTTTGAGAACCCTGTTCTAGAGTATGGAAATTACTGCATGCAATCCCAGATTAAGCAATTCATTTGTACTGAAATAAATTATCATTCATTTAAAACAGATGCAATCCCTTAATGCGTATTCAATTAATATGATTTGAATCCTGCCGGTCGCTCGATAAATCGCTTAATAAATTAACTGATTACGCTCTGAGGTGAACTAAAACACCAAAACGACAGCTGCGATGGGTTGGCGCCTCATCCTGGGCTATTCCCTGCCTTGCGCCTATAGCCCCGGGACAGGGTCCGGACCCCCGCGATCCTGAATACGTTAAGCGGTTACTGAAAATGGATGGATGGTTGAAAGGACAGCGATGGTATACATTTTAAAGGCTCGTTAAAACAGCCAACGGACCCGGAAAAACAGGAATACAAATCTCCGACTTTAAGGCAGGTGTCGCAAAGTGTAAGGCAGGATGCAGGTATCGGCCAACTAGGCAGCGACCTCGAAGGGGGCCCAGGCATGGTCCCCGGTGGGTGAGTGGATGGATGGATGTATTTGTTTAGCCGCCAGCGTCGTTCTTTAGGTCTGTTGTGTTACAGGTGTTCCCCGTGACGCGTGAAAATGCCGGTCAGGTTGTGCAATAAAATGTCACTCCAACAGTTTTCAACAAACCCTGATAGTTTCGCGTAGGCTTTAACGTTGTTGGGGATCTAGGAATGATTGATAATTTTGAATAAACTACAATTTTAGGAAACAAATATTTACAACGCCAATGAATTTTGCGGGACAACCATATATACCCGGAACCTTGGAACTCGACCGCCTTTTAACGCCAGAGATTCGGACATCGAATGGATCGGTCGAGAAAAATCTAACTGCAACTCGACAAAACAAAACACACCCGCTAAAACCTGTACGGATGGAGACGCGTCTCCCCTTCAAACAACCCCATCGCCCCTCAATCCCTCCCCCTCTCCACCTGCCAGTATGTTTTATCAACTCAGCTCAATTCGGGTAAAGCGCTCAGAAATGGTCATTTCATGTTTATTGCTATTATATTTGTCCTTTTTCATGTGTATTAGTTTTATATTGATTGTCAGTGTTTTTATCATTAGTTAGGTTTAAATAGCTGGCAGTGTTTTGGGGGTCTGAATCGGATTACAGTGATTTACATTATTTCTTATGGGGGAATTCGATTTGGACCTCGACCAAATCGTAACCCGACCCGCCTTCTGGATCGAATTAAGTTCGTGTTCCATGGTACCACTATGCAAGAAATTAAAATATCAAACTTTTGCCCATGCACAGACAGAAATAATACGTTTTAAAAGCTGAGCGATTCTTGATTGACATTTATTGCAACGATGCCACGTATGACATTAAACCTTATACTGTATCCAGCCTCGTACACCGACGTCCATAATGCCTTATGAAGTAATATTTTCCCTCCCCACGTAAGAGCTATTGGCCGTACAAGCTATTATATAATTGAGGATCTGTAATTAAACAGCTTTAACTTAATTGAAATGTTTAATTTTTCATAAGCGAAACTTCTCTGTTCTCCTTCCTCGGAGTCGTAGATGTACTCTTTTAAGAACATTTCTATTTACAAGGTAACAAACTACCCACAAAATCTCTTTTCACGTCTTACAGGAAACAGAAAATTACTTTCTGACTCCCCAGTTTGCGAGAATGATGTATGGAAACTTTAGAAGAGTCAGCCAAATGAACAAGACAGAAATCTGGGCGGATAAACTCCTTAGGGCGCATAAAATCCGAACTACATGCAGAAAAACTATTTAACCGTGTTTACGGTGTTACGTACCTAATATCCTGGCGGTCATGAGATACATGCAGCAGTTCCTCTATTTCTGCGCTTGTTGTATACAAGCTATTTTATGTAAGGCTAAAATAGGTATTTGAAGCTTTTTCCTTTTTAAAGACGCATCTGAAAATGTTGTTCTGCTGAACTTAATGAAATAGATTACTTAAAATTGAAGTCTCTCGTTTTAGGATAGATGTAATACAAAGTTCTCGCTACTTACCCCGGCGCGCGAGCAAACCCCCTACCTGTGCCTTTAAGTGCGCGAGACGCCTTCAGCCGACTCACCAGCAAATACGTCAAACTTCCGGAAGCTTTGCGTCATAACATGCGTCTGTCGATCTTTGCAATGCTGCTAGAATAATGCTGCCTTATGATTGACTATCCTGAACAATTTTATTGCTTTTGAAGCCGAACTTCAACATATATACACAGCCCTGAAACAGTCTTCGCGATCACTGTTCAATTGTTAAAATACTTTCTAAACATCTGCAAGTCCTGAATGCTGAACGAAAAACATTATTGAAAAGGGTGGAAAACTTGTATGACGAAGCTGTTAAACAGGAAATGTCAGAATTAAATGCAGACTTGAATTCATTGTCCTGTTTGGATTAAGGAAAACTTCGTTGCTTCTGTTGTTTTTGCAGGGATACTGTTTGCTAACACGTTAATTTGCTTTGTCCAGGGTGGTAAAATGAGGACATTAACCAAACCAAATTAAGGTTTGGTTTGTTAGTCTTTGTATGGAAAACTTGGATGTAAAAGAACCCAAGGAGGCGCGGAAGTGGCGTTGGTGAGTCTGCGGGGGGCAGCATGTGCTCTGGAATGAATTTACGGAGCATCAACTTGCTTGTGCTGTGAAGAGGGTGTTTTCTTTTCAATGGCACAGTAAGATCATTTAATCTTTCTAGTGGTATTATAAAATTGCTGTGAACGTTTGTCTTTGCCAACCCAGCTAATATTTCCTCCATCATGGTGTTTTGCATTAATGTGTTCAGCAGCAACTAGACTAGTTTTCTGATAAAAGTTTACTTGATGGGACACGAATACTTAGTTTTAACTCAGTTACTACTGAAGTACAAATCATGAACAAATATAGTAGCTAGTTAAAAGATGCGTCACGATTCATTAATGATGAACAAACATGACACCAGTATTTCCTTCAGTAGTTCCTTAATAGTTCCTTCAGTGGTTTCTTCAGTATTTCATGAAAGTTTACAGAGTATACTAACCGCTTGCTATGCGTCACGATTCATTAATGATGAATTAACACGAGAGCAGTATGTAACTAAGGCTTAGTTTCTGCTTAATTAACCCTGGGGAACCTAGACCACCTTATTATAGGAAAAATACGTCCATTGGCTAAAATGATCATACAGACCCAGTGAACTAGAGATGGCAATTTCGAATCATCAAAACAATTTCGAAACATTCGTATCAAAACCAAAAGTTTCGGACGTGTTCGGAACGGATTGATTCTGGGTGCTGAAATTGCCATCTCTACAGTGAACTCAAAAACGGGTGTTTTGTAAAAATATCCCTTTCCCAGTCCATGTTATGAATGTACCATATACGACCCGCTGGACTGTTCATGCTGTTCCAACTTGTTAATTTCACCTATGAAATAAGGACAGAAAAGAAGGAAAAAACAAATCTTTGCAACTTTCTTATTTTCAAAATGCATTTATTGAGTTTTCCTTTTCATTATTCACCATGTGTTGGCAATAAAACACATGCTTCAAACCTGCCAACCCATCAAGAAACGGCAAAAAGGTGTACTACAGACAGAAAGTTTCCTTGTAGTGGGTTGTAAGGTCTGGTGCACCACCTGTATTCCCTCTGTTTTTGTCTGAGGCTGATGTTGAGCACATGGAACATGATCATCACAGTTGCCAGAAAAGTTTCAAAACCTCCAAAACCTAGTTGTACGTGTTCTATAACATCTAAACATTATAACTGATGATGCAAAATTTCTGCCACTTACCTATTCACAGCTTGACAGGTGAATCTTTGCAGCATGTACAGCAACAACGTCAAAACACGTTGGGGGCCTTATTTATTGTGGGGAAAAAAATCTGGTTAATTCATTCCATCTATCTATCCATCCTTTCAAAATCTGAAATACAGCTGCATATTCATGTCCAACAGGATTGGTATCCAGGGATCTGTTCTGCAGCATCATCGTGGCATATGAATGCCTTTAGAAATAAAAACTTATAAAAAGACTGGCATCTCATCCAGGGTATTCTGCTGCCATTTGTCTGATGCTCCCTGGGATGTGATTCAGGCCCCAGTCACCCTGTGCTGGGTAGGTGGTTGGAAAATTTGATGTTTGTGTAATTTTAGACCAAAAAGCAACTGCCTTGAGACAAAGTAGACTTGGAAAAATAAAGTACTGATTTTAAAGGTTGATACATTAACAAAAAGTGAGCACAAGGAAGAGGAAAATGAAATTGAAAGAATATTTTTAAGCCCAGAGAAATTAACAAATACCCATGTGTAAAAAAATGCCCCCAACCCTCTACTGCAGGGGTCGGAAACCTTTTTGACATGGAGTGCCAATTATATATTTTCTTGTTAGTCCGCGTGCCATGTTAACGACGG